>JAKEEE010000054.1:0-1200000 GCA_021498325.1 Bactrocera minax | reverse complement strand
CTAATTCTTGAGAGCCATCCATATCGAAATCGGCAATGAGCATAGAGTTCGCCTGGTTATTCAGATCCGGCTGGCATACTATTTCGTTATGATCATTTCTACAGAATTGTACAATATTGCTCTGTGAAGTGTTTTCTATACGATAGTCAGCGCCGATAAATATAACCAACATTACAGTTTCTGTAATCATGTGCATCTTGTAATTATTCAGCAGTAAATTACTGTTACTGCTACGTCGCAGACGGGTTATATTCCGCTCAGCTAGTGGCAATGTGTATGTGCGTCGCTTTTGTATGAGATGATCAAATGCGCTATATGTTTTCCTAGGGAAGTCATGTACCAGTTCTTCGGTGTGTAATTGGTCACTGTCACTTTGTCGTTTTGTTTTATTTGACGTAATGTGGTTATGTTTTGTAGTTTTTGAGGCATTTTCCTTGCCAATATGAGTTTTGGCCTTTTTGTTTCCAGCTGCAGTTGCAGCTGCATTACGCGCATTGTTTGCGTTGGCCGCGGTATCCTCCTTACTTGGAGTTCGTAGTGCGTCCTTTTGATTATTCCACTTCCAAAATTTCATTACAAAGCCTGACATTTCATTTTTGGTGTTTTTAAAATGCCATTGTGCTGGCACCATGCCATACATAGCTGAATTTGTGAAGTTTCGCAAGACATTAGTTTTGTTGCCATGTGTCTCGCGTAGCACGAAAGTAACATTGCAATCATCTGGGCATTTACCGCGATTTTCTACCACCAGTTCACGCCCACTAAGAGAGTAAATGTTGCGTTGCGCGTCGGTTTCTTTGCGTTGTCCATAGTGGTGATGCTGCGCAATTTTGGAAGCGGGTATAAGTTTTTGTCCGGTTGCAATCGATTTGTTTGTTATTAACGCAAATAAGTCTGCTAAACTTTTCGATCGTTGCGCTTCAGTATTATTACGCCAACAATTAAATGTTACTTTTTGTGAATTCTCCAATTGCAATTTATGCAACACGTCACAATCTTGCACCTTAAAGCCATCACCCATTGGTTTGCCATTGCGGCCGGAGAGTATACGTAAGAAATTTCTTTCTTCGACCCGATGATTTCCAGCACGCAGTTCACCTTTGTGCACAAGATTGCGTGTGCGCAGTTCGTAAGGGATACTAGTTACCATTAATATCTCTAAAATGCCATCGCCATCTAAATCGGGGAGTATTACAGGAAAATCTAGTGCATCAACTCTGTGCGGGGATCGTTCTTTGTAATGCCAGTGCCATTTGCCGGAAAGTGGGTCTATTGCACCCAATTCGCCGAATTCATCAAGCACTAAGCAATCGGATCGCCCATTTTGATCTACGTCGAGTAGTGTACAATCGATGGCCACAGGTTCATCAACCATTTGATCGAACCAGGCTACAGCTCCAGAACTTCCAATTAACGATATAATACCATTACGTTTGGCGTTGTTGTTATTGGGGAAGAAAGCATCGCCGCGATATAAGAATATTAAATTATTTTCCCAATTTCGTAAGCCGCCCACCACGTGAACTCCACCTTTCAGTTCGATCTTTGTGTAATTATTGAGCCAATTGTGTGTACGTATTTGATCCATAGGTGCGGGGCATGATTTGTTGCAGGGCACCAACCAAACAAAACCAAAAACAGCAAATACACATAAAAGCAACGAAAATATGAAACAACATCGCCGTGCTGGTGTCATGGGCTCATCATGTGTGCTGAGATCCTTTGAACTGCCGCGACCCAAAATTGCTACGTTATCAGCGTCAAGATGATTACGTTCGTCATAGTCGCTATTGAAGCTTGAAAAACTGCTGGCCTGATCATTTAAACCTATATCGGACATCATGACGGATCGGAAAGTGTTTTGCATGTTGGTCGTGTAACTACTGGGCCCTAGTTCCTGCCTTTGGTTGTTTAATGAATTCTTTCCTGAAAAACATAAATACATTTTGATTAATAGTATTCATTATTAGTAGTGTAATACTAATGATTAATGGTATTAGTTATTAATCAGTTAATTAAAGAATTTTTGCGATTTCAACAGACAAACGAAATTATAGAAATTTATATTATCAACATACATTATAAAAAATGGCAAATAAGCTTTTTATTATATATTCAGAACCAAAAATAAAATAGTTGCAGCAATATATATAGATTTGGTAGAGCTTTACCCCTTAGACGGTTCAACATTTGTAAAGCTATCTGTGGAACGCTAAGCCGGCCAAAAAACAAAGTTTCTTTCTATAATTTTGGATTTTGTCGTATCAATAATGATCCGACGAGTAGCAGTCGTAGTAGTACACACCCCACCTTTTCATTTATTTTTTTGCCCAACATATGAACCAATATGCAATATATTTACTTTTGTTTGACTTGAACATGCATATAAATGTTTTCGCTTTCGCGGTAAAATGAATTTGGCGCATATTATCGATAATCCAAATAATTTTTTTGAAAACTGCATGCCCTTACCTGTAGTCGCTGAAATAAGCGTATCGTTACGCCTAAGATGAGTAGTATTCAAGTCGTTTTGTAATTGCCGTAATGCGAGACTTTTGGGAGGCTCCTTTTTAACAATACATCCGTTCTGATTTACCCGTTGCTGCTGATATATTTGTTGCTTTGAATGTTTTATACTGTTATGGATTTCCTCCTCTGACTCCTCGTCGGAATCAGTAATGACCTGGTTTAGCGGTGCATAGATAGCCTGATGAGGATATTCCATATGAAGCATTGTAGCTGTATTGCCCCAAACAATGAACGAATGCCAATAGGGTGTTTTGGGAAAATCAATAAATAAATAAGTGTGGAATTATGCTACATTTTCTTTTAATTTGTTTTGACACTGTTACCTTTTCATTCGGCAACCACATAGTTTGGATTAATGCATTTGATTTCACAATTTTGTTTCAATTAAATATATTAGAGGTTCCTTGTAATATTTTCGGCAGAGTGATATCTTATTTCTTTTTAACGGTAATGCATAGCAATGCAATATATTGCTATTGCCGCGTTGAGGGTTGGCTTGCGATATTCAACAGCTGTTAGAAACAGAGTGCTCATAATGCAAAATACTTGTTGGAGAACTGAACATGACTATTCACCACGGTATCGAAAACGAAGAGGCATACGTTATAAATTTAATTTAATGTTTATCTTGATTTGAAATTTGAATTTTGCTATTGATGTCCTCAATACAGCAGACCTAGTATAGGGGATAATCGAACAAACATCGAACAAGTGGTTTAAATTCCTAAGAATGGCATAATTATTGTCACTTTAAGAAGGTGCATATGTAAAAATTATAACCACAATTGCATATTTTTCCTAATCCATATTGGTCATCGCATATCTTTTTTAACATATTAGAATATGAAATAATTTCGTAGGGGGAAAATATAGTGCCGTAAAGATATAATTTATATTTAATTTATTACCTCCTGCTTTTACAATGACCCTTATATAATGGAAGATCTAAAATTTGTACAATATTATTGTAATAGAATATCTGAAGTGTAGAATGGAAAAGGTATTCCTATAAATTGCAAAAAATCCGTTATTTAATGAAAACAAAAGCTTTTTCGCTTGAAACGTGTTTTCCGTATCTCTAGAAACAATAAAACAAATCTCGAATTCATATGCACACTGCAAAGTGAAATTAATACAAAATTTGCGATTTCGTGTTGGATATTTTGGAAATATTTCTTCCACAAACGGTAAACATGTATGCCGCCGTGAAACCACTCTCCAAATATTTGCAATTTAAATCTGTTCGCATATATGATGTGGTATTTACTTTGCACTCCAAATGTACGGTGGTAATTTTATTAACTTGCTCATTTTTGCTATCAGCAAAGCAATATTTCGGTGAGCCTATACAATGTATGGGTGATGACAAATACAGTGAATTTGTTAATTCATATTGCTGGACGATGGGCACCTACATATTCAATGTTTACGATGTACAAGACCGCATACCACATGGCGACAAATTGCTAAGTACGCAGACTGGAGAAGCTTCCCCATATATAGCCGAGGGACTAACCACAGAGGTTGTTGGAGTTACGGAACGAGTGTATTTGCGTTATTACCAATGGGTCATTATGTTGCTACTCTTGCAATCGGTTTTCTTTTATTTTCCTTCATTCCTTTGGAAGATGTGGGAAGGTCAACGGCTGAAACAATTATGTTCCGAAGTTGGTGAGTGCAAGATTCTCTTGTTTTTTGTTTTTTTTGTTTTTTTGTTTCTTGGTTTTTTAATTTTTTGTTTATTTTAATTAAAATTATTATTTTTTCGTTGTAATTTTGAAGGTGATGCACTGGTTCCCGAAAAAACTTACGTTGAACGTTTTAGATTGTTAGTGAAATACTTCTCAAGTGATTACAAGGAAATTCATTTCTGTTATATGGTAAAATGCCTAACATGTGAGGTGCTGAATTTCGTAATTAGTGTAAGTATTTAGCATAATAAGAATAGATATCGTTCATATAATTTAAAAAACACCGACATCTATTAACCGTTTTGAGTTTTAGATTTGCAATTATCTTTTTTTAATGTGTAATATTTATATGCATACGTAAAATGCTTGATTCGTATTAATAATTGCAGGTTATCAATATTTTATTACTCAACGTGTTTTTAAACGGCTATTGGACAAAGTATATTGAAGCGTTGACGGCCGTTCGTCGTTATGATTGGGACAACTGGAATCGAATGACCTCACGAATATTTCCCAAAATTGCTAGATGCGACTATATTATATTTGGACCAAGTGGTTCTCAAACCAAGCGCGATGTCCTATGTATCCTGCCGCTGAATATATTAAACGAGAAAATTTTTGTTTTTTTATGGTGCTGGTTTCTCGTAATGGCAATAATCGCTGGTTTGAATTTGCTATACCGTTTATTTCTAATGTCCAGTAGAACATTTCGGTTAAAAATGATAAGCTCACAGTTGCGTCCTATGTCTACAACACAGGTACAGCTTGCTTTAGAGAACATCAGCTTTGGTGACTGGTTTTTGCTCTTTAAAGTCAGTGTAAATATTAATCCAATGTTATTTCGAGATTTAATTAAAGAACTGTACGAGCAACGGAAATTGAAAAATAATTTGTCTTCAGTTTAAGAACTAATCTCACTACAATTGACTATATAAATATATGCGTATGTACTGACTGAGGGTACATAAAGAATTCCAGATTAAATTTTGAAAATCACTGGATTCCTAAAGAATCGAAAAATTCTTTTAGTATAAATTCTAAAAGGCAACAAATATTAGTTTGCCTTGTAAAACAATTAACTTACAAATACAAAAAAACACTAAAGTGCCCTGTTATTGAATTACTTATAATCGTTTTGAACTTCATTATTGCTTTATGCCACTATACAAATATATATATTAGAGAGTAAGATTTTTCTTAAACCCATGAATTCCAGTTCTTTCCACCGTTTATAGAATCGTATATATTTATTTTTATGTATGAGAATCGAAAGACGAAAAATGAATTTAATGAAAGTTTGAATAAAAACAATAATTTTGAAATATGCTCATAATTTAAAATTGTTTTCGTATCGTGTACACAATGCCAAATATGTTACACATAAAATCTGTTACAGAACAGTATTCTTGGAATATGTTTGGTAAGTATACATTTGTCTCAATATGCATTGCTTAAATTTGTATTTTTATGTCTAATTCGCTTACATTATTTTATAAAATGAAGATGTCATTGAGGACTTATTGAATCTTAAAAACTAGGCGAACTTACGGCGTTATTTTTACCAATAGATTAATGTCTAAATTATGAGAGTAATCTCTGAAATATGTGTAAAATATTATTTGTTTCAGTGAAGCAGCATCTACTGAACAAATTGTTGGAACCTTGGTGTACTTCAAGGCTATGGTTTAATTTAATTTTTTGAATGTTTCTTGTTTCTTCTCTGATAATTTTCATTATACAAATGAATTAAAATTATGCTGCCCTACATTTTGAGATATTTCAGGTGTCTAATGGCACCATTAAGGAAATTTACAGATTAAATTTTGTAATAATTTTAGAAAGCTCCAAATTATATGTTCCTATATTTCGTCCTAAAATGTTAAGTTCTATCTGTTCTAAAATAACGCTCTCCGTTACTCTATGTAACCGAAACGAACCAGGATTCTAATCCAGTCATTGACTGTCAACTCGACAGCTTTCCGTAAAACTAATTGTGGAATGTTTTCTCAACAATAACATCGCTTTTTCGGGTACAAATTAAACTATGTGCTTTTTATTTGAAGACATGTATCATACAGTCCATATACACATATATGTCATATGGGGCAATCACTATTATTAACCGGATGCTTCTTGATATTCTTCTTCAGGCTTCTTGAATAGCCTGTAAATCAGCACAGTGAAATCCTCTCCAAGCAAGGTAAAGATAGGAGATAATTTTACGAGAGCATGGAATATTTTTCTTGAGGCCATTATAATCATAATTGACTAGCCGGCACTATTTGAAAAAAATATTAGCTTTTCAATGTTTCCTGTAGAATTTTTTTACGTTTTATTATAGGCTTCAGTATAGGCTTTAGCTATACATATATTGCATTTGGAGTGCAAATGTGTCAACGGTCGTTTATTGAATTTAAAGATTGTTTATTGAATGTTTGTGGTGGTTAAACCATTTAAAAATTATTTTTATACTTTTTGAAATTAATTAATATATTCCTTTACTTTATATTTTGTTGTGATTGTTTGGAAATTAATCTGTGTTAAACCAGAGTCCTAACTGAACAATTAATAGAACTTCAGCAATTAAAAGACCAATTGTTCGCATATTACCATAAAATAGGTCAATTAACTAATTATTAAATTTATTTAATTATGTAAAAATCTCCGTTCGGCCCTATCGAGCAACTGTTGATTGAGAAAATCCAATGCCATCAAAAGCAATACAGAAAATATACGATGTTAATATCAAATGAAGAAAATTTAAAAATTAAGATTGTGTCAATCGACATTTGAAATTTCATGTGTTCTTGAATATATATATATATATATATATATATATATAAATGTTTTTTTTTTTAATAAAAAAAAAATATGTATCTTTTAAACAGTAATTTAATCCAAATATTAAATTAATTGTAATAAGAAACCGAAATTGCTGGCTTTCAAATAAAATGCTATTGATTATAACTACATACAACAACAATATTTCTATTGAAAACTAATAAAACTTATTTGAAAGTTAAGTTGTTATCTATAATATGTTAATTACATATCTATTTTATTTAAAATTTGTAGGCAAGTCTTCCAAATAGCGCGGCACAATTTGACCTTTTCTTCATGACCTTCTTTTGACCTTCAATCCAAATGCCTTATAACAATATTTTTGTATTTTCAATAAATATTTACTTACATAGATATAGATGAATAACAAAAGGAAAAAGAAAATCTTGAGGGCAATTATAGGGTAGCTAACTCGAAGCACTTTTAAAGTGTTGACAATGCAGTGGAGCATTGCACCCAAGTAACCCCGAAAATTTGCTACGGTGCGTGGGGGCATAACGTTGTCACGCGCTCACCGCACTCCCCGCACTTTGCATACGAAAACAAAAATTTCCATAATGAAAAACGCAAACGCATGTACATAAGTGTTTCCTGATTTATGTTATTTATTACTGTTGACGTAGGCAATTCTCTTGAACAATTCGGCAATGTAAGAATTTTGTCAATTTTTATCGCTTACCTCGACAAAACATGCGTCCAAAAGTAAAGAACAGACAAAATTTCTTGCATTTCATTAATTACCAGCGAAATTCGGTGGTGTAGCAAAATCAAGTCGGTCAAATTGGGTCGTTTCCCCATGGATTATAGCACCGTTCTACTTTCCACAATGGTTGAAAAGCAGAGACGCGAGCCAGTGTCGGCCACAGTCTCGTCGCGTTCTTAAAACGGAAGTGATCGGTTGTTCGTTGCAATTTGTTGAACGGAGTAATCGCGACAATCGAATTATAATTGTTGGAGCTATTGCGGTTTTGGATTACGTTTACCTGGATTACAACCACAAAAGGATACATACATGTGCGCTTGCCATTCTATTCATATCGGATTATGGAATGAGTGTCGCGAATAAAAGTGTTTATTATGAAATAAAATGTGCTATTCGATCCTTGTGACAGCATAGTAACATGATACACTAGTATTTTGACATATAACTACAAGTATAACAATTATGTTTTTATTATGCTATTAAAATGAATTGCAGTGCCGTGAAATGTGCACAAAAAGAGTGAAATATTAATAAAAAATATTTATTGGAAAAAGTGAAAAAGAAAGAAAAATTGGAAGTGAGTGAAAATAATACGAAAAAATTCATCAAAATATATATGTATGTAATATATGTACCAAACAGTCAGTGTGCTTTTTTTTACCTTTTATAATACCAAAATTATATAAATAAAGTTCCCACAAGTGGCCCGATTGATGGATACCGTTTTACCATAATATGAAGCGTGCTCAAAATATGACAAAAATAAAAATATTTGTCGATGGTAGGTGTAAAATCATATGAAATTGTTTCAAGTATGCATACCCTAAGTATATACGTATAATAATTTATAATTTCTCATTGTGCTGTGTTGTGCTTAATTCTAAAGAACTGTTAAAATATTTTAATAAACGACTTTAAATAAACCGAGTTAGATATACATATATGTATATGTGAATAAAATAAATAAAATGAAAATTGCTCGATTGAGTTAAATAAAAAAATTTAAAACATCTATCAAGTGCATATCTGAAAATAAGCGTTTATACCTAAGTGCTACCAAATTATTTGCTATCAGCGTCAATTAAGGGCAATTAATACGCAGGAGTGTGCTAAATCTATCAGTTGAACTTGATTGTTTAAGTTTTGTTTTGAACCAAGTGAGAAAATGTATGCCAGTGCCGCCCCTTAACCCACTGAACTCAAGTCCGACGGTCATCTATGACCGACAGCTTAACCCAAACTCTATGCTCAATCATCTGATTTTTGCAGTTCACTGATTGTTTTCTTCTCTTATACAAAAACAAATGTTTACTGCGTGCAAATACAGTAATGTAATTTATATAGTGCCTAACCATCATTTCGATGCCTGTCACACCTGCAAGATCCGCGCTCGTTCCAAACGATCCAGTCATAGCATAAGTCGAATTACGAACGCGTTTACGGTTTCTCATATTTCACGAGGCGAACGCATTTCGTTTTCGGTAGATTTTTGAAAAGCTCTCTCCTCTTTCAACTGCACTATTGACTACTGTCAAATGGTATATATGATTTACAGCTAAGCAGCTAGCCTCTGTTTTTAAATAACTTGGCAAAAACAGCGCAAAATGTTATTTACCTGGAAGGCTGTTTCCACATTGCGTTACAGAATATGCAATCGACTCATGGAAAATCGTTGACCTCTGCCAAAAGTATGCTTGAAATTATAAAATGTGTTCTTCACCTCTTGATAAACGAGGGTGAAGTTCCAAACGTGCACATTTATTTCTGTAAATAATTTATATCAATGGCTTTAACATAACTTTTGTGTGCTTCATGTAGGTATATCCCAAAACTAAATTATATTTAGATAAGTCGGTGTAAACATTTAACGTAAACGCATTGATTATGCTAGTTCCTACGTTTTCATACCCTCGCAACATGTGGCGGAATCGGGCCATTACCACGCCCATAAGCTGCCTTTAATCCAAATATTATTATTATTTATTAGATACATTATAAAATATTATATGGCGTGCTAGCTGCTGCGACCTTAGACGAAATATTATAATGGGCTCTAACTAAGCCTCAAATTAAGATATAAAACTGTTATTTAGTACTGGGCATTAAAGTAGAGAGGGGTATATGTAGTTTAAAACATTTTAAAGAGTTGATGTGTCCCCCACCCCCAATAGGTTTAAAGCACACATCTCATGAACCACTGAAGCTAAACCAAACTCGATGAGGAAAAGTTTTTCTATCACCTCCTCAAACATTGTGGGAATGGGAGAAATCGGGCGAAAACCTTGCACAAATAGTACCTTCAGTACTTTAGTACTTACTTCAGTAATTTTTATTTTAAGTCTCCAGATACCGAATATCTGGACCGCAATGTCCATGGCTGACTTTTTACAAAAAAATCTATAAGATATGGTCAATATTTCCCCTAGTCCCCATATACCTAATATAAAAAATTTCAAAATCCCTGTTGACTCTATAGCACACATGTCGGTAAATCTGTGAGATATATTATGTAATATTGATGGAATTTATAAAATATTTTTTCTGATAATAATGTGTCTCGATCCCAATTTTGATAAAATCAGGTCATTAGTTACCCTAGCCTAAACAGTCTATATACATAATACGATAATATTCAAAATTCCGGTTGATTTTAATAGACGGTATCGGTCAATACGCAAGATATCTTAGCAAAATTAAGTGAATGTATATTTGTGAATATATTATACTTTGGTGGCAAAAATTAGTGAAATCGATCTACAAATTATACCAGCCCCCATATACTACGTATAATGATTACTGTTATTGTGAACTCTATGCAGAACATGTCGGTACAATTTTGAGTTATCTTAATAAAATTAACTGGAAATATGTTCTCGAGTATACTTTAGTTCAGTGATTTCCGACTTTGCAGTTGTCTTCAAACCGTTTATTTAGGTCAATATGTGTGATATTGGAATCAATTAAGTGGACATGCTTACTTAAACATAATGTGTTGGCTGAATATGAATGAAATTGGTCTAGACCTTGGTCTAAGCCATAGCCTAATATCCCTGATATAATGGTATCCACGCTTCCAGTTCATTTTTTCTCATATATCCAATTTATTAAATTTCGTCCACTTGTTTAGTTTATATCTCATATATGTCAATAGAAGATACCTTTATTAAATTAGGCGAGAACATTTTAAATACCATTATTTCACTAGTTAATAAAAAATATGGACATAGGTATACCTTCCCACAGCATTAATATCATCAATATAGAGATTTGTGTTGGTTAGATTGATTATGTGACCTATGGTATAAGTTAATAAGATACCAAATATGATTATAATTCATTCATATTTTCGTCGAATAATGAATATTGAATTCTTTAGCAAACATTTTTGTTATAAAGTTTTGTTAATACCTAAAGGTATTTCCCTTGCTTTGATCCTTAGAAAATGCGGGAGTATGAAATGTTCGATTATATCCGAACTTAGCTCTTCTTTCCTTGTTTCAGAATAAAATTTGCCATACGAATAAGCTTTTTGTATGCTTTCATTTTAATATATAAATTTTTTGACCATAGATATTGATGTGTTCAGTCCAAGGTCTCAAAGAAAATGTCTTAAAACTGCTCTATTCCAAATACTCGCCATATCTGGAATAACATTGGTGGTGCTTTTTATAATCCTAGTCTATCATACAATAAGGCTTGATAGAGAAGGTAAGTTTTATAAATTCATGTATGTATCTTCATGTATAATGCATCCATACATTTTTTACACTTTCTCAATTACACGTAGGTAAGCATTGCCTTTTTGACCCATTGAGTTTACAAGATCAGAAAATACAAAATGATCCACCTTTCGTTTATTCACTTCGAGATGGAGGACTTCGAGCCGCTGATGATTCGACACCTAATAATAACCATATAATAACCAATAGGTACGATCGAACTTTGGACATCCGGCATTTGTACTCTCCAGTTTCCGGCCGTCGACATCCTAGAGCTCTGCCCGACATGTTGGATCCTGTATTTTTAGAGCGTGGTCCAAACTTCGATAGTCTGTATACAAAAGTGCGAGACAAGCGGACCCGTTCAGAGTTGGGTAAATTAGAGAAAGAATACTTGCGTTGCAAGAAAGAGTCAGTAAAGAGTGGCAGTTGCATGGTTGCATTTGTAAAGCTGTACAATTTAGCTAAAGAAATCAGTGAGAAAATGGACAAAATGAAAGAGATATTCAACGACAGTGAAGACACACGTACAAGTTCGGATTCTAAAGAATCCAATGAGCTCAAAGAAGATGTTCACAAGTACGATAACAGCAATAAAGAAATTACTTCAAAGGCGGAGTCCAGCTTAACTACAGTGACGGAAGAATATGGCGGTGCACATCAAAATTCTAGTTTTAAGGACGACGAGGAGAAAATTCATTTTAGTTGGATAATCGATGGTCAGGACGATAATTTTCAAAATAAAGACATTACGAAGAAAAGTACAATTGGAACAACACCAAGTATTTTGCCAAAAGCAATAGCGCCCACACAAGTTTCAACTGTTGTTACAGTTTGTACTCAAAGAACTTTGACTTTGAACCAAAAGGTGTCTAATAGTACAAATCATGGAACCGAAACTGCACAGACGAAAATACCGAAGAATCATAATTACACCAGTTTTACCCACACAGAAAATGAATCACACAAAATAAGCTGGATTTTGGATGGTTTTGAAAGTGGTAATGAAACAATGACTATGGATAAGCCTACTGCGAAACCGTTGGAAAAAAATAAAACCATTGAATTTGCTGAGTATACTTCTGCTAAAACTGAAGCGACAATGATCACTGTACATGATAAACCTGAAAAGATTAGTTTGATAATAGACGGACATCACGAAGGAGGTGAAGAAAAAGAAGATAGGCTTACGAATACGACACAGTCCAGTTCACCTAAAGAACTAACTTCCAGGAGCACAGATAAAGTAACCTGGAGTTTAGATGAAAACCAAAACAAAAAAACAACTCAAACATCAAAATCCACAATGAAAATAGAAGGCAAACCCGATAGGATCAGTTGGATTATTGATGGTAATGATGACAATATTGTAACTTCGTTCACAACTAGGGTCACATCGACGTCGACACGCGATATATTCGAAGAATTGGAAGAAGTAACGGAAACTGTTGAAAAAGAAGAAGATAAGCTGCGCAAATTGAAATACGACTCAATAATTGAAGAAGAAAACAAATCCTATGATCAATACAACCATGCCGCTTTAACCACAACACTCCCACGTGGACACTCAACGCCATACTTGGTAATGAACCAGACGGTTATGCTAACTAATACTACTGACTTTGCAATAACTTATGGCGGGGACTGTGTTACAACACTAAAGCCCAAACTGGAACAGGAAAAAGCTCGTATAAGTGGTAACGACCGATCCCACATACTGGATTATCCCTCCAGTGTAGAGAATATGCTTGACAATTCTGAGGATGGTTTTAAACCTATAAAACAGGATATCTGGCCAAACACTAAGAACGTTACCACGTCCACAGGCACTTCGTATGATCCTAAGGTTTGGGAAGAACTATTTCGAAAGAACTCAATGGTACAACAACAGCGGGATGAATTAATTGATACATTCGAGATAGGAGATATTGAGTCTATGATGAAATTTGGTGCCAAATTGAATTCAGCAAATAAAAATGCTTTCCAGGGTATGTTTTTTTTTGCATACATAGAATCACTGATTTTACAGTGTTACCCCAAATATTTTTAGATGCGGAATTTCTGTCGCTGTGTGATCAAGTGGCAAGACGTTTGCAAGACAAAGGCACACACTCAGTATCTAAGACCTTCACGCCGGCACCGAGTCGGCAGTTTACAAGTCGTGGTCCAGGAGGCTTCCCAGTTACCGGAGAAACGATGAAGGCATCCGCTCAGTTCCTTTACAATCCCAATTTCGGTATGCCTACCATACCCATATGCTTTTACATAACTCCTGCCAATTTCCGCGTAAGTAATCAGCTCCCTATGTGGTCATCAAATTTCCAAGGCTTGTCAGGGAGCTATACTAGCGGTCCCATGAGTTTCAATACACCAAATGGTGTTTTCTTTGTACCTCATAACGTTGGTCCGACGGGAAATTTCTTTACTCAAACTGGAAGTACTGGCACTGGCGGGTAAGTATTTCATAGTCCACTTTAGACAGTTGCACGTATCTCTTACTCTAGATAGTGACTTGTTGTAGCCAAAGTAACATGGGGCATATGTTTATGAAGAATGCTGCACCAAGGAAACAACAACAACAATTCTTTTGTACTTACATGCAAAACAACGTCAATAAAGATCCAGGTGGTGCCATTGGTAGTGGGGTTGATAGCAGTATTAACACGATGGGATTTTCTCACGGCAATTTCAAGATGCGTACGAGTGCCCAAAATCTCTCGAGTGATATCATTTATGCCTCATACACCAAGATTCCTGAGCATTTGGGCCATGTGGATCATTTCCAGTGCCCATTGCCAGGGCAGACGGCTTGTTATGGCGGCAAAGAGTGTATACAAAAAAATGCTTGGTGTGATGGTTTTGTGGACTGTTCCGACAGTAGTGACGAAGCAGCTTGTCGTTGCATTGATCGTTTGGCTAGCAAACGTATTTGTGACGGATACGCTGATTGTCCGATGGGGGAAGATGAACTTGGTTGCTTTGGTTGTACCGATTTAATATATTCCTGTTACGACAGTCCTGAGGAATATGCTGCAAACAATCGGTCGACGGTTTCGATGTGTTACAGTGCAACCGAAAAATGTGACGGCATCATGAATTGTCTAAATGGACGAGACGAACTTGAATGCAATATTATTGTTAAAGATGTGATGAACCACATGGTGAGCCAGAGATTTAGTTAAAAAACTGACTTTCTCTACATTTTTGTTTATAATTTTTCGATAGTCTCATGCCGTGTCTAGCTCGAGCGGTTTCCTCTTCCACAATTATCGTGGCGAATGGTATCCCGTCTGTAACAACGCTCAAAAGTGGGCAAATGAAGCCTGTGCTAGTGAAGCTGAAAACAGCGCTACCCCGAATGTGACTTTCCGTGAGATAATATTACCCGGCCCCTTTATTGAACCAACTCTGGTTGGTCAGGCACACTTTCCTCAGTCTTGTCAGCAACGCGACACACATGATGAGCTCGTGGACCAGGCTGCATATGTAAATTGCAAAACAATAAAATGTGGCTTAGTGAAGAAGAAAACCGTAACAGCATTTCGTCGCAAACGTTCAAGAGCTTTGACATTATCGCAAACAATGAAGAAGCAACAACAGCGTGATAATGGCCGCATTGTTGGAGGCAGCTGTAGCGCACCAATGCAATGGCCCTTCATCGTTGCCATATATAGAGATGGCAAATTTCACTGCGGTGGATCAATATATTCCGAAAATTTGGTAACTATAAATTTAAATGAATAATGCTTTATGAACAATGCTTTATTCATAAGAGGAAAATCTTTTTATTAGTTATAAGTCCAATGTTAGAACCACATGATTAGTTAGTTTATCGGTTTAACCCTTAGAATCCCGCTCATTTATTGTTTGTTGGATTTGTTGTATCGTTTTGGTAGAACCTCTCTTCGGCAAAATTTTATCCAAATAGTGTTTTTGGGAAGGTCTGATAGGTTTGAAAGTTTTGCAAAAAAATACTTCGATTGGCCGTAAAGTAATGCTGGGCACTTTCAAGGCATTGCGCAACAATTCCGTCGGTTCCAGCCAAAATTTTAATGCATCTATTGAAGCATCGTGTCGGAATGGATTGTGAGATTGAACGAATTTGTCGAAATATACGGTTATAATATATATACTGAAATTATACCGTTTACTGTGTCTAAGTCCCAAATATTTTATATTTGTTGATCTGGAGTCATAAGAAATCGGTATTGAGAACTTCATACTCAATTATTAGCCATATGAGTATTCATACATTAATAACATTATATGTATAATGTGTAAAAGCATAGAATTTTGTTTCAAAGCTCATCCAAATGATCGGTTTTGGAAAAAATAATGGTAAATAAGAATTTTTCGTACCCAAATATTCACCGCAAAATCCTGCCTAAATCGAATTTATAGATATCCCGGAGACTTATACTTCATAGGCACAATCTCCGAGTTTCCACTCAGCTATTTTGAAAATAGCGTCTCAATGGTTTTCGAGTCTATAGGATTTCCGTCAGAGTATTCTCTTCAAAATATTTTCGAGGCTAACCAGTATGATAAATGAATTTAGTATAGGACGTGCCACATCTTGGAAGGTTTTTAATTGGTATGATACATTTGGTAAACGTTAGTTAAGCGACTTATAGTGCAACTTATATTCAGTCCATATATACATTTCTGAAGCCAGTTTATTTGAAATTCTAGTTCAAAGTTCGTTGGAATCTAAATAAATCCCACCAATAAGGAAATGGAAAGTATAAATAAATGGAAGACATTTAATCATCGCCAAATATTCCTATTAGTCTAGATTTGTTTGCGTAATTAACCTCATAGAATTATTTATTTCTTCTCTATTTCATTTGCAAATATTTCTTTGGAACATCTGTAACATAGCTCCTTCCATCTAATATTGGTTAATAATTTTTAAATTATTTATTCATAAATTGAATAATTTTCATTCATAGATTCTTAGCGCTGCTCACTGTGTAATAAATTACCATAAATATTATTATGAAATTCACGCTGGATTGTTACGTCGCACTAGTTTTTCGGGCTCTACTCAAATCCGTGTTGTATCCCATATATTTGCGCATCAAGCATATGAGAGGCATAGCATGCGTAACGATCTTTCGGTTTTACGAATGAGGGAACCGTTGAATTTTAATCGTTGGGTGAAACCGATATGCTTACCCGATATGGGCCGAACTACTGTTGGCGAAGATTGGATTTGGGGGCCGGAAGAGAACACGTTATGTACGGTTGTGGGTTGGGGCGCTGTACGTGAAAAAGGACCTGGAAGTAAATAAGAAGTGAAATAGTGGTATCAATTTATTGAAGTGACAAATTCTTTGATTTTAGGTGATCAATTACGTGAGGTTGTTGTACCAATACGAAAGCAATGTACAGAGTTAGATGACAGACGGTCTGAAGACGTTTGTGCTGGTGATTCTAGTGGTGGACGTGATGCCTGCCAAGGTGATTCCGGCGGTCCTTTGTTCTGCCGAAGTGCTAACAATACTGAGGAGTGGTACTTGGCTGGAATTGTTAGCCATGGTAATGGATGTGCGCGCCCAGATGAATTCGGTGCATACACTCGCGTTGCGCTCTACTTGGACTGGATCGAAATGGCGGCCCAATTTCTAGCGACTCTTCAGCCACGGTTAACATGTCCCGGCTATATTTGTGTGTGGGGTGGGAAACGCTGTATACCTAAAAAGCAGCGTTGCGATCGAGTTGTGCACTGTTTAGGTGGTGAAGATGAGGTAGGCTGCACCTACAATTTCATTCCAGACATGGTCGGTAGTAGCCTAAACGAAACAACAACAACTGAAAGTGATTATTATCCCGAAAATATGGTGACGCTACCGTACTGCAAAGCAGCGGAGATGGAACGTCAGGCTCGTGTGGAGATAGAGGAAGATAGAGGAACTCAAACTACTGTTGCGGAAGATAGTAAAACTAGCAGAAAAAGCTCCACTGAGTCTAGTACGACCAAAATAATTACAACAGAATCTAGTATGGATGGGACTACTATTGGTCAGACCACTATTAAGGAATTTAGTACTTCTGAAGTAAACATCGTCAAACCAACAACTTCCAGTACCACAGAGTCATTTAGTGTAGAAAGCGAAACTACAAAATGGACAACAGGCGTTACTACAACATTCCCCAGCACGACGGAAACTGCTACGACTACAACGACAGCGAATACCACAGAAATGAGCACTGCTGGTATAATCTCAACAGTGAGAGTTGAAACAACAGAAATGAACACAACAGAAGTCACAATTGAAATTTCGACATCCACTGAAGTCACAACAGAGTCGTTAACACCGTTTGATGTCGAAAATTTGGTTACAACCCCGACAACTGACACAGATCGCACTACTGTCAAGCCAGATGCAACTCAGACCTCGGAAAAAATAACAATTGATGGAACTTTAACTTTGGAAACGATTAATGATTCAACTACGAGGAAACCAAAGAAGTTTAGTAATTCTATACCAGGGAAATTCGTGTGCCAAAGGTTTGTACAAATGTGTGTACAAAGTAGCATGTATTTACTCGTATTTATATATTTTTATTATGGCCTAGAAATGGAATATTACTTCAGAGCCATCTCGGCAGGGTTGGTAGAGGTATAGTCAAGCTTGCTCTTTTATTTGTTTTGTGGTTTGTAATATTGATCTACTGTGGTGCAATCAGTATAAGAAAAGCGGACTTCAATATTGGGTGGGAATGCTTCGCTTAGCATATTCTAATTAAAAACCAAAAATTCACAAAATCAGTACATATCGTTTCTTAAAAATAATATAGCATATGTACATAATATAATGATTTTTGTATAGTTTTTTTATTTCCAAGCGATATGTTTGGATTCAGACGTGAAAACTTTTATTATCCTCAAATTCTCTTTTGGCGTTGCATATTCCGGCAACACGAGTCGGGCAATTTTTTGCATTTTCTTTCGTATCATATTCTCAAATTCTTGTACGCTTCTTTTCGCGGTACAAAAAATAGTTTTCATTAACAAATTTAATTAATTATTATTCACTATTTTCTAAAACATTTCTATGATATTATGTATATTTGTAGGCATATTTGCATATTGCGTACAAACAACTAAGGAAGGGCTAAGGGTGTAACCGAACCTTTTATACCCTCACAATTTTCAAATATCAAAGCCGGGGCATACTTTCAGGTGCTAAAAAAATTTGCGCAAGAATTAAAAATTCGTTATTGGAAGAAGTTGTGATTCGATTACAATCATCGTCTCTGAAATATTTATATTAAAATCAATTTAATGAACTGAACTGATATATGTGATATAAACTGAACCAACATATGTTGGGTATATTAGGAAAAGGTCAACCAGAGAATCAGGAATAATTATGTGAGGGATATGGGGTTTAGACTAAGGTCGAGACCGATTTGAAGTCAGAAATTTCTGTATCGGGTATATTTGGGATAGGGGAAGCTCTGAACCGATTGCATTAACCTTTAACGTTAAACTAATGTAGGCTTCAGAACATGCTTCCACGCAATATATGAAGATAACTCACACATTAATCGACATATTCGGCACAAAGTAGAATAACGAAAATCATTATAAGTAGAATTTGGGAGCTGGTGTAATTCGTAGAGCGACTTCACACATTTTCAGGACTAAACTAAAGGATATCCAATATTACACGTTCACTTAATTTTGCTAAGATATCTTACATATTGACCGATATATACCGTATAAACCCAACCGGATGTTTGAAATTCTTGCATTACTTACCTGGGGGCTTGAGGTAGTATTGATCCGATTTTATTCATTATTGCATTGCATATACCTGTTATTACCAGCTAAAGATGCTCTCTGAATTTCACAGAGATGACTCACATCGACCGATATATACGGTATAAAGTTAACTAGAAGTTCGAAAATTTCTATATGAGGTATATGGGCGCTAGGGAAATATTTACCCGATTTTACCAATTTTTGACACGAGGCGCAATGTTATCAGGTAAAGATTTATTCTAAATTTCGCTAATATATCTCACAGCTTGACCGATATTTTCGATAAAAAGCCGGCCATAGGCACAGGGTCCACAAATTCGGCATTTGGGTCCTGAATTTTTGACGTGAAATGTCATACCCTAAAGCAACTCTTTGTGTAAATTTTTGCTCCGAAATCTTTATTGGTAAGTGATTTATATACTATAAAGTAAAAAAATCATATGGACTTTAAAATTATGATGTATGGAAAGTAGACGTGGTTGGATTCCGATTTCGCCCATTTTAGCACTGTGATATAGGGATGCAAATATAATTTCACACATTAAATTTGGTGGAAATCAATAAGTAATTCCTGAGATATAGGATTTCATCCAAAGGAGGGCTGCGCCACACCCATTGTCCAATTTTTACCCAGATTCCTTTGAAACCCTTAATTACTATCTTGACTATGAAATTTAGTGCTTTTGACGTATTTATTTTGTGAGTTATCGCACTTTAAGTAGCTTTCAACATAATCGTTATATTGGGCGTGGGTGAGGTTATCATCTGATTTCACTTATTTTCGCACCATCTAAGGACATGCTGGAGAAATTTACCCTCAGCAAGTTTGCGGCCTATAGCTTTAGGGATTTGTGAGAGATCTTCATTAAAACTATTAGGGGGAGGGGCAACGACTACTTTTCAGAAGTTTTCAGCCCATATATGCCCCTCTCTACTGTGATTTCCTGTACCAAATTCCGGTTTTATATCATAATTGCAGGCTAAGTTATATCATTTTATAGATTTTCGTTTAACAGCATTTTGGGAGCGTGGCAGTTGTCTGATTATCATGTCGTGTCATGTCATCATATCGTGATCAAGGAACACGAAGTTTTATCAAGATATCTTCATTTTTACTCAATTTATCACTTATACGGACAGACCGACAGACTTACAGTCGGACGGACACACAGTCACCCAGAATTCAACTCATACCGTGATCCTGATCATTTATATATACATATATAACTCTATATATACCTCGATTAGTTTTAGGTATTACAAACAAACGTTAGGTGAACAAATCTATTACACTATGTTACAACATGGAAACCAAAAGCCTTCGTGTATAAGTTCGCATTATTAGGTCTAACATGTTTATTTAATGATTTTAAAATATCTAACATATTGACGTACAGTTTGTCAATTAATTCTTTGCAAATGAAAACCAACATGAAAATTCAGTTTTAGGGTTAGTTTTTAATAACAGCAATAAATACTTTCAGTTCTCTTTTTTCTTAATACTATGAATGGTGAATACGTCTTAAATCTATTTAAGGCACAAACATTTGATTTTTTGACCCAAAAATTTGGGTCAACTCAAAAAAAAAGCAACAAAATGTACATCAGTTCAAATATGTATATGCTGTTAATTAATGCTTTGCAAAATGATAACACGAGTTGTAAAGCGAGACGAGACGACCTAAGTATATAAGGGAATTTTTTTCCGTGATAAATTGTTTTCATTCTGTGCAATGCACATCACCAATAGCTTATATGTATGTATGTGTATATATACTCAGCTCAAAATCAACCAAAGGCGAAAATCGTATTATATTTACCATATTTACCATATATATATGGGCGCTCCAAGGCAATTTCATCTAATTTTGACATTAAGCTAAATAAAGTAAGGCCGACAAAATTTTATCAACCTATTTTATTACGATAACTCACATTATTAAGTCCGATAATGTCGACATAAAGTCAACTAGAATAACGAAAATCATTATATGCGGGGTGCGGAAATTCTTATTGGAATTACACTCATTCTCCACACGAATTGTATTATATCCAAGATACTACGTTCACTTAACTTTGTATATCTTAGATATCGACCAACATATATTATATAATGCCAGTCGGAAGTTTGAAGACTAGACGAAGTACTGAACCGATTTTATCGGTTTTTGACATCAAGACATATTGTTATCAGGAAAACATGCTCACTTATGTCTTTGAGATATTTTACAGATTTACCGATATTTTCGGTATAAAATCAGCAATAGGCACTGAGGTTTTCAAATTCGGTATCTGAGGTCTTCAAAAATTATAAGATGAGATGCGCCACACCTTAAAGGTACTATTTGTGATAAGTTCTATTTCGATATCTCCATTGATTCATTGATTTATCTCTTGTTAAGTGAAAGAATCTGATGGAATTAAAAAATTTGTCATATGGGAAGTACGAGTAAGTGTGGTTCTAGTCCAATTTCGCACATTTTCAAATAGTAGCATAAAGTAGTCAGTAAAATCTCATGCCTCGAATTTGGTTAAAATTGGTCGAGTTTTATATCAATTCATCTATTTTTATGGTCAAATATAATGTATCTGACGTTCTTATTTACTGAGTTATCGTACTTTCGTTAGTTCTGAATATATCTTTGGCACTGGAGGTGAGCGTGGTTATTATGTGATTTAATCAAGAAATATCCGACTAAGTTTGGTTGATAAGCTTCAGCAGTTTGTAAGATATGTATATTATAGGGCGGAGCTACGCCCACTTTTAAAAAAGTTTTCCCCTGTACTAAACTTCTTTTGTAACTAATTGTAAATTTATGACTTAGTTTCAGTACTTCTAAAATTTTCGGCTGACGGTATTTTGTAAGCGCGGCAATGATCTGATTTCGCCCATTTGTAATACCGACCTCCTCAAAGAGTCAAGGAGAACGTACATCAAGCTTTATCGAGATATCTCAACTGTTACTCAAGTTGTCGTGAACACGAACAGATGGGCGGATAAGCTTAGACTTACGGAATTGAATTCGTTTTGTCATCCTGGTTATTTTGATATATGTACGTACATAACTCTATACCTCTTTTCATTAGATTTATGCGTTACAAACAACCGATATGTTACGAGAGTGTAAAAGTAGACTTTATTTGCTTCTCAAAATTTCTTCGAAGAATTGCCTTATAGAATTAGAAAAAGATTTTTGGGGGAACTATGTATCAGGTTCTTCGCTTATTGTTAATGCGCCATTTAAAATCATAATTGGGTATATACTGTCAGATTCTAAAATGATAGGGGTTGTCATTCCTTCTATCTTATTAATAAATAATGTTGAATTAATCGATGTCGTCAAATTCACAAATAAAATTTTCGCAACTTAACTTTTAGAATACCGCAAATCGTAGAGTTAGCAAATCGATGCGATCGAGTTTTAGACTGCGAAGATGGCACGGATGAGGAGTTCTGTGCATGTCGTGATTATTTGAAAGGATTTCTCAACATACTCATATGTGATGGAAAGGTTGATTGTGAGGACTTGACAGATGAAGAGAATTGCGGTAAGTACATATACACCATGTATAATAGGAAAGTTTCATATAAATATGTACGTGTATATATTTTAGGCGATTGCATTGAGAGTGAATTCCTGTGTCCTCTTTCGAAAACTTGTGTGCCGCTACAAAAACGCTGTGACGGTATTATCGACTGTACTTTTAAGGAAGATGAAAAGGATTGCTGTGAGTACTCTACATCTTCAGTTATGAATTTTATAATCTTTCCTCGAACTATTCCTTGATAATTTCTCTGCTTCATAGTCGCTCTAACGAATGGCAAGAAAATTCTTTTGGACGCCGATAGACGACCCGTTTTAAATAATTTCGGCATATTTTCCCGTAATAATAACGGTAAATGGCGTGTGGTGTGCTCTTATGAGATTCCTTTTTCGGAACCAATCTTCACGACGGCAGTCGATGTATGCGCACAGCTTGGCTTCAAAAGTCTAAAATTCTACAATATTACTAAGCTCACTACACACGACTCAATAGTACCTATTCATCCAGATATTCAAAAGAAAAATAAACATTTACGTAAATATTTCTCCGTCATAGCTGACGACAATCACCATTTCTTCGAAACGGAACGTCAATTTCGTTTAGATGAACATGCATTAAAGGCGCGCACACTATTCATAGAACCCGTCAAGGGTGAGTGCTTTGGCCTATTCGTGGAATGTGAAGCTAAAGCTTACAAAGTAGAGCCCATTAAGACTGTAAGTGCGGGAGAGGAAGTTTCGGCAGCGGGCTTGCCAACATCTGTATTGCAGCCGGATTTAGAAACGCATGGAAAGCCGAATGTCTTCGTAACACCACCATCGACATTGATTATGGTGAAGAAGAAGGATGAAATGCTCAATAAGTTGGACGGTGTAATAGAGAGCCGTAGGAATATGTTGCTTTTGATAGATAATAAATTGCACGAAGCTGTTGAGGAGCTACACTGGCCGTGGGTAGTTGATGTGTACGTCGATGGGCGGTTGTGGTGCGTTGGCGCCTTGGTTGATAAATATTGGGTGTTGGTACACGAGTCTTGTCATTATGGTGTTAGGTGATTATTTTTTTTAAATTGAGTCAAATGTGTGCCTTATGTCTAGCTATTTTTTTGTAGATTCAATGTCAATTATATTGCTGTACTGTTGGGTGGTAGCAAAACGAAAAGTCGTCGACATAAAAGCTCACACGAACAAGTACAACGAGTCGACTGTTTTGAGCAGGTACCCAAGAGCGATGTGCTGCTGTACCATTTAGAAAAACCGGTGCATTTTACACATCACGTACTGCCAACATTTTTACCCGACTTGTAAGCAACATTACGATATTTCTATGTTCATATAGAGTATTAAATTATCTCTTGCAGTGCCAAAGATGCAGCAGATGAGTCTTACCAATGCATTGCTATTTTACACGATGAACAGAGTGGTCGTATTAAAGCGGTGTCTGCAATTGAGGAACGCAGTGATTCTCTTTGTAAAGTCTCGGACATATCCTGTTTTCGTCTAGTGGAACATAAACCACCACAGCAATTAATCGAAGGGCTAGGATTGCACGATGAGGATTTTGACAGCTTATCAGAGGAAATTGTGTTAAAAGAAGATTTAGATAAAAACAACGACTCGATGGGATCGTTGATCTCTCGCTTCACAATATGCACACAATTTGGCAAGAAAAACGTTAGTCACACAGCTCTTGAGCCTGTCGATCAAGGTATTTTGGCTTGTCGACAATCGGATTCCGGTTGGTTCCCATTGGCTTTATTCGATTACAACAATACGAATTGTTACAGTTTTAAGGACTCATTTGCTTTACGAACGCTAGGAAAGGTTTACGGTGCTATGCAGAAATTAATAGGTCGGTAGGGCATCCAAATACGTGCGTTGTTATATTGTTTTTTTTATCCCGCTTATAGATCAACCGAAATGTGAGCATTCTAACGGGGCACCGGTCTGTAGCACTTTTCGTTGCACGCTTGGTGATTGTTTAGAAGAGGAACAAATCTGTAATGGAATGAATGACTGCCATGATGGAGCAGATGAAGAGAAAGAAATGTGTATTGGACTTAAAAAAGGTTGACCAAATTATTTCTAATGTAAAATATTTAGCACATTAAGGCAACTAGCTGTTAATTGTTTTATTTCAATCACTCAGACAAAGAATGTGTTTTTCCATTAATATGATTCTTCGGTGACATTCGCACACAACGCATTGCAGTTTATTATTAGAGTGTAGAACCATATCTATTCCTATTAGATTCCTTTACATGAGACTGTTATTAATTCCATAATTTCTTGGAAATTAATATAAAATATATGCGACCTGGAAATTCTCCGGAAATAAAATCTCAGAGAAAGACTCAGAAAGTCTTACTGTAACGTGACTCTTGAGTTAGGTGTTTTAATAGATTTACCTAGTCAAAGGTTGGAGTCTAAGATAAGAAGAGACTGGTACACCGACCTGAATAACTATTGGGTGAACTGCATACTGGAAAGAAAGTTTCTTATGGATCTTAAGATCAAGCGGAACGCCAACGTTTTGGAGTTTATATATATATTATATACGTATATTATCAACCTCACAAATATGTGGAGTTAAAGTGTATTTCAAAACTTTTCATCGTTGGTATGAAGCTGAATGACCTCTCCCATTTAAAACTATGAAAGTTTTATAGAAGAACTGATCGACTCACATTTAGAAAATGGTTTTATTCAAGAAAATTAGGTTTCTCTAAGTGAGTTAGTCTGGGAGGGTTACATTAGAACTGTTTTATCACGGAAAGTCGATCTGAAAACCAAGCTTCTATTAGACTTGGAAATGTTTAATATTTGGCCTAAACAGCATATTCACCCATATTTATGGGGATGTCTGGATTAGAGTGAATATCTGCGGTTCAACATGTGGTCGAAGGTTACGGCACTCTTACTCTATTCCGGTGTATCTTAACTTTCTTTTTATTGCCGAAATATCATATTATTTAGTAAATTATTTAAATGAAATAGTTCGTGGAGATCTACAAATTGTTGAGTGGAAATTTTTTACCCTATCGTTAAAAGATCACATGTCTTTATTGCTTTACATGCTTACATGCTTTATTTTGTAGAATTGCTATTAACTTTTCTTGTAAATATTCAGTTTGCCAGCCATCGGAGATGAAATGTAGGTCTACATATAAGTGCATACCAAAGACGAAATTTTGCGATCACATAGCCGACTGTGATGACATGACTGATGAACCTACGCTTTGTTCCTGTTATACATATTTGCAGTAAGTAAAAATTAACTTGAAGATTATTAATAGCTAACAGTATTCTTAGAGCCACAGATCCGAAAAAAATATGCGATGGCATACGCAACTGCTGGGACAAAAGCGATGAAAGTCCAGCGATTTGTAATTGTACCTCCAATCACTTTCCATGTGGCGGGTAAATAATGAATATTTTAAATTTTTAAATCAATCTTTTACTTATGTAATACAAATGTATACGTAACATATAATAGTTCTTATGTAATAGAAAATCGATAATGCTACAATATCGGTCCACAGACTATTTATTTAGTTTTGTTATGCTTCGTGAAGTTTAGTTTTCCGTCCAACGAAGAAACCTAAAGATTTGAGCCGACTTCGGACGGATAATGGATATCATTAGACTATTTTTAATGGCAGAAATGTGATCACACCTGCCAAAGAGATTTTAGAAAGAATATTTTATTATATTCTGTTTAAGTTGGTCGAAATAAAGATCAAATGTTTAATCTTTTTTCAAAGTTTCCATTAAAATTTAATGAAACTACATTAATTGTCCTTCAATAGTGTGTTAATTTATGCGATGATTTATGATTAATTTCAAATCACTAATTTCTCAGTTCATCAAGGGAATGTGTGCCACGTGACTTCGTTTGTGATAAAGAGTCTGACTGTCCAAATGGCGAAGATGAGAAATATTGCATGGGTCTAGAATTCCCACAGGAAATAATCACGCAAAAGGCCGGATTTACTAAGCCACCGCAAATGTAAGTAGACGGTTAATAACACGGATCTTTGTATAACTTACTCACTTTTATCTCTCTCTCTCTCTCTCTCTCCTTACCTAGCAAACACAAGCAATTACCGCAATTCGGTCAGGTAATTGAGCAGACTTATGGCGTGTGGCACACAAAATGCTTTCCGCGTAACAGCCCACCAGATGTGAAAGAGGTGCGACAAATATGTAAAAAGCTTGGTTTCAGCCCCTACAAACAGCCAAGTTTTCGCATAATTGATGATGCGGTCAAAGAGGTGGTCGATACAAATGAGTGGCCTGATCAACGAGGACGCAGCTTCGGCGATGACGATGAGTCACCTCTAGCCGAACGATATCGCAGTGCCACTAAAGCTGTAGTCGTGAGTAAATTCTCTCCTCTAAGCCTTAATGAAGAGTTGACGCTGTTCCTAAAGCCGAGCAGGCCGATCGCCGAGGTAGCGCACTGGAATGCAACCGACTCTGAAAAGTGCTATCGTCTCGAAATAAAGTGTATGTAGTTGAGTAATATTATTTAACTTAGTAATTTTAATTTATAATCAAAAGAAAAAAATAAAAGCTTTCAAATTAGTTGTAGATTAAGGACAATTTTTTGTACTTTTGTAAAAAATTTAAATAAACATGAAAACTGAAACTTCTCTTTACTCACTTCCGATCAGGTCCTAACCGAATCTTAAGACTTAATAAAAAAAACATTTTAAATTTCGTTGGAAATGGCATCGTTTATTACGTTTACTCATATATTTACTAATGTGTATTCATATTCTTATTTACAAAGTATTTTTGGCGTGTTTTTATTTAACAGTTTCTTGGTGTAAATCGACAGCTTTAAACCTCGAAACGTCTTATATTTTCCAGCATCGTTTTAGTCATTTTATTTAGGAGTAGTTACGTATTTTAAATTTGTTTTCAGTAAGTTCAAAGATTATTTTTGTGAATAAGGGAAGGATGTTCATTTATTAAAATGCTAATTTTTGTTAAATGATTGTATCATCACTAAATAGAAATTTAATAATCGTTAGCTTTTTGTTTCTTTAACATAGTACGTGTCTGTTTATTAGATGCTTCACGTTCTAACTCTTTCTTCTGAATAACTTGTTAATGTTTTTTGATACATTGTTGTAACAGTTATCGTTTATATAAAAAAACCTATTAAATATCCAAAGTTAAAATGTTAAATTATTAAAGCACTTAAATGTATTGTATATACATACTTTCGTGTTTTTAGGATAAGATAGCTTTTATAAGTTTTAGTATTCTTCAGTTAGCTTTGGTATCGTTTCATGTTAAGAATTTTAATTTCCATTTCAAATATATTTAATTTGATTCTTTCTTTATGTCTTACTTCGTATGTTATAAATATTAAATTCGTTAATATATTTATAAATATTTAGTTAATAAATATAAGCCGTCTTCGATTCGTCGCCTCACCGGTCACTAGATTTCAACTCTGCTCTCTTGTAAAAAAATTTACAACTGAAAGCAATAATAAAGTAATGATCCATTGCGAGAGGTCATGTGTACAGATTTAAATTGGTATAGCCACATGCTATATATCTTTTTGATTTATGCCAGTTGTTTCGATTCGTAACTCTCCAAGTTGTGGCGAATCGAAGACCGCATTAGTAGAATAGGTTTTAGCAAAATCATAACAAGTTTATCTTCTTTTTAGAAAAATGTCTCTTTAGCTAAATAAAATTGTTTTATTTGCTAACTAGTTTAAGTATTAATAGATCTTTTTTATTACCGTTAAAGCGATTTTTAATATTTACTAAAACCAAAATTTAGTAAACATATATGCATAAATAGGTATCATAAAAATTAAGTTTAAAGGCGAAGTTTTTTATAAAATACTTATAGTAGATTGTAGCAGGGTTAAAATTATTTTAACTATGTAAAGATTCTTCATAGTAGAGAGAATGCGAAGATACAGTCTATATTCTAGTGTACATATCTTTTATAATGAAACGTTTACAGTTCTCAACACATTCTGCCAAAAAGAAATTAATATAATGAAAACTGCCCAAAAGTCTGTAAGTATATCACCCTCATGTCACAACTCTTGTAAATTTGATTTCAGAGATAGTTTGACTCCAGTGCCTTCCATCGAAAGAGTTTATGGTCCGAATATTTTATTTTATGTAATTATTATAAGATAGGAGTTATTAATTAAATCGGAAGGTAGATATGATTTTTAGATAAGGTAAATAAAATATTTTGATTGTAGCGCCATTTGTCTAGTAGGTTTTTTATCTGTCCAAATATTTTATTGAGTGTTGTGCTATATGTAATGCTTTAAAAGAAATTATATAGGAGAAAATACATGTTCTTTCTTTTTTGTTCTAACTCCGTTTATACTCATTGGACAGCAAGTAGCAGTTTTGAAGCACTTCCTGAATACACTTTTGGTAAGGACCACACTCTCTAAAGTATCATTTAGAGAATATGTAAAAACAGAGAGTGAGATGTGGTTGACTACATTTTTACCCTACAATACATTTTACTTGAATAATTGTCATGGTTACCGGTTATTGCATTCATTGCCGTAATTTTCAAATAAAGTACTTAAAAGGTGTTTGTAATTTATATTTGTTAAGTACTGGCGGCATCCTCACTTAGAAAAATACTTTCAGAAATCGTTTAAGAAACTACACATTTTGTGTAATAGCCGTTGACTGTCGATATACTTGGAGAGTATTTTGAAATAAAATGCTGGACTACAATGCGAAGTTCTCATCACTTAGTATTAAGGTTTTTCTAATTAAAACTATATGTTGTTTAGATTAGAGCATATTTGTTTAGTAAACATTTGGATTTGATATTAGATAAGAGTAAGTATTGTAGTTCAATTTATTTCTTACTGGAATGTAGGTAAGTATATTTATTAGGGTTAAAAAGTATTTAGAATATACATATAGATTTAGTTGAGAGGGAGAAGGAGACTAGAGAAAGAGAGTTAGATAGAATCCATCGATAAAGCAATGAAATAAATATACAATTTGAGAGTAGTAATTAGTTAATTTTTAAATTTCAGGAGATATATTTTGTTTAGGAAAAAAATGTTGTATTCGAATTTGAAAACAAATCAAGCAGTTTTTTAATCATAAATGCATGCCAAAGTAATCATGAAATGAAAGTAGTAAATTGCTTTATATAATAATTAAATCGTGAGCATTATTGATATATTAGTTTTAGGATTTTCATATTTATAGGTTCGTTTTTTAAGTTCAAATTTAAATGCGTATATACAAAGGTGCAGTATACAGCTTATAAATTAGTTTCAAACACTTGATGTTAATCACATTTTACTTAAATAAGTAAATAAATTGTTTTTTTATGTATATCTATTGGTAGTTTATTATAATTTTGATACAGAAACCCTGAACATCAAATAAATTAAGATAGAAAATTAAATAAAATTTCAAAAAATAAAAATAAAATTTGTGCTTAATAAAAATATTGTACGTATTTTTCTTTTGTTTTACATACATACAAGTTATACATCCATACAATTTTACATAAGCTTACAAATAGGTATTTAGTATCAGGACCTTTTACATCATATAATTTGCAGACCAATATTTGTTTTTAAGAGAAAGTTCGTAATAAATGTGCGATTATTGTTCTATGTTAGGGATAGGATAGAAACATAGGATATAAACATTCAACATAGGATGGAATAGCCACAATGTGATTAAATATAAAGTTATACTATAAAAACTTGTGGGCAAAAGCGAATTAAAAACAAAACCGAAATAGGTTTTTCTCACACGCATTTTATGGCAAAAAAATAAGGGGAAGTCAATGTAAAAGGATATTTGGATAACCATAAGAGAATAGTTGAACTGAAATCAGTACATAATTTCATTAGGCTATGCACATAGTACAGTGAGTATTCCAACAGAGCTACCATGCCATGAACATTATATTCGATGCCCAATGAATATATGTATCGTATGCACCTAACATTTTGGGTAAGAAAATTAGGAGAGATTAATGTTTTCACTTTGCGCATATAAAACACATCATCAAACACACCTTATTGGTATTATTGAATTATTGGAGTTCACCAGCATTTGAGAGATAAAAAGTTCAGAGTTAAGAAAATTGATCAACCTAATAGAGTTCGACTTAACAAGATAAACAAAACCAATACTTTATTAAGAAATCATAGGATGTTGTTGACTTTGACAGAAATGCCAAAAATATTACGAGTTTGCGCGGAATTTAAAAAGTTGTGGTGAAGACGAGTGGTGAAGCAATGGGGCGAAGTACTTTTCTAAATTTTTAAATTGAATATTTACTACATTTGAATACGGATGTACAGCGCGAAACAGTATAATAAGTTATTTCTTAGCTAGAGAGAGTTAGCAATTCATATTAAGTTATTTTCAAAACATAATGTTCAACCTGTTGCAAATTGTGCTCTGTTAACACGGTCTGAAATATCATTAGCCTTAGAAGAATCTCAGGATATTAAAAATGCTTTGAATTTGGAATTGAGGTCATCGTCTAGATACACATAGCTATCCAGGAAGACCTCCCTCAGTTGAAAAGCAAAACTGGTTAACAAAACTGTGTTAATTACTCTGTGTTAAAAAAAAAAAATAATTTAAAAGAATGCTTGATTGTTACGGAAATGGTTTGGGTTATGAGCTTGGCAAAGGTATTTTACTGTTTATATTTATTTTTTATTTAAGTGCGACTTCAAATACTTTCTATGCAACTTAAAGTTTCTTAAGAATTTGTATTGAGCCTGGGACATTAGTTTAGCAAAAACATTACTTAATAAATAGTGAAAATACACTAGTATTATTTGATAATTATAAACAGCATTTGAATATAATTTCAATAGCGACCACAACCCTAGCATTTTTTGTCACATTTTAATTCAATAAATTCTAATATATGGAAATTAGCAGGACAGGGTGCTTGGAATAGTGTAGTAGTACAGCTTAGAAGCTACGAGATCGTGTTTATACATATAAAAAATCACAAAACACTCTTGTCTTAGTTTTTTTTTTATAACCTATTATTAGTGTGTTACTATATACAGATAGTGTCAATTGCAGTATTGCATTTTAGGTTATGTAACGTCGTGGGTATCATCACTGCGTTTAATGGTATTCCGTTGTCCTGAAACACTGTCACTGAAACATACCTATATATATTTCATGTACAAGATCTCGAGTTACACAAGTATTCGAACTCGTTTTTTTATATTTGATTTTTTTAGTATTATTATACCATTTTAACTTTCGAGGCTGGGTAGTATTTTCAATTTCATTATTATATATGCGTGTGTATTTAGATTCAAATGTTAAGATATAAGTCGTTTGGAGTTTACTTCGTTCTTTGTGCTAAATGTATTTCTTATAATAGAACACTGTTACATGAACGAAAAAATCGACATTAACCTGTGATCGATTTATTCAGCATGATCGATTTTCTTTCATCGATTATTACTTTAGGTAAAGTGTTGACCCTAAAGTAATACGGAAATGATAATTTTAAAATAATAATTTAATATGACTCTGACGCTAAATAATAGCGGTATTCTCTAGATGCAGCTAGTTATACCGAATAGGATCGATACTTTTTTCATTGTCTTTGCCTAGCTAATTTAAATATATATAATTACAATTAGTTTAAGCAGGTTACATATGTACACATAATTATTAGCAATTTAACAACTTGGAAAAATGTCACTTAGCAGAGCATAACCCAATTGACTGTACTCGGCGATTATTTCAGAATTGGTTAATGGATTGATTAATGTGCGTACATTAGAATGATGCATTTACAAAAGAGTAAAACTACCCAGTTACTCAGTTTTTTAAGCTTATAAAGAATAACTAAAGTAAAAAATCAGAAACAACGATTAAAACATAAACATTTATTTAAATGAACTCCTAAAACTAAATTACATTTCTTTAATAAATAATTTGTATAAGTTTGTGGTGTGACAGAAGTGCTTAAGCAGTTATGTGTTTATATGGATATAGGAATTTACACTTATTCTCAAGAGTTTGACATCCGTGTTTTTGGTGATCGTACAAGGATTTAGCGCATTCGGCAAATACAACCTCTTATGCACCTAGAAATATTGCTTACATTAAACATAAAGACATAATTAAGTAGTTATTCCGTGTTTGATTTGCTTGTTTGTCATTTAATTATATTTCGGTCTTTCACATAAGTTCTTCAAATGCAATCATATGCATATATATTACTTAAATGTGTTGGTAAACAAATAACAATTGCTTAGCAATAATAATTTAATTTAAATATAGCTACATATGTAGAATAAGAAGCAAACGATACGGTACATATATAATAAGAAGGTCACTTAAAACTTTTCCAAGCATGAGCATATGGCAAGGGTTAAGGCCAAATTAACAATTCGTATTAAAATTGAATATATAAACGCATAAAAACAATTGAAACTACAAAACGAACGAACGAACGAGCGACGTGCTTCTTAAAATTAAATTTAGTTGTTGTTTATGAATGTTTGCATTTAGCTTTGTGTGTTGTTCCGAGTGAAACTAACTGGTAACTGACTGACTGATAAGTGACTTATGTATATAAAAATCTAATTTTTCGGTTCTAAAAAGGGCAGTCGAAAGCCAGCGGTTTTCTTTTCATGTGTAACGGTCGTTATGAGTCGTGTTTCGCCACCGCCCCTTGGGGGCTCAATTGGTGTTAAGCGTTGCGAACGATCAATGTGTGGCGGAAGTTGCAAGTTGATGGGATCGCGAAGGCGTCGCAAGTCATATTCAGCTTCGGCTATTTGACGTTTCAATAGATTATACTTTTCGATGTCAAAGCTCTTCCTTTTGGCCTTTTTGTGCATTGTAATCAGGAATAGACGATCTCTAACTGTTTCAAAAGTGTATTCCTGGAAGAAAGAGAACATATTTGTAAATAACAAGTATAAATATATATTTATTGCAAATGATACAGGTGAAAAAGAGCAAGAGTGAGTGTTGTTGGCTGCCACTATGTTTGACGGTGTTAGAACCAAAGACCCGAAAGCCATTTCGATGACAGCTAGATCTATTTACCAAAATTTATCCGGATTATATTTAATCCGCGCTGTTGTTTCGGTGTTAAGATCGATAAGTAAAACTACAAATAGCTGGTTACAATTGGAGCGAAACCTAGAGCCAATGTTATTCCTCTACATCGGTGTATTTCGGTGATTTAAACGGAGTTCGGAAAACTCTTTTTGGCAAGAGTGAAAAGGCTTATCAAATTTACGTTGCCACACGTTGTGTAGCACTATATTTCCCACACATCAGTGCCCATTGCTACAACCTTAACGGACGCAAGACATACATATTTGAAATATATATTTTATCATCGACTTTATTTCCGTGGATAACTGTGTGTTAGTGTCTCTTCTTCTTAGAAGAATAGAGGAAATCTAGTAAAATTTCCCAGCAGAAGCAATCATTTTAGCTAATCAACCATACCTCCTACGTGCTGCATGCATAACTGTTAAATCTTGCAGTCTATCCCCTGGTTTAAGTCAGATGTTATCAATCCAAACCGTTATCCAAGCCTGCACCTTATATTATATATTTGAGCGGATAGGGCTAAAAGGGCAGCTGCAAAGACATCGATCATTAACATGAATTTTAATCAATGAGACCCCTTAAATCAGGTCGCTTCTTGCATAAATGTTAAATTTTACAGTCTCTTTCTGTTATGAGTAAGCTTCAAAACGATATCTTATAATGCACACTTCGGTGGATACAGTTGAAAGATAGGTAATTTTTCAGCTAAGCAAGGCATCGACCATTAACATGACTTCCGTAATATTTCCGGTACCAAAGAAGTACTTATAAATGCTTACCTAACTTGTGACCTAAATTAAAATCTACCCTGTGAGGAGCTATTCCAGTAGCAGTTGAACTGTCCAAAGCTTACGTCATAGTCAAAATCTAGATATAACACAATTCTTACGCTCACTTCAGTAATTTCTCGAAGCCAAACATTTGAATTATGAAAGATTAAACAAGGAATAAATTTTTTTTTACATAATATATTACCGATTTCGTTAGGCAGTAGTAAGCATATAGGGCCATTGTGGTGCCATATGTAACAAAGTATGTGACGGGTTCCATGATATCCCAAGAGTATTCCCACCAAGTGAGGCGCGCCAAGACGCCGAATTGTACCGCCATTAAACTGAGTCCGACCCAGGTTGCGATGACAGTTTTACGTTCCGCTAGTCTAGCAAGTTCTTGCTTCTCCTGCAAATTTAGAGTTCGTTAGATAATTTCCGTGTGAGATCTACTTGCGTACATGTATTGTAAAAGTACTTACCATTTCTAGAGGTGATATTTCAAACTTTAAATTTTCTATTTTTTTTACTAGTTCATGTTCTTTGTGCAAATGATATTCGCCGACGTGTAAAGCTTCATACAACTGTAATGATAACATATTACATATATTTACAAATATATGTTTTATTGCAATAATACATACTTGTGCTACTAAAGTTCTAACATCGCTAAGCCTTTTTAGGTCTTCCGCGCCCATTTTTTTCCTTTTAGGAGGGATCACTTCGTATTTGTTATCATTTATTTGTAGCCTGAAATGTGACGTGATTTAATTGTAATAAAGATAAATGTAATAAAACTAAAAAGAAATAACTGGTTATTAGAACAGAAAGAGATTATATCACATTACTGTGGCCCCGAGTTGGCTCTTAAATCAGTCCTATATCTGGGTCCGAACTTTGTTGAAAACTGCCCGCTTCCTGAACTTACTGTTATAGATTTTAAGCAACTACTACAGGAACAACAAAACTATTTTCAAATATTTTTCTTTATTTACTCACCAAAATGGCTCATCCATAAGGCTGTCGATGGCGCATGTGGACGCTATTCGTACACCACACTTGTTCAGCACAACCGCTCGATCGATACCGTGGTCTTCAATTTTCAGCATTTCGATAAGATCGCCTACTTTGTGCGAGACGGGTCTGAGAGCAAATCGGCATTTTTCCAATCTGCTTGGCAGCGGCACTGTTAGGTGTGGAAGTCCTTGTATATATTCAACGTAAACATCGCCTGAAAAAGGTTACAAAATCATCATTAGAGAATCATTAGAGAAAATATTAGAAAACAAATAGAGGCTTCAAAACTATGCTGGGGTGAGGTTCTGAAATACAAAGTAAATATACAATGTGCAAAAGTGCAAAAGGTGAATCTCTTGGTTGGTACAGTTCATCTGCCATAATCAATTTAGTTAGGCTGAAATAAATATTATAATAAATTTACTCAATTTAGCCTTTCGGCTAAAAAAGCAGACAACTATTTTTATATATCTATTATAGGTATTGCGACATTATTCGCTGGCAGATTCTTTAACACATAAGGATGTTGGATACAGTGTGATAACGTCAATATGTATCATAAATACCTAACGAACCCAGTACACATGTGTAGTCTTTCCAGGGTAATAAACCCTGGGTAATAAAGCATAATGTTTTGTTTACATTTTGAAAAATTATTCAGTATCATTATTTTAGGGATTAAAATCATTATATTAGGGATATGGGGTTTAGACCAAGGTGTAGACCGATTTCATTCAAATTAGCGCTAAATCACAATATGTTTGGAAAGCACGTTAACTTAATTTCACTCAAATATCACACATATTGTAAAACATAAACGGTTAAAACTCAGTTAGAAGGTCGGAAATCACTACGACGGTCATATTGGGGCAAGGGGAAGGTCTGGACTGATTGCATTAACTTTTGGCATTAAACTCAATTACACTCGAGAATATATTTCCCTGCGATTTTATTAAGATTACTAAAATTTTTACAGATATATTTTTTACAGTCTTCTAGAATAACGAAAATCATTATAAGTGGTATGTGGTAGCTGGCATAATTTGTGGACTGATTTCAAAGATTTTAGGAATTAAACTACAATATACCCAATATTATAAGCTCACTTAATTTTGGTAAGATACAATATCTTGCGTATTGTACGAAGCTAAATAGGAGTTTGAAATTCTTATATTAAGTATGTTGGAGCTAGTGGTAGTATTGATCCGATCCATCCATTTTTGGCAGAAGGACACATTGTTATAAAAATGAAACACTATCTGAATTTCATTGAAATAACTCAAATATTGACCGATAAAAACGGTACAAAGTCAACCGGAAGTTCGAAAGTCTTTATATTAGGTATGTGGCCTAGACGAACTAATGACTTAATTTTACCAACTTTTGACACAAGGGCATATTATTATCAGGAAAACATTTTCTCTGAATTTCAATTGTATATCTTAAAGAAAGATGTTTTCGGTAGCCATAAGCCCTGAGGTCCACATATTCGGTATATTGGGGTTTGGGTTGGGGGAAAAGTTATAATCCGACTTCGGAAAATTTTAGAAGTAAGTTGTATGTATGTATGCCACATTAAAGTTTCTATTTGTGCAAAGTTTTATTTCGATATTTTGATTGGTGCTTGATATTCACTTTACACTGTTAAGTAAAATAATCATATTTAATTTAAAATTGTGATATATGAGAAGTAGGTGAGAAGTAGTAGGGCGACTTCGCCCATTTTGACACCGTAATATAAAGATGTATGGGTAACGTTACTGAGATATGGAATTTCAGCTAAAAGTAGACGGTGCCATGCCCATTGTTAAATTTTTGGAGGGTTTCTATGCATCTCATCCGTACCATATTTATAGTAGTTTTTAGTGTTTTTAAGGTATTAACTTAGTGAGTTATCTCACTTTTAGTAGTTTGTGACATAACATTTTGCATAGGAGTTGGGCGCGGTTATTATTCGATTTCGCTCATTTTTCCAGTGTATGAAGGATGTGATGAAGCGACTCGCTCTGGGCAAGCTAGGTTATTATAGCTTCAGTTTTTGTGAGATATGTACTACTGACACTACCAGTAAAATCACTGCTGAAAACCATGAAATTATATTTATTTGGAAGTTCTCATTTGCGAATATACACTAGTGAAAATATTTTAGCTAAATGTGGGCAACAAAGCTTCTTTGCCATTATGCACATTCTATGGGCAAATAGTGGCATGTCGATTGAGGGAAAGAAATTTTCGTGGCAAAGGTAACCAATTTATGAATGTACATGTAATTACATATTGTCACTTTTATGGTGTGAATATCATCCCTTCCGCCGCCCACAGTCAAGGTTATTGACTGATTGGAACATCGTAGAAACTTAATTGCTCAACTATGCAGGCACAGACGTGATGTTTGCTGTAGCAGCTAAATGTTCTCAATGCTCTCTAGAGCACAACTCTTCACGCTGAATTCGAATGGAATTTTCCTTTTCGATCTCGCATGTTTGATTATCATTATTAGTGGTACTTCGTAGTCGGTAGTAGTTAGGAAAATATTACGAATTGCTAAGTTGATTACCATTTCATTTCAAGTCACTTGCATGTACATATGTATGTAGATGTTGTGAGCATATTTCATTAAATGAGAATGTCGATAGGCATAGCATGAAATAGAGGAAGACAAATATTTTGAACAATGAGCGGCAGTTAGAAGCACAGGCATTCGAACACACATAAAACAGCACATAAAACAAATCGAAGCATGCAGATATTTGTGGCATTTCTATTTCGATTTTTACAAAAAAATTTGGGCTTTTATAAATTTATGGAAATTATTTTGACTTTAAGTAATCAGTGTATTGGATTTCATGGTGGTCTAAAATATTGAGTAACAAAGGGTATCTTCTCTTCTCTGATGCTTAATGTAGTGAAAAAAAGGTGGTATGAGTTCAGTTCATTCATGTTTAGAGGCTTTACGATCTACAAAAATGTACGCTTTACAAATTTCGTGTCGAATACATTGTTGTTGGTTAAGATATTTCCTATTATTGCACGTTTATGGTATTTAATTTTTGGAGGCGTTGTTTTAGTCTGATATCTCTATCCTCAAAAGTCCCAGATGAAAGCATATGTGGAGCACAATAAGAATTTTGACTACTTAACCTTTCAACGGACCAAAGAAAGCAAACACCAGCAAAATTGGAGGTTACGGCATTAAAGTTACTCATCCGAACAACTTATTATTGGTACTTTAAATCTAATCAATAAATTAATTGACATTAAGGTAGCACCTGGATTTTATTTTCGAGGAGTGAAAATTCAAGGAAAACTTTATCCTGAAGAAGTCGTTTTTACAAACTGGATTCTTTGTTGTATCGAAGTACTCTCCAGATTACCTTGGGGTAATATTGGATAAGCAACTATGCGAGAGAAAATGTATTAAGAGCAGGACCAGGGAGGAATATAGCACCAGCAAAGACAAAGATACATACAGCATACAATACATACAACTCTGATCTTATTAGCAGTTGTGAAAACAGCTACTAGACTTTGACAGTTGACAATTGAATGCAGATTTGAGATTTCGTAACTGAAAAAGCAGGGATGATCAGATTGAGGACATTGGAATAAAGTGGAAATAAGTTAGTCTTGCTTACACAGGCTTAGTTGAATTTTATCCAACATATTACAATATTTTCCGGTGTGCTCCTTGTTGTTAACTTAAAAATAGAGACTTCCACAACTCTTTAGTTGTTCCCGAATCGCTAAAATATAATTTCCATAACTATGGATTTTGTTTGTGATTTTCCTCGGTAGTCTCTCAACAGACACAAAGTGTGATAAGCGTAAATATAGTTTCTCATTTGTTGTATTTGTTGCGTGCTTGGTGAAATAGAGAAGCAGGCAACCTACTGAACGTATTTTTATGTTTCTACACTTGTTTTAGTCATTAAACACAAACATTATAAATACTCATGTTATCATCTTCGGTAGCTTCTTCCATTCTTCTACATAAGCGCCTTTTCTGGATTTGCTTTTATTTATCATATTGCCCGCCACATTGGCAGGTTTTCGCTGCAATTAAAATTCTGTTGGCCCACCAAAGTATTGTTCGCTAAAAGTTTTTTTTTTTACTAAGCAATGGTCAGGCCATTATGGCCAGTTATGTATGCCTGAGCACAGCGTTTATTGTACACTTTGCTTGTAGTTCATTTTCACGCCAAAGATGTGTGCAGTTTTGTATTAATTTTCTTTTTAAATCAAATTTCTTTAACGCTTGAGTTATTCGCGGCGAAGACGTCGTCGCCGATGCCACTGCGCGCACTTGACTCTCATTGGCGTCATCATCGCTAAACATTATGCGCTTAATGCTTTACTCCATATAACTGCTGTGCTGAAGCTACCACCACCACCACCTTCATTATGCTCATCATTGCCTTTGGATATTCAGTCATTAGCGAGACGTTGGCGTCATAACTGGTGCGCGAGTACCTACAGACATACATATGTACAGATGTGGGTAAGTGGTGCTATTCGGCCGCTTGCTGGCTTGTCAGTTGCGGTTGTTGGCCATCACTGCCGCCTGCACGACTGCCCCACTGCCGCCACTACCCACCGCCATTGCTGATTATTATTTTCATGCACTTTGATTTTTTGGGATTTTCAGTAAGCATTTCACGATTATGACTATCGCTGCCAGCTACTTACATGTACTTGTACTTGTAATATGCCTTTTTTTCTCCGTTTGGCGCTTATTAATGGAATTAAAAATCAGTTAACTTTCAGATTTTCGCGCTTGCAGACGCTCCCGGCGGATCGCCCATGTTCACGGTCAAAAAAACGATATATTAAATATATTGGTGTTAGTATTAGTTAGTATTAGTATTAGTATTAGCATATACATATATATATACTGTATATATATAAATAATAATAACAGTGAGACTTGAGAAAAAATACTCAAAATATGCAAAGAATCGTAAAAATAAGTTTACAATTCCATTTATTATGACAAGGTTACAAATATGTTAGCAAAGCACTACAAAAACAAAGCAGTAACTTGCAATTGCTGCTGAAAACTCCAGTGACAAGTGAAATACCAAAGTGAGATTGACTGTCACTCAAGCAGGATGAAGAAATCAAAATTCATATATTCCCAAAGTCTACCGAACAAACAAGAAAAGCAAGAAAGAAACAAAAAATCCGTCATTCACGAACCCATAAGCAAATGAACAGTCGTAGCTGTGTTGATGGCAGCACGCACTTGTCCCTATCCCACCGGCTGCCACTAACCCACATACCGAAAGTGTCAACTTATTTACTCGATTGATGGTGTTTACCCGGCCAATGTGTGCACACATACACGTTGGAAACTTTACAAGACCCAAGGGATGGCAGACGAAAGTGTATTTGATTAACCTTAGAAGAAATTGCTCGCTCTTTCACTCCCCACCACCGGTTAAGTGTACAAGTGCAAAACGGCGGTCAAATAGGATATTGACAGTTGGTGTCTTGAGTAACACACTTAACGGTTGTTCAACGACTTCCCATAATGTTGCGAAGTCAAAAAATTTTAAATATCTCCTTGAAACTTCGAATGCCCTGAGCGTATTTGTGTATAAAAATAAATAAGAAATATTGTAAAAAACTCGGCAATGTTTGCTTCTGCTCCTGATTTGTGGCTGTATAGTTATATATATATATATAATTATATATATTTGCATTTTTTCACATTTCCAATCCCCACACATTTTTTAAAAGAGCATTATGATTAGGAATTTTCACAAGGTCAAGGTTTGTTTTGGTTCTTTGATAATAACAACACATTGAACCTTATTTTTGCTAAACTTAGGGTGTGCAAAATATACGTATTTGAACCATATATCATTAGACCCTCCTACTTCAATATATTTATTTCCTAGAACCAAATATTTGTTCAGGAACAGGAAAAATATACAGACAGCCAAATTTTTAATAGCCAGAAATTAATTTTGTACGTAATTCGTTAAGAAGAATCCGTTTTTGTGACCACTCATTGATTTGCTTTTATTTCAAAAAAATAATATCTATTGGGGGCTTTGCCCTCAAACCATCTAATAAAGTGAGTTAAAGTGATCAGTAACCGATGCCAAACGAATATTTTCTTTTCTTCCTCTAACAACAGACTCTTTCATTTTGTCTTTCATTTTGTCGTATTAATACTAATCGACGAGGTTCCAGCATACTCTGAAATCAGAGTAAAGCGATCAACACTTAGCTGACAACCTCAAGCCTCCAAGATCAGCGACTTGTAATCTACTTTTGTTCCAACGAAAGTCGGCTTGACATGACCGGAACGAACCCTTACTTCTGTAATGTATCCCGAAATTATCCCAAATAATGTTTTATGTAGATACAAAAACAACAGAAATGTGCCTATGTAATGGTGCATCATCGCTCGAACCGAATTCATCGCTCAACCAACCAGCAAAAGTGGAAAGGATAAACTTTATTACTTTTCTTACGATCTCTATGGTAATACTTAGACATTTTATAGAAAAATCAAGGTTTAATGTATGACATAACTAATTGAGTACCCTAACAGATTTGGTCGAAGACGAAACAATGTATGTCCCCTCAAAATTGATAATGCCTCCGTACATCTCAGTATAACATTTGATGTAGAAAATGCTTCCAAATTTTACAAAAGTACATTCGTAAGCCTACTCTCGTGTCATAGACGAAATTCTTAATTCGACCTCAATTTCGGTATTTAGGTTTAGTCGTGTTTTCATTTCAGATTTATATTGTAGTTTCCCGTTGCTATTACTGCAACCACAACTCGAAAGCACTAACAATAACCAAACACACGCAAATTGAGTTTCGCCCAAAACATCACAAAATCCCCTAACAAGTGTCCTATGTGTGTATGTATGTACATGTCGCAGCATCGTCAACATCAACGGTGCGTGGGGCAACAATGTTAGCAATGTAATGGCATTGCTACTCGTTCTAGTCGTTCTCGGTTACTGTGGTTGCGGTCGTTGCGATAGTGGAAATTTTGCAAAAAAAAAAGCCTTTTTGGCTTTAAAGCGGCGGCTGGTTGACTGGCTAACCCACTGTGATGAGAAAATATTTTAGTAGTTTGGCTGCTTATTTGGCTTGTTTATTTGCTCGTGCTTTTTTGTTTGTTTGTTGATAACCTTTTATTTTCTGGCTTGTTACGTTTAACTTTTTGAGTTGCGCATGTGGTGCTCTAATACCAGCGGCTGTCCTTACAAATTCTCAAATGAGTCCCTGCAGTGTGCGAAATTGTCTCAAACTTGCTTTGAACTAGTCGATTTGTGACAGAATAAGTGTTACTTATAACACAAACGGGTACAAATTAGAAGACATGACAGTATTAACGGCAGCTAGTAAAAATTGAAGAAAAGGTATTCAGAGCAGTTTTAAGGCATTGAGAATCTTGGAAATCCACCTCAGGTGATAGGCGGTATTGTTAATGTATCCAGGAACAAGAATCGTTCTAAGGAAATCTTCTATAAAATGCACATATATTCACATTTAGTGTTTTCGAAACTTTATTAAATAATTTCGAAATAAAGCAGTTTGAAGATCGTGGATTTTGTTCACAAAGGTTAAAGTTTTACAGAATTTCAATATCAGGGCTATGAATACTTTTGATATATTACTTCAGTTTCACTAAGGATATCCCTCTATAATTCTCATAAATATATTCTTATAAATATAAATAATAATAATATAAATCCTTGCAATCAAATATTCATATATAATATAACGGATTCAATACGGGAAAAATATGAAAATGAATGCCGAACTATCAGAAAAGCAAGACTGGGGACTCTATTGAGAGCAAGCGACTGAGCCTGAGCCTGTGCGATCCCCCTTAAAGCACTAAAAGATCTCATAAGTACATTCTGTTGAAGAGTTAACGAATGTATTAACCGATTTTGATTCGTGACTTTTTTGCTCGTTCTTTCAGCAAAAACTAGGTAAGCGAATATTATCATCGTTCAACTTTGTAGAATATCAATTTTTCAGCACTGCTAATACATTTCGTTACTCATTTGTTCATCAAACCTTGAGTTCACTATCCAGCAGAAATTTCACTATTTGACCTATAAAAAAACGAGGTTTAAAGATTCGGGGTAACTTAAGGACATCTGTGATTCTATCCTATATGGGCTAATGGATGGTATCAGTGTTAGTGGTTTGTATTATTGGTTTCATCTAGACTTTGTCCAATTTCGGAACAAATGAGTTAATAACTCTATTAAATGAACAGGAAATGGTCGTATGTAAGACATTTTGAGTGTTTGTACAATATATAAATAAGTATTATAATTTTGTGAAATACGTTAGTAATTTCGTGTATATAAAGTTTTAATTCCCTTTGGCAGAGCCTTATGAATATTTCTGTAAAAGCTCTAATCCTGTTAAATTAGGTATATAATAGAGATTGAATATATTTTCAATTAAAACTATTCATATTTAAGTGTCTGTGCCTTCTATAATGGATTAGAGGTGGTGGTCTGGGTCATGAAAGCAATTGTTAGAACTTTCCACTCGAAGCAATCGAAAATTATTTTGAATCACAATAGGAGGGCTTGCTAATATAGATGATTTATATTGCCCCTTGTGTTTAGCTACAGTCTTCGTCCGAATTATACCTCCAGTTCGACATCTGTAAATGACAATGACTTTTAACTTTTTGATTGCATTCAATTTCCTACTTTTAGAATACCTAAATCAATATATACAATTTGTAAAAGGACTTGGTATGGTATTTCTTTTAAGCATAAACGTTAATATATTCATTGTTAGGAAATAAATCATTGTTATTGGGTTCTAAAACTGGGCTGTACAAGTAAACAGGTTTACAAATAATCAATTCTATATTTGTGCGGGGCCGATGATTCGATGACTGATTCGTGAGCGAACAGCTTTCAGCTTGATTCCTGCTTAGTTTCGGGTTCGTATAAGTTAATCAATCATTCGTGATCTGAGCAGATGCTGCCTATAGTGTTCGATGCAACGTCTTTGCATTTTTACATAAATTTCTTACCTTGATGAAGACGGTTCTTTATTGCGGAGCTTTTAAATTGGGTTGGATTTAATGTCAACATGTTTTTTTTACCTTCTTATTGATGGTAATCTTAATTTCTTATTGATGCTCGCTGACAAAAGATGTCTCTATCACTGTGACATGAAAAACTTGCCTTCTTTTCGGGAACAACACCAAGAATAGACAAGAAAATTCTATAGACTCTGGACTATGGAGAAGATGATTTATAATGAGCGATATGAAAAATGTTGACCGATTAGTTTCATTTTTCCACAATACTGTAGCGAAAAGGTAGAAAAATATAAATACGAAACTATGTACTTTTATGATTTACGCGTTACTTATGGATTTATTTAGAAACATTTCTTCAATATTTATTAATATGCAATTTTATTCAACTTTATGGTCGAACTATTGATTAGAAAATCCGGCTTGCCAAATATATACAGTTCGGGAATCTAGAAATCATTGTGCATGATCACTCCAAAATTTGTGCACTTTATCTACCGACACATTTCGGTTTAAACTGTAAAAATCTTCGGTAAAGAGTAGTACATTTCTAGCGAGTGTTTTTGTACACTGGCTTATTACATTTCAAGGCATGCTCATGCAACTAACGCACATGTAAAACATACGTAGGTATTTTTAGTTGAAGATTCCTACTAGAAACAAGCTTAGAAGAGGCTGTTCCCAGCGCCTTTTTGGCATTTTTGGCATTTTTGACAGTTTTATAGTTTCTGTTGGCCTTCTTTCGCCAAGCATTCAAACAAATTTAAGGTTTTAGAATTAGTTTAAAGTACTAAATAAATTGGCGTACCAATGGCATGATTTCTGTAGCCAAATGGGGTGGACGGACCACGCAAGTTCAAATTAACGGAAGTGAGGACATGCGAATACATAAGTAGAGAACAGAAAATCAAGGATTTGTGTTGGCGCAAAGGGCCGCTTTTAAATCGGCAGCGACTTTTTTCGACTTGCCCCAAAATCTTAAAAATTCACTTGTTACGTAACGGCATATGTGTGTGTGTGTGTGTGTGTGTAGTTGTAGTGTGTAGATAATCCTTTCGGTTTGTGTTTCTTTAGAGTTGGCACACATAACCCCTGCTTGTGGTATGTTGTTTGCGTGGCTCTTCCTTTTTGTGTGCTAGTGTACCAAATGCGTGTTTAAGTGCGTGTCATCTCTTTTGCATAGCTGCGTGTAGAAGTGACTGAGGCTCGTTAATTATGGATGCAAAACGCATACATTTCACACATCTACACGCACGCTTATATATGCACGCTTGCATCACATTGTACGCAAGTGGTGTTGTTTTTGTTCGATGTTTGCATTTCACATGAACAATTGCGACGCCGGTTGCTATTAATCAAATTAAAGGCGAATTAAACGAGTGACGGAAAACAGCCACCAGTCAACTGAAGTTCCCTACACCCGACGCACCTCTCTTTGCAGGACTCAGTGATGGCATTTCAGCGTTTGCGGGAAGCGTGAAGTGCGAAAAAGTGCCAGTTGGCTTAGGCCTTGCCATTTATTTTAGCAATACCACACGGAGCCACTGCGAAAATTCATATAAAAGCCACAAATACTCGTAAATCAGCGCCACATAATAACCGGATTAAGGTAAATTAAATACTTAGATTATTGAATTTTCAGTTAGCCGTGTTAAAATTTATAGACTGTATATTTGTAGTTCTTCTTAAGCTTTGTCACATTCGATTTTCGGCGAAAGCAAGAAGTTTTTGAGAAACCTTTGGATCGTTAAAGAAATATAATGACTACCAAATATTCCGAAAATTGTTTCTTGTTTTAAACGAATAAATTCCTTGTTAAAACTTTAACAAACCTTTTTAAAATCTTATATTGCGTGTAACTTATAGTTCGTGCTACGGATAACTTGAGTAATAATTGAGATACTTCGTAGATGAACGCTTTCTTTGGAGTGATAGAAGGATTAGTATTGTAAGTGGGAGAAATTGCCTCGCCTAAAAACGAGGTAATTTAAGACCTGAAGCGTTTTAACTTGGTAATAAATTGGGCAACGAAACTCAAAAATGGTAAAGAATACGTGAGCCCCCTTTAAGAGGTATCTCAACCAAAATCTTAGTAACAATATTAGAACTCACCTAAAGTTACTTTATAAATTGGGTTAATCGGGGAAAATCATGGTATCATTATAACGATTATGTTTAAAAACAGTAAAAGCTTAACAACGCTCTAAAGAATAAAGCCAGAAACGTGTAAATAGAAAAATATGTCTAATCAAAACGTGGCACCCATAGTACGCATAAGATTACAGCTCTATTCTAAAAGTGAGAAATTCAATATCTTCCCTTATCCACCATATTACCGCATATGAGGATAAGGATTCTTGATGATTTCTGGTAAATTTTATACTTTTCATATCTATCAAAAGCTGGTCCTCACTTTAGAGTGGTTATGACCATACAGAGCTCGGGTTTGATTCTTGTTCCGGCCAAAGTGAAATATATTCAGCTTTCAAAAACATTTCGTAAAATTCACTAAAATCATCGGCGCAGCATCCTATACCAAAAATATTACGCCCGTCACTGTATGATCATGTCATACATAGATCTACATATCCCATTTTGTTCGTTTAGGTTTCGGGGCTGACTCCGTGACGTAGCTCACGGTGATCCCACTTGAACAGTTGTAGTACCAGTCCTTTGCGATGACAAAAAGCCTTAGGTATGGATTACGAAACCCTGATATATTGACGAATCGCATTGAGCTTTTCACAAAACTTTTGAGACGTCTCATTTCGATTTTAGCCAATTCGCCCGGTTCACCGGTCCTGTGACATCCATGATGCTTAAATCCCAGTTAAGCGAAAACTGGACAATAGAGATGAAAGTGTCGAGATGTTTCTATTTCGACTTCTTCTAAACGACTTTGACAATTAGCGTCCGGTTCGTTCCTGCGGACAAGTGGTTCAATGGAATTTTCAGTTATTTTCTGGTCCAGAAGGATCCTGTAGCCACTGGTTTTTGACCAGCATTCACCAAGCTCATTCGAAACCAATCCATCACCTTTCCCCAGTCTGATGATATTTTGACGAGTGTCGTTGTACATTTATAAGTCTCAATAGCTCGGTTATTGACTCATTTATTATTTATCGTTTTCATTTTTCATTTTACCTGATGTTATAGAAGCGGTCTGATTGAAAAAGTAATATGAACGAACTTGAAGCACCTTGAAGTACATTTGTTTTATAGGAGATAGTACCATTGGATCAAGCATAAATTGTATATTCTTAAGATCTCATTCTTTTGTACTGTGGAACCTTGATTTTGAAATCTATCAAGACAGACGATTCGGAACAGCAACCAAGCTTTACCACAAGGAAGCTCTGTAATAAGTTGCAGTAAGATTTATATTTACAGAGTTTTAGAACAACCTATATTTTTTTATGCGAAACTAATTTTAAGCTTAATTTAAAGAATATTGTAATAATTGCCATATGAAAAAGTGGATGGCCTGCAGAGTGTTGGACCACCCGTAAGTTTATTTATAAAAATTAAAAAAAAAAAATTTAAGTGAAATAAATATCTGTAAAGAAGTAAGATTTACTCATATTTGGAATCTGAGCGGAGCTGAGAGTAAACTAGTCTGTTGTTTTGAACTGTTTTCCAACACTTACACTAAAGCTGTAATTTATTATGTAATTAGGGATTAAGCTCAGTTGAGGACTTTGATATTTTTAGAAATGTTCTATTTTTTTCTCGAAATAAATTTTAAACGTATTTTAGTATAAGAGCTTTGAAGATTAGAAAAATAAAATAGTAAAATAAATATACATGTATATACAAATATGCGTTTCCGCAGTTAACTATCCTGAAACAAATTATAACAAAAGCCCATTTGGAGACCATATATATTTAAGTACTACATTACATTATTTAACTTAATTAAACAGTTATTTTTCATAGTTAATTACACTATTAGCCTTCGCTCCAGGGTATATATATGTTTAACGGTGCTTCAGAACTTGCGACGGTACGTACCCTTGTTTTGTGTCCCCACCTTTTCAGTTAAATGCTTTTTGATGGAATGGTTTGAACAGCTATTCTTAAAATCGTCATCGTTGATATTATTTCCACCTCCGCTGGCACTACCCATTCCATACTCTTCAGTGCTGGAAACAAAATCAGGCGAACCCTTGGTTCTGTCAATACTCTGTGTGAATTTATAATTCGGATCCTCAGAGAGAAGCTCAACATTGTCAGCTTCTTGCTTTGTTGTCTGAGAGGATGAGAGATTTTTGTACACAAGCGGAGAGATTTCTGGCTGTTCATGATTTGGATAACTATTCTCTGTTGCTCGTTCGCTGTTATTTCCTTCGTCCTCCTTTCCTGTTACAGTAGCCTCATTCGCAGGCGTATCTGGTAAAATATGAGTTGTAGGCTTTCCTGCTTTAAGCTGCAAATAGCTTTGTAAACGGTGCAGCAACACATCCTTTTTGCCGACAGGACTTAAGCCATGTATACGCAACTGAGCGCGCAACTGCGAAATTTTCAGTGTCGTGAAGTCTCCCTCTTCTTTGAACAATCAAAAGAATACGCGAATGATATATGTAGGCGTAAGTGTTTTGGCAATAGTGTAGTTGATATTACATACATACATAAAATAAAAAGAAAATTGTTAACCTTTTATGGCGATGAGCAATGGAAGCGCGCGCTCAGCACCGCCAGTGTGGGCCACTAGCAGCTGCAAGCTGCAGCAGATTCATCGTACCTTTTGAGAGATTTTCATCTGCTTTAAGCAATTGATGTGGTTTGAAACTTTGTATGCTTTGCATGCTTTTTGCTAAAGGGTTGCTCTCTTTGGCGGATGGCTCTGCATTTTCATTTGCAGTTTCACTTTTGCCTTTGAACGAAACATAAAAGAAGAAACAGAAGAAAGAAAAGAGCAGAATAATTTTGAAGAAATTCAAAAATAACTAAAAAAGTATGCAAGCATTCACATATTTTACGGGGAAACTTAAGTGCGTGTGCGTGCGGTTTCAGTGCAGTGAAATGAATTTATTCAAATGGAAAATGGATTCAATGGGCACCAAACCGAAGTTTAAATGATGTGAAATGAAATTGTGAAACATTTGTCTAATGAACAGCTGATTAGGTGAATTTTATGAAAAAAATTTCGATGGGAAGCAAAATGTGATGAAACTAAGAATGTGTGTGGAAAATATTTTGTGAAACACAAAACAACTAAATTTAAATAATTTAATTATACAAATTTGCACAATACATAATTAATATTAATTTATTACATATTAATGTTGCGGCTTTGGGAGTTTCTTTGAAGCAAAGCAGTGGTTTGATAAGTGGTATGGCAAATCTGCATAGCATATTAAACGGTTAAGTACTGGTTTGCTGAATTTCATGTTAAGAATACCGTAATATCTTGTAGAAAGGCCCCAAGAGCCAGAAACAACAGAAAACATTCCAAAAATTCGTTGAATTTGGTTTGTGGCATATCTACGAATCTTGCATTTATAGTTGGTTTTTGAAACGAATGTAGTCTCTTATATATCAAAAGTGAATGTAATAATTAATACAATGAATTGTATAACGTATATAATATATGAGAGTTTAGATTTTGTACTAGTTCACGTTTGTACGAGAGGTCACGAGTTTAAAATCTCCCAATTAGTGCAGTTTTGCATTCCTTATGAGTAAATATTAAACTCTTGGGTGCGCCATGACGTATGAGCAACACCTGGCGCAACAATACTATATCCATTAAAATTTTCTATTGTAGTTTTTAAATGCTGGTGAGGTATCTAATCTATCTAAATAACTAATGCTTTGCTAAAAGCTGCAAGCACAAAAGGGAAAGAAAACGGCATTTTTTGAGGTTGAAAATGTTGACTAACTTTTGGTTGCAGAAGAAAGTTTTCGATGTTCATATGAAACTCAGGATTTCTTCTGTATGCTAGGAATATATTATTATCTTGTTTTGACCTTAATAATAATACGCTAAGTTAAACTTTTCAACTGGTTTATAAAAAGTGAATTTTTTTTTACTGTTATAGCGAAATTTATAACTTAACTCGAAAATGTTAGAAAAACTACATATTCAATTTTTCATTTCATCTGCTTACTTTTAGGAATTTATATGAAGAATTATTACTTTTTCACAGCGTGGTGTATTGTTTGTACGTGTGCGACAGATTGACTTTTACCAGCATCCAAAATAGGTTCGGGACAAAGTCACAGCCTGTGTAATGGCGGCACAATGGGCAATGGCTATTTTCGAACGTCCCAAACGCGCAAGGAGAAGCGGTAAGTGAAAAGGCTACTTGATTAATATTTGTTGAAAAAAAATTACTTATTAAAATCTACTATTTTAAAAGGTACTTCGTGCAAAAATAATATTTCTTATGAATTAAAATTGCATTAACTAAGCAACCGTTATATCGAAATATTTTTCACCTGATTTACACACTCTAAAAGTCCATTTTGAAGCAAACACAACTGGCTTTATTGAAATGCACAAGAAGTTTATGCAACTAGAATAACTTCATATTCCATTTCGCATGCAGTAATGTGTATCAAACGGCTTACAAGCTTGTCTGGGGATTACAGTGACACAACTGACTGATGTGCTCGCGTACGTTGTTCGTGAAGTGAAGTGAATAATGGCAAATCTTTCCGTTTCACTTGAGCAATAACAATAAACTTGAACATGTCCGAGTATGTATAGTGAAAAATTACGCGAAATTCAAATTCGCTGATGTGCGCATAAGTGCTTATTTATTTGTATAAGAATGAGTTGCTGCTAAATAGAAATTTGTACTTTTAAAAAATCTTTTTATTACAGTGGCGTTGCCACCTTTGATGCTGTTGTTGTTATGCTTAGCTTTCCATTCTCATCCACCATAAAAGTGGCTAGCAAACTCAAATATGCTAAAGGGTATCTACAAAATTAGTTATAAATTTGTAACCCCACATGCGGATGCGGGTGAGACCAAAGCATATGAAGCCATTAAATGACCTTCCTTAACTAGCCTCAACAAATCCCTTCTGAGTTTTATTGTATTTTTAATATGCATAATATTTGGAGCTATCATTCCATCTATTATATCGTAATGTCCGCAACTGTGTATTGGTCAACGATATGAGCAGGGGACAGGACCATATATACTTCGAAACACATCCTCAGTATCCCATTATCAGTACTCAATGTTCATAATGATACAAGCATTACATTTTTTCGAAACTTTTAAGTAAACTTCTCCACTCTGTAGAATTTTTATTTATATTATTTGAAACTAGAAGGTTAACAAAGTTTTAAGTGGAATACGAGATGGTGAATTTTTGCAAGGAAAAAAATACGCGAAAGCTTTAAGGGATTCGGGCAGACTAGTATTTTCAAAAATATTTATTGATTGAGTTCTAAAAATATCATTAAAATGGTTTAATCCTTTGTAGTCACGAAGCGTTTGGATCAGTCAGCTTCCAGACTATCGCGCGTATCCACTTAAAAGTTTAGCAGTAGCTTCTCAGTAACTTTTAGTAGCCAACTACACACGATGTTTTTTAGTTGCGCTAATACTTTTCTATAAATAATTTAATACTAATTTTTGCAAGTCCGCAATATTGCGAAATATTGATTCAAAGCTGAAAACGTACGCATATAACTTTACAAGCAGGTGTGGATTAAAATCCGGTTTTTTATTTCGTTTCATATAGTACGAGTTTCTAGAATCACCGTCGCCCGTCGAGACTCTCTTGAAAAAGAAAGTGACTTCGAAGATTGACCTATTTGTATCAAAATGTTAATAAAAATAAAGTTTTTTTATTTACTCAAATGCAAGTTTAATGAAGCCTGAAAAAAATATATTCGATTCATTTTCCTTACTCCCAGAATAACTTGTCTGCGTTAAGAAAAATTTTCAGAAATAGTGCTCTCGAATTGAATTCTTTGTCTGAAAGATCTCTCGGGAGTGGAATCCTAATATTTACTATATAATATCTCTGTATCTGTTAATCTAATGGGCAAGTTCGAAGGAAGTTAAACTTGCTCGTTGGAATTCAATAGTTTGGAAAAGTGTTCAGTGATGGGAATTTAGTGACGTTTACGCAGAAACACTTCTTAAGGCAAAATTGTAACAAGAAACATTGCTGTCATATATCAAATTTGTGGGCTCTCTTTACATAATTGGCTTTTGTGATTCTTGTATGATTCCAAAAGATTTTCTCTAGAAAAGCTTTAAGCCACTTGAATATGGCTTTCAGAATTTAAATTAGATTCCTATGACCAAAATCCCTCAGAGGATCGACTCTGCAACTCTAGGGCATACCGCTATTATGAGGAATTTTTCCTATACTTTTAGTATTAGCCTCATCTATAACTTGAACTAACGATCTCCCGAGTATAGTCAGAAACTCGAAACAAGCTCACATAGCGCCCCCTAGAATATACGAAAAAACTGTTCTCTTTCATGTAGCCAATTGGAAAATAGAGTACTCGCCCCTCTAATAAACGTCATGAAAACGTGTGGAAGTCACTGGCGAACTCATCCAGACAACACGCCAAAAATGGTGAAATAGTTTCAGAATGAGAGGGAGAGAGAGAGATACCTCGATATTCTTTATACAATTTACATATATTGAGAAGCAGCGCTTTTCAGTGTGCACGTGTATGTAGGTATGTATGTTTATGCTTGTCTAAATGAGTATGCTTATGAGAATGCCAATGACAGTCACGTTTCGGCTTTTTATGCTTTTCTAGCATTGCTTAAGGATGCATACAAATGGCATTCTTAAAGTTCGAATGTACATTTTGTCCTATATGTGAGTGTTTTGAGTTGAATGGAAAAACAAAATTGTACTTATTTGCACATACACATACATACATACAAATGTATATCTACTACATACACAATTAACTCCAATTCGATTCAGTTTTCGGCAGAAATTTAGAAAACTGTGCTCGAGTCGACCCCCCTTGTTAAACATTTAGAATGTGTGCGTAAGTATACAAATACACCAGTTAAGACACCGAGGCGACAACTTAAAGCGTTAGCTACATTAAACCATATCTATATGTGCACATTCTCTTATGAATCTACCATTAACATTTACATACATCCGTGGTCCGTGGTAAACCTGCATAACTGCAAGAGACACTATTATTTGGACACCACTTACCTGTAAAAACAAGAAGAAAACAAAATAGAAAGTTAGTGTTATGTAAGTAAATTCGAATTTTACATGCTTATATGTATGCATGCCAAATATATATATATATTATTAAATGATGCATATCGAAAAAGTTCCTAATTTAATTTAGTATTTTGCAAAAACAAAATTGACACCTGTTATTCCAAATAGTTTTAAATTAAAGAAACGAGCATCTGAATCGGTCACTCTTTTTATTTTTATCAAAAAGATTAATAAAATTTTTTGAATGAAATTGTATGAATAAGGAAGCTGGAGGATGTTTAGAGTATTGAAAATCATTTTGATTTTCTCTTATACCAAATCAAAGAGTTGTATTACACTAGTGACAAGTGATCTGTTTAAAGTTGCCGATTAAAATAATAAAGTAGGTAGTTAGGAATATAATTCTACTCCCCTAAAGATATAGTACCGAGGTATGCTTGGCGATAACAACTTATTGTAAAGTATTGAAATGTGTGCTCTGACGTCAGTGTTATTTATGATTTTTGATATACCCCCGATTTGCCGCTATAGTTTTGAAACCTTTCAATAAAAATTTTTATTATGGAGGCATATTGCTTAGTTTCAAACAAAAATGAGTCAAACTGTAATTAAACTAACTTAAGGCATTTTATTAATATAGGCTGGCCAATACCGTGTTTTGGTTTTCCTGATGGTATTATTGACAGAGTCACCTTAATAAGTTACCGTGAATATTTTTGTGAGAAAACATATTTTTTTTGAGATTAATCAATGTTAAGCTTTCAATCTGTTAAGGACATAGACTCTTCAGTTAAATAATATTAATATTAATTATTGGAGCACTAGTCCAAAAAGGTGCCATTGAACATTATTTTACAATTTGAAAACTGAAATACTGTAATTATAACGCAATATTTGAAAAAGAAAACCATTCTGTGAAAAATAAAAACTTTCACAATATAATATAATAAATTCTAATGATCTGTTGATTTGTTTCTGTACGAAGCACACAACATTATTGTTTTGTCTAAAATAGTTTTATAACTAGTTAAATAAATAAATAGTTTTTATAATAGTATATAGTATATAATAGTATATATTTTTATAAAAGTATATAGTCCCAATAAAATTGGGACGTTTTCCTTCCTTACCATCAAAATTCATCTCGAATGTTGCCGGTCTTAAATTGTTTTTCAAGCAAACCTAAGAAATTTCGTAACGACAGCCACATCCAAACCAGTTTTTCCTCGAAAACTAATGCGATTAATTTCTAAATTTGGAATCAGATAATAATTTCTCTAGTGAAAAGGTTGCACTTTGCCTGAAAATGAGTGTGAAATATGGCTTCTAATATCCATTAACAATTTGGTGCAAGCAAGAGCACCAGAAACGCATCTCCATCAACTACAGAGCCCAAAGTGTAAGCACATATATACGTATATATACATATCTATATATATATAGCAAGAGTGTCTCTTACAGGCTTGCCAGAAAGTTGTCATTACCCATTGTCCTGCATGAAAAGTTCGCCTTGACCAGCACATTCAACGCCGACGTCAACCGAAATGCAAATTTTCGCTCAACTGACCAACAACTGGCAAATGAGTTTACAATGGTCTACTGCGTCGAAATAAATTTCATCAATTCAGTGTTCTTTTTGCTCACTTCAGACTTAGTTTACGCTAGATGATAGACAGACAATGATAATGCAGAAGCAAGGGACCAGCAGCCACAAAGGAACAAGGATAAAAATTTCAATTGAAAGCCACAGAATGTAAAAATAAAATACTTTTGTCCTCTGAATAATGTTTAAGTACAGCAAATTCAGTTGGCAAGCAACGCTACGCTTAACATCAGCGGACATTAAATGAAAAAAAACGAACGAAAATATAAGGAAAACAAATTAAAAGCAACCGCAATTACTTAGGTAACTTAGGTAAATCAGTTGTAATAGTGTGACAAGCGGTTTTGACGCTTATAACACGCCCAAAAGTATGCTTCACTTGTTCACTAGCAAAAAGCAACAACCGAAAAATGCATTGAAATTTTGAGCAACTTTGAGCAAACTTTCACAAAACAAAGTAACAAAATCACATAAGTGTGTATTAGTTTCCTTTTCAGCATCCATTTCCTCCCACCTTCGTGGCTGTGGGAGACAATCTAGCAGGGCATTCGCTGCACGTTCGACAACTTCAATTAACTTGTGGCCAATAGCAGGCATGGGCATCCAGGACGACACCCTAGTATGTTCGACATAACGGCGCCTTTGTTCGATGTGGAGATACAAATGGATATGCATAAATTGAAAGCACTTTTGTTGCTGTAAACAATGGTGGACATGGCAAATCACTGTATTCAAGAAATTCTCAATATTATTATCACACACTGTTTAATAACCCAAACTTGTCGATGGTACACCAGTGGCCAAGTTAAGCTTACCACGCCACATTATGTAATTATTTTTAAGTTATTGCGGCTTTATTAATCCGATTTTACTGAAATTTTTGAAATATATGAAATGGGAAATAATACTATATGTAGAAACACTTTTTCATTAAAAGATACTAATTTTTATATTTTTTCATTATTAGAACACAAAGAGGATAATTGTAGCTGTTGAATGCATGCAATATTATGTATTATATATTGCATTTTTCTAATATACGAACAAAATTTCTGTGTTTTTTCAATGGAGTAAATTAATAAGTATTTTAAAACAAAATTTTAATAATTAGTTGACCCAAATTTGGGGGATTTAACTGCTTTAATCCGATCAGGCATTGAAGTAACGAGTTTGTCGAAAACTTTGCTTGAAATTTCCTCCTCCCACACGGTTTCAAGAACTTTTTAGCTCTGTCTTAGAGCGCGGTTTATGTTCAGCCACTTTCCTTTTTATGGTGTGTCATAGATGCTCAATCGGATTCAAATTGGGTGAATTTCCTGGCCCCGTCATATGTAGTATTCCGAGATCTTCAAATATTTTCTGTACCTGGAAAGAAAAAGTGATGACATATGACACTAATTATCAGCAGAGAGCATAAGAATGTTTTGAAAAATAAATACCATGTCAAACTTACCGATTTGGACCGATGGCATGGGGCGAAGTCGTCCTGAAAGATGGTCTCGTTAGTATGTCCGTATTGCTCTTCTATAGTTGGTAAGATAAAATTCGATACAATTTCTCCGTATTTTTGCGCATTCATCATACCATCAACAAAGAGCCAAGGACTCCGAATGAGGTGAGAAAAGCATGCCCTCCCTGCCATGCAGGCCATTCGGCTTTCAGGATGCTACACCGTTCTCACCACACAATTATCACCACAAATTAAATCTGCTTTCATCTGATCATATAACCGTTTTCCTTTGCTCTAAAGTTTTTAAACCGATAACTTAAACTAATCTTATGAATAATGTTGTCTGTGTGAGAGGATGTCTTCTTCTTGGTTTCGATCTTTTTCATTGAAATTGAAATAAATACTGTTAGATGGCTGCATCCCACTTTTCTTCCTATCTCGCGAACCGGCACTCCTTTTTCCCAAGTAAAAATAATCAATTTTTGGTCACGAGTTAATTGTTTATATTTAGCGCCCATTGTTCCAGCCGTTCTCTTTATTATTAGAATGCTTACGAATAAATGTAATTTGTTTGTCAATATTTTATATTTCTATTTAAAATTAAACCGATTGCTGTGATCAGACCGAAAATTAAAAATTTTATTGAGAAATAGCGTTACTATTTCAACTGAAACGCCTTTTCGTTTGAAATGACGAAGTGGTAAGGTTTAGTTGGCCACTGGTGTAGGTATGAAGTACTTCTGTGCAGATGCATATGCCTGTGAGAATAATCTATCCTATCCTATCAGAATAGATTCGATAAAACCAGCAATGTATTGCTACTGATGTATAGCTAATTCTAAACGACTGCAAGATCCAGAAAGTCAATAACGGAAATGTTAATTTCTAGACCCTTGTACAGCTCTTTATATTGAGATCTCTTGAGAAGTTGTCTCGAATGTAATATAACCTTACAAATTCTTAATGCTCTAAATGAATAGCATCTGCTCATACACTGAGAAAATTTGTGAAATCTGATTATAACCACGCCCACCTCCCATACAAAGGTTATGTTGAAAACTAATAAAAGTGTGTTAACTCGCTGAAGAAACATGTTAAAAACATTTAAACATTGCAGTAAAGAGGTTACAGAAGGAATGCATAAGATTTCGTGTAAAATTTGGATAATAGATACCACACCGCGAACTTTTCGGTGAAATCTCATATCTCAGGAATGGTTCAACCTATTAATACCAAATTTGCCACACTAAATTCTCATTAAATGCAGACGCCGCAACCCCCAATGCAAGACATTATCCTAATGTGAGTTTGAACATTAATATTTCACTAAAAGATTTGCAGTTTATAAGTGAACGCGCTCTGCCATACAAATACGGGAAATGTGTACGTATGAATGCATGTGTGGATAGCACTTCGATTTCGAACATCTCGAACATCCTCTTTGACAGAGTCACGTTCCCTTTCAAGATGGTCAGATGCATGCGATACACATCTGCTGATATTCTTTGGTTCTCATTCATCAAACACAATGAGCTTCCGTTAATGCCGAACCAATCTCGCTTCGCTCACTCCCACTCACACATTTCGGTCATTTGTGTTTAAAAAGTAAGCATGCACTTAGTCGTATATAAAAGGGCGATTGCAGCAAACTGTTGCATTTCTCCAGCTGACACTTTTGTATAACATACATATATGCTCATGAATGTGATATATGTATATATATATGTATACATATATATATATATATATATATGTAAGTATGTGTGCGCGTGTAAACGTTGGTGTCCAACATTATTTAAAAGCACTTCTGGGTATTTGCGGCTGCTTCGTATCGTGCAACATTCTCAAGAGGGTCACAATGCAAGTGCCATTATTGTTGTTGAGGGTTTACTAAGGGGATTGTTATGCCACCAACACTACGTACCGATATATGTATGCCGCACGGATGTACTTATGTATATCACTTAATGGAATATAGACTACTTTACAGTTATCATATCCTTTTACTACTTACAAACGACAGCGGGGTGGATAAGGAGCTTTTACAGCTATAAAGTGCCAACAATGACGGGAAAATTACTTAATGACTAATGCGAGCAAAGTATAAGGAAGCGATTGTTCGTTTCGGCTTAGTGGCAGCTTATTTGGTGGAGCATAAAATGTTGATCTGTCATGCAATGTGGACATAAAGCATTTTCATAACTTTTATGGAGCAATTTAAATTTCAGAGGTTTTCTTATTTCGAAGCCCGAATTGATAGCGCGGTTATAATTTCTGCTCTTTATCTATTTGCATGTCTTTAAATACTGCTTAAAATCACGTTATAAATATTATAATCAAATATCGGATATAATGAAGTATCCTTCAAAATACTATTGCCGGAACTGGTTAGTTCAAACTGCTGTTTTATTTCTTGCGCTCTGGCAACCCGTTATACATACATACCCGTGTTGTTTGCAATACCATCTTGTAAGCAAGATGCTTCGAAATATAGGGTTAATTGCATTTGTAGCTTTGAGCCTTCTAAGTTTGTGAGATAATATTTGAGAATGAGGCTTTTAAATGACGTTTTTTGGGTGTCGCAAAGTTTAATCTACAGCGACTACTTGAAGAAGTACAAACGGCCATTATGTTCCACGGTTCCACTATGTTGAATTATTGGACCAATTTGACGCCGAATCGCGGAAAAAATTACTCCATTTTGTGAAGAAAGAATGGTATTTCACAATGATAATATACCGGCTCACACCTCCGCTGTCGCTACTGCCAAATTGTTCGAATTAGGCTACGAACTGCTGCCTCATCCACCGCATTCTCCAGATTTGCCCCGTTAGAAGGGTTAAAGAAGTTGGAGCTTCGCTGGGTCAAGTATATCGAGCTAAAAGGAGACTGCGGTGAGGAGAACATTCCTTTCTAATATTACAATATATGTAGTATAATGGTGGGTAACACCGTTTGGTATAACTGAATAAAATCGCTAAAGAAATTGTGAAATGCAAATGCACAAGATATATTATGATATAATAATAATATTAATTATTATCTATCGTACCACGCTCATTATCTGCTCCTTCCCCATTTCCATTTCGGTGCTCATTTCCACATCCATATACACCTCCAGTAGCTTTCCTTAAACCACGTAAAGGATTCGCTGTTGACACAAATTGCTGAAAATACTTTGCAATAGATCGCCATTTGCCGTCACTATTGGATATCTTAAGGTCCGATATATTTGACATTTTCAGTATAGACATGTCTACGGTCTCAAAGAATCGTTTTTCCACAACACTTTTGCGTTTTACTAAAGAAACGAAGATTTTTTTTAGTCCAATTGGGTAAAATATTCTTTTCATTCTTATTACTTCCCACTTTAGATATATAGGTAAATTTTTACCGCACTATACTCCTTTAGTAGTCGTTAAGGATAATAAATGGAAATGAACACAATTGAAAATAGCCTTTTACAAAACCCGACTCTTTTTCGAATTTCTGTCCTTTAACCGCCCGAAAATTATTTTTGCTATAAATCTACGGAAACATTTAATTGTAAAACACATTTTGAAGCAAAATAAAAATTCTGTCAAGTGTTGTAAAAGTATTGAATATTGAAGAAAAATATTGAAGATAATATTTATCATAATAAACAATTTAGGGGTATTACAGGCATGTGAAATATTTTCAACTTTTTACAAATTTTATTATTAAATATAGTGCATATGAATTAGTCATTGCTGGGAGAAAATTTCAACAAACTGCACTTTGAGGGGAAAGGTTCCACACAATTTCGGTACCGAATAACTGAAAAATATATGACACTCTAACCAATATGTACGATATAGAGACTATGATAGGGATAGCAGAAATCATATCATATCATATCATATCATATTCGGCATGTGAGAGCCAATGAGATGTGAAGAGAAAAAAAGATAGGAAATATTGTAATACAAGCTTACACTAGGGTTGTGAGACACGTTCAATTATGTGCTGATATACTGAATTACAGCTTTGGAGTTACAATTTTGTTTTAGTTTGTAAATTATATTGGATATTTGCTCTATGTTAGCAATAAGGTCAAGATTCATTGGAATAGGAGATTCAGTATCATTTTCAAGAGTTTGGTTTGCATTACTTGTAATTTTTTAAGTGAGAATTTGTAATTTTGACCCATGTTGGGATTCCATAAAAAATTATGGGTTGAAAAATGTATTTAAAGTTGAGCAGTTTGTTGAAAGTCAGAAAGACCTGAATTAAGACTAATGAGAGGGTTGTAATAAAAAAATAGTAATTTGATTAATATTTGCTGCACATAAGGTGTGCGAAAAAAGTTGTTTATAAATTAATTTTGTAACAAGAATAGATATTTTACTATTTCATTTCAAGTAACAGATATCTCGCTTAGTACAACACCCCTGTAAGGCAAGTAACATGGTTTGTGTTTTCTACTAAAGAAAATAGCTTGTGTTTTCTGCGGGTTTACAAGAGTCTTCCCTTTAGAAAAGCAATTATGTAAAGTGTTAAAAGCTTATGGTGATTTGTTACAGTAATAGCTACAGAAAGTTTCCAAGAACTTAAAATAGTGCGAATATTGACGTAGTGCATTCATTTAAATGGAAAAAATCTGTAGTAAAGATATTGTACTACAGAAAGGACAAACACTTTCCTTGAGGACATACACTTACAGTATATATATTACTTGCAGTTACTACCAATATAAACTGATTTTTTTAAAAAGTTGTGAACGACTTTAATTGATTTAATCGGAATGTTAAATTGATACATTTTGTAAAGGAGCCCATCATATCGCTCTGAGTCAAAAGTAGCTTTGATGCCCATTAATATCATGCCTGCAGATTGGTTCCTTGTGAAATTGTTCTTTATGACTTTTCTTATTCTAATTAGAGGCTGAACAATGTTACGTTCATTGTAAAGCTGAAATGTTTCGTTGGACGAATTCCATTGTCTTCAACGAAAGCTGTTAATTCTTCTTTAACAACCTTTTCCAATATTTTACTGAATGATGGGATTAAACTTATGGCATGGTAAGAGTATGGGTCTTCCGATGGTTTATTGAGTTTTTTTATTGTTGTGATTTTAGCTTTTTCCCATGCTTTAGGAAAGTAACTCTATAGCACAGATGCATTCATTATATTTACAAGAGTACAACGTACTCTTTTCTTGGGTAGAAATTTCAGACAACTATTGTTAACAGCGTCAATGCCAGGAGATTTTTTAGCTTTTATGTTCTTTAATACTGTAACGATTTTTGTAGAATTGATGTAAAAACTATTGGAAGGCACAGAAAAAAAATTAGCGACAAAAGCTTCAGTAGTAGAATTACTCAAATGCGCAGACGCAATGCCGTTTCTACTAAAAATTTAACTAATAGGAGCAGATTTTTCATTAGCAGTGCTGTAACAGATTGCATTATCTTTCAACGGTGGAATGTTTGAATGTTTTTTCTTTAAAACTTTAGTTATGTTCCAAAGAAGAGAAGACCCTTTTTCCAATGTTGACCCTTAGTCTTTTCGGGTCTTTTCGTCTTTCGGCTTTTATGCATCTATTAAGGTGGCTTAACAGAACTTGATCAACGATTTAGTTGTATCGCTGACAATTCCGTCAAGTATGATTTCTTAGTTGCATTAACCGACCTATTAAGGTGGCTTAACAGAACTTGATCAACGATTTAGTTGTATCGCTGACAATTCCGTCAAGTATGATTTCTTAGTTGCATTAACCGACCTATTAAGGTGGCTTAACAGAACTTGATCAACGATTTAGTTGTATCGCTGACAATTCCGTCAAGTATGATTTCTTAGTTGCATTAACCGTCGAATTTATGTTGGTAGTGGTTTATGTGATATCTTAATATTAATAAAAGTAATTAATTAATTTGAAGAATATTTGATATCAATTTTAGGATGTTTGGATCTCCTGCAGTTTACACAACTCCATTTAATTTAAATATCATTGAATCGCCTTGATCTCTGAATCGTGCTAATATATATAATAGAGTTCAGTTCGACATTTGATAAATTTGTAGACATATATCCCGAGCATTGTGTCCAGTTCGCGTTTTTGTAGTCGAACTTGAAAAAATTTATATTATCAGAATTCGCTTCATTTAATACAGTTGTGCTGGACAATGCATGCGAACAGTTTGTAAGAAAAATACCGAGTGCTGAGCTTTTTCGTACATTCTCGGCTTTATGGCTAAGATCAAAGTGGAACTTTAAAAAACTGTACAATGTGCGTGTCATCGGCTACTTTTAGGAAAAACTAACGACATGAGTATTACGGAGATCGTGATATTCCTTGCTGAAAACTCACTTATTTTGGTCAAAAGACTAATAATGTCATGATTAAAAAGTTATACAATTTCAAGGGGATTCCTTCTTGAAAACGTGTTCTTTGTTTTATAACTTACAGAACAGCAATAGGGCATTGCGTGTCCAGTGAAACGCAACATAGTTCGAATGTTCCTAAAAATTTATATATTGTAGATCTCTTCTAATGTATTCTTTGTACAATCTTTTAATCACCTGAGAAAAAGTTAGAAATTTATTTATTGATCACATGTGAAGTATGTATAGTAATTTAAAGACGCTGTTACTGACTGACGTGTCCGTAGGCTACGCCTTTTAAGTTTGATTCTGTTAGCTGACACGATGTGATCGTGATCGTTCCTGAACTTTGGAAAAGATTTGAATTTGGAGGAAAGTAAAAAATTACAGTAGTGAAACTATTTTCAGTAGAGCTTTCTTAAAAACAGTAATTCTAAGAAATGTTATTATATATTATATTACGAATTTCGTGACGGTGTAATTATGTGAACATATCATTGGATGACACGTTCGTTTTATACTATCGTGACTTTATTATTTTATACGAAGTCATTAAAAATATATCCGAAAAAGTAAAAAATTCTAAAAGAAGCTATAACATTAGTAGAAAAAAGTCTGGCCATTTGAAAAATACATACTATGTGTGAGTAAGAAATCATATTCAAAAAAAGTTAATGTTAAAGTTAATTATTTTGGGTTATTCGACAAATAGAAGCCCAAAGTTGAAGTCGCTTCTGAATAGTTTATGATACGCTTTTGGACCAGAAGCACAATTGTTGACTTTAGATTTACTCTCATAGATGGGAAGTATTGAAGAATTTCTTGGCTTTGTTCTAAACAAATGAAACCGCTATGAATGAATATTCGAAAGACTGGGATACTATAAGCCAATATGAAAAAGTAACCGAATGTGAACCGAAATTCATACTCAGTGAACTCTAACTCATGATGATGATTATTTGACGAAGGAAAACTCCGAAGTACAGACATATATGCTAAGAAGAAAGTCGTTTGTCTTTTACATGGGAAAATCTGTAAAGCAATATTTCATTCCTTGACTGGTGTTTTCTCAACCTCCATTACAGTTATGATATACTGCAAGCGGAGCTGATATTTAGTTGTAGAGTAAACTTTTCAAAAAATGCTCACACCAAAAATAGCATTTAGTATTGCGGAAATAACTCAATGCCATGAGTTTAAGAGACGCATAATAAACTGAAACCCATCAAATAACAGTGGCTTAATGTTTTGTTGTGCTAATATATGAAGCAATCTATTGCCGCACAGGTAATTTTTCAAGCCAAAAACGATGAAATGACAATTGCAATGATTCAATAAAAACCCCAACAAAACTAAGTGTTCACAAAAGAGGTGCCAAATAAATTGGAGCAGCGAAGCTCATATGAAGTACTTGCGTACGAATGTACTTGCCGCATTACATCACATGTGCGTTTATATTATAGGAACTAATGTAGTACACGTATATGTAAAATAGTCAAAATAAGATTACGGCAACTAAAAACACAATCACACGCAAATAAAGATAAAATGAAAACGCCGAAAATTAATGTTGCAACTGCTTAAAGCGACCTTCCCGGCAACAAACAAACGGCAAACAAGACGCATCAACTGCACAAACATATATTGTATATATTGTATTTAGTACATATGTACATAGAAATATTCATATTCCATACCCCATATATATATGTGGTGAGTATACAATATCTTCATAATGCGAAAGATAGGTCAGGGAGCACGTAATAAAAGTGTAGTGTTTAGGGTCAACTGCTGTTGGCTGGGAAAGGTGACTCTGTGCGCAAGTATATTATGTATCGCCAATAAATATATGTATGTAAGCATTAAGTCAGTGCGAAATTTTACAACGAAAAGTTTAAAAATAACGAACGCAGAATTTCTTGGTGGTTATTTCTTAATACATTGAATCTACTGATTTAAAGCCTAACTATATTTAATGACATCTTAAACATCAACAAACATTTAAATCTAATATTTAATGTATTTCTCTCCTAAAGGTTGGAAGATTTCTTTTTTTTAAACGGGTAAAGCCTGTGGGCTTAGATAATCTAAGATTTTGTATATCATTATCAAGACCTTCGGAGGTCTGGTTAGGATTATCAAGATTTTCGTGAATATTTTCATTTTATTGTTGTAGTTATTGCTCTAAACATTTTTGACTGGAGTCTTTGTAATATGTCAATTTTGGTTGCACAAGTCGTATCACACAGATTACCTTAACTCTAAATCGGCTTTATGACCTCGCTATGCAAAAATGCCAAAGTTATATATCATTTATCTGCGGGAGTCTTCTGTCAAAGTGAATGGTGTTTTCATCCTTATTCCTTGACCTACATATTCTCTATAGGTGATTTGGGGTTAGTGGAAGATATAATGCAATTTCGCTCACAGTATCGAAACATTTTCCCGCAGATATTGACGGAGCATATACGAAATATACAAAAGTATACATATGGGCGTTACGACAAAACGTTGGTTTATTATTATTATTAATATGAATATAGGTAAAGTTTTGCATCTTTGTTTTACCCCTTGGTTATTAGAAGAACAGTCTTTGGATTAAATCTGATAATTTAAATACGCCCTCCAATGTTATGATTCATAGTGTCATTCAGGCTAATGGATGCTTAAAAATTTTGAACTGAAAATGTTCGCAAGTGATTCGCGTTATACAATACGCCCTATACAATTTGAGATCTGCACAAGATGTTCTTCATTTTTGTTTTGTCGTGATTCGGTAAACTCAACTAATAAATTTTATAGGATTATCTGCTTTAAGTTCTTCAAATCGTATTACACCCTACTTTTATATAAATAATATATATATATTTATTTGCAAAATTTGGACATTCCGAACTTTCATGCCTTGTTCTTTAATAGTTAATAGGTTAATCGCTGCCCTACGCTATCTACATATGTATGTACCACTGGAATAGTTGTCTAAATAGTTGACAAAGGCTTTTGTGCTGGAGCAGCCAGTGAAACGAACTGAAAAATGTTTTTCAAGGCGACATTGCCGCAGCTACAATAAAGCATTCAGTCAAACAGCACAATTTTTCGCCATAGTCACCATCGCTACAATCATCAATGATAGTGTTGCATGCCACAGAAAGAAAAACAAACAAGCGAAAAGTTGGCTCATAATATACTCATATGCATAATTAATAGCCTTATACGCGTATAATGCGAAATCGTGCTCAAATACCCCTATGCCTACATAAATATGTAGATATATATTTACATACACCAACATTTACGCGTGTGCTTGTTGGTGCATGCGCTGCTTTTGACACATTTAAGCACATAATTTCCACTCAGTCAAAGCAATCTTTGGGGCCGGAAGTTCTTTTGTGTTGCTCTGCGTCATAAAACTGTACATATGTAATAGTAACAGGTCGCATACGCAATCCACTTGCTGGTGGCCCTCTGAATCAGCGTGAATGCGCAACGGCGACAGGAAGTTTGTTTATTCAGTCGTGCCGCTGTCAACTGCGCTGTCGACCGTTGGAAATCCAACAAATAGTTGAAAGTCGTAAAGCGCAGACAAATACAGATGTACGCACGTGTGTGTGTGTGTGTGTGTGGTAGGGTAGGCGTTGTGGGCATTCCTCCGCATCAGTCTCATAATTACTCGGCAATCATTCGCACCTGTTGAATGAACCATTGAATGCTTTTCAACGAAGTGACTGTGCGTATTGACACACATACATACATACGCATGCATAAATAAGTGAGTGTACATAAGTACATCTTATGCATTATATAAAGTGTTAGATGCAGCATGTGTTTGTTGTTGTAGTAAATTACTGTGACAACAAATGCACAATAATTAGTAGTACAAATGACAACGACAAAAGCAAATCTAATTCTATTAATGCTAAAGGGTATTTCATCTAGTACTTAAATATTAATGTTCACTGCCCCTGCGATTCATCCGATTTCGATTGGATTTGATTAACTTATTGTTCGCACTTCGGATGTGATGTGATAAATTCCGAAAGGTGGTAATAATAAGGTGGAGATAATTATTAATTAGCTTAAATAAGGCCCCATTTGGCTTATACCTTGAGCGATGCTTTGAAATTTTGACTGAAAGCGTCAGAAGGAAAAGTAATATCACTATAGACGACACCAGTCTTCCTTATCTATCAGCATCATTACCTTCTTTCCGAGATTCTCAAGTTTTTTGGTTTTCTTGCAAAACATTCTATTTGTATTATCTTACTATGTAGGATTGCACCGAATTTTCACTTTTAGATTGAAATTCTTCAGCTTTCCGAATGCACCTTCTTTAAGGGATAGCGTTATTATTCGTACCATAGTTCATATTTTTCAGTTCGAGCACATCTGCTAACTTAATCTAACAGAAATGTTGGGTTGTTATTGAAATATTATGAATTTTCTAGGAGATTTACCACACTGTAAAATCTTCCTCAACTGATTTTCTATTATACTATGTTATTAGTTATTTTCTAACTATACAAAAGCACGAACTAAATGAAAGGTTTTTTTTACCGAGGCGTTGCCTGGTGTTTCTGTCAATTCTACTCCAGAAAACGTGCAATATTTCATCTCAACCTTAGATATTTTATCTCATATCTCGAAACAATTTTAATTAAGCAATTAATAAGAAACTAAGAATAAGATTAGTATTATGTATGTGTGTATTATGTTATGTAGTATGAATAATATTACTAGATTTGTTCTACACATTTTCATTTTATTATTTCATATAGCCTTCAAAGCTTTTGATCTATGTTTAGCCGAATTATCTCTTCATTGTCGTTAAATTCTTTCCAGCGAGCCTCACCTTGTGGTCTGACAATAGGAAAAAGGCATTGGGGCCCAGATCCGAAGGAAGTAATTCGAAGCACAATTCAGGCAATTTGATTATCGTTTTCATTGCCTTATAACGCGCTTTTTTTTTGGCTCGATAAAACTGCTCTTTCTTCTTCTTATAAAGGGCTGCTTTTCCGTGATTTCGGTCTTAAAACGTTCCAGTAAGGCGAAGTTTAATGGTTTTTCACTTTTCACTTTTCAATATTTTTATTTTTATTTACTTTATTATTTTTAATTTAATATTTAACTTTAATAACCACTTTAATAATTTTTTAATTGCGAATCTCGCGTCGTTCATAATGCTATATATCACGAATTTCTTACATGTGTGTATTAGGCCTAGCTACAAAAGACATACATATATATATTCAATTCTAGTAGCGCACTCTCATAGAAATGATATGAAATTTTCAGTCTGCCTAGTAACGGTCGTGAAGGAGAAGTGCTTCAACGTCTTTTTATTATTTTATAATTACATTTTGATATAAAAAGATGTTCTATAAAAAATAGCAAAAATTCTGCCAAATAATGCCAGAATAATCGGTAGCCATGCGGAATTTAACAAATGTTTTTATTTGCACACACTTTGATAAAGATCAGTTAAAATTCGTACAAGTATACACGCAAGCTCCCACAGGATTGCATCAAGTGCAGCAAGGCCACAATGACTGTCATAATAGTCAGCAATAATTCACCACGGACAGAAATACTTACATGTACAATATTTGACGTGGTGTAGCCGTAGTAATACTGCATAGATATATTCGCATTTATGCAAGTACACATTCGCAACAAATGGAGTACATTAAAGAGCTGATTACTTGTAAATACCCTGCAGTCAAATCAAATGGTTGTATACTGCTTCAGAACTAGTATGCACCAAAGGCTTAACTAGTCAGCCGACTGCCTTTTTCACCTACAAGGATTTGTTAACTTTAGCGTGTTGATGTCATTTATCACATTTTGATTAGAAATATACCAGTTTAATGCTAGTTTAAAACAGATACACAATTGTCTAGTTCAATTTATTTTCACAGAAAAATTAATATTTTTCATTTTATTCAGGTCAGTTTCTAGTTCTAGTGTTTTACTGACTATGTGCTTACTATATACGACTTTATAAAGGTATGTATATACGAGGAGTGTTCAGAAAATAGCGGGACTCTTCTTCGACTTTAATGGCATAGTGCGTCATGAATTCTTGCCTCAAGGTCAAAACGGTCAACAAGGAGAACTACCTACAAATTCAACGCCGTTTGCGTGAAGCAATCCGAAGAAACGCCCGGATTTGGGGAAAAACCATGAAAATTTATGGTTTTTTTTAATTTTTGCTCAATTCTGCTCACACTTCGTTGCTTGTTCGTGAATTCTTGGCTAACAACAATATTGTAACGCTGCCCCAGCTTACATATTAGCAAGACCGTGTGACTTTTGCCTATTTCCAAAAATAAAGAGAATCTTAAAGGGTCGTCGTTTTACAAGTATACTCCTAGATGAGATTAAAAGCACATCGCTAAAAGAGCTAAAGGCTATCCCAAAAATGGAGTTTGAGAAGTGTTTCGACGATTGGAAGAAGCGCTGGGATAAGCGCATAATATCGAATGGTGACTATTTTGAAGGCGACAACATTAATGTGGACGAATGAATAAATATTTTTTTCAAAAAACGAATATTCCTGTTATTTTTTGAACACACCCCGTACTTAGTACACATATCTAAAAACAGAACAGTACACTATATTAATATTTAAAATACTATATTTGGCTTATAAACAAAAGTAAGTAAGCACATACTAAGTTACTCATTCGTTCGGTTCAGTGAGCTTTCTGTACTGAATCGTTTTTGTAATTTTTTTTTTTTTTTTTGTTTTTTGCCAATATTCGTATTGTTGTTTTCACGTTATGAACCACATGCCCTCAATTGCCAGCAAATATGCGCACCATTTGCAGAATATTTTTGTTTTATATATGCAGATGTAAGTTTATAAAAGCAAATAACAGCTCGGTTGAATAACTCCATGATTTTTGAAATTGTTATTTTTTTAATAAATTAAATGTTTTCCAAAACTGTTTCTTTTCCCATAAAAGAATTTCCTCATGGTTCTTAAAAACTCATCTGATTAAGTGACGGCTCATGCTGACCCTAATTTCTTAGCTTCGAGGATCATCTGCGCTTTTAAGTGTTTAAGTCCGAGATAGCTATATACAGGTAATAAATGTGGGCAGGAATCATACCCTTATGTTCAACCAGTGTAACAGAAAATGTTTCTGCTTCCGGAGAATACCAATTTAACAACTCAAAACTTGATGCCTGAAGTTTGCTTAATTTTTAGGTGAAAAAATCAGTTTAAGTAGTGAATATACGAGCCACTGATTTAATTTTATGAGAATTTCTTCCAAAAAATAAACTAAATTACAAACAACAAAATTCTGTTAACATTCTAATTGCAGAAGACATTAGCAAAGAGCAATCCTGCATATAAGGTGTCGACTTTTCGAACCCCACTTGTACATGTTTGATTTGTTCTCAGTCGGCGAAATTCTATATTGCTCATGTATACATACAATACATATACATACTTAATGTATATATGTATGATGTTTTAGTTATTAGATTTTTAATTCGTTCGTCACTGAAGTGCGAGAAATCGCAGACTTTTATACTGAATGATCGGAATACACCTACTGAAAAATATTCAAGTAAAATGCAATTGTTCAATAAATAAACAGTTCAGTTTGTTAAGAAACTGGCTTCAACGCGACATAATCGCAGACACTTATGCTAAGTGGAAATTGACTGCCTTCAAAAATTAATTTCGTTAAAAGGTTGACAACTGCAGGGAAAAATAAATTCTCAGAGAAGCAAATTCTCCATATTATAAATATTTAATGAAATATCAATTGCAGTTCAATGGTATATCAGTCGTCAGTCAGTCAGTATATAATCGGGTAAAACTGACAAGAAATGTTTTGAAATTTCTATTACTAAATCCATACAATTTTGTCAAAAAAACAATTCTAAATAACCAGTAGCTTACTTCGCTGAAAGTCTCGTAAATGACAATTGAATTTCGTTGGAATTTCTCCTTAAGTAATCATTTGAAGTAAATATGGATGAAGCGATTTTGATATTACGAATGCTTGGAGGATAGACGAACCTATCGTTAATCCTTAAATGGGCCATGCTTCAATGGTAGTACACAAGGTCTAGTAAGAAACATCCATTGAACTGATGGTTTTATTTAGCATAGTTAGAATAATCTGATTTAGGTCAAATATGCACCATTTTGTTCGATAACTTATTGCCATTTGGAAGGTAATTTCATGATTCCACTCTCATTGAAACCCTTCCACCCCATTGGCAAAAAAAACTGGCTGAGTTGATTTTTACAAGCTTCTCTTGAGGCGAATTCTTCAACAGAAAAATCAATGGTGCCAGTTCCGAACTATAAGGCAGATGCATATGAACCTCCTAACTAAGCTCGTGGAGCTTCTGGTGAGTCAACAACGATGTGCATGGCCTGGCGTTGCCTCATGGAAAACAATTCCTCTCCTAATAATAGATGATGATGATAATAAATGGTCGCTTCTGGGCGATTGCTACCTTCAGACGATCCAATGGTTGACAGTACAGGTCCGAATTAAGAGTTTGGCCGTAGGGAAGCAGCTCGTGGTAGATGATTCCCTGTCCATCCCACCGAGCACATAGCAAAACCTTCCTGACCAATTCTGGCTTGGCCACCGTTTGCTAGCGCTCACCGCTATTCCGCCACTATCGTTTTCGCTTGACGTTGTCGTAAGTGTACGGCACTTACTTTTCATTACTAGTAACCATCCGCTTCAGAAATGGATCGATTTTATTGCGATTCATCAGCGATTCGCAGATGGAAATTTGGTCCATGAGGTTTTATTACGTTAACCCTTGTGATACCCATACTTCGAGACTTTTTTCGTATACAGCCTTATTTAAATGATTCCAAAGAGTTTTTTGTGCAATATTTAGCTACTGCGTAATAGAAACAGATGGTCCATTATTTCATTAATACTTTCGACAATTGGCCCTCCAGAGCGTGGTGCATCTTTGTCATCAAAATTACCGGAAGGGAATCGACGAAACCAAAATTGCGCTGTTACAGTATCAGAACCATAAACACTATTCACATTTTTTGTCTTTATCGAAGAAAAACTGTAAAATACGGCGTATTTTCTCATTACTCCCAAAGAATACTGAGTCACGCAATCACAAAACTGTCTGAGTTTTTTTGGTACGAAATCTTATCTTTCTAACGCCATATAGCGTAACCCGATCGCACTTATAGAACACGAGATACAGATTACTAAATCCATTGATTGATTTCTTTTTACTACACCTAGTATATCGTTATTGTACAATATTAATGAATTTGAAAAAGCAACATAAATTTCTAGTCAAATAAAAAAGCTGCCGTAGAGATAAAGAAATTCTGAAAAAGCGATCGATTATGGTCAAAAAATAATATATTGTATATAATAATAATATATATATATAGCCAAATTATCGCTGAGTGTCATCGAGCACTTAGCAAGTCAGCAATGAGTTGTAATTTAATTAGATTTATCTTTTTGATAATCTTGGCACATGTTTACATAGATACGTACATATGCTTTTATACCAATCAGTTGGTGTTCGGGTTCATTAAACTCTATTCCTCTTGAAAAAATTGTTATGTAATTACCGAATTTTCCCTTGCAAAATTAATAAAAAGCATAAAAACGCTTTGAACAATCATAAAGCAAATTTCGAATTGTTGAAGACACGTATTTCTTCAACACACACACAACCTAACATAAAAATGTCACGAACGAAATCCAAGTGCAGCGACCAAAAACAACGTGGGAAAGCTAATTTGCGCATTTTTTTGAAAACGATTTTTTCTTGTTATGAGTGAAAAGTGAAAATTCGTGCTGGTGTTTTATGTGCGGATGGTCACAACAAATGGAATGTTTCGCAGAAGAGCGACACTTTTAGAATTTTTCAAAATAAATAATGGCTTGTGTTTTTTTTTTTTTTTTTTTTTTAATTTTCACTAAAACAACAAAAATGATTTACAATTTACAACAGCTTTATTTTTATTGTCGATCTCTAGGCACTGTCATTCGCTGCCAACCAAAGCGCTGCGGTTGTGTTGCTTTTCGGTTTCGGGGCTGTCAACAGCCAATGTTGTAATGCTGCCACCGAGTTGACACGAGTGTCACTGAGTATTTGGCAAGAAAACTCCGCGCTTCATAATGCCACACAACAATACAACAATACACCAACAACAAAAACTGTTAATGCCTCTGCAGCGCTATGGATAGAGTGTATTGCTGGTGGAGAGGGAACTGGAGAGCGCAAGAGGTGCGTTTAGCTTGCTGGTGGTTGAAATTGGATGAGTCAAACCACGCTGTGTGGAAATTTGTAGATCGCTCGATACACAGCCACAGTGATCATAGGCTTGCCTCGCACGCATTGGCCCAATGCGGTGATGGTGGTTGATGGTAAACTAATACACGGCGGCGCTAAAGCGGAGCTTTGGTTGGAAATTTGCTAACTGAAAATATGAAGTCCATGCGCGTTGACTGTTATGGCTGCTTGCAACAGTCGAAAATGAGACGCGAACGCGGCAACAGCGAGCAGACGGCTTTGAATTGAGAAACAGCGTTCGCGCGTGAAAAAAAATAAATTTAATTAAAAATTGATTTAATAAATACACAAATGAAACTGTTGCATTTTTTCTTTTCTAAGCATAAAAACTGCTGAAAATCCCATGTAAGCCGCAATTGGAATTTAATAAAAATACAATTTTATTTACAAACTGTGCTGCCACATAACTCCAAATACATTAATTCGTCTATACTTGTATACATAAAGCAAATTGAAATGCCGTTTGCCGAAACTAATCAAATTCGCAATTGAGTGATATAATTGCTGGGTAAATAAACACAAACGCTTGCTCTAACATACACAAAGTACCGCCTTCCACACTCCCAGCACAGTCAACGCTAAAAAATCGATGAGATTTTGTGCACAAGTTTAATTGCCACATTCGTTAAGTTTGCAGTTTCGCTGCATTGGCGTGCAAAGGAGCGCCTCTTAGTGGGTGGGCATGTGTGTTTGTGTGTGTATGGGTGTGTTTATGTGAAAATCATTGTCGCTGAAATTTCGTGTCAATATTGATGTGGTAAAGTTTGCTTGCCGAAAAGGTTTCCTCTGTATGAGCCAACAGATTTTAATAATTCAGCATTGCAATTTCATGCTCATTACACTCGCTGAGAACACCAACTGTTGGAATTGTCATTGACGCCGCTGCAAGCTGTGCTTCCTTGACGGCAACCTTACTTGCGCAGGTTTGCTTCACTTGCTCTGGCAATTCAATTTTAAATGCTTGTTCATTTACTTTCGGTGTTTTTCTTGTAATTGTGTAATGGTGAATTAGTTTATGAGAACTTAATCAGTTTAAAATCTGCAACAGAATATTTAAATATTCAAAGTGCATTATTTAATCTCAGAACTGAGAAGTATTATAAATTAGTTAAGCTCTTCGGTGTATATAAACTACAATAAATTTAATTAAATGAAGTATAATAGCTAATATACTTTGCCTTTTAAACATGTAACTAGATATTTAGTGTACTTAATTCCACACTTAACGGTGTTTCATCATTCATTGCCGGTGCACATATAAAAAAATAAACATTTTTGCTTAGAAATCAAAGTATCGAAATTTATAATTTCAAAAATGAAATAAATTTAAATAAATAAAAGCAAATATATATTTTAAAGTTCAAAATTTAGTAACTTTATTTTGCCCTAAATTTATTACTTATTTATTATACAATTATTATAAAATCGCATCTTTTAAATTTTTGAAATTCCCTAATTCCTAAACAATGTTCCAAATATAGGGTATGTGAGTTTTCGTTGAGGGTTTTTAAAATCTCATCTATACTTTATAAACTTTTAAGTAGCAATTGAGGTTATCCAAGTACTTGATAAGTTGTATAATTGATTGGAGAAGTACCGCTCCTAGACCTTTCTGTGTGCCCTTTGAGGTTATCCAAGTTTGTATACTTGGTCCATTTACAAAAGCTTCGCTTCGCGACGAAGTGCTTAAGCTAAAATTGGCATTAACAACCTTAATATATGGTGAATTAATTCTCGGCTTGCTGGAAGTACCAAAACTTAGTGTTACAACATTTTTCATATTTTTTTTTGGTATGAAATGCGGATGAAACTAAAAACCTGAGTTGAATTTTCTCGATTAATTGTTTCTTTAATGTGAATATTAATTACAACTTTTATAAAGCCTATTGATTATAAATGTGTGCTAGACGAAATAGTTCTAAATATCAGGCCAATACTTTTCTAGTTATAAACCATAGCCTACCTAATGATAAACATTTAAAGATTACTCGTAAATCAGCTGTATTGACCGAGTATGAAAAATTTTACATTATATTCTTTTATTTTCAAATTTCACTTCATTACTTTTAATTAACCTAAAAACCATAAGAGTAAGAATATTGGGAGTCTTCTTGGGATATTGGTGTCTTCGTTTCCGAGCATTCACTACTCTCATTGTGGAGGTCTCATGTTCAAAAATTGTTTATCAAATGTTTCTTGAAACTACATTTTAAGTTACAATGGACTAAGGTCTAATTATTCCAATTTTGTATTATTCTTAATAATTTCTGGTGCATTAACTAAATAAATAAGTAAATATTGAAGATTCGCGTTAACTAAATATGGAAAACTCTACAACGTTTGTCACTTTATTGTCGAAAAAATATATTATATTTATACTGTGCGGAAACTCTCTACAATTTCTGCTCTTTCATACACCCCTTATATAGAAGGACATATATAGAAGCTCTTGGTATAGAAGTCATTTGCAGACTGAAAAGAATCGAGTGTTGTTAATCGTATTAAAACGAGTGCGTGAGTTGGAAGTCGTTTCAGGCACGAACTCAATTGCTTGTGTTCTTTCAATGTGCCAGCATAATAAGTTAACCATACTTCTGTTGAAGAGTTACTACAGTGTTAATTTTGTACTGCACTGACAATAATATGTAGAGTAGCGGTCAAGATTCCCTAGCGATATTCGTATTAACCGACATTCGTATAACAACATAAAAGTTAATTTGGCATAGTAGTTACAGTTAAATTATTTTGAATATGCGCTACTCTATAGGTCAGATAACGTGCAATTATCTAACTGCGAAACGCCATGACGCTCGTTCCGAAGCTGAAACGTCGTTATAAGTTCTAACACTCGCTCGCTTTGGAGGAACATGTTAGTAGTTAATGAGGAGAGGGGTTCGAGGTGTTATATGTGGACTAGGTAAATTCCTTCCAAAAAGGTTTAAGCACGATGGTAGGTAAGATCAGAAAAGGGGGCATGCTGTTTTGAAATAGTCTTGTTCGATGGAGCTTATGTTTTATACTCGTTCCATTCGAAAAACACATCACATATTTTTTACTCTCCCTTGTTAAGACAGACTGTTCATGTGAAGTGAACATGTTATAAAGGTTTCTACTTTTTTGTTTTTTAGTGCTCTGAAATCAAAGTTGAAAATGGGGAAAAAATTATGCAAATTGAACTAAAAGTTGTCCCGAAATCTTTTGATATTGTGAATTTCATTTAGGAATGCTTTCAATAAATATCTGTGACGCCGTTTAATTTCCAATAAATTATGAATAAATATTAATTATTATAAATTTTACTTGCACGTTGACAACATTTGATGGCATTTGCTGTAATTCAAGTATTTCATTTCAGTTCCGACCGCAAGACTTTCATTTCGCAATTGCCACAAATAATACTTTTGATGGGCAGTTACATACACATTTATACATTTATACATTTATATGTAGCACATGTGAGTTATTTGATGAATTTGTAAAGTCTCAACTTTCATAAAGTGGCGAATTGCATTCATAAAGCATATTAATTTGTGCTTTAAATTTATTATTTAAAACTAAATAAATAGAGTTGTGTGAAATTTAGTAAAAAAAAAAAACTGAATTTTAAATCAGTTGTGGCAAGCAAATATTATAAGTGTCAGTACACATGCGATGCGAATACATATATGTATGTTTATGTATGTGCCTATGTGTGTATGTCCATATGTACATATGTGTGAATTTTTATTTAATAATTCCAGCGCCTTTAGGAATTTTCTATGCACAGTTAACAATTGTAGGTTATGTTTTTAATTAGTTTAATGCAATTTATACAGTTAAAAGGCACTAAATAATGTTGTTGCAATTTAAATATTGCTGTAATAAAAATAAAAATGTTGTAAAAAACACTATTGCAACAGCTGGCTGATTAAGGTGTAGATTGCCAGCTATTGGGGCATGCAATAGTGCATGGATTGGAGTAATTTGTCTGCAGGCGATTGTTGTGTGTTTAATGACTTAATTTTTGTAAATAAAAAGTGAAACAAAAAAAGCTGTGAACAAGATTTTCTACAAATGGATGGATTAAAAAATATGATTTTGTCTGTGGTGGAATTATATTTGTGTATTATTATTCGAATTTAAGATAAAAGAATTCAATATTTAAAAAATTCAGTTATCAGACCTTTTTTTAAAGAGTGAAGCAATTTGAACAATGTTTTGAGTAATACCGGGTTGTAATAAAACCAAAAATTTATAATGTTGCCACATATTTGAGACCGCCCGCTCAATCGAGCCGCGATGTGTTCTAATTTAATTTTATGATTTTAAAAGTATAGACCTGAATTGCCCAGAGTAAGAAACTAAATATTGGTCCATTCAGACTTACACCGAGAAAATTATGCCTAGAATTGCCTGCCTGCCAATGTAGGGATATTTTTAAGTTTTAAAAGGGAGTGATATATTCCTTAGCAAAAGATAAACGTAAATCGATCTTACATTCCCAGCAATCAGCAACCAATTATGCACTTGATTCAGACTAAAGATTTTACTGCGTAAAGAGAAAGTTCCAAAAATCTTCATGAAAAATATGCCATTAACGCTTAGTAAGTTTCAGAGACATAATATTATATATCAATCATGATTTAAAAAGTTGACTTCGTCAGCTCTTAATAAAAGCTTTAATTTCTTTAAAACTAAAGATCTAACAATTATCAATAACAAGAGCAGACTCGGACTAAGATGACTACCTGGCGGTATTTCCGGGAAATTATCAATGAAGATAGATGCTTCTTTAAAAATCGCTCCATTCTTGTGTTGCTAAGATAATCGCTTTTTTGAGTGATTCACTGTAAAAAATAATGTCAGTGGGCACAAGGATTCTGGAGAAGTTTAAGGCTTATATCGGAAGAATAAATAAATTCAGATAAAATTGCTTCGAACTTATTCAAGGCTCACAGTTTGAGCCGTCTGAACTGTCAATATTTCGACGTTGCGACTTAATTGTTTGCTATTTCTCAAACATACATATATTGTAAACACGCAATGTTAATTGTTATTTAGCAAAACTAGGTATAATAACAACAATAGTGTTTATATTTACATATTTTTATAATATCATTTAAAATCAATCAAATCAATTGGAAATCATTTCGACAGCTAATCACTATATACGTGGTTTTATGTATGAAAGTATGTGTAAACATACAGATATATGTAAATATATTTGGACACACCATTGTAAATATAATAAAAACAAAATTTCAATTTACTCATATACTGAACGGTAGAAAGTATACTCATATGACTGGTATATAAAATAGTGTGTGAAATGTAGGCTTTTAAATTAAATTCTCGGGAATTATGCAATCAGATGCAGTCTGCAAGAATTTATTATCTCAAATATACTTATGTACATATTTCATTTAACGCAGAAAAGGTTAGCCATATTTCTATTGAATCCTAAAATACAATACATTATCGATGGAAATTGGGGTTAATTTTCCTACGGGCTTAGTCAGCTGTCTTTAATTTATCGCAACTTAAGTTTGGATATATTATATCGAATTCTCATGCGAGGTCTTAGGATAGCGCCTAGATGTTTAACTGATTACATTTTAACTTGACACTAGACGATTTTTTACCGAATATTTGATTATCGGGTATCGAGTAATAAATTCATTTCAAACGGATAGCTCCAATTTATAAGAGCTAATTCGTTCAAACAGGATGGTCCAGCAAGTCATATAGTGCGTGAATCAATCCAACACTTTATTGGAAGAACTTTTGGCGAACAGGTCATATCAGGCCGCTTCTGAAATGGGCCTGTCACTATGCTAACTAAATCATGAGATATAACTCCGTTAGATTAATTTTTGCCGGGGAAACGTGTAGTCAATTGCGTAAGTTTGCATACGTGCTATGATTGACTAGTCAGAAACTTTATAGAACTCGAATATTAACCGATGAAAAATTTAAACTGTTTCTCAGCTGCAAACCCTGCCTTTTATGAAATGTATCAGCTGTTCGGAGGTGACTTAAAACTTGCAGAACCTTTAAGTATTAGATAATAGCCCGAAACACAAATTGGACTAGAACCTCGGCGAAACATCTAACAGCGGTATGAACGCAAATGATTTAGGGATATAGATATACTTGTATAGAACCGGTTGTAAATATTCAAATTTTAATCAAGGTTTATTAAGGGGGCTTTTTTGATCCTTTAATAATTCTACGAAAATCAGCCGGTTTAAGCCAGATCAAAGACTTCAATTCAAATAACTGTCATAAGATTCAGATAAGTACCAAATTTGCAAAATCAATCTAATGTGACTTATGTATTATTATATTATGTATTATAAGCATTGTATAGTTCACTACGTCAAAGAGATCGCGCGACTTACAGCTTCATAGAGGAACGAGCTCTCAGCCCATTCCAATTCCAAGGAGGGTGCAGGGCTGTCCCTACAATGCGCCAAAAACAAATAAAAAAAATTACCTGAAAAACTTGAACAATTCAGGTGGCGATTACGAATAAATTAGATAGGAAGCTCATATTGCAGAAATATTGTTTGTATACATATACAATTCAATGATGACGCGATAGGGCGCGCACATATATATATCAATATAGTATATATATGTATGTATATAGATGTGAATGGGCCACTGGTTACAGCGACACTCGTCAGCTACATTCGCCAATATTACATTAATGAATTTATTATTGCTTTTTGTTAGCGGACATATGCGATTTCGTGGCAATTGGCACGGTGCACCTACAAACACACATATATACATATGTGTATATGTTGACGACTGTGTATTTTTTTTTTCTATGGATTCGCCAAAGGATTGCCAGTATTCACGTGCCATTTCCACTGCACCATTTCGTTGCCTCTGGACAAATGCGTCACAAAAGCTGCATCTGTACGCACGCACATCTACATATGTATGTATGTTATGTATGTATGTTATGTACTGTGTGGCGCATTGTTTGGATGCATGTTTTCATATGTAAATTCAATACAAAAATGATTGTGTTGGCAGTTCATTGGCATCGATCATGGTTTATTGTGCGCGATGCATTTATAACAAAGGGCTCGGCCGCTTCTGAAATTGGCATTTAAATGTTCACAAAGCTCGCTTCCGGCATGAATACACACAAATATATGTTTGTATTTACATATGAAATTATAGGCATAACTGGCTTTTGTTGCTTTTATGTAAATTTATTACTTAGATAACATAGATTTAATGGTATTAAGGCATTTCCATTTATTTCGCTTGGATTAAATGAAAATGCAGACAGAGGAGTAGCAATATTTCACCATTATTTTCACGATTTGTTTCAAATTTTGAAATTTGAACTTTTTGTTTCCCACAAATTTATATTATTCTTTTATTATATTTAGTTCAAACCAAGGGATTGTAAATGCTTTTCCAAATTCCACCAAATCAAACAAAAATGTAATAAAAATATTTTAAGCGTTTTCGATTGAACAAACTATAACTACTCTTATACTGCAGATATTACTCTTGTATATTTTATATTCTTGCAACGTGTTGCATATACTTTAATTTTTTTCAACTGACGGTTAATGGTAGCACCTAACAATAATTCAGATAGATATATTATATATAGATATCAATATATCAAAATGATCTGGATGACGAAGCGAACTGAAACCAACAAAACTCTTACCGTTTCACTCTAAGCCGGGTAATAGCCACGCTCACTTCCATATGACGGTTATGTTCGAGAGTACTAAAAGTGCCCTAACTATCTAAATAATAACCCCAGTAACGTTAAATGTTGTGATTATGATTATGCAGCTAGTTGACATGTGGAGCAGTTCAAAAAATTACAATGGACATGAGAAATGTTAGGAGAAATTTCTAGTCCAAAAATTTATTGATTTGAACCAAATTTTGTAGTAATATTCAAATTATATCCTCTTTGCCTAGTCTTAAAATTAATGAATTTATCTTGCCCATTTGGACTGTGCCCCAAAAGTTTTCATTATGGTCCACATATTCCAGAAAGTTTCATATAGAAATTTCGGATTTTCGCCCTTTTGGTTGACTTTTTACCATATATACATATGTATATATGTGTGTACGTCAGAGTTCGAGATATCTTAATGAAATTAGGCAAGTGGAACAATATCTCAATTCAACTTCAACTTCAATTCAAAATAAAATTAATCCAAAGATTCGTTTTATTTACGTAAAATTAGCGATATTGGTCCATACTTTCCCGTATCCCAATATTAATATTCTAATTTTTGTTAATAATATTGATTTAAAGTAAATATTTCGGATATTAAACAATATAACAGTTAAGTGAGTGCGTGAGTTAATCTGGTACTAATATTAAGCGCAAGATATGTACAGTTTTGTCTAATAACGTATATATAATTTCTACGCAACCTTCCTAAAAGAAAGTTTTACGTACATCTCGAAATATTTAACACGTCTTTAAGTCTTACGAATTACGAGAGCATCTAATGTTCGGCCGCACTCGAATTTAGTGATATATTTTGAGGATAGTTGATATACTCTTTTGCTTTGATTAACGAACCAATGGTATTTTGTTAGTATTTATTTCGCATTTACTTTTATCAGGTTTCGAATAGTATGAACCTCTCATCCACTTCATTTCGTATTTATATGAGGTAGACAAGGACTAAACTATTTCCAGAATTGCCAGTATTCTGACGTAAAATAATTTTAGGTCAATGTTGGATGAAATAATAATAAATGGTAATAGATGCTTTGATCGAACATATGTTACAAAGTTAGAGCGAAATAGCGGGCTGATCAAAGCTGCTTAAAACCTTCTTGTAATATTTTGAGAAATTGGGTTTTTTAATTGCTTCTTGCATCTGTTCTAAGCAACTGTTAGGCGTACAAAATCATGGATGGAGTTAGATATCGATTGTAACCATATCAGTTTATGCAATTTCGCCAAAAATCTGCTGCACCTTTAATGGCTAACCAGGATATTAATTCAGCATATGAGACGCAGAAGGGATTATGATTCGATTTCGTTCATTTTATGAAAGCCTTTGGGTCATATCGTGACTTTCGTTAATTCAAACTAAGTTGCATTGTAAGGACAACACCAGTCAAAGTGAAATTTCACGTTAAAGTCAGCATTGGCCCTAACAATACTCTTAATAGATACCTAATATATTATTATACTATTTCATAAATGACTCTCATATGTAATGTAATATCCTTACCAAAAAATAATGCGATTATAGTTATTAGTACGAATATTCACACTTTAATATTTTTGAAAGGCGGAAGTGATTATTGCCGGATCTCACCCATTTATCCAAAGCAGTATTATATTCATAACAGCTAGTTCGCACAAGGATTCAAGGAAAAAAAATAAAAAAAAATTGGATGGAGGAAAAGTCTTTAAAAAAATATTCCGTGGATATATTTATGAAATTTTGAAATTTGTCCTGAGTCCTGATTGTATATTGACGGTTAAATAGCCGTTATGTTAATTATTGAATTTTGGTACGTTGTATTCTGGTATGCTAAAAAATATGCATAATTTGTAATTTGTTGAACTTCTCTTATATTAATTATTTACAACTTAAGCAGTTGGAAATCGATTATACGCTTGCGAAGAATGTTGGTAATTTTGTTGCAAGGAAGGATGGAGAATTACGCAACGAAGCCTTCAAAAGCGAAAGCAATTTATAGGAAATGCTAATTGTCTAACGATTTCTATTTCATTAACTAATTGGCAAATGTTGTTTGTGAAATGTTTTAGATAGAAACAATAATTCTCACTAACAATAAACATTTGAAGAGCACAGGCAGTGAAGTAATGGATTTCGAACAACTACACTGCCCTTCCTAGGTTACAGCTAAATTACTATTGCACACTTCAGAAATTTATTTTCAAAACAATTACAGCTGTTATTTTAACAAAATTGTGAGTGCGATTGGCAAAGGAGGCTTTCCAGTAGGCAAGAACCTCCAATTTCATCCTTGTATTTAAGTTATAAAGCAATATACTTGCAACAAGTACGCACACAACCGGCGCTTGTTCACTTAGGCATTCTCCTGCCGCAATGCGTTCAAGTTACATTGTTGTTGGCAGTTCTTTTGCTGTCAGTTCCGTTGGGCGCACAATACATAGACGAGGAGGTAATCATGAAAAAATTTCCCAAGTCGTTAAGCATTTCACTCAAGCAGCCAACAACAAAAACTTTTAGAACACGCAGGAAGCAGTGTCATTGTAAATGGGGTTGTACTTGATGTAGAATAATAGAAGTAAAAGCGAAAACGAAGAATTCTCCTCTGCAACTTACTGTAGCATAAGTACTGACAGCAAAGGAGGCATCAAAAGTACGGTAAATGGGTGGACTTAAAACGTAACTCTTTTAAGGCAAAATAAGTTATGCTTACATACACACATGCTTAACTTAAATGTACCCGCGTAAAACACGTCAACTTTGTTTTTATTTAAAAAGAATTTTTCGCAAGGAATTGTGCGCTTTTTATGATGAGAAATTTATGGTGAGAAGCATTTCTTCACGAAAAGGCGTCACTAAAGTAATGGTAGCTACTTAGTTAACTAACTGAAATTTAACCATAGATTGTATAGACAATAGTTTTGCTATTCATTATGAGATGGAGAAGGTAATGGACGGAGACAATTGGAAACAGCTCCTGTCAAGAAAAAAACATTCAACGCACTTTTGTGCCGGCTCTCACATCGCTGTTGACAGCTATAACGTCAAAGTTGCAGACAGTTCGTCTATCTGGAAGTTAGCAAAGTGTTCGACCAGTTCTACTTCAGACTGAGTAGTTAGTTTAAAAGCGAATTCCTCTCTCGATTAACAAATATTATGCAATGATGGTATAAGTATTTCAGCGTGACACTCTCTTAACATATGGTAAAAAATCGTGGATGAAGATCGCATTAAGGGTAACATACTTTTGCGTACGAGAGCAATTTCTTGCATAGGATTTATGGCCCCTTGCCAGTTGGTGATCGTCGTAGTGCTGTACAAGTTTTATCAGGAATAGTGCGACAAAATAAAATCCCGCGGCTATGCTGGTTAAAATAGCTTCAGAAAGGGGAACTCGCTTAAGAATGGAGTTAACTCTCGAAGCGTGCAAAAATTGGTGTGCACTCAGCTAAAATCGCTTCTGTCGGTTACGGAGTACGAGAAGAAGTAGAGGAATTTACTTTTTCATACCTGCGTAGTGGTGTATCCTCAAGATCCAATTAGGGTTTTGTGTCAAACGGGAACTCTATGTTCAGTAACATAACTCTTGCTACTGAAAATACATCAATTTCACCATCAAAAACCCTTTTTCCTTTAAACTTTCTTTAGTATTTGGTTTTAGGTTTCGTCTGCTGTTAGAAAAATCGAATTGATCGAGGTTAGAAATTGTCCAACTCTACCTTAAACTTATCGCTCGGATAGACAGTTGAGATGCGCAAAGCTTCAGCCAAGTAAAATACATTTAATCTCGTGTTTTCTCGTGTAATTTCACTGAAGCTTTTTTTTTAGTAATTACTAAATTTTGAACATTTAAGGTTTAAAATTTTTGGCGTTTTTTATTCACCAAGACATTTAATTTTAAATGAATTACAATGAATACTACTTTGAAGACAACTATGACATTTTTTCAGTGAAAAGCAATGAAGTGGTTAAAGATCCGACAGTTTCATAGCTTTCGTCATTAACACATCCGCAAGTGATAAATTTCATGCGGCTTTAAACCAGATTATTGCAACAAAACTTTCAATTAAATCAACTGGATGTACACACATGCGCACATACGTATATGCTTATGTGCTTAAGTACCTGCCATTGAGGCCCCGGATGTGGTCACGTCTGTGTGTAATCGTACAGCAAAATGTGGAAAATGCAATAGGGAAAGCAAAAGAAAGTGTTTGTATGTAATGTTGGACGATTGCATATGCATCTGTATGTAAATTTACTTATGTCATGCAGTTGCAAAGTAACTTGAATATAAATAGAGAAGCAAACAAGTTTTGCACGTGCTAAAAACACGAGAAGTTAAATTTTTAAAACTATTTTATCGCTTACGTACTTGCAGGCTTTAATATTCACACATAAAATATGCGCTGACATATTATACAAACGACCGAGTAGACGAGTGTGTGTTGAACTTGTGTAACTCTCAACCATTGAAGAGTAATGTCACAATCTTAAAGCTATACACATGTGACATGATTATGATATATGAGAAGTCATAAATCCAAATGTAAACCACAAAGTGGTATCAAGTTGCTTTCAATTGTGTTTTGAATATATATTGAAGTTTACTTAATTCGGCCTTTAACAGTGGACCAGCTAGTCCTCCTCGTCTTCCGTTTAAATCTGATATGTCGTTGATAATGAATGAAACAAGGCATATTTATAGGCCTTAGAATTATTATCCTGCTCATCAAGGTCTCAGAAGGATTAATACCCAAGTAAACTGAGTAAGTAACCGAGTGTTAATTTGGAAGTGTAGTATATTTGGTATTCCAATAAATTTGTACGCCCTATTATTTCCGCTATACTATTCGTTACTATGAGGGAATACAGAACGACGTGATGTTGACCTACGAAAATGATCCCTTAACAATTTGTCAACATTTCCTGAAATGTGTAGACTGGCATCGGAACATTAGATCAATGATTTCTATATAAAATCATATAGAACATACATAACATACATACTGAACATTAAGGACATTATTAGAAGTTCAGCAACTTTGCAAATCAATACAAATCTGTCAATATTTATCAAAATCTATCAAATCGAATTCGAACACTCGCACCACTTTTGCTGCGCAATATTGGGCTTTATCTTGTCTTTTTCTGAAGGAGGTCTTTTTCTGTATCTGCTGTATCTATGATAAGGGCAGTCAAGAATCTGGGTAGTACTGTCTCGGTGAAAAAGGATCCCCGAGAGCACCAGAAAAAGAGTGAGAGCATTTCCTAATGTTGTGGAAAGTTATGAACAGATATTACTACATCGCGATAATTTTGTTGAGATAACCTTCCATTAACCGATATATTCTATATAAAGTCGCTCAGTTTAACGAAGATATAACGGTGGATAGGAGAAAGTTTAAACCGATATTACCAATTATTGCACCGAATTAGAATATGATCAAGAAAACATCTCTCAAGTTTAGCCGAAGGAGAAGGACTAATATTATTATATTCGTCATCTATTGACATTAAACTAAAGTATTTCTCTAAATTTATCTCGTACCGAGAGAATAGAGTCAAAAAAAAAATCAGAAGGTCTAGGATATTGGTATGAGGAAAAAACTTACATTGAAATATTTCTCATTTTGAACTATACCAAATATGTATAATGTCAATATGATCATAATATTCAGATTATTGAGGAAAGAAAAGGTATATATACTTAGAATAGACCTAGACCATAGACTGGCAGTGAAGTGCCTTAAGCCCGTCACTTAAAACGTCAAACAAAATGTGTTTAGTCGACAATAAGGTATTCATAATGATTATGCAATAAATACATGAGAATACAAAATTTCAAAAAAACTGTTTTTTTAGTACATCAAGAATCTTGAATACTATATATTCTTATCGTAAAGAAAAAGCTGTGAATTACACAGTAATTGCCATTCCGCGATCGAACTTTCCGCATATCTCAATATAGGATCTAGAATCTGATCTAAACCTAATTAGTGTCAGTTAGTCAGTCGTTACTGACTTGTGGCATTTTCGTGCCCGCGTATGAACCGCAGAAATCACAGTTCAAAACTGGAAGGTCATATTAAGAAATAATACAGTTGAATGAATACAATTACATGTCTTCATATGATTGTTCCCATTTTGAGTGGATACAAATTAAACAACTTCACATCGCTATTTAAGAAGTTGTAATTATAAACTTTCAATTTTTTTACAAACAATCAATGATTCACTACACTTGTTACTCCTCAAAGTAATTATTATTAACTAAAATTAGAAATTTGTTTTAGTAGCAAAGTTATAAAATTATTCTGTTCTTATTTGAATAGCGCAATCAACTGGAACTGAGACTATATGCTCGGTTGAGCAGAGCTTTAAGAAAATATAATATTAGACACGCCGATACAGTTCGCACATACTCATATACATTTAAAAAGATTTGAATTGTAATTAGCATATGAAAAAGTCAGCTACAACTGAATTGTAAATATATATAACGTCGAATGAATTACTGTTTTTTTGCAGTGTGTCAGTAATCAGAATAAAATATTAGATTCAAGTACGAGTATATTCGATATTAATTTATTTTTACGACTTCACATCATCTGTCTAACACAGCAAATTGAAAACATTTCAGTCAAGCTTTCAAAATTATATGAAAAAAAAAAAATTCATTTATTACATTTTAAACTCATTATTTTAGCCGCATTGTGTGCAAATGAGCAAGCTTATAAATCATTGACATTTTATTTGCAAACACAAATCTACAACAACGTAGATACAATTGTAAGTATCTGAGTGTATGTCTAATTCTGTAAAAGTTCACAAGTTCAAGGTTTACAAAATGTTTAGCTTAGACTTGCTTACATCGAATAACCCTACATACATACAAATAACTGTCTTAGCAAAGTGCCCAATTAAGAGGATAATCAATTTTAATTTCAGTCCATAAAAAGTTGTTTTTGGATTTATCGACAAGCAGCAGAGCGTACTTAGATTACACAACCATTAAAATTTTGCGACTTTTACACTTAGCCGCAAGCCAATGAATCATCGCCACTTTTTTGTAATATTAATGTATTTGTGTTTTCTGCGTTCTCCCTCTCTCTCTCTCTTTCTCTTTCTATATCACTCCCCGCTCAGAAGGTCCAAAGAGCTCGCGTACAACTACGTGGATCGTGTTCGTTTGGCTGAGCATTCGCTGCAACAAGATTATAAATGTCCAACACGCGGTTCCGGCTGGCGGCACAACAATAAATCCATCTCGCACTTGGACTTGGCCACAAGCTGTCACAGCACAGCTTTCGGACCAAGTCATTGGCCCCATAGCCGACAGTTGCGTCATTCGCGTTCGTTAGATTATGCACATCTAACGGAACGTTACAAGGATCCTTTGGATATCGGTGAATTCTATTGGCGCTTAGATCCAGAAGGTGATGCTTTATATGAAGATGAGTACGAAGATGAAGTGCTCGATGAGGAGAACGAATTAATAACACGATATAACGGGGAGCAGTCATATCGCGATTATAATTACAGTGAGTATAAATATTAAACTAGTAATTATGCCTTGAAATTTTAGACTAGTTAGATGCTTCATAAATTTTCCAGTCTATATCCCCCATAAATGTTTCCTTAAATCACAAAATGACAACTAAATGTTATGTAGAATCCAATAGATATTGCATTAGGTCGAGCTGGGATAGTTATTAATGATTTCTGGCAAAAATATGCGAGAAAGAAAATATCACAGCAATGTAATTCCAGGAAATGGTCAGAAATTTGCTTCCAGTCTCCATAAGCTTCAAAATTGCAAAATCTAAGTTAGTAGGTTAAGTTATGTTCAGTCCTATCTTAGTGACAGGATCCATTGTAATAATATGAGGGGAGCAACAGCGGGACTCTCAATGTATTGCCTCCATAGTGTTAAATAGAACTAACTAATAAAGACATATTTTCGAAACTAAGTGAGAGAGACGGTGTGGAGGTCCTCAGATGTCTAGTATATAACATGCATTCATTCGTGTCATTATTTGATTGTTACTTCCTAGTCAGAATGAACTCTTACACCATTGATGGAGGTTAGGCATGTATGTGCTAAGCATATAATATCAGTATTGGTTACTGGATACCTCAGACCAAAATATTTAATTTTTGTTTCATTTATCAGATAGTTCAAGTCTGGAATTGGGATGATGTTCGGAAGGAACTTAAAAGATTTAAGTCGACTCCGAACGGATACAGTCTACGGTCTTAAGTCTGCTCAAACCTGGACTAACCATATATGATTCTAAACATTAGATTCGCGCCGGATGGTTCACCCTTTGGGAACTTCCGATTTTCCCTCAACTTTTTTGATACTCAGCGACCATAAATTTATAACTTAAGAACTCTACTAATAAAAACAAAGACTGTTCTCTAACAATTGTATTCTGTTTTGGTTAGTTCTTGCTTATGGACCATGGAAAATGGAAAACCTTTAATACTTCATGTGACCTAAGGACGTCTATGTCTATAGGCAAAAACCAGATATATATCCCACCTTTGGAATATCAATGATATTCGAGTTTTTACTTATGACGAGATTTCGTTAAGTAGCGGGTCACACATTGATACGGTTCCAATAGCGCTGTAGTTCTGAGTACAATCTTCAGATTTCTACCTCTTATTTGAGGATTAATTGCATGAAAGCTATCAGTATTCCAATATATATTATGTATGTGTACATGTGTACATCAATTCTAATATGTCTGAAATGTATGTAGTATGTGAAAGAACGTGTCATGTAATGATAAAATAAAAATCTGTATATCAGCTTTAATTATCAACAAACTCGCATTGTATCCAGTTCTCGGAGTTCATATTATACTAACTTTTCTCTCTGCTTCTACCTTTACTTATTTTCATTGTTCAGCTGAGGGGAATTACCACACCGCACTTGCTAACAATAGTCAACTTCTACATGCGTCGCATCTGCATCATAGTAGTGCTGCTGGCAACGGAGTTGGCAACACCAGTTTAGTTAAAACGCCAACAACAGCGGCGACAGCAACTTTACAAGCTTTCGATTTCGGGAGTGAGTCGTGCAGTTTGCGTCGATCGCGCAGCTTAGCCGTAATTCGTGAAGAGACATTTAGCGACTTGCAAATTACAACCGCCAACAATAGTCGGCGATCGCAGTTGATACCCCGAGCGCGCATCGTCAATCGGGGCTTCATACGGGAGCGCGAGCGGTAAGTAAATATATACGCCTTTTCTAAAATATAAGTGGTTATTTGAACAGATTAAAGGGGAAGTCAAACAAAGAAAAGGGAAGTCGCGACCAAAGTGCATATAAAATAAGTTTTTTGCTGCTCTATACAGTTGAGACTATACAGTTACACTCTGTGCAAATATTTTCTTTTACTAATTATACTTTCTTTACACTCAAGTTCTTATATCAAAGCAAGCGCTGTTGAGAGGTGTGAAGAAATTTGTATTGGTTGGTCATGGCGAGTTTCAGGTTTACTTACTAATGCATGTACTGCTAGGTGTCATATTAATAAACTGTGGTCATTAAATCTCGTATTCCAGCTTTCCTATAAAATATTAAATAAAATAAAATTACTTGACAAACTTGCTTAAGATATAGACAAAATTAATATAAATTCTCGAGTCAGTTCGTGGTGCATCCAACGATTGTCCTAAGGCATTGAAAATGTTACAGGAATATGTGCCTCAACAGCAGGCTCCCGCAAAATTCGAGCCAATGAAATTGATAGCGGCTAGTTTGAAGCTGGAAAAGTGGAACGCTAATTTGCCTTTAAGACTGCGAAGGGCGTCAAACTAAGTCGAAGTATAGTGCATGTCACCTAGACTTAGTGCCAAATATCTTGTAATTTGTTACGTGAGAACAAATTACGGACATAATGCTTTCTAATAGAAAATGGGTTGATATAACCTTTTGGATTCATTTGATTCTCTATGCTGCCAGTTGCCGCATTCTGCCACTTGATTCTACTGTAGCGACACTCAGTAGAAAAGGTTGAATACTGTCCCGTTTAGCTAAAACTTTGTCAATCTTGGAAGTAATTTCCGCTCCTGCGTTAATCCTCGTCCTCGTTTCAAAGTTTAGATAACCTTGGTGACTTTTATGTGCAATAAATGGTATAGGGAACAGTAAGCAACAGCACTGACGGGAATAGCCGAAAAGTGACAGAGGTCACATGGGGAGAGATTTTTCATGGAAAGTCAATAAACATGACATGACATGACTTCAACATGAGACCCTTTGGGAAACCCTAAGCCTCGAAAATTGTTTAAACTAAATAAGTGTATATAAAGTAGCAGACCTTTGTTGTTTCAAAATTCCATGAATTCCTATGTTCTACGGCAGATGCAGACCCTTCTGAGCGTATTATATCTGAATATTTGCGTAGTCATAAAAGATTTGTGCCGACTAAAAAATAGGCCTTACGAAATTTTCTTAGTTCCATTTGTTGACTAGTTTTTAATAGCTTTTCATTTTCTTCACCGACTATTGTAGTAAGTGGGCACTTAGTTAAAAGTATAACTATAATTATTAGCAAATGTATTTCTATTCAAATATTTCGCGACGTAAGTGGGCGCCACGTAATAAGACGCCACTTAGTGACACAGCTGGCGGCAGCAAAGCGCTTGAGACGTATGGAGATGAGGATTGCTATATGTTGACGCTGATCGCAAAATTCAACACATCGCGTGTGGCGCTTTGCCATTTACAATACTATACAATACAACGTCTACATTTTCAATTTCTCAGCGCTGGGCTGACGCTTCCGTTTGTAAAGCGGGACAGCGGGAGAACCACGAGCAATTTCATGTAGAATTTCAACGAGCAAGTATCTACAGGTAGCCGATCAGTTGGTAGACAACTGACCACACAAAGCTTATGAGCGGAGCTTGACAGAGTTTAGTATTTTGCAGTCACGCATGTGAGCCATACGCTGCGCTTCCCAGAGTTGGTGTACGCGAAAACTTTAACGTTTACTTCAACTAAAGTTCTGAGAGGTAACATACGCTGCTTCCCGAATAATCGTGGTTTAGTTCAAAACAAGTTTTACTAAAACTCTGAAATTGCAGTGTAGGGAAAAATCGTTCATTTGCGCGCATATTCAAAGCGAAAAGTTCACAACAACTGTACAGGTATGTGTATTAGTGTGTGCGTATTTTGATACAGATACGTGGTCGTGTGGGAGCGGCTGTGTCACGTGTGCCATGAAAGAGTGTCGATGATTTTGTGCCGCTTTGCGTAAAGCACTACTGAATCCTATGGATCCAGTGAGGTATTTCTGTAATCTTTTCAAGGAGCACAATGCTTGCTTTGGTGTGTTGCTGCTGTGCATAAAATTTTCCGTTACATTCACGTGAAAATGCGAAACTTTGGCATAAATTATGCGGTGTGTGGTTGGCTGCAGTAGATTTAGCGTCAATCTAGTGGAAAATTGTTAAGCTTGAGCCGCTTTCTGCCATCGGTGGAAAAGTTTGCATGCACCTGCACACCCGAAGCGAATCCATCCAAAAAACTCCCCTCTTTTATTGATTTTTCGTGTTCGCGAATTGCTGCTGCGCCGTGTATGCACTTTTCGATGGACTCGGGCTTGAAGCTGCGCACCACGCCACCGACCCACACACCCACACACAAACACACCTCTGTGTATTGCAATAATGCGCTCGTACTTATTTAAGCTACAGAAATTTCGTTGCCCAAATATTTGGCTGGCTTTTATTTTTGTTTCGTTCATAAACCCGCAAAACTCGTGAGTGCTCAACGAGCTTCGGAAGATGAGATTTATAATGCAACATAATGAAAAAGCTAATATTTTGCTACATAAAAGACGTTCAAGTTCGCATGCGGCTTTATTTAGTTTCATATAAGTTTTAACAAATTCATTGCTGTTGTTTTTGTTGTCATAAAAGTGTAAAGAAGTTTTTGATTCAATGCTTAAAGTTTTTCACATTTAAAAGTTAATTAAAGGGCAAATCGCCGGCGTTGAGTCAACAATGTGGCTTTGTGCGTGTTTTTGCGTGCAAGGGAGGAGTGCGGTGGCAATTTAGCTCCGCTCAACTCAAAATAATACCGAAACTAGCTTTATTAAACAAAAGCTATAAAATGCTACAAGTCAACAGAAAAGTATGAAACATGCGTTACATAAAGATAAACAAATTAGAAATTTTATCTGAGCGAGATTCATTTACGGTTTTAGTAATTTAGATCAAAGTTATATGAAAATATTTAAAAATCATTTAGGCACATCAAAGTATATGAATAATATAACTTTTTTTTCTGTAATTTATAGCTTCCTTCAGTGTTTGCAAATTGTTTTCATAGCCAAATTCATTATCAAAAAATATTTTTCGAAGCAGTCAAGAGGTTACTTACAGGGAAAAAAGTGGTCCGACAATTTATTACGAATGTAATGTATCATAATAATGATATAAACGAAATTGTTCTCTCTCCAATCTGCACAATACGAGGTGTGTTCAGAAAATAAGGGGACTTTAATGGCATAGTGCATCATGAATACTTGCCTCAAGGTCAAACGGTCAACGAGGCGGCGGGAAAAACGCCCGCATTTGTGGAAAAACCATGAAAATTCATGGCTTTTGCTCACTCTTTCTCAATTCTGTTCACACTTCATTGCTTGTTCGTGAATTCTTGTTCGTGAATACATATTCGCCAAACATGTATCCGTGTGAATTTTTACTATTTCCAAAAATAAAGGAAACCTTAAAGGGTCGTCGTTTTACAAGTATAGATAGAATAGACATTAAAAACGTATCGCTGAAAGAGCTAAAGGCTATCGTGTCTAAGGGTAGAACGAAGACGATAGAACGACTGCGCTTAGCACGAACTTTACCTTACATCCCAGCCGACGGAGATTCTAAATATGGAAAAGAGAATATCTTTCTACTATTTGGATTTCAATGCCAACCTCTGCTGCGAAAACAGCTGGTATTTCGGAGGACCCAACATTTGCACAATTATTATTACTTTTCTTGCAGCACGTCAAAAACTAAACAGAAGAGGAAATATCCCGCGCAAAAGTAATACCCATTTTATTATAATTGTTACACTTAGGAAATATTTTATCCAATACCTTATTAACATAAGTAGTTATAGAGGCATTTTTAGAAGAATAAGAATAAGATGACTGGATTAAGTGCTTAATATTATGTCTCCGACCAAATAAATTCTTATGTGGCCACTTTTAAGTCATGTCGTGAGAAAGTCAGATATTTTAATTAGAAAACGTTTAAACACATTCGCATTGTCTCAAAAATCTAATAATAGGACATATTTACTTACACATACATATTATCTGCTAATTGAAGAGTACAAATTTACTGAGACTTCCAACTAATTGCTTGCCTTCCTTCACTGTCAACAACAGTTCTCGATAGTGTTCTTTGAGAAAACAAACCAAAGCTTGTATACATACACACAAAATATATATCTCTCTCTGCTCTAGTTTGCGAACTCAATTGTCACACCTTAAGAGCTAGAAAGTTTTTATATTTTAAAGTTATGTCGAAAATAACAGATAATGGGAGTGACTTTTGCAATTACTGATATGCAAATATATACAGATTGAACAGACAACTTAAATATGAATGAAATTTTGAGGATTTTTCCCATATTTGAAAAAAGAAGGACTCTTGGAAATAATAGGTGTATTTTATTTGATTAACGAAGTGTCTTTAGAGAAGAAGTCTTCGGAAATTTTACATTAATTTTCCCTTCTGTTATTATTTCTAATATATTTGAGCAATACTTTCAATAAAGAAAGAATGCCTCTTGATTTTATGTTGTTTTTTTTTTGACACTTGTTAATATATAACACTGGGTTATGTCGATTGAAATTTGATGGGAAAGTATGGGGACTTACTGAAAAAGAAAAGAAAGTGTATCTTTGCTGATCAACGAAATTTTTATAATGTGGACAATATTAGCGAGTAAACTTTTCTAAAAAAAAACCTCTGGTTTTGGATATCCGAAAACTTCTAGGAAATATACTGAGAGAATGACTATCTAATGCGGCTTTTGTGCAGGTGACAACATTACTCACTGAAAATCTGGCTGAAAGGGCGGACAACTGCTTTTCATGATCTCATTGTGCCAGAAATCTAAATTTTTCAAGCAACTAATCTATGTTGCGATCACTTATAAGCAATAGATCGGTTAGGTCGGTTCGGATTTTAAGTGCTCGAAGTCTTGGATTTGCAATCCATTGGTGTTTATATTTAGAGTTTCGTCTCGTTAAAAATTTTTGAATTAAAACTGACGAAAGGCTATAACGTCCCTATACCAATTTCTGTATCATGTTTGGAGGAAATCAGAAATAGTTCGTTTTAATAAGTATGAAAAAATGGCCAATGAGTAAAATTCCATTAATCACATCTCATAATTGCAACTCTTCCCCTCAAGAGAATAACCGAAAACAATCATATCTTTTCAAAATTGGAAAAACTAGTTAAAGTGTTTGACTAGTTAAAGTTGAAATTAGCCCTAAAAAATCATAAATTACTTTAAATTTACACCTCACGATTTGGTAAGTAGTATTACGAATTACAGTGTATTACATTCCCATTCCCAGTCTTTTCCCACTCAAGTCCCACTCTTTCGCATTTATGCAAGGCAATTTCACTAACCGCACCTAATGAAGAGAATTTCGACATTTTTGTCTGAATCAATCATGTTATTACATAACTAGGTCTCAGTCTCAGTCTCAGCCTTTCGTCTCAGTATACCCTATATCAGAGGTATAAAAAATAAATAGAAATGTTATGTAAATTATATATGCCACAAGGAATAAATGTATTTTATGATTACCATAAGTTAGCTTGTTTATGGATATGGATTGTGTATGAAGCGATGTTTACAGATTTTTATTTTTAAATAGATATGTATAAATATTTATACAACAACAAATTCACATTACACCGGATACACTATTTTATCGAGCAATCCTTTTATTTCGCATATTCCGGATGACATCAGGCGTCCGAATTATGTTTGCTTGAGGCATTTTCTGGGTCATTTCACTGGCATCGAGCAAGGCATGTGGTCAGTCTGTTGGCGTCTGTGTCGCAAAATGAGGTTGCACGAAGCACACATGGACAAATTTATAAAAAAAAATATGCGCAAAGGTTGTAGAAAGATGACGCAAATGCATTTGTAAATACATACACACATACATGTCTAAGTATCAATACAGGAACCGGGCTCCTTTGTTCAAAATTTATGCATTTTAAGCGCAATTTTTGAACATTACAAAGGAAAACTAATACCCGAACGCATATATATACAGATAGTACATATTATTAACTTAAAACGAAGTTTTTCTCAAGTTCGAGTAATGCATAGAAAAGTGATTAATATATTCCCTCTTTTCGGTTTTAAGTGTTTTTCGACTCGAAATGGTGGAGAATTTAAAAAATTAATGTAATGAAAACACTTTTACTGAAAAGGCCTTTTTGGAAATCTTTGAGCACAAGGAATATTAATTTGAACTGTCATTTCAACGAAAACGGCAACTAAGCCGTTAAGAAACCGATTTCTGAGCAGTATAAGGAAAGTAATATAGCACAAATGAAAAATTATTCAAAATATAGTGAATCTCAAAATTTATAAGCCTCTGTCTACCTATAACCCTCTATCTTATTACAATTATTCTGATACAATAACTCTTTGAAATCGTCGAAAGACTAGCGGAATAAAACAGCTTTTTTTTAAATTTCTCAAGATCACCTGTAGTCATGATATCAATAAAACGCTTTCCGCAAGACGGAAGAGGTTAGAATTTCTCACGACTGCATTCACATTAAAAAATCCAACAAACCTATGTCAGTATTCTTTTTTACTCCAAAAACTCTGCTATCATTATAATACAAGTGATTATAATCTAGACTTGAAAAATGTCCATGCCGCACACTCAGTTCCCATATTCAGATTATGTTGGAAAATGGTACAGATTTCCATACTTATAAATAGTAAGCTGAATCTTGATCTTTCTGAAAACAACGTTGGGTAATATTTCGTATCATATGGAAAGCATTAACGCAAATTGGGTGTCAGCGAAGCGTGAGCGGGCAAAATAACATGCGCCTTGGATAAAGGCGTTGGAGAGTTCAGAGAAACTGAATATATTTCTAATAAGCACTGCTGAAGATCTGGAAACCCATAGGTAACTTCACGTAACCATCAATTCTCTTTGTATTTCACCAAGCACACAATTAAATTTCCCCTGCTCTGAAATTCGACGAGATAGACTTTAGTAATTAATTAACGATACACCGTATGTTTATACTGTTGTTTAGTTTGTGAGAAAATTATTTGTAATAATAACTAGAAAATTTGCGGAATGAAACACTTTTGTTGAATTTTAATTTTTCCGTTATCTTGTTCGGTTTCAAAGTTATCGGAAATTTAACCGAGTTGCAGCATTCTTTTGCACCTATTTTGATGTAACATAATATTTTGATAGAGTGCAGGGTGAATGCTGGGCCTGTAGCTCTCTATAGTACCATTGGATTACTACTGATCGTCTATGTGAGTTTAAAAAACTCAGACTTGCTCCTATTTAGATGTGCTAATTGTTCTGTTGAAAGCTTTAATCGTATGCAATTCTGTATAAAATACAACAATAACGTGAAACGACAAGAAAACCAATAAATCTCAAGTTCTTAAAAACGACTGAAACGTAACATAGTTTCACCTTCGTTGCGTGCATTCATACCCAAAACGGGTATGAACAAACAATGCTCAGCCCCACTCGCCACTGCTGCCTTAATTCACTGTTTAGTCAAGCGTGGAATTATTTCAAAAAAATATTATAGTTAAAAACACGGAGATGTAAAAGCGGTCCGCACGCAAATCTCAAAAGCGTCGTTTCTCAGGCAGCGTTTAAGGCAGCGTTTAAGGCAGCGTTTAATTGTCTGTTACTTTACAATATTTTTTTGCCAACACATTTGTCTATTGTCTATGCGCCCCTATTCATTTTCATTGCAATTTTCACTTAACTAGAAACACTAACACACACATCCATATAATGACTTGCACAATGCGCTCAAAGAAATGTGAAATAATAACAATCACAAGTGCAATTACTGTCATCACTAATTGTGACGTTTTCCCCACAGATTAATCGGCGGCAGCGGTAGTAGCGGTGGCGGCGCCAACAAGCATCATCATCACCACCATCATCACAGCGGCGGCGGCGGCAGCGGCAGCGGCAATACGAACGTGGGTGAAGAGCTCGATTACGAGGGACTAAGCGCCGTCGAACAGAAGGTGCAACGCAACAATAGCATCAACGCGGGCAGCAGGGACGTGGGAGAGCTGCAACAGCAGCAGCAACAGCGCGCACATACACACCTACACCGTCACCATCATCATCATCACGCGAGTGGCAGCGGCGGCGGCAACAACAACAGTCACGACAACCTTCAATACGAAAATACACAGCAGCAACAAAAACAACAGCATTGCTCATACCCACAAAGCCCAACAGCAGCAGTACAGCAGCCGGCGCAACCGCAGTCACGAGAGGCGGACGACTATTATGATAATCTGAAGCGCTTGGATGCGCTGACTTTGGGACTTGTTGAACAATTACACCCTTGGCATAATGAGAAAAGCGATTTGGAGAGTTTGAACTCTGATTACTTTAAAAACTCGCTACATCAGAGTCACGAACTGCAACAACAGCTGGACTTTGAAGCGCTCGAAGAGGCGGTCAGCTTTTTAGCGAGCGAGAAGCCACGCATATATCAGTCACGTCGACAACAGCGCGTGTTGAGCAGCGCACAGCAGAAGCTACAAAACGCAACAGATTCCTATCAGGAGAACAGTCAGAGTAGCGCATTTCCTGAGACCACAACCAGCAACTCGGACGACCAGACGGATAGCCCTTCGCTGTCCGAGCAGGAGTACGATTTGAAGAAGATTGAGAAGATCTATAAGAAAACCGCAGCACTCGAGGCGGACGAGGAGAGTTATGAGCTCATAAGTCTCAGGACCACGACACGCACATGTATAGAGACTACTGAAGACGAAGAGGAAGAGCACGAGGATAGTAGTTTTAATTGCAACGAACAGTCAGCTGACGCAATTGTATACCCAGCGGCCTCTGCGGAAAGCGCTGAAAAAACAAACGAGCACGAACCCATTAATGGCGTGTTAAAACGTACGCGCGCCTTAAGCGAAAATCTCGAGAAACTCATTGCATACGACTCGGTTTATCTGTCGTCCGAGGAGAGTTCTGAAAGTACATTGATTGACGAAAATCACTGTGGGGCATATGAGCGCACAACACAAGTGACAACACAACTGGCAGAAGACAGTGGCGAAACAGCGACATTGCTGCACTTCTCTATTGAAAATATAATCTACGAACCACACAACAAGCAACCGCTTAGTGTCAGTGAGTGCAGGGAATTTGATACGGAGCAGCCAACAGTTGCTGTTGCCTGCACGGCGACCATATTGACAGAGACGGATACGTCGGAAATTGCCACGCAAACAGCGCAGGAAAAGAAATTAGTTAGTATAGTGGAAACAGTAAATACGAAAATTGAAAATATACCATTAACGGCGAACGTATTAGACGAGGAGAAGCAGTGTGCAACGCGCGAGTCGACGACATTGTATACACAGATATTGAAAGTGGGACATACATCTGCAACGTGCGGTGTCACAAATCCTATTGAAACTACGTCAACGTCATCAGCGACAGCTACAACGACTGCTAAAGCTTTAGTGACAGCCGCAACCGGCTCTACACCAACGACTACAGGTATAGTCAAACCTGCCACCGGGGGCGCTTGCTTAACGACACAAGCCACAGTGGGCATTACATCCAGTGCAGCTAGTAAACCGAAAATCCTGTCAGTGGTCGAAAAGCGTAAGTGGAGGCGCTACAACGAAACCACAGCAACAACAAATACAGTCAACACAGGTGTCAACAAGGAAGCAGTAGTCCAGCCACGTGGCTGTGGTTTAGAGTCAAGCGCCAGCTCAGCTTTACCACCAATTGATTACTCGCTTACAACACAGCAGAAGCATCAGTCAACAAGCGTTTTCGATACACTTCCATACTCACCGTTTGCAACACAGCTGAGTGATAACCAATATCATAGTCTGCCGGATGTGAGTATAGGACAGAGTCTGAAAGTGTCCGAGTCTATCGATGCGAAGCTAAGATCTTCCTACAACGTACGCAAAGGTGAACTGAATGAGTGTTGCAGACGTGCGGAGGTTGCACATACAAGCAGCAACAGCACAAGCGCCAACAACACCAGCCCCGAGAAGACTACACAACTACTAGATAACGTTACTAACAAGTGCAAATTAAAGCAACAAGGTGAGGAAGTTGTAACAACTGAAGAAATTTACGACTCAATCAAGAGATTCGGTCGTGCACATCAGAAGGCAAGACAGAAGGAATATCAAGAATTTCACGAAGTGCATGTGGAAAAAGAGAAGAAACGCGAGGTGAAGGAGAAGCGTCTCAATGTGCAAGATACTGAGGCGACTAAAGCGATAGTTGCGACAGATTTACATACTACTTCGACATACCCAGACAGCTTAGCGGAAGAAATTGACGGCGAACAGGCAGTGGGTGAAGACGCAGCGGAAATAAAAGAGATTGAAGCGCCACAAAGCGAAGTGGTTGAGGAAAGTTCCAGCGTTGATACTAATGTAGCAGATGATACTGATAGCAATATAACAGTCAACAGTTCACTGGATACCAGCACAAGTGAATATCAGGAGCAACCGAAGGACGCACCCGACGTTGAAGTTGAAAACTTTAGCAAACTAATTGAGAGACGCGCAAAGGAAATCAAAGAGAAAGCTTGTAAACCCACATTTGAGGCGGTGGAACAGAAGTTCACAAAGGAAGCTTTGCAAATATCGCACACGGATACGCAACAAGCTGATGATTATCACATAAGCACGGCGGCAAGTCAATTCCGTATAATTGTGACGGATGCACAAGACAACATCATCGAGGAGGACGCAATAGAAAAAGACGACAGCTTAAATAGCGCAGATCAGGTTGCTCTCCTGCCCTCAAATAAACCGGCATACCAAAAGCTTAACCTGGGAGCGGATGTAACGACAAGAAGACAGGAGAAAAAAGAAAAATCGACAATTGGGAGCACGCACACGCGTGTAGCATCGTTGAAGCGTGTGCCCTCAAAGCCGAAACGTCAGCAACACCACATAGCACAGCACCATCTCTGCTGCTGTCAACAACAATATACCAAAGTCAAACCTAATAACACCAACAATAATAAAGCGAAGGCTTGGCATAGTCAAATCAGTAGCGACATAACGAACGCACCGAGTAACTGTAACGTTAACGGTAGTGCTAGCATTAACGACTGTCACGACAGCAACAATTACTGCGAATTGTCAATAAAATCTAAGGAGCATCGTGTGCTCAGCACACAGATCTATAAAGCACGTCCCATTAAGGTACTCACAGCGAACGATTCCTTCCGCCGACGTAGCACTGAGGGCGCCGTTACAGCCGCAGGCAGCAAGATGTCACGACCACAAATTTTGCACGTTGTCGACAACAAACGACGAGCTGACGTACTTGGCGCGGCCAAAAATGTACGAAACAATAATGAGAGTAATAACAATTTTACTAAGGCCAAGCAAGCGGAGGTAGACAGTCAAGTTGAGAGTGAATATCTTAAAAAGGTTGACGCAGTGCGCAACTACTGGGCGAAATTGGCAAAAGAAGGCAAAGAACAGGCGACGGAATGCATGGGCTTAGACAAGCAAGTAGCTGGCATTGGTGAAGGCGAGGCTAAGGAGTGGCAGCATGAGTTTTCAGACTGCCAGACGCTAAAATATGAAAATAAACAAGGAAATGTTAATGAGCTAACGAAAATGAAGTTGGAAGCGGAGGCTCAGCAGTCACAGCAGCCGCAAAAACCGCAACCCGAACCGCGACATTTCATTTTGGGTCCACAGACACACGGGCAAACACAGTCACAGAGTCATCAGTCAGCTAAGCTCTTCAAGCCTAGCTCCAATCAAGATGAGTTCTGCAGTTTTATGCCTTCCATTGAGATCGTGGAACTGGACGGTGACAAGAAGGCCACCATAGTTAGTGCAGTTCCACCTGATTCGGAGGATGCTTCTGCTTTGGCCAACGACGCCAATGGTGAGCCACAATTCGATCACATACGCTATAAAGTACTGAAATCACAACAACTACTGCGCAGTAATATGGTGCCACGCAGCAAGAAGGAAGCGCAATTCGACGGACTCATACAATATCTGCAGGAGTACAGTTTCCAAGAGCTGTTGGCGAACAATAATGTCGTGATTGTGGAGCCAGTGCGCACGAAAATCGAACGCCCACTCGCCGTAGCACAGGCGGCAGCAAATGTGGCGGCCACAAAGAAACTAGCACAAATACCCAGTGAATGCAGTGGCAATGCGGCGGCCACAAATCAAGCGTTGGACAATGGCAATGACAGTAAAGTGGACCAGAAAGCGAAAGAGCCATTACCTAACGGTGGACTGAGCAATGTTGGTGTATCGAAACCCAAGGAAAAAGCAGCTAAGGAGGTTGGTGAGGCTGGTGAACGAGCTAGTTCTGTCGGTGGCATTAAGCGTCATTTCTTCTACCAGCCGGTGCGTGTCAACCGAGAGCTATACGAGGAGGAGTTACCTAATCCGGATATTGTACGAAATGTGCGCCGCTTCTTTGAGGAAAATGTGCTACCCACACCACGCGGCGGCATGCAGTTGCTGCATAGGTCGTCACCTGACGAGGATACATTTGTGGAACGTAGTGCGGCCACCCAAATGCCGAGCCCTCGTGCGAGGCGTACACGCAAGTACCGTTATCTCACTATAGATACATCCTATGGACACATGCCGCCCCAGCATCAAAGCCATCAGTCGCAGCAGCAGCAGCAGTCGAAGCAGCAACCACTCAAGCAGAGTGCTAACAAGCACAGCGCTCCATCCGCGCGTAAATGGGAAACGGCTAGTTTGTCGAGCGGCATCTCCAGCGGTGATTTGTCGTCACCGTGTGAATGCAACGAAATGGACGCCGCGTGTGCCGAGAAGCCAGAGGCCGTCAATGAGGAGGTTATAAGAGGCGTACACGTGCAAGCGGTGGTGCAGAGACACAATAACAGCAACATGCGGCAAACCGCAGTGGACCATATTGATGCCACTGCTAGTGGCGTACATGACTGTAATGGTCTTTTGCAGTTACGGCAACGTCCACGGCCGCGGCCACGCAGTTGCGCCGTACGTGGCAATGAAGACACCACTTACCGTATCAGCGATATTTATGAGCAACATGCAAGTCAGCAGCAGCAACGAAATTTCACAAGAGATGATAAAAAAAACCGACTTACCATGGAGACAGCCACTGACGATGAGGATGCCGATGACGAAGACCTTGACGATGAGGTCTACGAATCTCATTATGTAAGCAATGTAAGTATTCTGTGATGGCGAGCGAGAGAGATAGAGATAGAGATAGAGATAGAGAGAGAGAGAGAGAGAGGGAGATAATGTCGTAAATAGTAACGCTGTAGATGCCACAATACATACATACATATAAATGCATATATATTTGTACGTTTGGCATAATTCGTTCTTAGTCAGCAAAAAACGAGTGTTTTTCGCAAGGCGCTCGTAAAAGTAAGCAGTGGCTGCTTAAGACACTGCCATTGGATTTATGACGCGTTTATTTAACTCAATTAAGCTTATTTTAGGCGGTGTAGTTGCAACATTACGTGCCGCATATCTGTTTGTCAGTTTTCTCTTAATAAGACTTTTGCGCCTCATCAGCAAGAACACAAAAATTAAAAGGTTTTGCAAATGTTGGTGGCGAAGTATCCGAAAGAGTAAGCACGTGAAATTCTCAATTTTGAGATTTAATCCCGTTGAGAGAAAATTTTAAGCATTTTCTTTATAAAGTATAAACTTTATTTTATCAAGAGGCAAATTGTGAATTATATTATTATTATTATTGTTGTAAACTGCGAATTACTCTTTTAGACTCTCTATTGTGAATGCTGCCAAGTTGGCAGATCTTGTTCTGATAAAAATCTGATTCCGTTCCGTTTACGTATAGCCGTCTATCGTGGGAACCAACATTACCTCGATGTGCTTGTTTGATACTCTTAAATTCTAATGTTGAACCTTATTGGATTTAAAAAATATCAATGGCTTCTCACAGGCTGGGATACTGAAGCAGTTTACGACTTCGGGAATTGCCTCGTTATGTACGGTGCTATACTTCTCGTGAAATTAAAAATTAAAATTATTTCAAAAGATCTATCTATGTGTTTATGGGACGTTATAAATAACGAAGATTTTCTGATAATAATACTTGCTTTCATTGGCAAATCTGTCTATAGGAGCATAGTACAGAGACTCTCGAAAAGGGCCATACAATAGATACGGATAAATTACTTTTAATTTTGAATCTTCAAACTTCGTTCTTTAATATCAGTATTGGCCTGTTGCTGAGTGAAAAATGTTATTTTTTAGCGAGTAGGAAATCACATTAACAATTTTTTAGTTCAGGGTCAAATAAGTAAAATTATGTGTTCACTTTGAAGCATGCTCAGAGTTGCAAATTGATGTAATTAATACAAATATAAAATATCGTTTTTAGATCACAATTTGTAAAGTGGGACGCAATAAAAAATCTGTGGCGCATGCTTAAGAAGCCATCAAAAATTCGTCAGCGAACGCTAACTACTCAGCGCCGTCAAACTCGAATAGTAGGAAAACTCGAAAACCATGAATAACATAGTTTTTCATTAATTTTCAGTTGCATATATTTTGAAGAATACTGCGTTTGTTAAAGCTGGCTAGTCGGAGGTTTTCTCACTTAAAGCTTTTTTTTCATATCAAATTTAGATGTTAAAGCCTTTGAAAAAGTGTTTTTGCAGGGTTGCACTTAACTGTTGCCATATAAGTATTCAATGCGGTCTTGAACGAATGCTACAATAGTACATCGATGGAGTCAACGTGTCGAAAAAGTACAGTTAACAATTTCTCCATCGTGACGCCGACCGTTAACGGCATGGCACGTTTCCAACCGCAAATCAATGTTCTGTGTGTTGTTGAGGTCTGACCATAGAAGATCGGTTATAGAACAAATCTAGGTAAATTTTCCTTCCAAATCACGAAAGCGAAGTTATAAAGGGCGAGTTATAAGCCACAATCAACGGCCAAGGTTGCTGAGAAAAAAGCAGGCCTTGTACATGATTTTACATGGGATAGTTTCCGTTGAAGTTTCTAGCACCAAGGTGGGTTCAAGGATATATGTGACTTTTCATCTTATTCTCAAACCTCTCTAAAAGGAAATACAAGCTAAATCGTGCTGACACTTTGACGAAGCCTTATTCCGCTGATCGGCTAAAGCGACAGAACTTGGTGTTATTCGAAACTGGCCGTATCGATAATATATATTCTTGTTTATTCCTCACTTTCTCCCATCTATAGCAAGTTTGGAAGTTGAGGTCCAAAAAATGTTATCCAAGCTACTCAGTGTTCTGTTTAGTTTGGAACGCTATTTGTGTAACCATTTATCTCGAAAGAGACACAACTTTTCCAATTCTAACTTTGTAATCAACGTACTATCTGCGTACTGCCCTTTCGCCTGTACAAAACAAATTTAAAAATAAGTTACACATATTACAATTTGCATTTCCAGGATGTGCTCGAGAAGATAAGGGAATGTGGCTCCACAATCACCTATTATGGCGGACGCGTATTGCAGAGCACTTCACCGGATCCAATGTACACTGGCAATAATAACAACTATAATAGCAATTCACAAGCAAATACAGAGAATACAAATACAATGACACTGACGAGACGTCGTGTGCGACAAATTGAGAGTTGCAACGCTTGCGACCCACCAAAGGACTTTGCGAACCAGCAGGCCACAACACAAAATTTCCCACAGCAAAGCGATGAAAGCCATGACAAGAACAAAAACAATACAAAGGGGGCAGCAGTTAATGACGACAACAGTGAAAACTCATTGGCACACTTTGGTGAGTGGCAAGAGTAGAACCATACTTAAGCACACACATACAAACTCGCAGGTGTGTGTTTCCTGGTGCTGAAAGTGTTTCAACATTTCCCATTTTCAGGTATTAAATTCAAACTTGTCAAATCGAACAGCTGCAGCAGCCGTCTAGAATTGGCTGGCACCGGTGTCGAAATCGTCGAAACGGGCGCAGACGAGACAGAGGTCGTCAAAAAGATGGTGCATCGGTTTGAGTGCGCTAAAATACGACGACAAGCGGAGGGTGGGGAGGAGCCTCTGACGATCAACAATCAAATGCCAGCTAGAAGATTGCTAGATTATGGCCAAACGACCACTGATGTTGTGGGAAATGTAAAGCAAGTAACGGTAAATAATCACATAAATGTGCCTATGACTACATACACTTTGGAAGCGCCGACGCCGAGTGTAAGATGCGACGATATCGACTACACACACGAGAATCATAACAAGCTCGCAATAGACCACGTTTATAAGGAAAAAACTTATCAAAGCTCCGCAATGGACATACGTTTGTGCCACGTGGACCAACGAAAGCTCCAGGCGTCTGCTGCGGGCGATGGTGCTGATGGTGGCGATGGTACGCTGAAAGTATGGCGTAATAAAAATGTGGATTTGGCTTTCACAATGACTCAGAAGCAGCAACAGCAACAGACATTAACAGCAGGGGAGCCCATCACAACCCTCAACCGTAATGACACACAAAGCGAGCCAACACAGTTTATCAATCAAACGACTACAACACCGTCCGTCCCTGGGATTGGCACAAAACGTATCTTAGAATCCGGTACGCCATTGAAAAGTCAAAATGACGAAGTGCTTAACCGTAGTCGGGATGAAGGCAATGAATTCCAAGAGAGAATTTATATAAGAAGTGGCGAAACCAGCAGACATCAGACGTCGCATGGAAATGGCAGTTCATTAAATGAAGCACCACGCACCTTTAGCCTTCAAGTGGAAGCGCAAAGAGCTTTGCATGCGACAACAACACCGATACTCGCCCCGCGCTCCAGCCAACGGCCGGCCCAAATTGTGGTGCCAGTAGAAATTCACCGCGTGGATCAACAGACACCGGAGCCACATGGACGTGCGAGTGTGGCTAGCAGCCGCGGCAGCAGTGTAACAACCGTTATAACAACAAACACAACGGCATTATTAGACAAAAGTGTGGTGCGCCATTATGTAGCTAATGACAAGAGTCTCTTCGAGAAGCGTAAATACGATGATATCGAATTTGAGGAATTCGAAGTTTACGATCCAACAAAAGATTACGAAAAGTTAATTGAAAATGAAAAGCGCCGCGAGGAGGCGAAACGAGAGTCCCAATCACAGCCACCGCAACGTAATGAGCAACAGGAAGAGCAACAGCCTGCCTTTGACGATTTGTCTACGACAACATTAAATGGCGCCAACTATGCGACCACGCGTTACGACGAAGACGAGGATGAAGAAGACGATGGACGTAAATCGAAACTTGACAGCGAATGCTACGACTACGACAGTCTTGAGGATAAGTTGTGAGGCTGTGCAAGCGGGTTGTTCTCTTATTCTCCCTATGATAAGTATATTTATACTCGTATAATCCCTTTAGTGCTTAAGTGCTTTAAATTAATTTACATTTTCCGTAAGCACAGCGCTATCTGAGCATAATTGACGACTTTGTCTAATGGCGCGGAATTTATCGGTAATGTAAAACGACAACGATAACGGTGTAGGGAAATTATCTGTAAACTACGACTATTTCATATAAATATTGTGCTATCTGATTGTATTGTTATTGTTCTTCATGAATCTATACGCATATATCTTTATTTATTAAAAGCAAATACCAAAAAAAAAGAAGTTAGTGACTTCCACAGGAGTAAATGTCTCTTGGCGATTGCCACGACAACTGCCAAAAGTGGTCATTCCAAAGTATTCCATTTCGTAATTAAGATAAAGTTATGTATTACGTTGTGTAATTAAATCCATAAATATATTAATAAAGTAATTACATATATACACAAATACTTTGTCGGACAGACATCCACAGGGGATTTAAATTAATTGAATTCATAAGGCGTGAAACCTTCTACCGTAGTGAGTTGATTTTTGTGGGACTACCAAGTTGGTTTATTATTCGAAGGTTCAGGCCTACAGACACTTGGATTTCAATTATTTATATTATATCACCTAAATTATATCACTCACTATATCTATTCGAAGGTAATGTCCTTTAGTTTGAACGTCCACATGCGCTTCATTTCCTGAAACTGCCTGGTTCAAGTTCAAACTGTGGATCAGGGGAGTTTCGAACTAGTGGGTCAGTAAAATCAACTGGAACTCCAAGTGCCATATCAATTGTTAATTAGAATACTATTGAAGTTCATTTAGATAAAGTAAATGCTCGAAAAAGGGTCTACAATTATTAAGCGATCCTTCTTCCGCTCGCAAGCATGAATAAATTTAGGTATTTTAAATTTTAGAATTGATATAAACATAGTCACATTCCCATTTTTAAATTGTTATGTAACAAGTTGATTTGGAGGAGGAATAACTTCCGAAAACCCTGAGTCCTGTGTATTTTATCTCCATGAATTTATGTGCATCACAATGAGAAGCTCTGACTGCTGACAACTAAATTCATCTGATTTCCTTCGGCAAGGATAGATTATAAAAATAACTTAAATCTATTCGGAAGTTAGAAGACATAGAAAAGCAAAGAAAATTGATCAAAGTAAGCTATTTGGAAATCAATAGAATTCATCAGTGGTTATGAGTTTGCATCATCATAGTTAGAGAATCAAATGAAAATTTAAACAGCCTAGTTAAATTAGACGAAAACCATAGTAGAGGTCACTGTTTATTGGGTAATATTAAACCTTATTAAAAATCTATAGCCAGTCGGGGACGTCTTAAATCTAGAAGTAGGACCTCAGCTTTGTAGGTAAACATCACAAGAGTGTCAACGGAGAGCACCGTTAGTTAGTTTGATATCAGATTTTGTGGCAGATTTACGGTACCGAGTACTATTTTCGATTTCATCACAACCGACGAGTAGTGAGTAAAAACGTTAGTATACACCGAGTTGTATGCGATTTTGTGTGATTGTAGCACATTGAAAGGCTTAGGTAGGATGCAAATCACGGCAGCCTATTGCCTCGTGAATCCAACTCAAGAAGTAGCAAATGGTCTACTATATTCTATATTCTCTAGGTTTTTTCTAACCTTAATCTTTAGATATATATAGTGAAAACAATAAATGAGATTTTCGAAATCAGTCTCGATGATGCCGCTTGTGAATAATAAGTCATTCGTTGTTATTTCTAACACAGCAGCGCAACCCAGTATATATTATAATTTCTTTTGATTTTGCTTTTGCCATCTACATACTTATTTTATATATATTAGTACTGAGAATTTGTCGACTATATTTAGGTCTCACAACATTTTTTAATTGAAGATCTTAAATCTTTTCATGGGATGAAGTAATGCAAATAACAGCACAGGTTTCACTAAAGCTCTATTGAACGAAATAATTAACGGTAAATTTGGCAAATGGGGTACATTTATACCTATCCATTAAAATATATCGAATAATAGCATACTTTTGGAAAACAAATGCGGGTATGCTATATAAGCAGGCTAAAAAGTTAGTATCATTCTTATGAGTGGGAACCACTAGAGTTCCCAGACTCTAGTCTGGAAAAAAAGACTGGACGAAAAGGAATAGTTTGTTAATGATTCACATGTTTTTGGTGAAAATCTATTCGTGATAAGTGGTTTGCTAAATTTTGCACAGGCTATATGGGCACCGAAGATTATAAATCGAGTGGACGTCGAAAGGAAGTTTTACCGACGAAATCATCAAAAATCCCACAAAATAATTTTTATAACCGTAAAATTAGGTTGTTCGAGTTAGGTGAGTCTCTAAAGATACAAAAGGAAAGATACTATAATAAGATAAGGATGTTATATATATATATATGGAGAGTGTTGGAATGCGTTCGGAAAGCTCTGAGCAGTATGCCGCGAGAGCTCACAATGTGATACGGTAAATTGGTCCACCATCTCATAAATCAATGAAAACGGTGACAAAATTACACACTTTGGCTTCGAATTGCTTCCGCGTCCACCGTATTCTTCGGATTTGGCCCTAACAAATTTTTTCTGTTTTCAAACCTCAGGTTAATGGTCGATGGAAACAAATCGTCGTGGCTTATGCCTATTCTGGATCAAGAGACCAATCGTATCACAAAAATAAGATCGAATTTTGGAAGATCGCTATAAATGATGGCAAATTTGTTGACTAATAAAAACATTTCTTGCCAAAAAATACAATGTTTCAAAACGATACATTTGAATGGAATCCTTTAGAATACATCAGACAAGTTCTTCGTCCCAGAACCAAGCATCTGCCACGAAGTCAAGGCGCATAACCTTGCTAAGGTAAAATAAACTATCGTATGATTGCTTGTTCAGTCTTCATGAAATAACTATTAAGATCGTGGACTAAATGTGCTGAAACTAACCTCTAATAATTTTTACGTTTTTTTCTTCGAAATTCAGTCCACAAGTAATTGTTTTACTAGACCATAGTGAGTTCGCTAAAATACCAATAATTTTAAAGGAATAACTCAAACAAAACGTTTTCGTCTGCTTGTTCCTAATTAATCCGCTACGCGCATATGTAGCCATACACTTTAGATAATGACATGACATGGCCAATATACTTACATACCAACAACATTTGTATTTATATAGAGACATTTGCAAGAGTACATGTCAACAGCAGCCAATGTTATTCTACCGAGTACGACCGAATTTAATTAACAGCGAGTGACATTGAGTGGCTGAGTGTCTGTATAGGAACAATAAGCTGCTGCCACAATGTGCAGCAAGTGTTGGCACATGCCGCCATGTGTAGGTACCAGCCGACAGATCATTGCTGTTGGAAGCTGTTGGCAGCTGTTTTAAGTTGTTATGTACTCGTACATCCGTTAACTAGAGTGTGTGTAATCTAAGCTTAACTGGATGCATACACACTCATATACACTTACACATGCTTCCTTATACCTTACCTGTGCGTTGTTGTTGCTCCTCCTTTGACGTGTCGTTGCTTTGTTTACAATATCTCCTTGTGCTCCACGAATTCTGAAAAAGAGGTGAGAGTAGAGGGGAAATATAGTCCAATGTTAAATATACAGTTTGTTTCGTTTTCGTCGTATATTTTTAGAATATGTAAACTTTTGACAGGAATTTGTTTATCATTGCAAATTGCCGCATATAAATTGTGTTGGCATAGCCGAAGCAGGAGCTATTCGAAGTAACTGTGTAAAAATTGTGATAAGGTAATCTGAAATTCAAATTCCGGAAACTAAGGAGATAAGATGGCTTTGAGGAGTGTCTAACAAAAAGGATGTTGTCAAAAGTTGAATATTCCCGCATTTCTAAAGCGAAATAGAACAAATAGTTATGTACGCAATATGAAAAAAATTAAGCAAAGTGAGCATAGTTGGAAAAATTTGGAGTGAGTTTGAGTTAGTGGTTTCTAAATGCAGGTTTCGAATGTCGAAAACAAATATTATTCAATATATATGTATATATAATTTTATTTCAGGTGAATATCTAAAATGGTAAATTGGATAAATGGTAAACAAGAAGATGTATGTATATAGCTTTATTCAAGGTGTCACAATATTTAAAATTATTTAAAGTCTTGTAACACTACAAACTTGTTCGCTAAAAGTAGAACAATGAAATGCAAAGTTAAATAAGTAAAGAGGCGCTAAGCTCGGGTGCCGCCGAAGATTTTATTCGCTCACGATTTGTAATAATCAAAGGCATGGAAATACTTCCAGATGCTATCCGACGTAAACTCAAGCAGAATAACGAAAATGTTTATATCATTTATTATATATTAGGGATAGGAGAATTACTGAACCGATTTTATAAATTTTTGGCATCAGCCACACCATTATTAGGAAACTGTTTCAACTTATTTAACTTAGTATACCTTACGAAGTATCAGCCGCAGCTATGAAGTTTCTCATATTCGGTAGCTGGGAGCTAGAAGAAAAGGTATATTCTTATGTCGGCCGTTTTTAGAGAAGAGGTATCTGACTACATATGCAACTTTTGATTTCTATGTATTCTGTATTCTGTATATTTCTATATATTCTATATTCTATTTCTATATATTATGTATTTATATTCTATATACCTGATGGAATTTAAAATGGTCATATGAGAGAAAGTAGTCCGATTTCTCTCATTTTTAAACTTTATCATAAAAAGCTGAAAGAAATATTTCCACCAAGTTGTTGGGTCGATATGGCTTTCCTAGATTGTGGCGTATATACACCAAACCTATTACAGAGCGGACCGCTCACTCTTTTCTATATGGTTTAAACCAAAGATGCCATTTTCTAAGATAATATGTCAACTATCAAATATTACTTCCATTTTGCGAATTGAGAGACTTTAATTTTCAAGAAGCTAAATTTTTAACCAATCTTACCGAACTTTATAAAAAAAATTGTTAATGTCGCTTTACTCTATACATACGTGTACACTTTTGTTATTTTAGCCAGTATTGTATTGCCGCTCACTTAGATAGCCCCATATATTAAAAGATATATTCGTTTTGTTTGTTAGTTGGTTTTATTTTTCAAACACATCTCTACAAATACAATAACATAACATGACTAATAATGACTAACTTGGCAAAACGGATATATTTCAATGATTCAATTTTAAAATCCACACCAATTAAATGCACAACTTAAACCAAGAGCATTTCTAAGTTATTGGTAAAAACGAAAATTTTGAAATATATCTACAACGATTCACATTGCCTAGTGAATATATAATTCAAAAACGTTTATTGGAGAGTAATTTCAGTTATTTTATTGTCTTTGAAAAAATATAGTAAATCAGAAATAATATTATATTTCGACATTGGGGTTTTAATATTTCCAACCTTAAAAGTTTCTTTGAATATTTGGCTGAATAATATTTCTCGAATCTCCATGACACTTACATAGTTTATTAACTTAAGCATGCGTGATTGTGTCATAAATTTTCCATTGAATAAAGGAATTCGTTTATGCGCAGAACTATCAGAAGATTTAATGAGTTCAATCAAATCAGTCGTTTACTTGATGAATAAAAATATGCATTGCATTTCGAATTTACATTCATGTCTCGAAAATGAAGATATAATCAATTAAATTGAAGCTACAAATTAGTCGCGCGTCGTAAATTCCAAAGATGTGTCAAGCTAAATGATGATATTCTGCTCACGCATTGAGCAACAGGTGAAAAAGCGTGCTTTTAATGATTACGATGTACATACATATGCGGAGAAAGCCCTGTGGGGAAATGTTCCGAGGTATTAAACCTTCATTCTCTGCATTCTCTACAGTCTAACTGCTAAGCGGAAGAGAAATTCTTAAGTGCCATTAACTTTATTTTCACATTATTTTTAATATCAGTGCAGTGCTGTTGAAACTATTGTGTTTAATAAAATGGTACCACTTGCAGCTAACATTGTGAAATTTCCAGGGATCTCCAGGGATTATAAATTACTAGTATAGTTTTCCCTGAAGATGTCGGAGTGATGTAGTCTGTATAAATGTAAGCGTCCTCTAGGGAAAATAACACTAAAGCAGAGACACCAAGGGCAAAAACTTTACAAGTAAAGGGATAAAATTAATTAAACTAATATTCCCACCCGATAATTGGAGTTTATCATCGACCTCATCTAACGGAAGCCGCATGGAACGGTTTATTTCTACGGGTTTAGGTTCATTGGAGTGGAGTGGCAAAGACTCGTGGGCTAGTTGCGTTGCATGCAGGATATGCTTGGGGTACGACGGGGGCAAGTTGAGATTAGTAAGTGTTTAACTTACCACAGTGGAACAATGCAATTGTGTGAAAAATTTTATCACGAAGAGAAAGTTGGAGAAGTTGTTGTTGTGTATCTGTGAGGACACTGCGTCCGATGTAAGTTGCGAGCGATGTCATCATTATAATTCGGGCACATAGGGCTTTTTAATTTTTATGTAAAGCGGTTCTTCTTCAAGCAAGTACCTAGTATAGTGGCCACTATGCTACTTAATAAAGAGTACGAAGAGGTCGCTATGTATATTCTGAAAAAATATAGATCAATGGGCAAACTGTTACTGTCCGAATTAAATTGTTTTAACAAATTTGTAGCCATCTGCTCTTTTTAGTCTCTGGTAATCATAGCGGCGTTTTCTGCCATAATGGCCGGCCGGACGCCGATGGCTGGCCGATCGCCTATTATATTACCAAAAATGTTTCCTTGTCTACTCTGCAAGTTCTCTCAGTTACCGATTTGAGGTTTTTGTTGTGGATTTGTACTTTGAGCTTAGCCGTAATCTTATGGCAAGTGGAAGCAATGCAGATTACCGAAAATAACATCGAGTATTTTTTGACTGTTCAAGATCTTAAGAAGATTTTCTGTACTATTTCAATAGGTTAAACAGTATTATCGTAAGTTTTATATGTGCGACGAAGAGTGATCTCGAAAAGGTAACCTTTTACAAGACGATCGAATGTAGAAAATATGTTCAGTGCACCTTTTTTAATTTTATCCAACTGAAGTATATAGTATATACTTATATACTTATATATATACTTATATATAGTATTACTTATATATAGTAAATATAGACAATACTTTCTTAAGGTAGAGCATGCTCCTTGGGGCTTTGAATTTCCCAGCGGGTACAAGGTGCACATATCCCGCCAACCCCCATAAAGTTCGCGAATAAATTCAATTAAACTTAAATGCCGGCTAGGGAACTCGCGTGTGTGGCTTAAAAGTGAGGGAATGGACAAATGGAGGTGTTATGTATGACTTTTATCAGACGTGCAACATTTTCTTATACATGTGTATATATAGTGTAGTGTATATGTGTGTCTATGAAATATACAATTTCGTTTTATCTAGAACCAATCGGCTTTCGCTCACCAAATATCAGTAGCGAAATTTTAAATTAACTTTGCCTACCTGCTCAATTATTTGGTTGTTGGTTATTTACGGTTACATGTTACCCGTACACACACACACATGCATCCATACAAACATACAAACATACATGTGTGTTATTCATGGGTTTCCGCATCCACGCTTCACTTTTTTATTGGGTTCGTCCGTGCGGTTGCTGTATTCAATCAACCACGAAAATAAATCAGATGAACAAGAAATGGACAGACATTTATTGAAGTTGTATAGAGCAAATGCAACAGAGAATCGATAAATTTCGCTGGAAAACGGACGCATGAGTGAAATGTGTGATGGTTTTTTTATACAGAAAGCCGTGTGGGCAAATTATGATAGGGGCGACTTTATATAATATTAAGCTTAAGATGAGAGTATTTTCAATTATGTCTATATATATATATACGTATGATAATCGCAATATGGAGGAGTTTTTGCGCCGTTTTGTAACCGTGGACGAAACATGGATCCATCACAACACACCAGAGACCAAACAACAGTCAAAACAGTGGGTTTCTAAGGGTGAATCGGCGCCAAAGAAGGCCAAGGTGGGTTTGTCAGCCAATAAAGTTATGGCGACTGTTTTTTGGGATGCACACGGGATAATCCACATTGACTACCTTCAAAAGGGAAAAACAATCAATGGAGAATATTATGCCAACTTATTGGACCGATTTAATGATGATTTGAAGAAAAACCGACCTCATTTGGCCAAGAAAAAAGTTCTTTTCCACCAAGCCAATGCAAGGGTGCACACATGTGCAGTTGCCATGGCAAAAATCCATGAATTGGGCTATGAATTGCTCCCTCATCCGCTCTATTCTCCAGATTTGGCTCCGAGTGACTACTTCTTGTTCCCAAACCTGAAGAAATGGCTTGGTGGAAAAAGATTTGTCTCCAATGATGAAGTCATCTCGCAAACAAAGGCCTATTTTGAGGACCTCGACAAAACATATTTTTTGGAAGGGGTAGAAAAATTGGAGAAGCGTTGGACAAAGTGTATAGAGCTCAAGGGAGACTATGTTGAAAAATAAAATAATTTATTTATCAAAAAATCTGCGTTTTATTCCAAAAGTCACGTCCTTATTGACCCGCCCTCGTAATATTTTGGGTAAGAAGTCTTACATGTCAATATCAAAACTCTGGCTTAAGAAATCAACAAAAATTTTTTTATATTTTTGCATTTTCTAACAAGACTGCGACATTGCTTTTTGTCCATATCTGCATTTAAAAGGATAAATATAACAATTTAGAAACAATTCATTTTTGAGTAAATAAAAAATTGTTTAGAGAAATATAGTAAACTTTAACACCATTTCTATATGTTTATAAGTTAAAATATATAAACAAAATCCACACTTCTCACAAATAATTTCTTAGTCAATTGAAATAATTGATTTCCATGCCAGCCCTTATAATTTTACAATAGCTTCATTTTTAGACTTTGGGTTTTAGATTTTTGGACTTGGTAGGAGTCTAGTCAAGTATCAGCTCATCTTGTCAATAGTATTACATTTAATAACATCCACTTAAGAACATTTTATTGGAATATTTGTCGTTAGGAAAAAGGTCACTTGTTTAGTTTTATTTTATGAGAAATTTTTTCTTAATTTCTATGCTATAAAGTTAGTCAGTCGCAACCAGTTGTAAATAGTAAAAGAGTAAATATGTGAATAACAAATGAAAGCTGAGAGAGATTGCAGTAAGCTTGAGAAAACAGTGTCTGGATATTAAATTCTGAATTTAGGTGACTTAAAAAATATTACAATATACTTATATTTGTAATATGTTTCATCGCACGATTACCAAAGTTATATAAAAATAGTATTAATATATATAGTACTAATACTAATAGTATCGTAACGTTCAGTACCAATATACACTCTCTACTATATGAAATGCTCTATCCAGGATTACAGCTGAGTGTTCTAAGTTATTCTCAATATTTTTTTGGTACACAGCAGCACCAGCACACTAAACATTGTTCATAGGTTTGCCATTTCCTCATGACGGATTTCCTTTCTATCAACTATTTTCAATAACTCCGAATCACAAAACTAACAACCATAATAATGTATGAAAAAGCTACTGAATTTCAAACTTTCAGTACGGATTTTTATAGTTAATAGAATAGAAATAGAATATTTTATTTTATTGAACATTGACGAAGATTGCATGATGTAGTGAATGCTTGATCCGACATACCACAGAATATTCAGTGGGATCTCTTATTTTTAATTTGTGTCAATAATTTTTCAAACCAATTTATTGAAGAGCATTACATAGTATTCCCATGAAGTTTTTTGAAACGAAGTTTTTTTTTTTGAAAATCCAAGACAGATATCTTCTAGTAAATGTAGGAAAATTTCAAGAATTGTGTCAAGGATAATTCATAGCTGAATATGGAAAAATATTTTGCAGTTTTATATTTGAGGAAATCTAAACTAGTTTTTAAATTGGATAATCAGAATAGAAGAAAACTACTTTAATTAGATCGCATCAATTTGTTATATGGGGTATTTTTTAGATAAACCAAATTGTCTAAAATAAACTAAATTTCCTTTGCTTAGTTAGAGTTCTATATCTCTAAAACTGTCCTTTCTCTTATCTACTCTCCCTCAGTATTTCACAGCACAACCATGCTAACTTATATCACACGCACACTTACGCCCCAGGGTTTAGTCGTTATCGAGACCAAAGATGGCATGATGTGAAACTCTTTGTTATGTGAGAGAGCTGTCAAAATCCAAATATTTTATAACCTTTGCCAAATATGACGCTGCCGAAAAAATTAGTTTGGGTATTTTGAAAATAACTTGCGGATATTTTGAAGTTTCGATGTGTCAGTTCTCAAGTCGGCCTATATAACGCATATTCAACCTTAAATACGTATATACGATTATAAATAATTACTAGATGAAAAATAAAAAATTTCAGAATTCATATAACGAAGTATACCATATATAAACATAAAAAACATTACAACAAAGAAGCAAAACAATTCATGATAAAATATTACAATTTCATGAGAAACTTATTTGATACAAGTATTTCCCATTTAAAACAGAGAATAGCTAAAAACCTTTAGTTACTCAAAATTATATAAAATCTATGTCGCTCCTTGAAATTTTGTTTCACACTAATTTCGTCAGTTACTTTTAGTGGGTTAATTTCTGGCATCCCGCCATTAAAATTCCCTGATCTTCATCACTATCAACTTAAATAGGGAACGTGTTTGAGAGAAAAATGAGAGAGTCTCGCAACACACATGGCCTTGCGGCTAAAGCAAATGTGCCCTGTGCGAAATTATTTTTTATTATGAATGCTTTTTATTGTCATGTATGACATTTTGAGTTGTAGATTATTTAAAGACAATAAAGTTAGGGCGTTTGAGGTCCACTGTATTTATTATAGCAATAAAATAAATAAAATGAATAAAGAAGTGCGAAACTGTTAGTTTAACGAAAGAATGAAAAAGATCTGAAAATGCAAGGTTACAGAGTTCGCATGGGTATCTTTACTTTTGTGCTTACCTATACAGACACAGTCCCTCTTATGCCGACCACTGCTCTAAAACATCCAACTAATACGACGTGTGCACCTCAAGCATGCATATATTCAAAATTTGAAAAGCACGTATGGGAGGTGTATTGACATATCTTTATACAAATTGCAAGTACTTTAATTACATTGAATGATTAAATTAATTGGAATATTAGTGAGATCTCATACATGTGTCTACAGAGTAAACTATATAAATAGAAAAGGCAAAACATATTTGTTAGAGCTTTAGTGGTAATAGGGCATTACTCTTCCTCCATTTGTCGGCCACATAGTTTTGTGTTTCTCTCACTAAAAGTTTAAAATAGTGTTTTGAGCATTTTGAATCAATAAAGTTTTCCTCTGCATCCAAAAAAATTTCATTAAAACTTCGTAGTCTATATTTTGCTAACTTTTATCTTTAATTCGAAGTAAAGGAAATTTCAACAGTTATTGCGAATAACGAAGAAAGAAAATTTTGAATTTCTTTAATTTGCACTTTGGTTAAAAGGCAGCAGCATAATGGCGCATTGAATTTGTAATTAAAGTTTGTTGGTTTAGCAGGTAAGCTTATACGAGAACAAGATGGTTATAGTAATTTGGCATAACTATAATCAAAAGTACACTTCCTAGCCATTATTTCCTATAAATTCAAAAATTCAGTGAAAAATTGCGTTGATGAGAACAGTTCAGAAGAGACTTAAAGAGAGAGAGAGAGAGAGAGCAGTATATTTAAAGAGTCCATTGAGGCCCAGTGCTTGCTCTTACTTATTAGAGAAAACCTGGCTGTAATGTCAAATACTTTCTGTATAAGTAAACAAAATTTTTCCGTCAGCTCCTCGAATGTGCACAGTCAACATCACAAAGTGAAAAAGCGTGAGCGCGCTATATTTTATGAGAGAAAACCTCCGAGCAATAGTTCCTCGAAATCACACAGTCAATACCTGCCTTAATCTATCCGCCTATCCACAATGTAACATAATTATAATGTTTGCAGCCTTGATGAAGTTGCCTTAGGATACAAAGTTGTTCATATCTCTTTCCATTTGTCATTAAAATGCCAGTGGAAATCCCGCGTAGATGCCGAAAAACGCTCCAACGTCACTTTAATACTTTTAATAGGCAACTTGGCATAAAGACCCATAAAAATAATAATGACGCCAACAAAACGCTAAGGGCGAATTAGCAAAAGCAAACCAAAGTTTAAACCTTCGGCAATTAAAAGCAAGCGAATCAAAATTTTCATGAGGATTTCAAGAGCTTAAATGAATGTCGAAATCTTAACAAATTTCACAAATAATATGGACCTTAAAAGGCATCAAGAATGTACAGTACGAAAGTAAGCAAGAATGTTGTTGTGTTCATGAATAACGGTGAATAAAAATACCGAAACAAGTTCTAAGCGATGAAACGCTGCGTTTGGCAACCAAATTAGGGCAAGTAGTTGCAGTGAAAGGATCAAATGCCGCGCCATGCGAATCATGAAGTGCTGCAGCTAAGCAAAGGCACATGGCCACAAAACAAGGAGTGTAAATATAAAAATGAAGGCGCTGTTGGCAGCAAAAAGCATAAGTGTACCCAAAAATAAAGCGAATAAATCAACAAAGGATTTGAAAAGCTGCAACAACCACCCAGCGGGCGCTTTTGAAAGCCATTCACGGCACAAGCGGCTCTGACAAAAGACACGGCGGCAACGCGGCGACGCTGTGATGTTGTTTTAATGCGGAATTCCGCCGATGACTGCCAACAGGCGGTTGGAAGAAACAAAAGCGGCGCCAGCGAACAAACCGTGTTGTTGTTATTGTTGAAGAGAACAAAAAAAATTAAAATTAATGCACAGTTGCCTGCACATATTCACCATTGAGTGCGCGCAAATTATTTTAAGCCAGTCGACTGCGTTTTTGTGCAACAACAATTGGAATACACAGGTTCCGTTCACATTTCCTCACAGAGATTTTTGAGGTCTCTTCTGGTCCTTTTTTTGTTTTTTCACTTTTTTATTTTCTTTTGTTTTCAACACTCATTTGTTCACACTTTATGAAAACATTTGAAAATTATGATTATAGACGCTTAATATTGACGAAAGCTGCTGAGCTTTGAAGCGCTAAATAATTAAAGGCCAATTTTTAGTTATTTTCTTCAAAGAATGGATCAGCAGGCCCTAATTGAAACGAGAAGTATTATAGAAGTCCAAAGAAAATAATGGAAGCACTTTGTTTGAATCCAGGGCAGTTTATTCGACAAATCCTATAAAATAATGAATTTTCACCAATATACATAGACTTCTACATATTTGAAGTTTAAAATAATTAAAAAATTTAACTTAAAAGCACCATGCTGGCCATTGTTGTTGTAGCGGCAGAAAAAATTTTGCAAATAATTTCACCGATGTAAATCTAGATACTTTCCGATTATACAGACAGGTTAAGTGAATAAATGCAGGTTTTAAGGATAATGCATGGAGTTATTTAGTAACATATAGATAACTGCTATAGTTTTCTCATTAACAAGCTACTATAACGGTTGGTGATGACTTTTGAGAGTAGCCGTTTAAAATTTTAAAAGAATTTTCATGTCAGTTTCGCGAGCTCGTGAAACAACTACTCCATGGTAGTACTTTAAACAGTTTTATATAATTTAACAAGTAAGGAGGAGTTAAGTTTGAGCGCAACCGAACATTTTACACTCTTACAATCTGTGAAGCTCAAAGGCGGGGATATACTTTCAGAGGTTCGAAAAAATCTATATTAAACAAGTAAGGAAAGGTTAAGTTTGGGTGTAACTAACATTTTATAGAGAAATACTGACAGGTGTTGACAGAACCTTATATTAAAAAATGTTGCAAATGAATTAAATATTCGTTATTCGACAAAACCGTAAGTGGAAGGAAGCATTGTCCTGATTTTACCCACTTTTTACACAAGGGCACATTATTATCAAGAAAACATGTTATTTGAATTTGGATAATACATCTCGCGGGTTTGATTGACATTTTCGATAAAAAGTCAGCCAATGGTATGGAGGTATAATGGTGTGGTATCTTCAGCAGTCGATCGAAATTGTATATGTTCCGCACAAGCTCCGTTGTCGCAAAATAAGTCGGCAATATCGCGGAAAAAGGCGAAAGAACAAGTAACACGAATAAGAGACAATGCTGATGAAGTAATTATCGCTAAGCGACGGAAACAAAACAATGATTCAGGGAGGAAAGAAAGTATTGTTTTTAAAGAGAAAAAGAGTTAACGGAGAGTTTTACTTTTTCGATTCACTATATTTATCTATAATAATAATATAACAGAAAAAGGTAAATATAAAATGCTAAAATTAATTGAAAATAGTTTAATTCTCATTACACACATCCAACTAAATTAAACAGTTCCCAAGATTGAGGAGGTCTGCTAAGACATTCTAAACCCTAAAATAAAAAAACTAAAATAACTTAAATAAGATGTTCTTAAAGTTATTAAGAAAAATATTTCACAATTCATTTAAAAATATCCAAATCGATCTCAATAGAGCCATCATGGAAATTTCAACAAAATCCGTGTATATACCATAGATAATATTCTTGTTTCATAATGGTTTTTAAATAAAATAAATAAAATGTTTTTTTTTCTTAATGTATTTTATCATTATTACTTATCTTACGTAACTTAACTTATTTACATACATTTTTGATAAAACATAAGTATTATAGGAATACTGGTCAAAAGTCATCTACTCAGAATGCAGAACTTTCTCGGTTTCTATAAGCTCTCATTTCCATTATCCAATTCTTGACGTTTGGGGCAATTTCCTTCTTCATTGCCTTGCGATTCCATTAATTTTCTTATAGCATCAGCCCTCACCTTGATTTCCATTCTCTCTTCGGTGGTCATTTCTTTCCATGTTAACATATGTTTGACTTTCGTTTTCAAACGATTGCAGAATAATTGCTCCCGGTTGAGGATACCTAAATCGTCCAAACCTCTTTGATGATGGAGGTGCCTTTTCGCTTCCGAGATGAGTGTATCGGTGATGTACATCTTCGACTGGGCCAGGATTAAATTTTGAGCGAATCGTTTATCGCGACTTCTCAATTCATTGCGGTGTACGAACAACATGTAGCTTAATGTTGGCGCTTGGTTTTTTTCGAAAACCTCGTTTGAGGAAATTGGCAGCACTTGGTTTGAGAACATTTTTGGATATTACTAAAATGAAGAATACTAAAGCAGGACAGGTCCGTTCGGCACTAGAGTTGTAAGCTGAATAATACTTCTTTAGGAATGAGCTTCAGTATTTATAGTAACATAATGAAGGTCATATAGCATATTATCCCTTTATCACTTTAATCCCTATAATACACATATTGTCCTTGAAACTCTTTAGAATCCCTCAGGTATGCAAATGTAGTATGTATTGTATATTATATATAAAATGTATTGTGCACCACATCTATACAATCATAACTAATATTACTTACGCCTACCCTTCCAAGAAAATAACCATTTAAGTGATTTTATTATCCTTATAAATAATTGCATATAATTTGTCCCTGAGGTTTGAAACAAAAGGTGATTGATTGTATAACTGCTGTTTCTGTAGAGAGGACGAAAAAGTGTCCATGATGCTGCAACAACATCGCAAATTTTTTAATTTTATAGAAAAACAGGTAAGGAAGGGCCAAGATGGGGTGTTAACGAACAATTTATACTCTCGCAATGTGCAAGGATCAAAGGCGGGGAAATTCTTTCAGGTGCAGGTAAAACTTTCAGGACCGACTTCACCTATTATATAGCGCGAAACCACATTAAGGTTAAGAAAACATAAACGGTTTAATGTCAGCTGGAAAGTTGGAAATTACTATATTGGGCATGTTGGGGCTAGGGAAGGTCTAAGCATATAACAAGCGTTAAACCAAAGGATGCTTGAAAATATGCATAATTTCTGGGAATTTTTACTAAAATAACTCAGAATTTTTCGGATATATTCGGATTCGGATATATTCGTAAAGTCCACTAGAATTACGAAAACCATTATGTGTAGTATATGGGAGCTAGGGTTTTTTCGTGTATTCGTATATATAAAATGTATATTTTGGAACTCGTGTACCGATTTTACACATTTTAGGTATTAAATGATAGTATATCCAATATTATATGTTCACTTAATTTTGCTAAGATATCTTATACAATATATTGAGCGATATATACGGTATAAAATCTAGCAGAAGTGTGGAAATCTTAATATTAGGTATATGGGGGTTAGGAGAAATATTGACCCGATTTAACACATTTTTTACACCAGGGCACATTATTATCAAGAATGGATTCTCCCTGAATTTCAACAATAAAATTCACAGATTGACTGATATTTTCGGTAAACAGTCAGCGAATGGCATTGAGTCCACATATTCAGAATCCCGCGGCAAATTGATGAAATGGGTTAGTCGTTCCTGATATATAGATTTTCCCCTAAAGGTGGGTGGTGCCACATCCATTGCCGAATTTAAACACTGATTCCCTTGGAGATATTAAGCACAACCTCTGTCTGCAAAATTTAATGTTGCTAAGGTATTTATTTAGGGAGTTAGTAGTTTTCAACATATCCGTTAAATGAAGAGTTGATATATGATTATCATATGATGGTTATCATACGATTTCACTCATTTTCACACTGCCTATGGACGTACCGAAAGGATTCATCCTCAGCAAGTTTGGTTGATATAGTTTTAATGGCCTGTGAGATATGTGTATTAAACATATTGGGGTTTTAACTTTCTTATGGTGCTAAGGAACACGTGTATCAAGTTTCATCAAGATACCTAGTTTTCACTCAAGTTATCGCTTGCACATGCGGACGAACAAACAGTAACTAAGAATTCAAAGTGCATGAGCTTCTCAAGTGGTTCAAAATCTGTGCTTTATGTTTAATCGAATAAAAGAAATGTAGCGATAGAGAATTTAACAGTTTAATAAAAGTAAACTTTTTTTTTAAATACGGTGTTAGTTATTAAAACTAAAGAAAAGAAAGAAAGTTAAAAATTTCATTTATATTTTCATGAGTTCTTAAGCTATATAGCAGAATGTTGAGGGGTTCGCTAAAAGCAGCTTTCTCAATGGAAAATTTCATAATTTCTTTGCATATTATGAAAGCCAATGTCTAAGTGGGCTTTATTTTGACCATTGTAATACTCTTCTTCCAGAGCGATAGCAGATAGTAGGTTGGTAATTACAGTAGCTCCTCAGAAAGATATTTCGCCTCAAGGTAAAACGTAACTTATGAAGGCAGTTGTTTTATTAATAAAAGGATTAGAACTCCGATTAATCATGTGGGGGTGAATAGGTAAGATCCGTAATAAATACCCCTGTGTAATGTGTAATGATGGATGTTTAAGACGCTTTTTCTTGTTAGAAATACTTCCGGAGGTTTGCCATTATATGCCGAGGGACCGCGACACTGATATCAGACTCTGAAAACGTCTGAGTTGTTAATATGTCTGAGGTTTTATACTTTTCTGAATATATATGTATATATTTATAATCCGTAATAAGTTTTTTTAAGGAAAATACTAATAAATTGTTTTAACAATTTCCGCATAGACAGAAACGAAGTTTGGAGAAAATTTATTTAAAGTAATATCATTAAATATCATACAATTATTATCTCTCATTATTATTAAATGTGCTCCTTACCAATCTTTTTTTTAAAACACACTTGATATATTAATTTTCGTCGAATTCCTTTTTGTTCTAATAATACAGACGAGAAATATGTAATATAATTGTTTTATCCCATTAATATTTTTATTCACACCTTATTCATATCATTCTTGTATCCACGTTTATCACTTAACAAGTGAGCGCGCACGCACACACGTACAACTGATTATACAAACATATATATATATATACATATATCTCGCACCAGTCGGTTGGTGGATGGATACAGCTAAATCCAATAGCTCGCAAAGGCACAGCCATTGGCTATAATTTCTGCACAATAATTTAGTATTCATATATATTAAAGCAAATATATTTATGTAAGTACATATGTGTACGAGTGTACGCGAATAAAATGAATTATACAGAAATGAAATAAAATATATACTTGTATGAATATGTATGTATGGAAACACATTATCGCTGGCTATTTTTTGTCTTCGGAAAAAGAAACAACGCGCAAGATATAATGCCGAAGGATAGACGAATATTATTCAAATATACATATATTATATACAGATATATTATACTTTTGTGTGCGTTTAACACAATGGCAAACAGTTACATAGTTGTATGAATTGTGCAGAAATGTGTCTAAAAATTGTTTAGTATAAGGTTTAATTTATAGCTCAGTATACAGCCGAAATACCTCGACAGGCGGCTAAAGCAGCAGTCTTCGAAATTCGCCTAAATTAGATGAGACACCGACGCAAATGGCGGGAAAGATGAAAAGCAACGGTGAGTATGCGGTGGCTTGTCAGCCAAGCAATAATTTATTATTTATATTATCATTCGTTTCACAGTACATAAAGTCCTCTCACCACCCCGCTCACAAATTGTGAATTTTTTCTTTCGATTTTTGTTCTGTCTATGCGCCTACTCATCGCCGCTGTTGCATTACAGAGAGCGTATACTCGTGTGTCTATTATGTTATTAGCGGACATATTCTAATTTTCTTTCTGCTACTACTTCTTTTGAAATATGTTGAGTATAATATGTAATTACTAAAAATTAACGATAGATGGTTAAAGAGTTAAAAATGTGAGATGATTTGGGATCAACGGGGTTTTAAGAAGAAGAAAGCAGAATTAGCGTTACTTTTTGCAACCGAGCTACAAAAGAACGCTGTAACTCGGTCAAAATTTCACTTTAGTGTTTTCGCTTTATCTGTTAAAAAAAGACTTGGAGAATTTTGAGGTTGAAAATCGTCCTCTATGCAAATGAATGCTAACCCGGTTCTTGGAAAAAATAATATCTCCTTAATATCTCCACTAACTGAGCGAAGGGAGACGGGCTCGCTGTTAATCCAAACAAATTAGTCTTTATTTTTAATCGGAAGATCGAAATCACGCAACTCAAGTTAACAAAAGACAATATATTCTCTCCCCAACAGAAAATATTGGCTTAAGTTATAGTTATCGGCAGCACCAACTGAGAAATCTATGTGCTGACTGATGGATCGAAATGAAAATGTAATAAACATCATTTGGATATACAGTCAAATTTATAAATTTATAAAAGCAAACGAATAAGTGAACGAGTTGGCTGGGAATGCACTTCTCACTAGACGAGAGGGCAGGCGCTGAAGATGATGAAACGATGGACTATTACCTCTGAGAATGCCGAACAGGTTGAGACGGTGTATTTGACTCCATGACTCCAACTGTTCCAAACCTAAAGAGTTTGGGCAGTTAAGATAGAAAATACTTTGGATTTTTTTCAAATCAAGCGAGTTGCTGCATGGTGCTTAGTTGGGACTCACTTGGCTAACAATAAGCCTAATAATGGCTTAATTCGGCTTCATCGTAGCATTCGGTACACTGATAAAACTTAGGAAACATGGTTCCAATTGACCATAACTTTTTTAAAAATGCATTTTCGACAATAACATATTATTAATCGACTATATTTTAAGAGATGATACTACAGTAACGCTTATGAGTGAAGTTTATCAATATATACATATAATATATTATATAATATTTATATGTATATACAGATGATGGATCTTGCGATTTATTTGCTTATATCACAATTATGCTCAGATATCTCACATTGTCTGCCGAAATCAGCTGGTTGTGTTAAGCATTATTGTTTATCTTTTACATGTTATTTTCCAAGAAATAAAAACACACATGTCCAAAAATTCCACAACTGCGCTGAGTGCAATAAAATTGCCGTCGCATAAATTGTTTTATTTCAAATATTTTCATATCTCGAAATCTACATATACGTGCATGAAAATATTTGAGGCTGACAAGTCGTTATTTATTGTGAAGCTAGTTAACAACTTTGTCTCTTTATGTGAGCAAAGAAATGTTAATTAGAATTTCTATCGTCGAATAATAAAACGATTTTACGAGCCAAATAATAAGAACAGGTCGAGACCCTGACAGTTATTAATAATGGCAGGCGCTTGCTAGAATTCAATAAAGGGCCCAAAGAAAATCAAATTAAATTTCGTATATGGACCTGCCAAAAAAAAGGTGATATTTTTACTATTTCTTCTTCGGAATCGCATTTATTTCACACATTTTCAAAGCCTATTTACACTCTCTACTAACATAACGATAGCCTACGGGGCGTGCAAGTGCACAAAAAAGCCGCAGGCGCCACAAAGCACAAGCAGTGCGGAGCCGAAGGACACTTGAACGGCTGCCAACTGAGTAACTAAGCATTCAGGTGAGACAGATGAAAAACATTAAGTGGCTTTCAGACATATATACGTACTAATACATATACATATATACATATTTACGAACACATATACATTAAGCAAACACACAGTTACCGTTACGACGCTGTCAACCGCTCGGTTCCCCTTGAACTTCCTGTTGTTATGTTCATTTGCTTGTGCATTTGTGCTTATGTATTGTTGTTCATTGATGGAAACACTTTCAAAACTACTATACTGTATTTACACTTTGAATGTCTGATTGCACAATTGCAAAGGCAGTAATCGTTTTCTGAAGCGCTGTCCAATAGTTTTTACTGCCATATTTATTGTCATGGTTGCTTTCGGTGTTGTTTTTTTCATTTGGATATATTACATGCACATATACAAATGCATGTCTACTGTTATGCGCAACTAAGGAAATCGAAGTGCCCACGTTCAGGCATAAATTATCTAGTCGCATAAATATGTCATAAAATAGTTAAGTACACTGACGTATTATCCTTTACTCGTACTTACTTATGTGTAGTATATTTGAAAAAAAGTGTCTGTAATAGATACTTCTCATATGAAAAGTGGAAATATGTGTAATCATATGTTTAATTTTCCATTTCCACGCCAGTTGTATAACTTTTATTTTTCAATAACTTAATTTGCACTTTGATAGCGTTGAAATAGCCAATTAAATTGTGTGCTACGTGGCGTATGAGTGACATTCTGCAGTATAAGATTATGCGGTATTAAAATCAAGCGGAAACAATCAGCTGTCAGCAATGAATTCCTAAAATCATACTGAAATACCTTTCAAAAGTTTATACAATTTTGAAACAAAAACCATTCAAAAGTGTCTAAAGGAGGTTCATATTTTTATTATAAACGATTAAAATTTTATTATTTGAAGTTGGAGATATTTTAGTACGGCTGTACTTTTATAAATTTAGTTAAAGTATCCAAATAGCTTTTTCCTCACTTCTGTACTTCTGGCTGTACTTCTCCAAATATATATACCAAGTGCCAAGTTGGAGGCTTTAATCAGCATTAAACAACAAATATTTGAACATATGTTTTTTTCGAATTTTTATATAGCTTTTCTCTTAATAATTCATTCTTTTAAATTAAATTATATATACATTTTTAAATTGCTAATTTCTTATAAAACTAACTAATCTGATCTTTAATTCTATTTTAAAACGTATAGGTATAATGTAAAACATTTGCCGTTCAAAATCTTTATCGGAATTGGAAACACTTAATCGATTTGTATCGGAATGTATCGGAATGTATCGGAATGTATTACAGACCAGCACATTTAAAATTAAACATTTCCTCGTACAGTTTGCTATTTCTTTAACAAGTGTCTATTTATTTTCTAAGAAGCTCTTTCCTCTAGAGAGGTACGTGCATATCATTTGTCCTACTAAAATTCAATATTTGACTTGATCCCAATAAGTAGTCTTTAAAATAGTCATTAATTATAATTTGCTAGCGTTATAGAAGTACCTGTTTTTCTGTACTCAATTCTTTTTATTATCTTAGTATCTTAGCAGTACTGACTATTCTTTGTCAAAGGCAACCACTTAATGTTCTACTTAACCCTGCGATTATTCATAGAAATATTTAGGTGTGTCTTATTCCTTAAACTGCGACTTGACTAAATACTTATTTTGAAGAGCTTATCCAGTGCTAAGTCATCTCGTGGCTAATCGATTCATGACCAATATTCGATATTACTAAAATGTACGCACACTTGTGCGAATAAATCTCTAAAATCTTTTCTGATTTTATGTTTTTATTTTGTGAGTGTATCCATTCTTAATTGCTTTTGATATCTGGCCGTTGTTTCCTACAATTAGTTTTACCCTTTTAAAAGACATAAAACAGATCGATTTTATGCGAAGGGGAATGGGGAAGGGGAAGGGATTTTATCCTCTTCGAAACATACTTCCATTGTCGAAGGACGAAACGAAACGGAGAGCTGTCAGAAATTTATTTGGTAGTACCTGACCATAGAAACCACTGAGCTATGTCGACCTTTTCACAAAAGCCTTCTACAAAAAAAAAAAACAAAAAAAAAAAAATTATAAAGCAGTAAATAATACATTTCTATTATATCCGCCTGACAAAAAAATTGGACCTCTCTACTGGCTCCATAAAATTATTGGGTGGTAGAGAATGCACGTTATGGTCTTCCAATCGAAGCTGAGTAGGAGTAAGTTCATATATCATTTAATATATTATGACATTATGACTAACAAGGTGTTTAGTCTAAAAGGTTGATTCGAATGCAATTGTCTATATCGTAAGTACTTCGTTTCATGGAAAACTTATCAAACTAAACTCCGGTTCTGAATTATTAAAAATATAACTAAGCTTTATTTCAATTGAAAAGATAAATTTAAAATTTTTACTTTTTTCAAAGTTGTAAATTAACAAAAACAAAAACACCAGTAATAAATAAGTACGCGATTTTCTAGTTATTAAACCACGCAGCACATTAGGCTGATTAATTTTGGTGTCACGAGTGGTCACTGTGCGTGCTTGAGGCAAATAAAAAATTATTGGGGCATGTGTAAATGCAGCCCAGCCCGACATGCTGACTTCCAGACAGCTGATGTGTGTGAGAAATGCCACAAAATGTAAGGCTTATGAAAAGAGTACTAGTAACCAAAAAATTGTTCTTAATATATTTCGCACAACGGCACACGGCGCAACAGCCGTCTTTAAAAGGCATACAACTGCAATTTATTAATAATTCACCGCCATTAATGTGTACATGAGCTGCGCTAATGAGCGAGAACGCCTAAAAGCGTGCACTAAATCGGCCAGTTAAATAAGATTATATCATCCAAGTGTTTTTTCGCTGCTTCGTTTTAATTTTTTTTTTTCACTCCTTGTTGCACTTTATGCTTTTGACACGCACGCGAACGCCAACGTAAACCAGTTTGTGGGGAATTAATGCAACTAAAGGGTAAAACGCACTCACTGCCTGTATCTTTAGGCGGTTGCATGCCTCGTCAGGCGTTTAAGTGTCCTGACAAATCATTTGAGAGCACTTTAGCGCTGCAATAACTACAAGCGTGTAAATTATAGTCGCTTTAAAGTCGACAAAGCTGTTGCTGAAAGTGAAGCGAAACGCAAAAATAAAAGTAAAACCAGCAACAATAATAAAAAGCAGCAAAAAATCGTCAGCACAAAATTTATGCTTGGCGCTTCAAGGTTTAATATATTTCACATTTTATTTGCGCCCTGCCTCGGCATTGTATGTTAAAGAAAATTACCTTAAGTTGCTGTCACATGGCTTCACTAAAACTTCTTTGAGATTTTTAGCGCACATTCAACTTTTTTCTCGCTTTGAGGCGGATATTAGTACAAGTGAGCACAAGTGAGCCATTGTTGCACTCTGCGTCTGTGTTCATCCAAAATATTTGCTTTGTTTTCATTTTGCTTTTGATTTTATTCGCTATTTCTCTTTGTTTTGCAAATCTATAAAGTAAATATTGGTATTGTAGGTGTCCTAATGAATTAAACTCAAAGTCAATGACCAAATACGTGCTTCGAATTGTCGATTGATTTGCTCGACTGTGCTAAATTTGACATTTTTATTGGATTAATTAGAACAGTTGTAGGCAATAAGACTGTGAATTTTGTTCAATATAACGACAAGTGTTTATTTATATCTGTAGACGTGCCAATCGGCTCTTTTGATTTACGCTTGCATTCCTTAATAGACTTTGCGACCGGAATACGTACCAGGGCATTAGGGAGGTTATTAAACATAGGAACACATTTTTAAAACAGATTATGATTCCAATAAGATTAATTATTAGAAAAAATTTCCCCTCAATTTGGCCCAGGAGTAGTAAAAATAAATCCATTATTTTTCCAATGGATGGCTTTAGTAACCTGTATCTCGTGTTGTATAAATGCGATCGCGTTACACTAAATGGCGTTAGAAAGATAAAATTTTTAACTAAAAACTTTCTCAAATGGTTTTCTGATTGCTTAGTCAAAGATGAAAAGCAGCAATAAGAAGATACGCCGTATTTTACGGTTTTTCTTTGGCAGAGGCGAAAACGCATTACTGTAACAGCTAACCAAGCGAACATTTTGGTTTCGTTGATTCCTTTCCGGTAATTTTGATGTCGAAGTTGCCAAATTCAAAATTCATTTTGATGTCGAATGCCAAAATTCCAGAGTACCACACTCTGGTAGACCAAATTTTGAAAATGTCGGCAAAATAATGGAAATCGTTGGAAATCGTCAAGTCCGATATTTTTGTAAACTTGGTTTCGATTACCGAGGAGCTAAGCATTGCACCAAAAAACAGTTTGGACCTCATGAAAAAAAAACTCATGGACCGAATTTCCTTCTGAGAATCGAATCGCTGATTCGCAACAAAATCGACCCATTTCTAAAGTGGATGGTGGGTGGGTGGATGATGAAAAGTAGGACAATGACAAGTGAAAGCGGTTGTTGTCGAATAGCAGAGAGCTGGCGCAAACTGTAGCCAAGCCAGAATTGACGGTCAGGAAGGCTTTGCTATGTGTTTGCTGGGATGGGCAAGGAACCATCCACTATCTGTTGTTGACTTTACTGTCAACAATCAGACAGTTTAAAGGAAGCAACCGCCCAGAAGCGGACACTGGCCAATAGGAGAGGAATTGTGTTCTATCAGGACAACGACAGGCCACACACTTCGATGGTGACTGGCCAAAAGCTCCGGGAGCTTGGTTGGCAGATTCTTGTGTACCCACCCTTTAGTGCAGATCCGGCATCATGTGATTAATACCTGTTTATGTTGATGGTAAATGATTTCGCTGATGAAAAATTCACCTCAAGAGAAGCCTGCGAAGATCGACTCTCGAATAAGGAGGATGGTTTCTATGAGAGTGGCATTATGAAATTACCTTCAAAATGGCAACAAGATATCGATTAAAATGATGCATATTCGACTTAAATCGACTCTTTCCAGCTATGCTAAATAAAACCTTTAATTTAATTTAAAAACAACGGATTTCTTTTTACTAGACTTACTACTAGAGTATTCGAATGGGTTTAAAATATACGGTTCTTTATTTTAGGCCCAAAAAAATATAAATTACTGTTTTGTTCTTCTAATTCAAGGGCTCGGTGTTCTTCTAGTCAAAGAAACTCTTTCCGTTGGAACGAAAATGTATGTCTGATATTTCAGTACCAATGTAAACAGCTCAATTTTATATTCTCCTTCGAAAACTCTTTACTCTTTACTGTCACTTTACACATTTTTATTATTTCCAATTAAATTCAACAAATCTTTTTACGGAACTTACATTAAACATTTCAGGTTAAGATATTCGGCAATGAAAATCCCTGCAGATTTCAGTACCACACGAGCTTTTGCTAGACTCTCCGCGCTGCTCCCCTCTTTGTGATGTGCACCACGCTACACGACAAATTTAAGTCAGAACAGGTTGTGAATGCTTGATGAATTTTGTGAGAAGCAAAACTATGCTCGGAGTGTTTCCATTGCCTCTCGAGGAGCGACCACACGGAATATAGGATTGGAGGCATTTTAATATTAAATCATTGGTCCATAGGTTCACTCTTTAGGTAGCAGAAAACTCAGATTAGTATTTAAGTATATAGCACATTTCGGAAAATGCTGACTTTTTTTGTATTAATCATGAAAGCTATGGAAATTTGGGAGACTTTTTACAGAATGGGAGCTTTATATTTTAAACTACGGAATAAATGTACTTTTTTGTTATAACATTGCTTGGCGTCTTGTTTCAAATTGGTGTATGTACCATAGAGCAACATAATGCTGCTTTTGCTTAAAATCGATAAATTGTTTATGAATGACATATATTTCTTCTCTGATCGAAAAGAAATATTACAAAAAAAATGGATAAAGTTCCAAACATGTTATACTGTTTCGATGTCTTTTGTGTGAAACTGTAAAAATACTGAACTGAAAAAATATGTGTCGGGTAGCAAAAAACAAAAAAATATTAAATTATTATTCCGAGTTCTCATACGAAGTTTCAGAGCTACCATCTTAACGGCTCATTTAAAAAAGGTATTCGATTGTCTTAACAAAGAAAAATCATCACTGAATAAATTTTATTAGGTAGACCGTATGTTTTAACAACGCAATATCGGACCTTTGGAAATCAGTACACTAGCAAACATATCGAGCTTCATATTAATATTGCCCAGCAAATAATTAGCAATGAAATATTGTTATAAGAAATAGATATTATTGTATATTAGTACCTAGTCGGGTCCTACCATGTATGATATAGTAGTTCAAAAGGTTTGAACTATTCAGAAAATACTACTTTTTAACTAGGTCAAAATTGCGCCGGATTGAAAAAACATTTATGAGAAGTTAACATATATTTACCAAGGTATTTATTTATTCAAAAAATATATATACGATATACAGATATTGCTCAAAATTTTATCTTTGGTTGCCAGTTTGGATTTTCGTCCAAAAGTGAACAAGATTTTTTATGTCTATTTTGAACTAGCGTGTAACTGGTAAATTTCTGACTAAAAGCTGAACATTTACACCGCTTAGGAAACCGCTATATAAGAACTTATCGGTGCAAATTAGGGTGTTTATATAAAAAAAGACAGTAGTCTAACTTTAAGTCGTCTTTATAATTACTTAATACCCCTGCAGCATGTGTGGTATAAAGCACAGACACATACGTACTTACACAAATTACACTCGCATATACGAATAAAAATAAAAATAAATTAACTTCTTTTTTATGGCCATTAAAAGTTTTTAAGTTTTTTTTTATTTAAACCCGTGTTGGTTAAAACCATTCGACATTAATGAGGGTAGGCGGCACATACTAAAATGGTGGTCAAGTGCTCGCAGGGATTTCAGTTTCTGCCGGTGTGGGAGACTTTGACGGACGTGCAGAGTGTAAAACCACGTAACTGCCGCATTATTACTCATATAAATATATAAGTGTCCACTCACTAACTTTTGTGTAAGTGCATGTTGAGTGCATTTTGAATTGATAGCCATTCCCCAAAATAATTTGAAATTCCATTTTTACGATCACAGCTTCAGAGTCAAAAGCCAATAAATAACATGTGAAACTAACTTTACATTTCAAAACATCCTCCTCTCTTTTTGAGTGGCTTCTCCTGGGAAATTTATTTAAAGAGCATGTAACTTTATATACATTGATATGGGACAGGACTAAATAAATTCAATTCCTAAAGATTATGAAAAATGTGGAAATAGTTTAAATCTTTTTCATTACGGTCGCGTAAAATTTTGAATAGCAATTTTTTAGCTAGCTATTATTTTTACCAACTAGAACACGAAGACTTCCATCCAACATTTCGTCTCTCTCACGCCACAGAAATTGGAGACAAGTAAATAGAAGAATTCATCCGCGTAAATACCATTTCAACAATTAAAGAAAAGAAACAACTTAATTAAAGAATGAGATTAGTAGTAGAAATTAGCCAAAAAAAATTGCGAAAATGCGTGAAATTTTGTTAGGTGAAATGAAAGTGAGTGTTAACATCATTGCCATCTCAAATGAAAGTGTAGGCCACATTTTTACAAATTTTTACAGTTGAAAAAGCATTACACGCGATGAGCGGTGCCACATTGCCCTTTCACCAAGACAGCGCTCAGGTTCATTCAGCTTGTAATGCGACCGATAAATTGAAGGAATTACGCTGTGAACAGAAGTGGCTCCCTGCAGAAAACATATTTCTCTCGAATGAGCAGTTCAAAATGGAAACAAACGCATATTTTGAAGCTATCGAATTTTCACGCTATCGAACTGGTATCAAAATGTGGAACGATTATTATAATAAATTCATTACCTCTAAATGGAAATAATATCGAAAGATAAAGCAGTTTCATTCAATAAAAACGTGCTTTCGTTGTTAGACCAAGGACTTTTCAATCCGTGCAGTAGTTAATTCGCTTCATTGTAACGTAAATTGATTTTTTTTGTAAATCTCAATTATAAGTGTACTTTCAAATAATTGTTTATTTTATTGTATCAAATTAATTATTTTAGAAATATTTATTTTTCTTCTATATAATTTATGCCTTACCTTTTTATTCAATTTTTTAATTTTATTCCATATTTTACCAGTTAATTGCTTCACTCTAGGGCAAGTTGATAAAAATTAGCTATTAAATGGCTTAAACCCTTTTAATTGTTCAATTAAGAATGTTTTTGAACATATGTATGCAGTTTTGATGATTGAAAATCACTTTATTCAGTGCAGTTCAGAAAAAAATTTGGTTTTCAATATGAAAAAATACCTCATGTCGATTGATGTTCAAAAGACTAGCGTTCTACTTTCTTCTTCATGGCTGTACTTATTAGTATACTATACTATATATAGTATAATATAATATATAGTATATATATAGGATATATATAACTATAATAGCATAGTTACTTATTAGTATGCATGTTGATAAAATCATAAACATTTTATGTATATATTAATATATGTAATATATCAGAAGCTATGAAATGCTTGTGTTTGCCAAAAAATCTAAAAATACCCGCCACACAATTGCAAAGGTGCCTACAGTCAAAAAAAAATACATAGAAACAACTTATATAGCATATGTTTAAAACAAATAAATATATGCAAAAATATGATCTGTTATGCATATTTCTATACTTGCGGCTATAAGTACACGCACACGTGGATATAATATAAGCAAACAAAAGCACAAAGACATATTTTCTGGCGATAAAGAAAAGAGAGAGCTCAGTAACGAGTAATCGCCCACTTTGTTGGCATATGGTCAAAATTGGCTGACGTCATTAACTTTCGTTCAGCGGCTGTTCCAACCAAGCGGCAAGCAGGTCAAAGGTGCCGAGCGGCATTTGCTAATGTTCTCAACTCTTCGGCTGGGCGCATCATTCTCGCTTTGCTGCCCCCATAATGGCGTCTCTCAGACACTGCAATTACTGCATATGTATGCGCATATTTAATGCATATATTTACATAAGCGTAGTGTATATTTTAGATATATATTTTTATGAACGTAATATGGTTTATTAACAACATGAATTGCGACATCAAATGATGCCTTCAGCGGCTATCAATTGTGTGCGCTCGACACTATAGGGAGTCTAATACAACAACACACAGAGAGCAGCTAAATTGTGCTTGTGGCATGGCCATTTGAAGCCGACGAGTGACTAAGTGCTCGTTCTTTGCCTAAATTTTTAATTGCGCATCTAATTTGGCACTTGTTCTTGACAAGCTTACTTCGAGCAAAAAGCTCCTTTTACATACTGCAAAGCCAACGGCAGAGGCTTGTGATTTACCAACAAAAGAAGGTAGTGAATGTGTCTGTGTTTAAACTAGGCACTTGTTGGTGAAACGTTGGTGGTAGCACATTGAGAGCACTAAGGCTGGCCAGGGAGAGTTGCCAGCCCTAACATACATGTGTCTTACTCGTGTAACCTCATATTTATGTGCTTTCATTGCACACACACAGTGGTTTAGTGTACAGACAAATTTGCTATGCTTAATTTGCGAACACGTGGCGTCAATGTAAGCTGCCAGTTATTTTGAATAATTATCATGCTCTAGTTGCAATTAACACACTGTATGTTGCCTTCACGCTCGGCTCCAAAGTCAAATAATATTTATTTTTCACGAAAATGACGAGGAAGCAGCTTTGCATTAAATGTCTGTGTACTATTTTCAAGGAAAGAGGTATTTATGTAATTTATGTATGTACGTGGTGTGTTCAAAAAATAATAGGAATTTTTGCGTTTTGAAACAAATATTTATTCATTCGTCTACATTAATGTTGTCGCCTTCAAAATAGTCTCCATTCGATATTATGCACTTACGCCAGCGCTTCTTCCAATCGTCGGAATACTTCTCAAACACGATTTTTGGGATAGCCTTTAGCTCTTTCATCGATGCGCTTTTAATGTCATCAATACTTGTAAAACGACGGCCCTTTAAGGTTCTCTTTATTTTTTAAAATAGGAAACACTCTCGCGGAGCCGTGTCTGGCGAATATGGAGGCTGAGCATCGTTACAGTATTGTTTTTGGCCAAGAATTCACGAACAAACATAAGTGTGCAGAATTGAGCAAAAGACATGAATTGTTTTTCCACAAATCCGGACGTTGTTTTTTCGGATTGCTTCACAAAACAAACCAAACTGATTTCAAACAGTAGTCTACGAGACCAGTAGCAAAAACTTGATTGCAGTTATCCTCAAGATCCTCAGACATAACGGAGTTCTTCTACGGGATAATTTTAAATTTTTTGCACCTAATTTGTATGTATAAGTTGTATGGTGTATTTGACGTTTTTTTATGGACAAATGCTCTTACTACTCGGGCGCTATTTTTTACAATAGCCTTTTAGCGTATCCTGATGACATTCATATCATTAAGGTACACACTTTCTACTAATTAGAAGAAGGAGCGAAGATAATAGGCACTCGGAAATTTGTAAAAAGTGTATCTTGGAATCAACATAAGCAATGAAAAGAGTAAAAGACAACTGATAAGTAAAGGTCCCGCTCGAAGAATAAAAATAACAGTTAGAAGTTTCTTATTTTGCGCTTCCTAATATACGAGAGCTAAGTGTAGACGATCACTTCATCTGAAGAAATAGTTTTATAGATATTTGAGAGTCACTGTGTTAGATTTATAGAACTTTGCACATTTACAACAGCAAATATCAAGCAAGAAATGTACCGATGATTTTTTTTATAAAACGACGATTTTTTAATATCAATTTTCCTAAATTATGCAATTGGAACCGTGCGTATCTAAATGAAAAACCAAGTAAACTACACATATTATTTAAAGAAATTCAATGCATTTATATTCATATATCTCACAATATACGAAATACAATTAACGCTGATCAATTGCCTGAATTTGATATTTATCTATACTATATATAAAATACGATGGTAGTAGCACATAATATACCAAATATGGTTACTGGTTACTCAGTAGCCGAGAGACAATAGCCAGTTGCCATGCGTAATTAAGAAATTTGTACATGGTTGCCACTGTACTCACGCTAGACGCCATTTAGATTGATGACATTCTTCTTTCTGTACAACAATTACCTCCTGCTACATTAAAAATTTCAGATTAACTGGCGACAATTTATGCAGATCGTAACAGATATCATACGTTAAATAATGGATTGAATGCGAGAGTACCCCTTGCATGTTACTCTAGTGGATCATAGAGCGTTCCAAAATCAGTCACATTTCATATAAAATATAAGGTCCATTTGAAATTGAGTTGCCATAGGATAGGTCCACTTCTGCGAGGTATCGGATTACTCAATTGAGTACCTGCGGAAAATCGTAACTAGTTTCAAATCATTATTCCATGCACTACCAATGGGTATTACTTTGCAAACTACATCTTGTTGTTAAATGCAAGCTTTAAAATGGACAATGACCGACAAAAATTTCATTTTCGTTAATACATCTAAATTTAATCAAAATGTGTGACATGTGTTTTCATATTTGCGTTGATATTCATAACGAATAATAAATAGTTTCTATATTCCTAGCACGTATTAATGCGTGGTTGATTACAAATTGTATAGTGTTGACGATCGTTAAAACACGAGCAATGATTTTATAACAATGAGCTGGTGTGTGACCAAACCATGAGTTCGACAAAATGACACAAATGTACTACATGATCCGATAAGACCATGAGGGCGATGCCGTCAACTCATATATGTATATAAAACTGATCTTTCATGGCCTCTTATCACTTTATGTATGTATTCATCTTTAACGCTGCACTTTATTTGCTCATCAACTGTAGTTGATATATGTAAATACAAATAAAAATGCTCCTTTCATCTTCTTGTTTGCTTAACGCTTACCAGCTAAAACTTTATTGGAAAGCTCTTTACCTAAAAACCGGCAGTGGTTCAGGATTACAGCTCAGGTGTATAAAGGAAAATCACTTATGATTCTTGCATTTCTTCCGTAATTTTCCTGAAAATGCGCTTCCATAGAACCGTTTACATAGGCAAGTACGCAATGGTTTGCTTTTATGACGTATCGAAGAATACCAGCAACGATACATATGCATATATACATACATATTACTTAACGTTTCCTCAAAAAAAATTCTTTCTATAAACTGAAGTTTTTATGGATTTTCTTTAGTTTGAAGCGTATGTTTCATAGACGTTTACGCCTTTGAGTGCACAACGTCTTTTGCACAGACATACGATTAACTGTGTATGTGCGTGTTGCAGGACGTTCAATTCGATATTTGTTTAAGCTTTGTTTGTATATGTGTTATATACAATATATGTAAGTATGTTGTATATGTGTGTCAGCGAAACTCTTAAATTGGCATTTCGATTCGTAGCAAACAATTCTAACCTCTGAACATTGAACATGGAAGAGTACACATATACATACTATGTATGTATACATAAGTATATAGTACAGCATTGGGGTTTATCTGTCAGTCTTTACCACGAGGAACAAATGGTTATGCCAAAACTGTAAAGACTCACACTTTCCCACTTCCCCACTTTCACACTCAATCACACACATGTATACACACACTCACACGAGGCTATGCATAGTTTTCACGTTAAGCGGACCATTTATTGAAATTTCCTGTATATGGTCCTAAAAATGGAAAAGCGCTTTCGCTGAACAAGTGGCCACAAGTGAATATGAAAATTTATACTGAACATATTTCATGCATATACATACATACGTATATATTCCTATGCAGTTAAATACAAATCTACATTAGATGAGAGTGCATAAATAAAATAATCTCTGTTTGTTTATGTTGTTCATCTCGGAATCTACATATATTTTATGAGCTAGCGGAGTCTAAAAGATACACACCCATGTGAAATGTGCATTTGATATACGTACATATGTATATACAACATATATATATATTTTCATATATTGTTTCATATAATATTATCATATTTATAAGCGCACTTTCTTGCCCCTTTTACAAATTTAATAATTCAGTGGTTTTAAACAAAGTTTGTCTTCTGCTAGAAACAAATGGAAGGTAAATATAACAACAATATATGGCAATAGGTTATAAAATAAGCGGGTAAAATAATCAGCGGGTTTGCATATAAGTTAGTACTTGTAGAAATATATGTACGTACATATGAACCGGTACAAATGATTAAAAAAAATAAATAAATATGCAATTTAAATATTTTGTGTACCAAGGACTTTTCTATATTACTTAAGACAACCGCGGAAATAAGTTCTAGTCAACTGTGGCATGGACATTAGCATACTCGTTATATGGTGATCACGAAAAATATAAAATGACGTCATTCATTAAAATAATTGTAACCTTCTCTTTTAATTTTCTTAGATATTACATATGTATGTATACTGACTGAAGTATACGTCATAAAGGTGACCGGGTATGATTTAACTCGATATGCTGTTTCTAGGGTAAGACAGATGTAGAGTGATTTCACCGATTTTTGAAAGAAGGCTGACAAATTATCGTAGCTAGAGTTGGGCACATGCATTATGATCGATGAAGTTCACTGAAATATCTCGAGTACTTTATGAGATATGTTTAACAAACCTAAATATCCCGATGACAGGACCAACTTCTTACGAACGAATGGAAGAACAGACCATGCAGTGGAATGGAAGACAGATGCAGTTAAATTCATTCGCCTTGTCATCCTGTTGATCTTAATACATATATACATATATTTAAACATACATTTACATATATTTTAGAATATTACAAACAACTTTACAATATACTGTAATATATTGTATACAATATACTGTAAAGAAACATAGTGCGAGAGTATAAAAGTTAAATAAGAGCAAAAACTTGTGGCATGCAAAGACAGTCATGCTTTTCGATAAATTAAACAAACGAACAGAAATACATGTTTGCCAATTCAAATGTGTTCCTTTCTAAAAAAACACTCACTTATTACGAATATAAACTGAAAAGCACACACATTTCTTAGCCTTGAACTCCCTGAACTCCAATAACAAACGCACATTTGCCACATGTGCCATACACACATACATACTCACTCAATGGCTCAAATGGCACTCAACATACTAGTTTCCACGCTTCAGCTACAATCCTTGTTTGACACACTTTCAAATTTACTTTCGCCTCGGTTTTGTGCCATCACACAAACCCACACACAAACTCGAATCGTGCACGTATATGTTGTTGTTCTTATTGCATTTGTTTTAATTTTATGAAGGAATTATAAGTGCGGTAGAGTTTCATATTTTACTATAACTTGTTCTCTCTCGTATGTACTTGGCAGTGAAATTAACCAGTTATTAACTATTCTTCAACTGGTATGTACCAGGAATTCAAGAAAGGCGAAGGCGATAACCATTTTTCCATATAAGCAAGTATTTCTTATGTGTTCCTCCGAGTCCTACGAGACGGTTTTTCCATTTTTTCTATTTTTGGTCGAATTTTAAAATAAATGCATTAAATGATCAGAAAATTTAGGAATTGAAGGATTTTCTAGCTCATTGATTGTTATTATATGTTTGAGTTCTGCTCCCTTGTCAACAACTTCACATGTGAAAGCACCAATAGTCATTGAGTTGAACTCGTTACAAGAGGCGATAACCATTAAAGTAATATAACCAGTTGCTATTTGTCTATGTAATTTATACTAGTTGCTGCTTGGCCTGCCATTTCCATGTTTTGGCAAATCGAAAAATATTCCATGATTAGTATAAGTCATAAGTCAGTACGATTCCAGATTCACTGTAGAGCGCATACTGGAATAAATTTATGTAAAGCGAGAAGATGCGTGTTGCAAGCCGATTATGGAAACTCAAAGTGCAATAACAACACCTGCGTGTTATCAGTTTGAGAATGGTAAAACTGAGTTAAAGCAAAAGTCAAAAAGTCAATTAAAATGTTGCTAATTAATACTGAATAGCAGAAGTAGGTAGATAGTATATTAATGGCTCGTATGACAAGGATCTAAATGAAGATCTGTGTGGCTAATAAAAGGAGAAATGCAGATTATATGCAAAGAATATTAAGGAGAGAGAGCTGTAACTGATAAAGTTCGATTTTTTTTAGAACTCTCACTGGTCCACTTAAATAATACTTCCGGCGTTGATGAAAAACTCAAAGAACTTATCGAAGTTGTTTCAAGAATGGTGTTTACTTAAATGGTTTCTATTTTAAAAAGTTCGGCGTTAAAATTTGTTCAGGCAGCTATGTGATCTGAAAATCTTTCCGGCCAAAATTGAATTGAATTGAATGAACCGCCATTTCAACTGCAAATGAAATAGTAATAATAGTAAAAATAATAATAAATAATAATTGTACTCTGCATTTGGGACTCATTACAAATTCCTTCGTCTAGTTTTCTATGCTTATGTTAATGGTTGTGTTTATTGCTTTTGGGAGATGAAAGAAGGTACCTTTGTAGGCCAGATGTAAAAAGTCCAATCCCCAATACATAGATTTGAACATAAATCTTCAAACTATCTGAAACAAGTTATATACCACAAGGTCAATCCCTAGGTGGACTGTCCAATGCATTTAAAAATATAGCGAAAATGAGGAACTTCGGTACAGAGATTACGAGAGTTAGGTGCTGTCAATTTTATTGGAGCGTATTTCAAAAGAGAAGGCTTTGTTTACAATTATTATGAAAGTCCAACAGCTCGATTTGTTTAAGATTGTGTCGCACTTTTACCTTTAGTAAAAAACAGTATTAATAATAAAACTCCAAATATAAAATATGTATAACCTTTGTAGTATTTGTGAAGAAATGTTTGTTATATTCGAAATTTATTTTTTCAAGAAACCAAAGTAAACCGTCCTTTTATTCATTGAGGAATTATGTAAGTATTTCTTAAAATAATAAAAATAATACTCTTTAGCTTATGAACCCATTTTTCTTCTAAAAACTAGGGCATACAATTTTGAGAACGCGGGATTTTTCTTGAAATACTCACAATATACCATTTAAGAAATAATTATTATAATGAAATTAATTTTTAGTTCTTAGGTAATCATATTACTAATTATGAAATATTACATTTGTCTCTGAATTCGGCTTTGGCAAAAAATGATATCAAATGATACCGAATACTACTCGACGTCGCATACACGAGTAAGTACTTCTGTACTCATGCGGGTATCTAGTGTATGTTCCAATAGAAATGTGTTAACCCTCGTGTACGAAAAGTCAAGGCCGCTTGCTTGATTTGATGAATTGACGCATTTTCTTAGCTTGAAAGTATTTGCGGATATGAACATTTATTTAATTATTATAAGTGTGCTGGTCCTTTGTATGGATAATATGATTGATGGAAGAATTAAATATATAATTGTATTCAAGTTGTGTTTTTAAGTACCGTAATTTTCAAGTACAAATTTTTATTTAATTATGTACTACATATACATATTTAAAGCTCATCGATCGCAGTTACACGTTTCCCACATATTTAACGAAGAATTTTTAATTAATAATGTGCGCTCAGCCAAGGAGGCAAAATCCTTGACATAGTAAGGTTATGGAAGCGTCAGGTGAAATTTCTAAAATTTCAATGTGGGGGGAAGTAATACGGTTGTAAAAGTTTTGTGAATGGATGCTACACAACAAAAAGGAAATCGAAATTTCTTCAACTTTTGTTTGGATTTTATTGTGCTTTGTTGCAATAGATTTGTTTTTTCTTTTATTAGAGTTAGTCTTTTTTTTTCAAGTGATAATTTAAAAACTTTTCAAAAAATAATACCATCCGATTTCACTGATGTTCCCAAAGTATGAGAGGATACTAAAAAGACTTGTTATTAGACTTGACTAGCTTAAGTAAGCTAGCTAGTAAGCTAGCTAGTAGCTAGTAAGTTAGCTTTGGTAGCTTAAGTTTAATTTACTTCTGAGATATATACATTAACCCTAATAGAAGCCGGAGCCATACCCACTTGCACGGACAGACAGTCACTCGGAATTCAAGTTGTCTCATCATCCTGATCTTTTATATATATATATATATATATATAACTCTATATCTATCTCGATTAGTTTTAGGTGTTAGAAACAATCTTTAGGTGAACAAAACTACTCTACACTGTAGCAACGTGTTGCGAGAGTATAAAAAAAAAGTGAGCACAAATCAAACCAAACAGAGAGCGACCAAATCAGAGAGCGACACTATTATATATTAGTACCTTGGGGTACCACTCGATTGCAGATCAACCTGGAATATATGTATGTATGTTACGCTAAGACAATAACCGAAAGCATGTACTAGAGGGGGCCTAAATATCAGCTCAACTTAGATAAATACTTTATGTATATTATACACGGCAGTTTTGAAAAAACTGAGGGAATCATGTCATGTCGCTCCGGTGAACAGTTAGCAATTCCAACATTGACATTCTCCAAACAGGCGCTCCCTGATTTATCAGCAATTTTTTAATACCAAAAGACATGAACATACCCTGTGTTAAGGATGAAATCGAAAGACTGACGGAAATGTATTTAACAAATCAAAAATCAACAAAACACTTTAGCACTTCAAGAATCATTTGCTTTCTAACGTAATTTATTATATGTATGTACATAGCTGTCTTCGATTCGGCAAACATTACCGAGTGATGAATTGAGTGAATAACTATAAATAATAGACTACCATAATTACATGGAGAAAGAATAACATGCGGTTATACCATTTTAATTAATTTTTAAAAACATGTAGTACACATTCTTCGAAATTATTTTTGGAATACACAAGTTTATTTTCAGATTCCTTTTCAGTTAGAGAATCGTGCAATTTCAATACCCAAACAAGAACTCACTGAAGTATTCATATAATTCAGCATGTATTTATGTATGTGCGCACCGAAGGCCCTACTAGTGTCCTTGCTAGCGATAACAGCACGCCAGCATTCTTCGCTGTTTCTCTTGCACTCCCATTCATATGCATATATACTATAGACATACATGCATACATTGGCGCTGCCAACTACAGTACTACCATACATATGTACACATGAGAGAATTGCAGACTGCCATTCGCCATTTGTATTCTTTGTTCTCACATTACATCCATTTTCTTCGCGTTGCATTTCTGCATTTTTACCCACTTTTGGCACAAATGCACGCACATATAAATTTGGTTGGAAAATAGTGGCAAAATAGATATTAAGTCACATTAATTATTTACGCATCGCTTAGCTTGTAAAGAAAGGAAAGAAGGCAATAAAGTGAGCAGAATAGAAGTATTGCAAATATGGTTCCATTAACATTAAAAGTAAATTCTACACATTCTAAAATTCTCTAGCATTCCCTTGTTTCTACTTGCAATTGTCTCAATAATGAATCAAATTTACATACAAGACATGAACGAAAAATACCCTATCCACTACAAGTTCAAGGTTAACTTAACCCTTACGCACAATTTAGAATAAATAACGTAGTTTAGGTAACATATCAGATGAATTGAGCTAATGTGTACTGGAAATGATGATTGCAGCTACGCTGAACTAAGACTCTATAAATTTACTTACTGGTAGTTCAAAGCTGATCCATAAAGTTGGAAAGTGTGTTCACTCTCAGGAGTATTCAAGAGCACGGAATTTGGATTGGATCATGGTCGATAGTAATTTTCTGTTATTCCTTTAACCTCAAAAACACGATAAATTTACAGCCTGTAAGAGTGCGAACCTCGAACATCCCAGCAGCCAATAAGGTCTTACGTCCGTTGATGAAACTGTTTCAATTAGTTGGGTATTATTTGCATTCTTCTCCGAAGTTCATCACCCGTAATATAGAAATATCCAATAATTGTACTTAGTGATGAGATCGTTAAAGAGGATTCCCAAAAAAGGCTTGTTAAAATACTTTCCTTTTCTATTTATTCAGTGCTCTGGGTTCTTACTGGTCTACAAATAAGATGATAGCATCTAGAGATACATAAGTAAAGTGAGAATAAACTTCTACTCAGACCTCTGCAGAGGCTTTTATGAGGGACATATATCTAAGAAAATAATTCTCTATACAGTCACTGTCAGAAATTTGACAGATAGTGAACGAAATATTTCACTTAATATTCTTTTAGTTCTTCCGTTGTTGTAGTTATTACAATTTTGACTAAGTTCTGCTGCACATCACAAAGCTCTTCGATTCAAGGTGATTTATACAACATCAAATTTCCATACTTTTTGACACATTAATTGCATAATAACCTTTATTTCATTTTGAAACACGGTAGCTATGTTCAGAAGCTTCTAATCTTTAACTGTGGCTATTTTCCTTTTTGTTCCCCAGACAAGAACATTTTGGGGTTTTAAATGAGTCGTTAATTCCTTCTCTAAGTGCGCTAGTTTAATTTTGTCTACAATTTCCAGCCAAAGAGATGCTTTGGATAGTGTTTTTCTTCATATATACATTTTTCCGACGATTCTATTAAGGCAGGTGCCATTTTCCTATAACATTATTTAATATCTTCCGAATATTCACCTACTGAGAGGGTTCGAAATCATTCTAGAACAATTTGAACCACCACAAGTAAAATTTTGAAAGAACGAACGGTTGCCATGCATAATGCATAACTTCTACTCATTATAGCTTTAGTATAGTTATCCAAATGGGCAAGCACAAAACCATGGCTATAAACAGCTTGTTAACAAAATTGTCATCAATTTCCAAAGTAATGCAAAAGTTTATTATGAAATTTAAACGCGTATACAACAACAACAACAACAACAACGACGATAGCATTATCACCGCAACGGCAAAATGCACGCAATACATAAAAAGGAGTTTGGACAAATCGTGTTCTAACGGAGGTGGCGATGGCTCGCTTTGCACCGTTGCTTATTGCAATTGCGGTGGACATCAAATAATAAACTTATTTGTTGCTAGTTTGCGAATGCCAAAACGGACCAAACAGGACCTAACATACCAGCGGGCGAGCGTATCAGTATTTTGAGAGTAAATACACAGAAAAATATTTATCTTAGCTAGAAACTTGAGAATTCAAATAGCAGAATTTATTATTTCGATGAAATAAAGCAATAAAAAGCATTTTACGAATGCCATAAAAGAGCAGCAGGCAGCAGCAGCGGAAAGAAATAAGCTTTAAATTAAACAATACTCTATGAGTACCTCATACATTGGAGTTCAAGTGGTCCTTAGCAAGATAGCCACTTGCTTTAGCACAGCTTTTGGCTTGGGTGGGGACCAAGAGTAAAAAGAAAATAAATTAAATATGGAATAAAAAATGTAACCAACTCAAATGAGACTTAAACTCGAACACACAGAAAATTGGAGATCCACATACATATATAGCAAATATATATCTGTAACATCTCCTGCCCATATCTCAAGTGACATTGTCGAAGAACAAATTGCTCTGCAGTGTTACAGACGCATTGATTAGGGTCATTGCCTACGCACAGGGACAATTGTGGAGTTTGAGCATTTCTTTTATTTATTGCGAGCAGACAAATCATGACAGCCACCGAACATATTTTCCGAGTTGGAAATTGTGTTAAACTGCTGATCAAAATCCATACCACCGATTAAAAAGCATATACAAAGGCGAAACGTATGAAGAACAAAAATAAAGGAAAATGTGTGAATTGGCTGATAAGGGTTAGGTCAGATGTTTTCCAACAGTTTGTTTGCTCCAATTTACAACTTTGTTGGACACGTCCGTACACATATTGACTGCAGGGATTATGTCAAACCCAAATGGTATGCACTCTAACAAATTACCCTATAAGATAATAATTATCTATATGCACAGTTGTATATTTTGGCTTAGTCTAGGCTTATTTAGGGAGTCGTATCAAACTCAGAGCAGCTGCGTAAATAAAAACATAAATTGCGAAGAAGCAAAGGAGTACACCGCATTGCAGTGCCTCCCATAAATCACATTTAAATGATACTAATCCACGAATAATGATATAATTTTGTTATGCCTTACCAATGCTAGAATTTATACAGGGTGTAACTCTATGGTTTGCACGCATATACTTGGGGAATTATAAAAATCGCAATTATGTGCTCTTTGAGTTCGCCATTTATGGTAGGGCCTAGGGTCTAGTCGATAGGGTTTTAAGTTTGAACTGTCTAATATTTTTTCTCAGCTTCCTTAAAATAAAACTCTTAATAATCCCAAAACTCTAAATAATCCAAACCATTGAAGAAGGAAACTTCCTAAACATCGGAGAGTGTAGGAATCAGGCAATACATTAAACTTTCTCGCATGGGCACCGTGCCAAACCAAACAGAATTTCTATAACTAGAGAAATATGTTTCTTACTAAAATTCCATAGACCTCCATCGAGCCACCCCGGGCCAGAAGGTCCTTGCGATCCAGGGACCATGCGGGGCTTAAAATGTATACATTTATTTCATCATTGTTTCTATAAGCGAGTGACGTAACGTTTGTTGGCTGAGTTCTGAGGAAACCATATTGAGAAGCTGCTATTATTATTAATTTACTATATGATCAAGCAATTATAAAAATTATTCACTCTAATAAATCTTAAAAGCAAATGCTCTGCGACGTAAATTGTTAAAATTTTCGACTTTTAACATCTGCCAATACTTAAAAGCACCGATAATTAAGTCAGAAAGTGTTTCAAAATTTTACGTTAAAATCTATCAATATTTACTTAATCAATAATTGAGTGATTGAACAAAGTGAATGGGTAAAAGTACGGTATAGACAAGTTAAGATGAACCATAATTGCCGAGAACAATGTATTTTGAACAAGTCGTAAATACCATATATTTTGTTTGCGAATGGCAAGAAAATGCAACATCTTGCTTCTTATTTGCCTTGTTAATTCACAGAGAAGGGCAAATTATCGCAAGTAATAACCAAGATTTCGACTACATCAAATTATCGATTTTTTCTCGATATTGTCCGCGATTTTTGTTAAGAAAAGACAAACCAGGCACGAATTTTCTTTAAGGAATTTTCACATTATGCTCGAAATTACTTAGTTTCAAAGAAATCACTACATATAAATCTCCAATACTTTTCATGAATAAATACTAAAAATCGATTACTTTTTTATAACATGAAATCTTTAAATCTTAAATCTTCTCCTGAGGCCGAAAATATGGACAGACGCTAAATTAAGATAACGGAAAAATGGCATTAGGTTACATTTAGTTCAACTAACGCAGTATTTACTGTAGCCAGCTCGTTTACTTATTCGACATGTAACTGTTGTTGTTTGTATTTCTGTCATCTGTGCAAGACTTTGTAAGTATGTATGTATGTATGTATGTAAGAGTGTGGTTAAGCACGACGGCAAACTATCAACACTGGCCCGGGGAATACTAAATTTATATTTTGAATATTTGGATATGTGTCAGCATTAATCAGATAAGCGAGAATGGAGGCATTAAATGCGAACTCAGGCAGCATAAATGAGCGAGTGTTTTCATTTTGACAAAGTGCCGAGAAAACGCCTTGTGTATACCACACACTCACACATAATGCAAACCTAAATAAACACATTTAAGAGTTTAAGCAAATGTGTCCAAAGAGTGAGTTTTGTAAATAGAGTGTAGTAAATATGTTTGTATGTATGTATTTATGCCCGAAATGGCAGCGATCGCGTGCGCCAAAACCATTGTTAACAGCTTTCAAGCACAAAACTGCAGATTTACTTAAATGCATACATAAATATATATGTACGTCCAAAAAATATGTGAGTAATCTTTAAAGAGAGTACACCAGAAATACTCTTTGTAGTGTACAATGGGAAACGAATTAGTCTCCGACATAAATATTTCGGACTAGTTCCAAACGGATATCTTTTGGCATAGATTTCGAATCTTTGTTTATATTTCTCTTCAACGCTACCTTATACAAGAAATTCCCCTCCCTTTTGTACGATTTTTTATGATTGGTCTCATTTTGCAGGCTTTCGGGTACAAAATGGTACAATTAGTCTCTTGTATGACATGCTCAAACAAAAGGGAACAGTTCGTTTCATATACAAAGTTCAAAAACGCCATAAGTCACATGTTCCTTTACGACTGATCGAGGACTCCTCCCGAACTTGTCTCACTTTTTAAAGGGTTCATGAGAAGCATGCCGTATGCCCTCATAAACATGTAACTAACTATATATATATATACAAAAGCCATAAATATTGCTTGCTGATTTTCACCGCAAAGTGATGTCAAATAATTGTACAACTTGACATCAGCTGAAGACAACAGACGACAACAATAAAAACAACAACAATGGATAAAATCACAAAGAAGAGCTGGACAAGTTGAAGTATTCCAATATTAGCAGTATTTCAAATCTATGTATATATTATTAAACGAATAACCGAAAAATCTTATTTGAAGTGCCTTGATTTGTATTTTAAGGGGGTGTGAGAGCATTTTAGATGCTTTTTTAGAAATTGTTCATCCTAACACCTTCTATCATTGCGACTTTTTATGACGCACTGAATCCGAGTGATTCAATTTTCAATGTGATGCATGAACTCAAATCTGAGCGATTATTTGAGATGAATTGATTCGAAGATCTGCGGCCGATTGCAGTTTAATGATATGTACCTCCTAAGAAAATCTCCAAAATTGCGGGGTGAAAACGTACGACTTTTATGGCTAATAGTGCAGTTATCCGCCGACGTGTGTTCATTAGCTCGCATGGCTATGTTGAGATAGCATCAAGTAAATTAAACTCATCATCGTAGAATTTTGCTTGGTTTTGCTTTTAGTTAAAAGCAAGATTGTTCGTCGGTCGTCTTTGAAATTTTTTTCAATTCAATTCAATTAGCAATTGCAGTTACTTTAAAAGGACCCGGGAAAGAAATATTGACCTATACTATTTGTCGAATTTAGGAAACCTTTTGAAGGCATAAAAGCGACAATACTACAGTATCCCTTAACATTATTTGAAAGCAGAGTTTGTATACCGGATAGTCAAAAGGGTTAGACCGAACAACGAAAAACCTTTTCTCTTCAATCAAAGGTTTAAAGTTTGATATTCGAAGAAGTCCTTACCTTACCTTAATATAGTTATAACCTTAATATCAATAATTTATAATGAGCTTCCGTTTTTCATTAAACTTAACCTTAATCTTTCCATTTTGGACGCATATTACATATATTTTAGTTAAGAAAGTTGTAGTTGATAAGCAAAATAATATATCTATTGTTAAGATAAAATATATTCAAATATCTACATTTACCAGCGGAACACATATTTTCGATGTTCTTATTCTATATTTTAATACATTCTGAAATTGTGTTAAAGACAAACAATGTCCCACCAAGCAAGCTGCCAAATTTTATACAAATATAATGGCAAAAATCTAAAATTGAAACACAGAAAAGGCAAAATAAAATAAATATTTGTTAAAAAGTCAAAGAAGCTGCGGAGTAACAAGCAATATTAATGAAATTCTCGTTTGCCCAAATAAACAGGAAAGCAAAAATCGAAGTACAAGCTACACATATACATACGCACTGTACCTGTACTTTTCATAATATCGTTGCAGGTGGAAGAAAAACGGCAATAATAAAAACAAATTTTCATTCTGCGAGCTGTCGTCGACGGCATTGAAATATGCGCAAGCAAATCGTAAGTGATTTCATTTCACACGGAAAAGCAATCAGTTTACACTTTCAGGACAATCGCATCAAAATGCACCGCTAAATTGCAAAAGTGATGGGGGTGTGTGTGTATGGGCGCGGTAGTTGGTTCAAATAAGAGAAAATGGTTACCGACAAAATATAAATCCCTGCGAATAAGGTAGATCGAAGCCAAAACCGTTTGTGTTCGCACCCACTTCCCCACTAACTGTTCCTCAAAACCATTTAATTTAAAAATCGCTACAAAAATCGCCAGAATATTTAGAATAATTAAGGCGAACTTTGCACAGCGCAGCAATTCCGCACCCAAAATGATAACGCAATAGTTGAAGGTCACAAAATGCCTCGTAAATAAATTTTTTGAAAGTATGTGCGCCTTAATGCTAATTATGCTCGTTCATTTGTAGGACGACAGTCACAAGCGAACATTGCAAAATGGACTAAAAAAAGACGAGCGAAGCACCTGAAGAGAACAACAATGCCACATTTAAATATAATATTATTTTTATTACTCGAAAATGTTGTATATTATATAAGTTTGGACGAATGGAAATGCAAGTATATTTCTTGATAATTAAATTGATGTTGTTTTTGCATGCGAAGAAAGGAAAGCATACAAAAGTGGGCGGAAAGAAAAGTGGTGTGGGGCACAATGATAAGTGTTGCAGTGTAGCAGTGTAGCATATTAAAAAGATAAACGTGTGAAAATGAACAGCTGCATGAATTTGTCAAGCGAATGGCGAAGGAAAAGGAATTTCTACAAATCACGAAAATCAGCCGAAACAAATCTACAAGCGCAAAGCTCACATAAATACACGGCATTGAAACATAATGCTGGTCCGGAAAATGCAAATTTACTGCTTGAATTGCTTTCGTCGTCCGTACTCGTCCGTAAAAGAAAAATTCCTTATATTAATTACAAAACGGTATATGTATGATTTCCGTTATTTGACTTCAATGAATTAATATAACTAAGTAAAAAAAAAGTACTAATAGCGTTTTCTTTTCTCCATGAAAATGTTGCCTCATTATAGGGCAATATTATACAAATGCTGCAGTATACCTTGTACAAATGTTGCATTTTTTATATGATAAAAGAACAAAAAATGTTACCCTATCATGGATCAGCTTTTCCATTGTTTTTGTTCATATAGGAAAATTATTTTTATAGAGACAACGACCAAAAAATTGTTAGTAAAAAAACTGTAATTTACGACTATAACGAAAACATGCTTCTCACTTAACACTTTTTGTTTTACCTCTAACTCTGAGTAAGCGTTCACAAAGCCTTTTACGAATCTTATCCCATTAGGTAGGGAATCTGTGCCAATAACTAGCATCCCAATTTCATTCTCAGCCCACTCTACAGACCCTTTAGACCTCTACCACCTCATTCACAATTTCCATTGAGCTCAACAAAACTGACCGACTCATTATATTTAGTCTAGTTAGTAGTTTATCAAAAACGATGTATAAACATCCGTAAGGCAACTCTCAATCTTGCGTTTTGAGAAGTGTAGGAAATGTTGCACTTTTTCCTGGTGAGAATGCAACATTCTGAAAGATATTTTCGCTCGTTCGGAACAATTAAGCCAAATATTAATTCGTTGCAATAATTATTTCTAGACCTGAGAGGGATATTTTGGCATTAGGTCTGATAAAAAAAATAGCGTCAATGATATTAATCTATATCAATACTCCGTAAATATATGGAAATAGAAAAATGGACATTTCTAAAATTGAAATGCTTGTTTGCTACCTTATTTATTAGAGGAACAGTAGTATACCTATGAGATGCGAAGAGAAAATTTTTTATACCTAATTTCAAATTTAATATTTAAAAAATTGGCGGTCCGCAATTACAAAATATTTTTAATTTTCTATTAATTTCCGATCTTCCACATTTAATTTATTTTTATCGTTTTATTACTTCCTTAAATATCAAGCAATTTTTATTTTAAAACTATATAGGGGTACCCAGTCTAATTACAATAATTCGTGGTTATACTCTTTCTTGTTATTTAGATATAGGTAATTCTAAATCGGTCTCTACTATTCACAATTACCACCTATTCACGCTACTACCAACATGGGCAGCGAAAAAATGTCTTCGAACTGTTTATAGTATATTAATCAATTAAGTGAAAGGCGGTCAGCAAAGCTTTTCGTCTTTGAACTTAGAACACAATTTTACTGCGGCTGGTACTTATTGGAAGCAGAATAAGAAGAATGTAGGTGAACTGGAATTCAAACTATCAACAGAGACGTTAAGGAAGTCTGTACCATTAATTAAGAATTTAAATTCATTTTCAGAGTGTTCATAATAATAATAATAATAATAAAACAAGTCTGTTCCACAGAAATGTAATATCTGCTTTTACTTCTGTAATTGCCATGTTTACTGCCATAAATTGCAAAACCTCTAGGGAGTTAAATCATTTATTCAATCAAGTACAACTTTACAATTTATCCACTTGGATGCACAACTTGTCGGATTAAGCAAGATTAATATATAATATACGTGTGATATTTACCATGCATATATCATTTCATGTGTGCATATCATTAAGTAAAAGAAAAATCAATAAGTTAATAGCACTGAAGGGTCAACCCAACCAAAAAGAAGTGCAGTTCAAGAGAAATCCTCGCTTACGAAAACTTTATTTTTGTACCTGAGAGTCCTTTTGGTAAACCGTAAAAGCATTCAATACACACTGACACACCTATTCAGGCGCCCTTTCGGTTCATTCATTCATTTGCACGTGTACTAATTTGTTCAGTCATTGCAGTCAAAGAATCTATTCGATTAAATTGAGCAGAAAATCTGGCAAAATAAGTAAGAGGGGAAATTTGTACGCAGCTTTCTTCAGATTTCGCTTCATTAAACTTTCTTGATTTACGAAAGGTAGCAAGGTAGAAAGGTAGAGTTGGCAAATAGTGTAATTTCTATAGAAATGGATAGTATATCCGTTCAATATCGGCATATTATTCGGCAAGCCATCGAGATACTCACAAGTTGTTGCATCTACTATTAAATTAAGTAAATTAAAACTCTCGTTCTGCACTACAAATAATATAATATTAGCTCATAACCTAACAAATTTGCTATCCAATTCGACATTTTCAAAACCTGCAGTACAAGCCTAACATATTTCCTTTGACACTAAAGCCAGTTATCTAGCAAAAGGTCAACATTTCACACAAAGTTCACAGTCGTGAGGTCTAATCTTGTAGGCTAAACTACGAATTTATTAGAAGTATTTAATGTTTAACAAAAAATATCCAAGAAACTCGAGTTTATGGCACAACATGATTATATATATAACTTAAATTAGACCAATGTATCTTGTAAACTAAGCTAAGACTCATTTCATCTCATGTAGCACTTGTGAAAGGTGTAGAAAAAGAAAGAATGAGAGTGAAAATGAGAAATCGACCGGTTCTAAAAGTTTTTCGAAGTATTTCGCCGAAGATATTTTTATGATTTCAATTCAAAATAGGAGACACCTTATCATCCTACAAGAAAATACTACAGTGAAGATAAAAAAGAAAACAAATGGCGGAACTATTCTATATACTGTTAGAGCCCACACATCAGCTAAGATCTGTGATTTAGTGAGAATGCTTTTGGAATCCTACAAAGTTCCTATATTAATATAGCGTTTTTCACAAAATATGAAAGCCCACAAGCTTGAGTGTTGGTGGCAACTCGTCTCTCAGTTCAAAAAGTCTACTCTAGTACATTTATTTCTATACATTCTAATATTCTACAATTCTAATATACAATTACACCCAAGTCATGGCGAATTCATTGTAGCCTATATTTAAGAATAATGGAATCGTTTTTTTAGACCATATCGCTCTTATCCAAAACATCTCTGTGAAAGATCACATAACTGAATTCACCCTTTTCTGGCATCTCCAGAAGGAATAGAGGAAATAAACAGATTACTCATGTAAAATATATTGAACATCCGGTAATGTATTTACGCTGACAAAGTGACCGATGACGAGTCAACCAATGTTGCCATTGCAAAAAACATTCCCAATGTTGTGACAGTCAAACTATTGTCAGTAATTCGTAAATCTTTCTGTTAAATATATATCTCCCGCTTCTTCACAATGGTAAAATGCTAATAAAATAAACGTTCCTCAAAAGTAAATAACTTTGTAAACAAAAATGAGCTACAAATCCCAACGAAAATAAATTATTTGCTTGATTTTAATTTTTCTCGATTACACTCTATTAGTAACAAGAATATAATATATATAATCTACATAAAACAAGCAAAGAAATGGGAAGCATTGACTGCAAAAATATCTTTTTGTTGTTGTGGATTCGTTGAATGATTCATGAAAATAATTTAGACATTTTGCTTAATTCACGGCAAACAATGAAATGTCAATGTTGGTGACACATGTTAGCTAAGAAGACACCTAACATTTCTTCTGCGTCATCACCGATTTTTCACGCCACATTATATTTCGCTCAAATCCGTTACTTTTTGCCCCAGTAAAATTAATTGCTTGTCTACTGATTATAAGAAGAACATTATACCGGTTTTTGGTAAATACTATATGAAGAGTCAAAGTCAAAGTCAAAAGAAATGCTGACATGCTTATTAAACAAATTTAAAAAATATTTCAAATATATCATTATACATGATTGTTATATGTATACAAAATTTATATTACGAATCTGTCTGAAAATGTGCATAGTGTTTATGGTCCTGATATTGTAACAGCCAATTATGCGCAATTTTGTTTTGGTTGATTTCGATTATCCTGGAACTAAACATTGCACAAAAGACCGTTTGGAACCATTTAAATAAGGCCGGATACAAAAAAAAAAGCTCAAAGTGTGGGTACCACACGAGTTGATGAAAAGCGAGTCACTTACGACAATGTCAAGTGAAAGCGGTCGTTGTCGAATAGCAGAGGGTCGGCGCAAACTGTAGCCAAGCCAGAATTTACGGTCGATAAGATTTGGCATGTGTTTGCTCCCCTAAGGTGAACCTCTTAATTCGGACTTGTACTACTACTTCCCCCTGCGGGTCGGGGGATAAGAATAACCCGCGGTAGGTATGCCTGTCGTACGAGGCGACTAAAATCCAAAAAGTGCACTGCATTTGAAATAGACTTTGCTCAATCTATAGGCTTAGCCATGTCAGAAACAGTGCTATATTACTTAGCTTGAACTAAGTTTATATCACTTTAAATGTACTATGCACTTAAAGCGGCATTGTAGTTCAAGCTACAAATGCCACCAGTCGAGATGAATGGGTAACTCAACTGGAAGTAGCCTTCGGGCTACAAGGTCTGACCGGAGACTTTAATCTGGTGCAACGGGGAGCAGGGGCCCGGTGGAGTTGCGGGTTGGACTTGCAGCTCCATCCTGCTCATTGCGGTAGGCCCTTCGGGGAGTATCGTGGTGGCTATGGTTTAAAACCTGAATGCGGGTAGAACTGTCTGGGGCGGTACAGTTCAAATGTGGAGTTGCATTGCAACCGGGTGCTGGACCCATAGTACGGCAGAGGTTTTAGGTAGGCCTCGAACTCCACCAAGGTGGTTTTTGTGCCATTCCACAATTCCGATCGGTACCGTTGGTTTTAGCGAAAGCTATTATTAACGGGGCGCTGATCGACGCATTGTATTGATTCGTTGTGTTTTTGAACACCGTGGAGTCGGGCTGTACAACGGCAAGTACCCACGTAAAGCACATCTTCCTCTGTACTGTCAACAATTGAACTGTCTGAACGAGGCAATCGCCCAGAAGCGGCCAGCTTTGGACAATAGGAGAGGAATTGTGTTCCATCAGGACAATGACAGGCCACACACTTCGATGGTGACTCGCCAGTAGCTCCTGGAGCTTGATTGGGAGATCCCTATGCATCCACTTTATAGTACGGCCAGGCCCCAAGTCAGTTCCTGTCTATGGCTAATGATTTTGTTGGTGAAAAATTCGCCTCAAGAGAAGCCTGTGAAATTCGACTGACCCAGTTTTTTCCAATAAGAAGGAGGGTTTCTATAAGAGCGCTATTATGAAATTACTTTCAAAATGGCAACAAGTTATCGAAGAAAACGGTGAATATTTGACCTTAATCGGATCATTCTAACTATGCTAAATAAAACCCTCAGTTTAATTTAAAAATAATGGATTTTTTTACTACACCTAGTATATACATGTACGTATTTAGCTATTGTGTAATTTTATATACATACATATATAAATTCATAAGTGTTATGAAGCAGTGTATACAACAATTAGGTAAAAACTTTAATTAAGCTTCACTACGAGCTATGTATGAAATAATATTAAATATAAGTAGGGCAAGTTCGGTTGACTACATTCCTCCCACTCAACGGTACATATATATAAGTATATAAAAAATACTTCAATTTTATTTCTCATATCTTCCACTACAGTCTTGCCATGCCATAGCATACCGTTCGCTACTAAAAATAGAATATGCATATAATAATTGTATTACTGTTTCTTATAAGTTCTTATTTTTAGCCCACTTCTCTTGCAAGCGACATCAAAAGAATACTCGCTAAAATAACAAAATGTACTCAAAGCAATTATACCAGCTCAACTGTCTTTAGGAGTTTAGCCAAGTTGGTTGAGAAATAAGAGATTTCATGTTTTATTGCAACGCGAGAAGAAATACCAAGAAAATTTCAATTAATCGCAGACGAAATATCTCAAAACACCATTATAAACATTTGACATGTGAAATGTTACCGGTGTCTTTAAATATTTATTTATTTTCACGGATAATTCTTTACGACTTGCATACGAAAAAACCATTCCTCATATTAGAGAACTTTCAAAAAAACGTTTTGCGCTTGCTTGATACAGTGTATAGGTATATTTCTTCTATAACTTAACTAAGGTAACCACAATGGTCGCTATGAAATATTTCATGGCCCAAAGACTATTGTGAAAACAGATTGTATTTATCCTTGCCATTCCAATGGTACCTTTACTTGAATTAAGAAATTATTTTTTCTTCTAATTTTTGAAATATACTTTAAATATACTTTTATACTTCTAAGACCAAAAATTTTTACCCCAATCCACACGACGACAACATCCATAAAAAGTAGAACAACATAGTTCTCGGAAAAACAAAAAATACTTCAACTCTAAACTATATTTCTACTGAGCTAACAAGAAATCAATGACAAGCAGGACGGCAAGCAAACCAAATGCGCTACAGCTAACTAACTGAATGCGAGAAAATGTCAGCCAGCAGTGACTTAGTTAGTTTCGAGAAAGCTAATAAAACTAAAATGAGATAATAAAATTAACTTCCCGTACATCTTACTGTGATAGAATGTAATTAGCTGTGTCTTGATAATTAAAAAACTATTCGAATGATTGGAATCCTAAATCGTTAATTTCAAAATAATGTTGAAGGTGCCAAATTTCAGCAGTTGAAAAAACTCTGGTAAATTTTAATAATGTTTTAAAGTGAATTGAAGATAGATCCGTTCTTTTTTACTAATGTTTTTCCATGAATTTCAAAGAAGCCTTGATTTTATTTCTCAACAGTCAACAGTGCCAACAGTCAACAACAACGAATGTGCCTAAATTACACGGTCACATATTTACGAATGTACCTAAACATTGGCATAACTTGTGAGGGAACTGATCTCTGAGGATAATACAAAAACATCTTTCTTCTACGTATTTATAATGCATAAGTTTATATGAATGACAAATCACTTTTTTGAACACAATATTTTGGGGCTTTAGTCCAAAACGCAAGAAGTCTTTGAGGTGAAGGTGACCTTTCTTAAGGTTTTCGATTTTTGAGTTTTATTCTGAAGTCAAGCCCAATTTCTCTTAGAAGTTTAACGTAACGTTGCGACGTTGTCACTCGGCATGTAATTCCAAACCTCAGAGTGTAATGCTCCTTCTTCACTTGTTACACTTCTAGGAACTTTCAAAGGCTTCTTTCACTTGTAGAACCTTTAACGTTATACTGTAATTACCAAAGATATACCACAAACGACCAAACGTCTTACATAAATGTGACCTAATCAATTCAATAAAATCATACTATCCCCCTAATCCTGCTCAAAAGAATTATGTTTTATGATTTAACAACTCTGCATCAATACATTTGAAGGTATAAACTCAAATGTACCAACAAAAGGTATTATGAGACGTTTAGATTGTATTGCCATAAGGAATTATTTATGGAGCAGATGGGTATTGCGGATCTAAATACTGACTAAAGACTCTCTTTACTACACGCCACCTAAATAAATATGGATTTGTTTACACTAGTTCCACTCGTTTAACTCGATCAAACTTTCAAACACTTTCAGCTGTGTGTAACCATTTCTCTTAAATTGTATATCTCTCCCTTTGATTTGCTCTTTTTTCAATTCCAGTTTGGCTGCTTTAGCTACCAAATGATTGCAGCTGCGTGCGATCGAGGAGATCATAACGTGCCTTCACACATACAATGCAATTTAATGCTGAGAAAATTTCCTATTTATTATTAAATAAACTGTTAATTCATAATTAAATTTCTGAAAAGGTCATGTGCTATTTTTAGTTCGAAACGTGCTTCGCGGTTTCGTGGATTCAGTATCGTACTTTGCATTGAATTTATTCAACTGGATGGATTACAAATATTGACTAGTTGCACTCTTTTGCCGATATTTTTATAACGTTTCAGCAAATAAAAAATGAAATATATAGTGCTAACTCGCTCGCGATTTGACACTCTTTACAATTCAGAAAAAAATATGAAGTTTTTTTTTTTGATAATGAAAACAGAACTAAATTTCGCTTACAGTGTTCTTATATTTGTTAAAGATCACTGCTTCACATTAAAAGTTGTAAGTTTGTATTTTCTAGGGAATGGGTAACTGAAAAAACCTCGGCTAATTTAAAAGTCCACACACCCAGTATTTATTCGTGGGACGAGCTGAGTCCACAATAGATCGATGTCAATTTTGACATAAGTCTAGATAGCTAGAACCTTATCCCAACAAGCCATAAACTATGTGTCCATAAGCCATCTATTGTAGGGAATCTGGTAACTGTCCTTAAATATCCACCGTTCTCTTCTTTATCCGAAATAAGAAATAGCTTTTATGTAGGAATTCCAGTATTTCGTTCATATGTTGGACTTGTACTTTTAATTTCTTTGCAGAGTTAAAAAAAATTCCGATATTTGATGAAATGCTTCATTGATGGTTAATCTTATGTGTTATGTGTAAGCCCTCTCACCCTCTCTAGCAGGCTACTGCAGCTAGAACAAAAATTGAACCCAGTATGTAACATTAAAGTGACTCTACACCGATTTGGAATGCGCTCTTTTAATATGTATCCGAAAGTGAGAACAGTTAGAAAAAGTCTTTCAATTAGCAAATTGCTCAGACCCCTAAAAACCGACAGCAGCTTTAAAAAAAAAGGAAGCTCCAAACGAAGAACTCGAATGTATGATCGGAAAGTTTCGAAAGGCAAATTTAGAAATCACCTTCACTTTGAAAACGCCTTTGGTCGTACTAACTAGACATTGCAAATTTCTATCGGTAAAATCTCAGGTGTCTTCACTTTAAGTATTGGTAAAGAAGTCCATACAGTGTCTTGAGTATACAGAAAGTGACCTTTATTTCTTTACATCACTTAGGCAACACATAGGGCTGATTTAAGAGCAAATGGCACGAAAACTCCTCCTATAGGATTAACACTATATATTGACCTGTGCCGGTATACATACAAACATATAAAATATGAACTTTCGAATGCAGGTATAAAATGTAATTCCTTACGGGTAAATAAAGGTAAATAAATGCTTTCAAATGTCAACGACACCGCTGATTGATTAAAAAACCAACAATAATGTTTAAAATATTCCTTTCGGTGAATATGGTGCACGCGGTAGTTAGTAAAAAACCCGGTGATTTATGGTGACACATGGTGGCGTTAAGGGACGCATACACTACACACCTATTGTTGAGCTAATTTAGAGCAGAAGACCAAGAATTGTGCCGGAAAATTTTGTAAATTACGCATAAGCTATGTGAAGACACCTCCAAAAAAGTGACATATTTATAATGTCTTTGACATCAAAACAAACGAAGTGAAAAGCATTTAAAGACGCACAAGCAAACAATGCTAACAAAGTTTGACTGAAAGCATATCTACATACGTATTTAAAATTGTTCCGTTTGTATGTTCTCAATAGTTGTTTGTTATTCTGCTCTACTCCTAAGTACACTCTCTTCTTTATAGTTTGACGCTCACTGCTCTCCGCTAACTAAATCTTCGCAGTACAAGCGCTCCGCAGGCCTTCATACATACAAATATAAAAACTGGCGGAGCACTGAAGCGACTATGACATTGTTAACCTCCCCCCACACTGCCCTTGCTCAGCTGCTGAACGCCGCTGAGACAATGGCATCAAATTTTCTTGTTTTTTTTTTAGTTAACCGGCCCGGCGGTGTCTATTTTTGCACGCTCGCACACAAGTACTTTCATAAATATCTACATTGATTCAATGATAAATTCTGATACAGTCGCATGATTTCCATCAGCTACAATAATCTTCTCCACACCAGCTACACCAAACGTTGGAAAGGCCCTTTGATGTCTATTCTGTTGAGAATTGCCTTTTGCTTTCTGTTCGCTGGTTTAATTGGGCATCAGCGAACGATGAATGTCGTTAACCTGTACGCCGGCTGATAAAGATGAGGAAGTCTAATGCCAAAATTAGGGTTGCAGCTGTCAGTCGCCAATGTCACAGCGCTTTCAGAAGGAGTTGGGGGAGTACGGGAGCGGCAGAGGAAATTTCACACTCAAGCTTCATTTTACACTGAGCAATCCATAGCCTTTCGAGTGTTAAATAATTTTTTTTTTACCAACTTACCAACAAGTACGGCGCGGATGGCGTCAGCCTCAGTCCACGACTCAGATGGCTGCTTAACTCCGTACGCCGCAGTAACATACGGAAACTTGTTACGCATACGCCCGGCGCCATATTCACCCAAATCCTGTAACTACACCAGCAATGGCAAGCCCGCTTATTCCTACGCCCACTTTTTACCGCTTTGCCGCGCCGACTGCAGCACTAAAGCAACAATAACGAAGAACAACTAACAACTTCACTTTGCCGAAAGCCGATGCAAACAAATTTCAATTAATTGCGAACTGAACTTTAATATTTTGACTATTTTTTACACACACTCTTGTTGATAATGATTTAGGAATATGAATTATTTTTTATAAAACTTGGGATCAAGAACTTCTCTCGGCAATTTTCTTGCTTCGCTTACTCGCACACTTTCCCACTTCTATTATTTTTTTCTTCTTAAGATTCCACTTTGCACAGACACACACGCACACACGAGCCCGCTCGCGTTCAGTTATACTCCACTGTAGGTATGTAAATGTGTTTGTCTTCTAGCTTAGACAACAAATCCAAACACTGGAGACCTCACTGGTCGTTGTCGTTAGCTGTAGATCGGCCTCACTTACTCGTTCGTTTGTTTGTTCTTTCCTTCTACAACGGTGCCTCGGCGGCTGACTATAATTAACGCTGCGAAATGAAATGTCCCCAACACGCGAAGAACGTTGGCCGACAACTGAAACTTCTCTTTCGCTTATTATTTATTATGAACTGCTTTCACTATCTTCCAACTTAGTTTAAGGGTGGCGTTGCCACAGTTGAGAGCTTTCTAGTGGTAATTGACAAAATGTTTAAACAGCGGGATATATTCTTGAGATGCATCTAAGAAGGTGAATAATTGACTTTCTTTCAATTCGTAAAAGACGTGGTGTGTATAATACGTACACTAAATGTATTTTTGAAAACAAGCTACTCCAGAAATCTTCTGCTACTCTTAAATCATATGTTTAACTCACACGCATAACCTTAGTTTGCAACTGTAGCAAATCAAAATACTTAATATGTATAATGTAAAATAAAATCTAGAACATTGTTATCAAAAAAGAAAGAAATAAAAAACTTTAGAAAATATATTCTCAATATTTTTTTACTTGAAGAAATAAATTCAGTTTCATTAAAAAAGTTTACATACAAAATTGTGCTTCTTTATCAACATGATAGCACGCTTTGGCGATGCCAGTGTCAAACTCAAAGCTGGACAATGTTGCATACGCTAAGCAAACATAAATGGAAAAATTCGCACGAGAAAACTTTATCAAGAGCAACGAAAGAGAAAGCTTGCAACTACAGCCTCTTAATGTTGTACTCTTAACAACGTTAACTTTCTAGTGGGTTGAATACTCCAACCAAATAGGCATCATGCGGCGAAGTTTTAATTAATTTGGTGTTATTTAGATAATTTATATTTATAAAGAGATATTTTTAAAGATACTCCCACTGCAATATTTTTGTAAATTTAGACATGAATAAAATCGGGAAAGTATTTAAATTTATGCGTAATGTGATAAACGATACTTGCTTTGATATTTCTTACATAAATAAAAGCTTTTGTGCACACATTTCAAATTGGAAGCTTTCATTTTACACATCGAGCTTTTTCGGAAAAAATGCTTCTTTGTATAAAAAGCTGAATTAACAGAATTTAGGCGTATAGAAGGTTCATTTCCGTTTCGCATGGTTACATATCAAAGCCATATCATAAGGTGGTTGAATAAGGTGGAACAAATGTAGATATATAAATATTAAGGATAGCTTAACAGCAATCGTTGTCATCCTTTCTATATATATAAATGTATGTGTTCATAATAATGCTGCTATTTACCGTTAGGTTTACTTTTTACCCACACTTCCGCTCTAACGATATCCCCTGCCAAATTCACAACCACCATTTTTACCAACTGGACGAAGGAATACAATTAAGATCTCAATATTTTTGTCGATGATGTCAAAATGCCGACAGTGAACAACTGTAAAGTACTGGGTGTCACGTTTGACAGTTTGCATTTCTTCACTCCGCATACGACCGCGATTGTTACCAAGGTACAAAGCCGCAACAAGATGCTTAAGTCGCTAGCCGGCAGCACCTGGGGCAAAGACAAAAAAAAGTGGTTGGCAACTTACAAGGTAATTAGCCGGCGGTTATAAACTATGCAGCCCCAATATAGTCGCCTGGATGCAACAGAACGGAGCTGGGGAAGATTCAAGCTTGCCAGAGCACCGCATTCTGGACAATCACAGGATGCCTCTTGATGTCTCCAATCGGGCACCTATATGGTGAGGCTTTCGCCGAAATCACCCCTGCAGTCACCTGCTCGGAATGGAACCGTCTTATAGGAACATCAAGAAGACCTATAATACGTCGATGATGTCCAACAATATACCAACCGGGCGCGACTAATTTACGACAAGCACTGAACGCCATTCACAGTGGAGCCATCAACACCTTCATCGACTCACTCTCAGTGAATGGCGCCCTCGGAGTCCAACCGACACCTACCGCAGAACATGAGCTCGTGTTGTCGCGTGAAATTAGAGTGACCCACACGCAACTTCGTTCTGGATACTGTAGCAGGTTAAACACCTAGCTATCGAGAATTGACCCCGACATAGCTAATCTATGTCCAGCATGCAACGAGTCTCCGCATGATTCTAACCACGTCTTTACATTCCCCTGAAACCGATTCACTTAACACCCCTTTCCCTCTGGGCCGACCCCGACGAAACAGCTGGTTAGTTGGACCTACCGTTAATTGAAATAGATGATAGTTAGTTTTCGCGCTTGCGCCCAAACAGGGTCTGGGTATTCACTACAACAACAACAACAACAGGATGACCTCATATAAATTCAACCGATTTACTATGCCCTACTTTTCAAAATAACGCAATAACTAATGCCCAAGTTTTCCAACATTTTTATAATCTCGCCACATGTTGCACATAGTATAATAATTTTGTTCACCTATCAATTGCTAGTTGCACTTAAAACTAATCGAAATAGATAGAGTTGTCTACAAATTCATTATGCCTATTTATAAAAATTGAGAGATACACATCATTGACTGATATATATGGTATAAAGTCAAGAGATATCAAAGAGTCAGCCATAGGTATTGGGACCACATATTCGGTATCTGGGGCTTGACAAAATATAATCTGATTCCGACAATTTTTAGATGAGAGATCGCATACTCCAAAGCACTCTTTGTGCAAAGATTTGCTCCGATATCTTTATTAGTAATTAATTTATATACTGTAAAATGAAAGAATCATATGGAATTTAAAGTTGTGATATAATATTGTGTATAATAGCTCCTAAGGAGGAATTCCCCTAAAGGTGGTGTCACACCCATTGCCCCATTTTCTCACCGATTCTTTTTAGTCCTTAAAGTGGCATCTTGGCTGCGAGATTTAATGACTTGTTTCTTCATCAGGTAATGCACTTTTAGTAGTTTTGAACATAACCTTTGTATGGGAGGTAAGCGTGGTTATAAGATTAATTTATTTTATCAGTGTATGAGGAGGGCTGGAAAGACTTGTTCTGAGAAGGTTTGATTGATATAGCTTTGGCGGTTTGTGAGATATGTGCATTAAATCTTTTAGAGTCATTTAGGGGAGGGACCATGCTCATGCTTTAAGAATTTTCAGCTCACAGATGCCCCCCTTAACTGCGAATCCCTGTACCAAATTCTAGCTTTATATTTAATTGGGAGCTTAGTTATACTGTTTTATAAGCATTCGTGTATCGGCATTTTGTGTGCGTAGCAGTTGTCCAATTCCGTCGATCTGCAATATCAATCTCCTCAAAAGGCCAAGGAACACGTGTACCAAGTTTCAAGATACCTCAATTTTTACTCAAGTTTTCTTTTGCGCAGACAGTCTCACTCGGTAAGTCAGAACTCGGTATTTAACTCGTCTCATCATCCTGATCATTTATATATATATATATGTATATATAAAATATATAAATATAACTATATATCTATCTCGATTAGGGAGTGTGTTGTTTACTATATAGAGTTTCCAAAATTTTACCAGAAGTTATGACTATCAGAACGTGATATCAGACGTGATCCAAAGTCCGTAGCATACTTAAGCACTCTCCCAATTTACTAAACAATTGGGCAAATAGCTGATTACTTCGATTGCTAATCAAAAAGTTGATAGGGAATATTCATGATCTATGTGCTTTTTTACTTAATTCGATCAATAAAGTTTAATCAATCGAAACGTTAGCTTTGTTGTCTTTAAAGTAGAGAAAGAATGGTGGTCGAATGTGTCAGTTGATGAACGTGTATAAGACGAATTATATTCTGTTGGGATGGTGAAGTAGCGAATTTCCTAAGCTCCGCCTCCGTGTTGAAAATATCTCCACTATAACAAGTATATGTGAATAACTACAGGGAAGTCATAAATCGAGAAGCATCATTTGAGGGACGAAATGGACGACTCGTGTTCTGATTGATCGATGACAACTTTAATCGTTTTTATACTCTCGCAACATGTTGCTACAGAGTATATTAGTTTCGTTCACCTAACGGTTGTTTGTAACACCTAGAACTAAACGAGTTAGATATACACATATACATAGATAAATGATCAGGATGAAATGACGAGCTGAAATCCGAGTGACTGTCTGTCCGCCCGTCCGTCCATCCGTCCGTGCAAACGATAACCTGAGTAAAAATTAAGATATTTTGATGAAACTTGGTACACGTGTTCTTTGTTACCGTGAGGCGGCTAGTATTGCAGTTGGGCGTAATTGGACATCTGCCACGCCCACAAAATGCCATGAAAAATGCCAATGAAAACAGATAATGTGTTATAACTAAGCAGAAAATTAAGATATAAACGTGTAATTTGGTACAGAGGATTCTAGTAGGGTGGTGTATCTGTGGGCAGAAATTTTTGTGAAAGTGGGTATGGCCCCGCCCTCCCATTAGGTTTAATATATATATCTCGGAAACCGTTAAATCTAAGTCAATCAAACTTGAGAGTAAGTTCTTCTAGCATCTCTTCATATACTGAGAAAATAAGTGAAATTGGATAATAACCACGCCTACCTCCCATGCAAAAGTCAAATTTAAAACTACTAAAAGTGCAATAACTCGCTGAGGGAACACGTGAGAAACATTAAATCTTGCAGCAAATATGATACGGAAGAGTTGCACAGGAACCCGTGTAAAGTTTTGGTAATGGCTGTGGCACCGCCCACTTTTAGGAGAAAGCCCATATCTCAAGACCCCCTTAATCGATTTCAACAAAATTTGGTATGGGAGATTATATTTCTTCTTATGTTACATTCTGAAAATGGACGAAATCGGATAAAAACTATGCCTACTTCTCCTTCGACACAATTTTAAGTTTCATCGGATCCTTTCACTTTGAAGCAGATAAATCGAGCAGCAATTAAGATATGAAAATCGAATTTTTCACAAATAGTACTTTCAAGATATGCCATCTCATACGTAAACATAAAGGAAATCGGATTATAACTTTTCAAGCCACCAGATACCCTCACCCTCAGTGCCTCTATCTGACTTTTTATCGAAAACATTGGAAAATCTGTAAGACATTGCAACGAAATTGGAGGATTATCTTTCCATGATAATAGAGTACCAAAAATGGTGGAATAGTGTGGTATCAAAAATGGTGGAAATCCGGTAAATACTACCCTAACCCTCGTATACCTAATATATTGATTTTCAACCTTCTTGTAGACTTTATACCATATATTATGGTCAATATGTAAGATATCTTAGCAAAATTCAGTGAACGTGTAATATCGGATACACCAGAGTTTACTGCCGAAAATGTGTGAAATCGGTCTACGAATTATCCCAGCTCCCATATGCTATATATAATGATTTTCGCTATTCTAGCAGACTTTATTCCGAATATGTTGGTCATTGTGTGAGTTACCTTCACAAAATTGCGCAAAAACATGCTCCCTAATATACTTTAATAATGAAAAGAGTTAATGTTATCAGTGTAGATCTTCCTCAATCCTAAAAATGCCCGATATAAGAATTCCCGACATTCCACCTGTCTTTAAACCGTTTATGTTGGTCAATATGTGTGATATTTTAATGAAATTAAGTGGATATGTTTTCTTAAACACAATGTGATTTCGCGCTAAATATGAAAGAAATCGGTCTAGACCATGGTTTAAGCCGCTTATTCCTAATATAATGATTTCCTTTTCTCTGTTTGACTTTTACTTCATATATCTAATATATTCATTAAACAACTTTGGTTCAGTTTATATCGCATATATCACGAAGCAAAATATAACAATGAAAGTACATGAGTCTATTACCTGTAATATAAATTAATAAGATACCAAATATGATTGCAATCCATTGACAATTTCTTCGTTCTTCCGTAACATTTTTTAATATAAAGTTATGCCAACACCTGAACGCAATTCCCCGCCTCTGATTTTTGCACAATGCGAGAGTATAAAATGTTCGTTTATTTATTATTCAATTTTTACAATGTTATCAATTTCTATGCCCCATTGCATATTAATTCCTTTTCCATGCAACAATCCAATTAAAACAGAAAATCACAAATTTTTGTCTTCTGAATGTTTGTTTATTCGTTTATTTGCTCGTTTTTTTGTTTTCTTATTGTCTCTTTATGAATATGTTTTTGTTATATAATTTACATTACACATTTCTTATTATCATTAGTTATTATTATTTGTGTTTTAAATTTTTTATTTTTTGTTGTTTGTTTTTTTTTGTAAAGCGACACACTTTCACACAGAACTAATCTAAAATCGTAAAATCAATAAAGTTGTTGGAGCTGACACCGCAATTCATCGACTTACTATAATTGTTGCAAGTTTTTTCTTCATGTGATACACTCTAAGTACTTTTATAATACATATTAGTGGGCAGATGATAGACATATATTTATTTCGTTTTAAAACAGCGGTATTTCTATGTGCATAGTATTGCTTGAGTAGGTATGTATAAGCGGTTATGTACTAAATAGAGACATGTTCACTCGGAGGAAAAACTATTTATGTGTGCATGTTTTTAAGTAAAGCTTTTTATTTGGGCTAAGTTGGTAAATTAAAAACAGAGCCATTCTAGTATTTGGTACCATTGACGTTCTAACTTTAAATTCACATATATACTGTTATTGTATTTCAAAAGGTTTCATTGAAAAAATTAAAAAATTTGTAAATTTTTCATAGCATTAGTACGTATATAGGTACATAGATATTCGATATTAGGTCCATTGCATATAGCATAATACTAATATAAACATACATTAAAAAGGTTCGCTTGGAAGCCTTCTTCCTTAAACTTATAGCCTTATTAACAAAAAAATTACATTTTGATTTAAAAAAATTTTTGATAAGAAATCGAAATACAAAAAAATTATAAAAAAAAATCCAAACCGTTAAAAAATGTTATCAGCTTCGTTTTTTCACACTTTATCTTACAAGTTTTTAAGTTTTTTGCGGAAGAAAAAAAATTTTATATTGAACCTCATAAAGTGTGTGTCATAAACTCAGTAGTAAATATAAGCACACAGTAAAAATACAGTTATATTTTATGGCCTTTTATACACTCGCATCAAAGTATAAAACATAATAGTTTTGTCAAAATATTATTTGTTTAGGTAATATCCATAGTATTTATTTTCTTTAATGTTAAAGGTGCTCATTTTGAAAAAAAGGCTCTCTGACTTAATTTTTTACCTCGGTCGAAAACCCAAATGTCCTAATTTTTACGTAATATAAACAACATATTTTCGTAAAGTAAATAGTTTTATTATTTATATTTACTTCTCGCTCACAAAAGTTCATACGGAAGAAACTAGCTGCTCCCATTAACTCTGAAACCCCTTTTACAAAACCAAAAAATTAATAGTTTCGTAGTTTTGTATTAGGTTCTTAAGTTCTATATCTTTGACAGTAAGAAATATCGCTCAATTGAGTAGACCCCTACAAAACTTTTAAAAATTTTAAGATTGCGAAGAGAAGCATAGAAAATATATAATCGAGTAAGCATGGAGAGACCACTTTTTCCAGATCAACATCAAGTTAGAAGCAATCAAAACTTAGCGAGCTGTGCAGAGGCATTTCCTGCAGTGTATTATATTTGAAATACTATGGCAAGGAGATGGAGAAGTAAATTCTTCTAATATATTCTTCTAATATTCTTTCTAATATAGAAATATATATGAGATAACTGTAAACATGCAAACCAGAGTATTATAGGCTAGATTTTATGAGGAAACTAATACTTTTTGTGAACTTTTTGAGATCTCCCAATAAATATTTTTGTATTAATTAATCAGTTATGTATTCATATAAAATAATTTAATTATTAAAATTAAAATAATAAAAAATAAACAATTAGAAATTAAATTCGCCTAAATATATTTTATTCGCGCATAATTTATTGAGAAATATGAGGAAATAACTGTTTGTTAATTTAATTAGTTTTGGTTTCACACATTTCTGCGAAATTAGTTATGCTTTCAAATCAAATTAATCTTTCCATGCAATAATTTTAAAGCGTGATTTCGGACGAAAAAGTATGTGCTTTTGTGTTTTGTGTTTTTGTGAGGTGGACAATTTCAACAATTTATTTTATTTTATCTACAGCAATAAAATATTGAACCATTTTGATTATAATTAAAAAAATCTCATTTTACTTTAAACAATGGCGCATTTACACATTCAAAAAGTTATGTTGAAATAAGATGATATCATACAGTTAGACATTTATGACAGTTAATTATGTTTTATGTGGATAAGCGATCTGTATACAAGAATGTATGTAAAGCGCTGCATTTTCAGATAGTTTAATTTGGTTTTACAGTTAATGCTTACTCTGGTATACTAATGAAATACACAGCAACTCTTTCGTAACGGAATACGATTTCGTAACGGAATACGTATTGGAATTGGTTATCAAATTGAGACACTATGGCGGATATCCTTTCAATTCGATTTTTATAATTCGCTCTCTTTTATTCTCTAAACGAATTTGAATACTCCTTGTGAAATGATCCCCGTTTTGGTTTTTAATAATTGAGATTATGCGATCGATTGCACATCTTTCCTATTATAAGCTCATCATGCAAAATGTTATTAATGCCAGGTATGTTTCAATTTCATTGTTTCTGACATGAAGATTTTGCTTTATAAGTTCAAAAACATTACGGATATTAACTTACACAGTAATCGATCTTGGCTCACTCTCATGACATTGAGAGAATTCACTGAGGCAGTTCTTAAGACAATCTATGATGGGTTTCGTTTGCTCATAATGATTTAGGTCTATCAAAGCATTCTTTCTTTTTCAGAGTTCAAATAAATTTAATTCCTTCTTTTTTCGCATATTTTAAACTAGCCTTATTCCTATTTGTGTGGCTCTTGCCTCCACAATGAACCTTTCGTAATTCGTGCTTTCACGTGCTTTTGTCACTAACGTCGATGTGGAAGATCTTTTAAAAAATATCGCTCAGAAATTTGTGGTTTCTGCAATTATTTATCAATGTATATTGCAAGATTAGAAGGCCTCACATTCATTCCTATTGTAACAATATATACAGGTGCCAAAAGATGCGTTCGATCACGTTGAATTCAATACATATTTCCCTACTTTTAGGAGCAATCGCTTGTTGGTGTGGCCAACTTTTTCGAGCCTAGAAATTGTTTTCCATCTTAAATAATAATTTAAAATAGCGGTTTCGTTTCAAATAGGGGTAAAACAGTAGTAGCAGTAGTAGGCCCGGAAATTTACTAAAAACCAAGATATCTACTTTGGATTAAATCTTATTTCGACATTTTGAACATGAAATCACTTCAATAATTCTTAATTTAGTTTCCTTTAATGTGGTTTTGTTGCTAGAGGAACATGTCGAATAAAATTTCTTAACCCGTGAGAAATTCAATACAGGAAATTGGAAACTATTGATTAGTTTTAATAAGTTAAAATTTAATTCATGAAGTTATTATCAGTTGGATTAGTGGTCGGCATTTCATAGCACAATTGAGCTAGCTTACATCGCACGTCCGCTTACGCTCTATCGTTCAGTCGTTGTCGAGACAACAACGAAACAGTATTGCGTATGGCCGTACCGTCAAGGCAAATGTGCCCTGCCCGAAATTATTTATGATTACGAAAGCGTTTTAGAGACATGAATTACATTATGTGTTTTAGGTAATTTTAAGACAATAAAGTTAAGGTTTTTAGAGTTCAATATATTTCTTTTAAACGTAAAATATACAAGATGAAAAAAGAAGTACGAAAATTCTTTTTCCACGAGAGAATGAAAAAAAATCTCTGAATTTAGGGCTACATACTTCTCACTGGGTATCTTTTCTTTCGTGCTCACTCACACAGTCGCAGTTCCTCGCATGTCGACCGCTAGTTTGTTTAAGAGAGTTTCAAGTTAATGATATTTGTTCTCAAATATGCTCATTAATAATAAGTATGTAGAACTAAATTGTAGATGGTAATAAAATATACTAGATTGTATTATGGAAATATTATGGAAATATAATAGATGGTATTAATATATATATATATTAAATATGCATATTAATGTTTATGAACTCATAAACCACATTAAAATGCATGCTGATTAAATATTTTTCGATTGTGGCTTTTTCAGTACCATGTCGCCGCTCAAATCCAGCTACACCGCCTTTGCCATAAATTTCATTAGTTAACATTTCACCGATTCGCTAAAATGTTGTTGTGTCAAATTTCAAATGTTGTAATATGCGGTTGAGTTATTTTTAATTTTAAAAAATCCATAATTATAACGGTTGTAATTATGTTGATTCATAATTACTATATATACATAATATATAATAATTATTAACACACTTTTCTTATGTGGAGTTCACATTTTTCTGAGGCAATTCGAAACTCCGACACGAAGTGATAGCCCAGGCTTAAATTTCAACTTAAAAGAAACATTTGTAAAGATATATATAAGAAGCAAATGCTGGTCGAAAATCGTCAAGTTACTATAAAATCTTGATATTTTTCAAAGGGTTGCCATCATTTCAAAATGCTCAATATCGAAGGTATGTATGTATGTATTTGTTTACATATTCAGGGTTGCTATGAAAGCCCAGACGTATTTGCTTAGTTGTTAGAATTCTAAAATTATGATTTTTAATGGGTTCACAGAATCTGATAGAATATTCAGATTTTAATAATAACTGAAAGTGTTTTCGCAGCAAATCGAAAGAATTGAAACGTAATATTTAAAATCTGTACGCACTGAGTCTGTGGATTTGTTACTTATAGCGGAACCGATAAAATTGCTTTCCATGACACTGAAAATTAATAAAAAGTCAAATTCGGCCATCAAACGATAATAGAGAAAATAGAGAAAACCATATCAGAATTCATGACATCTAATAACATTTTTTATAGGTTTGAATTTTGGTTCCGACACCTATCAGATTACACAGCAACCTTGATTAAAGCCAATATAAAATTGAAAGATTTAGAAAAAAAAATGTGTTTAAACAAAATTGGCGTTTTCTTTTTTTGGTAAAACTTCATAACCTCTGGCTGAAATTCAATTTTATAATATTACATTTTAAACGGGTTACTACAGTACGTTAGTGCGAGTGGCGAAAGAGAATACTAAAATGTAAAAGTTAAATCCTTTATTTCACATCTCGTAGACTAAATTTCAACAACAACTTCTACACACATTAATTAAAGTAGTTAGAATTAGCATTAGCATTTTTTTTTTTACGAAGCTCTCTGTACACTCTAACTGATTTAAGGCGTTCATACCTTTCATACATATTCTCGAGAATTTTTGTTTTCTCCAAACATGTGCATGTTAAAAAAATACATTTTCATTTATGGTACATTATAATATACATTATAGAATTGGAATCATCTGGCACCTCTGCAGAGACGTCCACAAACCATGATGAATTTTGTCAGCTGTAATTTTCTGCCAAGCCTTTTCTGTTTTTATTGTTTTTATTTCGCACCTAATTAGCGACATAATTAAAGCTGCTGATTACAGTTATTACAACAACTATACACTACTCAAAAGATATGTGTGTACTAGTTTTTACTAAAACACATTCATATATTTAATTGTCTGTATGTATGTGTGTTTATGTACACACTTACACATGTAATATGGCTTTTACACATTTATACACTATGCACATAGTTTCCTAATATCTATTTCTATAATATTAGTTATATATATGTACACAAACATAAACTAAACACACGTAAAGTCACACATACAAGCGCATATTAATTTTTGATTACATAAAATGCAGTCGAGTGACTTTGCAACTGCCGCAATTATGCCCAGCATACATTTACATATCCATACAATAGTTACGTATATTTACTTAACACTACATTTACATGGTCGTATACATACTTACATATAACAGATTTTTAGTTGTTTTGTCTTAAAATACAATAGATACACAATATGCAAGATTTAGTAGCTACATAAATTAGATATTGACTTCAATCGTTTCACATTTTTCTTTTTTACGCCTATTCATTTACGTTCAATTCATTTCAACTTCCTTCACACGCTTGCAATTTACAATGCTTTGAGTTGCCTGCTGTCCTCCGCACGACTGTGCCCTGCAATTATAGTTAATTTTCGGTGGTGTCTTCCATGAACTACCCACTAATAGCGGGTCCAGCTGTTGCGTCTGTGATGTCTGTAGGGTATACTTTTAGGCGTTTCGTGCTCCTCTATCACCTCGTTGTCGTTGTTTGTGTCCGTCTGTTGTTTGAGTCTTACAAATATCATTTCGAATTGTTGTCGCAGCTTGTTGCGCAGTCGCCGGAATTGCATTAGCTATCACGTGCCCGTCGAGAGGTCATCTTTCAGCCACTGTGGTATGGGTCGTGAGCCCAGCTTCTTGAGCAGCTTCACTAGCGCTGTATTGTGGCTTAGATAGTAACTAAATATGGGAGAAACCGAGAAAGTTGTGTTTAGTAAAACAATTATTGTAAATATATGTGGTAATTTATTAAGAGATGGGGAAGTAGAACGAGTCCAAAATCGAAAATTTAAATTGTCTCCAAGTAGAGGTATGTGTCCCAGAGATTTGAGAAAGCCCACCAATTTGAGAAAAGGCATATGGAAAACTCAAACATTTCTACTAACATATATAATTTTCCCTGGATGCCAAAATAAGGAAGTAAGGTAGGAAGCGAGAGAACATTAAAAGATTATCGGGGAGTTTTTTACGAATATAGATTGCTGATCTGTCTAACCAAATAAACATACAAACATATGAACTAATTATCAAATTAGTCGAATATATTATAATAAACATTCATTAAGATTAAGACATCGAAAAAAAACCAAAATTAGTTCATTATAAGATTTCATACTTTCTCCAATATAGAACACACACAACGACAATACAATATCAAGCGGTTTTTGGAGTTTTTGTCAATTTAAAGGTTTAATGAAACAAAATTTCATTAATGAGAATTTAAATTATTCTTACTCCGTAAGTTACTTCGTAAGTAATATTTATGTGTAAGTAGATAAGTCTGATCCAATAAAGATATAAATGGAGAATAAATAAAATTTATAAGGGGCACAATGTAGGTAACTTTGTTCAATCATTTAGTTTATTAAAATACTAGCATTACTGCTATCAGTTGAATTATAACATTTTAATATTGTATGTACATATTTCAAAGCTCATTTTCTGTTTGTACCCCTAGGTAGCGCCTAAAATTTCATTGTATATAGATATAGAGAAATATATATCAAAATGATCGGGATAGCGAGACGAGTTGAATTCCACAGTCTGTCCGTGCAAGCGATAACTTGAATAAAAACTGAGATATATTGATAAAACTTAGTACAGAATGGAATCGGTTAATCGCCACGCCCACTATGAAGCGTTATATCTAAGCCACAAACCTAGAAACGAGACTATAATTATGTACACGGCATTTAGAGGAGTGAGTGGCATCTGTGATTAAAATTGTTTTTAAAAAAGTGGGTGTGGCACCGCCCTTTAATAGGTTTAATGTTCATATCTCACAAACCACTAAAGCTATATCAGCCAAAGTTGCTCTGAACTAGTCTTTCTGGCACCTCTTCATTCGGAGAGAAAATGGACCAATGAAATCGAATAATAACTATAATCCATATAACGGTTATGTTTAAAACTGCAAAAAGTGCGATAACTCAATTAAAAAATAACCCAGAATCATCAAAAATAACAGTGAAGATGGTACGAAAGGATTGCATAGGGGCCGATGTAAAATCCCATATATCAGGAACAACACTACCGATTTTTACCCAAATTGGATAAGGCTAAGGATAATATTTCATTTCTATGTTAGAGTGAAAAAATTGGCGAACTCGGACAACGACCAGGTCTACTTCTCATATAACAACATTTTAAATTCCTTCACCATACAATATATATATATCAAGCACCGATGAAGGTATCGGGATAAAACTTTGCACAAATAGCGAGTTCAGGGTATGCCATCTCACGTCTAAAAATGGTCAAAGTAGGACTATAACTTTTCAGGTATCCAGATACTGAATATATGGACCTCTGGCTGAATTTTTACCCAAAATGCGGATCAATCTGTGAGATATATTAATGAAATGTAGAGATCATCTTTTCCTGATAATAATGTGTCCTTTTGCCAAAAATTATGATAAGGATTTTCAATAGATTTTTAACAGATTTTCAATATATACTTGGTGGTGGTGGTATATACTTTGGTGATGAGAATGGGTGCAATAGATCCACGAATTACCACAGCCCCCATGTGCTACATTTTATGATTATTGTATTGTTATAGAGGCTCTGAGCTAAATATATCAGCGAAATTTTGAGTTATCTTAATCAAATGAGGTGTAGATATGTCCTCGAGCATAATATGAGTTAATAAGATACCATATGTGATTGTGGATTATGTGGATTACAATCCATTCACAGAATTCACGAATTTTGATTTCAGTTGCAACATTTTTTAATGCAACGTTTTGTCAACACCTGAAAACAGTTCATCGTCTTTGAGACGAATACTCAATTATAAAATTTCGTTTACATCCGGACTTAGCGCTGCCTTACATTTTTAATGCCAACATCATTCATTTTATTCTAGGTATAAATAGTTTGGCAACTTGTTGCGAAAGTATAAAAAACCAAAATGGCAGACAGAATCAAATATATGCGGCTAGTATGCAATAATAATTAGAGCGCATATAATTAAATATTTCATTTTTGTGTTATTTTTGCTATTATTTAGAATTAATTAATTTCAATAATTTTCAGGCTATTACTGACTTAAAAGTGTCTTGTTTCTTTTTTCATTTACTTCATTCAACTTAGTTTTTTAGTCAAATATTCTATTTAATCTCAATAATGAATTTAAGCTCCCATAATAATTACATAACTATTCAGTAAACACTATAAATCACCGGTTAATTAAAAGTTGTGTTGCCTCGCTGTCACATATGCTCCTCACATATGTGATGAAGAAGATTATATATGCAAATATATATGTGGTTGTATGTGTCGTTATTATTGTGAGCGTTTTGCTATTTCGATACAAAAGCGAACTTTATTAAAATCCACGAACTTAATCCAATTTTAATTAAGTGGACATTATTAGGAAACGACTGCGAACTAGCAGTGCATAAAGAATGTTGCACCAAAAGCAACAACAAACAACATTAACAACACATGCACGTTGCTACATGGGTACCAGAGAATAGTTTAAAGAATTTGTTGTTTATAGCCATTTGATTATCGAAATTTCATGAATATTACTGGTTTCCTGGTATTTGATCGATAATGAAAGTGGGGATTTAATTTGGAAATCTACAATTCTGATTGTATTAAGCTGTTTATGAAATTCTGTGGTCGTATTTAATCCAACATTGATCAAAATAATATCTTTTTGATCCTTTGATTTGTAGTTGAATACTTTTCCAATTTGCTAAAATTTGTAAAATAAAAAATATAATAACAATTACATAAGCTTTCCAATATTTAATGATCCTGTCACAGATACTAGCCATCCAACTCCCATATAAAATTAGTCGTTAAGTCTGTAAGACTCTATAATTTTGTACGTCATGACATTTATATGTTCATAAAAATGTTTAATATCACCTAAAGCTACCATCGACTACAACAAGTTAAATATAGTTATTGTTTTCACTTTTTGCATTTTTTTTCTTTTGGCATATTCAAAAACTCGGAATGTTCTCTCGAACGATCTACCTGGTTTATCAATAAAAGAGCGATCCTTAAGGGTCCTAACCTTCAAGTGCAGATCCAACTTTTGTGTAAAAGCTAATTTATATAGTATTATAATTCTCTTCGGCAAAGTTCGGCTGCCGGTTATCGATAAAGGAAATTCCCTCCAGTAATAAAAAGTTAAGAGCCCAGATTTATAATCGCAAGCGATAAAAATTTGGGATAATGTCTTTTACGTTGAGCTCATCTCAAATGAAACGTAGTCTGCAGCATTATTTATTTATTGAAAGCATTGGATAAGATAACTACAAAATTCGACTAAATAACGACTAAAGAGAATTTAAAATGTGAAAGAAATTCTTTCGGATACATTTGCATTTTAGAAGCTTTTATGTATGACTCACGGCGTGAGCAGTGGAATAATGTATGATAGAGGAAAAATTTTATTTTCGAAAGATCAGTCTGGTTATGCACAATCAGTACCAAAGCTAATATTCAACTCTGATTTTCATTAAAAAAAAAACTAACTGAAGACTTAATTGGAGAATTAAAATGCAAAATCCTGTCGAGGAAAACATTTTACATTTTATATCTATCATATATCTCTTTTTAATCGCTGAATAGTGGCTGATGAAAAGTTTCGATAGGAGTCCCATAAAAGAAGAAGATTCAAGGTACGAATTCGAACATTTAAAAAATATTCTATGTGGTACAAGCTAGTAGTAGCAAAATATGTGGGAGAACTCTTCAGAGTTTATAAGACTAAGTAGAGAAGAAATGGGCTAAATTGGATAACGAAGTAACAATTCACGCACTCTTTTGAACGAAGCTAAAATATTTTAGGCGGTCATAGTGTCAATCAAGCAGAATAATTAAAAAGTTTATAAAATTATTTGAAGGCCGTATTAAATGCAGGAGGAATTTCGATGGAGTCGAGTAATATTGATAAATTCCATGCAAATTTTGGGAGATTACTGTTTTCAGCAGCAAATATTTCCAATTTTGTTTTTGTTTTACCAAATCAAATATATCCTAAAAATCAATAAGGAGCTTTACATAAGAGCCCTACTAAGGCATGCACCTACATATGTTCCATAGTAGAATCATACATATACATCAGCTCACACGAAATGCCAAGCTTTCATGTGCGTGCCATAGCCGACAGGCACCAATGAGTGTGAGTAGGAGTGAAAAAGCAGAACACACATTCAAGAAAGAGTAAAGTGAGTCAGGAACTTGCCAACTGAATAGAGAACTTGAAAACTGAATGAAAGCAGGAGCTGGAGCTGTCACTGCAGGACGCTGCACACTGGCCGTCGTATGATATCTACCACGCGGGCACTACTGATAGCCGGAAAAGTGTAGCGAGAAAAAATTTAAAATAAAAGGCAGAAGAAACGAGCATGTCGACCAGCCGCCACGTGTGCGACTGCGCTTACATACAAACTCATGCAAACACATATACACACTACATATAGAAGTTTTGTTTGCACGCCGCAAACGTGCCGGTTGAGGTGACAGTGAAGCGTTGAGCTGGCAAAGCTGGCGAAACAAAAACGGAAAAGCAATTTAGGAAACAGTGAAATGCACTTTGCCTAAACCTCCACCGCTGTAACAGCAGCGGCATTTTGCTGGCAAGCGATCAAGCGTGCGAAATTGAGCAACAACAAAAAATCAAAAATAAACAGCCAAACCATTTAGATTTATTGAAGCATACACCCAGACGCACCGGAGTAGTATGTAAATTCCCCACAATCTCAATTGAATTTCGACATTCTGCCCCAACCACCAACCAATTGGCAGCGTCAATGAATGTTACGCTTGCATGTGTGGCTCCAAAGTGCGTAGAACCGAAACAGCAACAACAAACGTCATTTTGAACTTCACTCGGCCACTCAACAGTCGGCGCGCATTCCAATATTTCGCACATGAATTGTTAGCCAATTGTAGACGCCCACACCGGAAATATGTTGGCAGCCAACCCACACACATACACACACCATGATAAAACTCACCGCTGCAGCAGCTTGGCGCTGCGCTCGTCCATCGACGGATACTGACGGCCCTTTGATTTGCCCAGACACTTATTGTGCTTCTCGCTGAGCGCCTGACAGAAGAATCCCTTCTTCGTATCAAAACGCAAATGATTCGAATAGTCGAGTGTCGGTTGTATTTTGAGGAAGCGCTGCAAATCGTTCATCACATCCACCGGGTTGAGACGCAACTGTTCGCCGTCGATGATATGCAGTTGCTGGGCAGGGTAGTAGGCCAGCCAGTGCTCCAGGTGTTGGGCATATTTGCCGGGATTCAAGCAGCGATTACGCAAGTCTTTTAGAGCTTTCGGCCCCGAGTCGCTGGCTGTGATTACCTGTAAAGACAGAAGAGCAGTATTTGAGTTGCGAAAGCTTAACGGTATTATTGTTTGTGAGGCTTAATTCAATTAATGATACTATATTACACAGCATGCTCAAATGTATTAGACTATACAAACATTATACAAAGACAGATTGGTCTTGATTCTTGGTCTAGAGGTTACCAACATTTTCGATTTTCTTCCTATTCGCTTCCGTTGATTACCACGAAAACGAAATGCAACATAGGTACTCCGTTACTTTCATAATGAACGTTTAAAATATTAAGATCAATAAATTCGGTTCTACGCTATGCGTCTTCCTAGCCATAGAAGTTCCTTGAGCGCTCTAAGCAAAATTTTTTAATTTCATGGAAGCTTAGTATCAGTACTAACTGATGACTATCTAAGATGAATAAGGGGTTAGGTCAATCTAGGGTCCTCAAAAAAGGCCTAAATTTAACAATTTACTCTGGGAGTAAGAAAAAATCAAATGTACTATATTACTAGTACGGTGTACTATATTAGGAACTCGTGCTATCTGAAACAAAATAACCTTAATCTGCATAAAGCCTACTAGTAAAGTACATATGTTTTTAGCTTCATATACATTTTTCTCAAAAAGTCGAACTTGCAAAATTGAAAAAGTGAAAATTTCGACCTAGAAAATTACCTGCAAATTGTTTATAAAAGAAGTTGCAATAATAACAAAACATTGCACAAAGTTTCCTGGATAATGTTATTGCGAAGCTACAGTTAAAATTTCGAGTGCTTAAAAATTTACGTGGTGAAGCTGACTGACCCGAACGCTTCGACACTACAGTGGATTAGTCAGAGAAAATTTGTTATCACTTCTACCAATTGAAACATTTTTAGGACCCAAAAGTGTACTTTAAGCCGAAAAAAATATATTTTTCGAAAACCCTAAACTGACTTAACCCCTTTACCTATAGAACTCTGGGCGAAAGGAAAGATATTAGAACTCACTTTGAGTACTCGTTTTGAGAATCTCGAAGAGGACAGAACATCTCCTTTGGATGTGCAACGCCGTACCAGACTTTTCAGCGATTTATTCAGCTATCATTTTCTTAGCATTAAGTTAGGTTAGGTTCTATGACTGACACCGAAGATGGGGATCACACTTGGACCGAAAAACACAACCCCTTTGGAAGTCAGACAACTCCTATAGTTGGATCTCAGTTACCGACAAAGTGCTTTGAACCCATCATAAATTTACTTAGAAGTTCCATTTCTATTTGTGCTAGTTTATTAGATCCAAGATGTTTGAGCCTTCTGAAGATCAATAAGCGCTAAAAGACAAAAAAGTGAACAGCTTGGCATGGAGTTGCTGTGGTTAAAGAAGCATGTAATTCTTGACGATTGAGAATGCAAGTTAGAATTTATTAGAATTTAGAAGAGTTGTTATACAACATTTCTTAATACAAGCTTTTGCAAGCACCTGAAATTAATTTCCCCCCTTTGATCCTTGCATATTGTGAGAGTATAAAATGTTCATCTTCAACTGAACTTAGCCCTTTCTTACTTGTTTTATTTGCATATGTTCATTAAGTCTATTATAGACTAGTCTATTTTTATTCAAAGTCGATTCGATCTTGAATAATATGAAACGGATAGCTCTATAGGAGATTCATTTACCACTGGGCGGAATAACTGTGGTGTAATGAGAACTTACTTCGACAAGTCATGATTTGTTCTAGACCTTCTGATGTCGACACACAGCCATTTGCTATTAAAGAAATTTTTTTTTACCTGCAAACATATACTGACCATGTACAAATGACCAATACCAGCAATCGGACCACGCTGACCGGCGCCACAAATGTATGAGCGAACCACTAATTGACGTTAATTAAAATCAAAAATCAGAAAACGTATATTTCCATGTTGTAAACCACTTGCATACATCAATAACTGTAATTACATATGTACATATACCCACGCTTGTAAAATTTGTAAATTGTTGCAAGTATGAACTTAATCAAGTATGCAAGTTTGGCTTATGAAAGCCACTTAATTTTGCATGTAACACAAACACGCGCATGCATGTGTATGTGTGTCGATGTAACTACCTGTATACAAATTAGAAATGAACAAAATTGTAGTTTACATGGTCATTACCACAATTCCGATTAAATTGGAATATTTGCAACATTTTGCTTATCTCGTAATCAGATATTCAGCTTTTACTGATTGCGGTTCTGCGGTCAACATTGCTTATGGGGACTGCACCCGCTGATTACGCACAGCGCCAATACAGTAACTACGAAATCGTGATAAACGGCTTACATATACTTATGGAAGATATATACATCTACAGTTATCTATTGGTATATAATCAATTATTTTGTAATAAATAACTTGAACTGCATTTTCGTAAAAGCCGAGAGGTGGATTTTTTGGGGGAAAATGCATTGAGATAATTTAAGTATGCCAATATAATCACACACATACGAATGCAACAAAAAATTTCAAGAAGTTTTTAAAGTCAAAACAAATTTGTTCAAAAACAAAATTTATTCAGACTGCTTTTAGTGGTAATGTAATGATATACTGCATTACAGTGAGTATAAGTAAGCCCGTTACTTTTGGAATAAAGCAAAACAAAAAAAATATTTTTGTTTAAAATTTGGAACGAATTTTCTCGTCACAAGAAGTAGAGAGCATAGTTGTAGCCTAGTTCATATCACATTCTGATTACAAAGGCTCATTCAAGCTTAAAGTTAAGCTTAGAGTCGAGCAAGATCGCTTGCGATGCCTCTCTCGAATAACGATAAATTTTTGTTTGTTTTGCTACCGAATTGACAGTCCTTGGCTGGATAAAAACTCGGGTCCGTTCCTATTACCTGGACCAGACTGCCTTGGGGACGTATCAGTATTTTTCCTTGGCTTCGGTAATAATCTCATCGACATAAATTTCGATTTTTATTACAATTTAGTTAAGAAGTTTGTTCGAGACTTGTTCCGTGTATTTTTCGTCTCCGAATCTAACCTAACCTCACAATTGATAGCCGATATGATTAGAATTGCTTTAAACATTTACCCACTAGCCAAACATCCTTTATCCATACACTCTTCTTTATTAACTATATCAATCCGCCTTATTGCTTGATTTTACTGAAATGTTTCTCAAATTCATAAGTTGCGCTTCTAAATTGCTTTTAGAGTACCCGGATAAGCCATTGAGATTTTAGTGTTTTCAAATAAGTTCTATGAGTCTGATATGGGTTTTTGGAACATGGTAAAAATACACCTCAAACTAACATTTCCCACAAAGATTTCGTTAAAACAGTTGCAATGTAACAAATAGTTCAGTTAGGATAGTTCATGGCTCTAAGAGACGACGTACATGCAGTAGACTTCCAGAGAGCTTCTAGTTAGCTGCCAATAGTTAGCAAACGGCTATTGGGTATATAACTATATTTGTCCGGGTTTTTTTTTCAAATTTGAACGTTCATTACAAAAAAAACATGTATTGTTTTATTATTATATGTATTATATGTATATGTATTATTCAAAGTATTGCCCATCTGAAGTTATGACATTTTCCCATTTTTCTGGCAATTTGTGGATTTCATTCCAAAAGAACTGCAACGGCTTGACGGCCAAGAATGAATAAAGCCAATTTTTGATACCCTGTTCTGATGTGAACCGTATTTCAGTGAGGACATTCTGCATCGACCGGAACAAATGGTAGTCAGAAATGGCAAGGTCTGAGGTATAAGGTAGGTGAGGAAAAACCCCCCAGCCGCTGTTTTCCAAATAGTTTTTAACCGGTCTTGCAATATGAGACCGAACGATCTCATGATGGAAGGTTATTGCCTCGTGTCTCGTTGGAAATATCGGGTGTCTCTCTCTGAGATTGAAGAGGCAATCTCTCTCTGCAATTTGAGGACTTGTTGTCGGTAGCGTTCCCCATTAATGGTTGCACCCTGTTTTAGAGGCTCATAATACAGCACGCCCTTCTGTTCCCAACAAATACAGAGTATTACCTTGGTGTCAGGAATATTCGGCTTTGCCATTGATTTGAGAGGTTGGCCAGGTTTCACATATGATTTTTTGCGTTTAGAATTCTCTTAACGGATCCATTTTTCATCACCAGTCTTAATCCGATACAAACCCGACTTCTTTGGTAGCGTTCAAGCAGCATTTCTAACATGAAAAATCGTCTCTCAACGTCTCTTGGCTTCAATTCATATAGCACCCAATTTCTTGTTTTTGAAAGCCTCCGGCTGCTTTTAAACGTTTTGAAATGGCTGCTTGAGAGACTTCCAGAGATCCTGCGAGCTCTTCTTGTGTTTCCTCATCTTCAAACTTGTTTGGCCGTCCACGACGTTCTTCGTCTTCCAAGCCCTCCAAAATACATGTGTGACGTTTCAGAGCCGCACGGGTCATATGCGTATACTGGCTGTATACAAAGAATCAAATTTTAGTTTTATGGTATTTCTCTAGATATTATTGGATATGATTGGTTCAAAATGGGCGGTAGTACGAACGTCTGACAGCGATCGATCGGACTTAAGCCATTATGCTCGAAGTGCCTCCGAATAGTTGATCGATGTTTATAAGAAGTATTTTCAAGGCTATAACACAACTGAGGTTTGACAATGCGATATCAGAAGAAACTGCTTTTTTGTGTTTTGGAACCCACGTCGGGCCAACTGGTAATCGAGCGGTTATGGGTTACTCGATGCCATTAAATAAAGAAGGTGTAAAGTATAAAAAGCAAGCCGATAACTATATAAGCTAAAAAACCAATAAGGCATAAAACTCTCGCTGAGATAATAAGAAGCTTGGATGGTACTGACGCAATTATTGTAGAGTATAACGGTTTGATCATGAATGATTAGATGAATGATTGACAATCATTTTCAAATTGTGGGAACAGTCGGCCATACCATTTTTAACACTCTTTTATTATTACAGACAAAAACAAAAAAATTTTTATGTTCTTTTAACAACTTGAACCTTCTTTCGCATACCTTTAAACTCACACAAATATATTTATATACATATAAATTAAAATAAATAAATGACAAAGCCAAGCGTAACTATTCATGTAATTGGCAATAAATCTATGAAAGCTAAATTATCGAATTTCTAAAGAATCTGCAAGAAGATAAGTGTTAAATGGTCGAGTGCACCTAAAAGTATGCAACGAATTTTCCATTGAATTTGAATTTTCAATTTGTAATCGCATTTATTCGGTGTAAACGCACTCCGCCCACACACATTCATACAAATGTTGTAATGTGTGGCCACAAATTGAGTTGATTAGGATTATTTCTATGCCACAATTGCGCTTGCAACAGCAGCAAATCAAGAAAATATGGCAAGCAACATTGTCATGATAAATGAATTGGGGTGAGTGAGTGTGTGGTGACCGGAAAGAAATGCGGCAAGAACGATTAGAGTTGTCGAGTGGGGAGCTTGGCGGATGACGAGGGGAGGTGCCATTGCTTGCTTTGTGGTTGGAAATTGAAAAACTTTCAGACAATAAACCCGAAAATTGTGCAACACGTTGCATGAAAAGTGGAACACACATAAAATGTGCTTTGGCGTGCAGAAAAAGCAGGCGACACACACACTAACACATGCATACATGTGTATGTGGTCCGTCAATTCCTTGCACGCAGTTGTGTGGTATGTCTGCAAGAATGTGTAAATTTGTGCAAGGTGTGAATCGAGCAAGTCCATGTAATTGTGCCCCACCGACTGCGCTCGCAAACACATCAGCCATTCGTGCTCAACTGCGTAATTCGCACTGAGCCAGCCCTGTAGGAAATGCTTTCGCAATCGATGTTTTCGCTATGGAATGTTTATTCTGTTTCTGGTCGTAGATGTAATGAGGATCGAAGGTGGGTCAAGGAATATTAATCACAAATGGTGTCTGCTTCATGTGTGCTCTGCTCTACTGTCTAAATTGCAGGGATGGTATTGTAAATGGCTTATTATGGGAACTGGAAGGTGGCCAGTGTGGAAATAAACTGATGAAACTTATTGTCTGGTGAAATCAACTTTCTAAGATAAGTAATCCTACATAAGTTAAGGTAAAGTAAGGTAAATAATGCATATTTGGAAGTTCATATCCAAAGATAACACATAAAACATTTTGAATCATAATGCAACAGCGTCTTGCGAGAGTTTCAAAATGACATCTTATGTGCCACCTGAATGTCGGTTTGAACTGACTAACCAAGATTGCTTGAAACATCTCTGCTACAAAAATGGTACAAGGAAGTAAAACTCAGCAGCAACTTTGACTAGTTATGCCAACCGAATTCATCAAAATGTTTCAGCCTGAGGAGAAAAAATAGAAAATGCAGTTGCGTTGGAAAGTAGAGAGAGGAAAAGAGAGAGAGGAGCACCATCGCATAATTGTTGCCTGGACCGACCTCGCTTACGTTATTGCCTATAGTTTATTGAAATCAAAGCCAAGGTCGAACATAATCTTTAGCAATATATATAAGTAGATAGTCCATGGGTGTTACTTTGATAATCTAATGTTTGCTTTAAAGGGTCCAGATCCAGCTCAGCTACAGTTTACTGAAAAGAAGTGATCGAGCGTGCAAGCTACAACGCGGCTGAATCTTTTAAGAGTAACCGGAACTCAGTTCAGTGTAGCACCAATATGAAAATATTGCTATAGATTTTTTTATGAAACATTTCTCAAATTTGTTGTGTTTATTCCGAAAGAATTTCTCGAAATTGACATTAGTGCCCGTATATTTTACATATAAGATGGAAGTGCTTACTTCCTCCTTACTAAACTTACATAATCGTATAAACTTACATAATAAATACATAATCGGTGCTCTCTGCAACTTTTCATGATAATAGACCTTTAGTTATCTAACCGAATTATATAAATAAATACTCTTAGCCTTAGCGACTCCCAGCTAGTCTCCTTCGTTTCAGGACATCCGTGCGCATGCTCACGCAAGTATTAAACTGATTTGTGGTTTTATTTGCGTCTTGCTGCATGTCATCTGCATTTACTTCACACGTTAGTTCGGCACTAGCAATATGTGGAAAGCGGATGCAAACAATGGTGCCAACAAAAAAAAACAATAAAATTGCTACACTTAACAAATAGGATTTGAAATGTGGCAACACAGGATTTAACACGTTGCATGAGCTGACTGACAAATGTGGTTATATAAATTTGCATGTGTGTATGTGTGTATGAAAATACGGTAAATCGCTTAACAATTTACTTGAAATGCACATAATTCGGTCATCTGTCGGAAAACCAGTTTGGAAAGATAATCCGAGCTTGAGTGCAAACAGGGGGTTTTGCCGACATATATGTATTTGTAAGTGTATGTGTGTGTGTGTGACTTAAGTTGTGCCGACAAGTAGAGACGTTCTGTCAGAGCGAATGTCAAGAATAAAGCACTGATGTATGTATGTATGTATGATGATGTATGTGTACATGCAATACATATAATACACAGGGTGGTTCAATTAAACAATTTTTATTAAACCATAAATTTCGGCCTTGTGATTACATCTATTTTTTCTAGTTTATTGTTATCTATTACTTTTGAAAATTAAAGATTTGTCCAGCCGTCAATAACAGCAGATTTTGGAATCTGTAACAACTGCATTTCTGACCGCAGGCTGCTAATTAGACTGTTCCAGCTATATAAAGAGTTAAGCTGAGGGGGATCGGATCAAAGAAAGTATCAGTGCGTACATTATGTTTAAGGCTTGAATTATCCGAAATTTTTATACTAAAAACTACATAAAATGGCATCGAATCAGACAGCAATGAATTATAATCAAATTTCCAGGAGGAATGATTTTTGATCATTGAGGAATAGACGGTCTCCATAAAGGTTTTAGATGTAACATTAATATATTTTACTTTCCTTGGGTTTGGTATACATATAGAAGGATACTTTCTAATAGACTTTTAAACCCATTTGCAGATATTGATAAGCAACACTTCATAATAAACAGGTAGAAATCGCTGAGCACTCAGAAAGCTTGAATTATAAATTTTAAATCTTACTTCTAATTTTGGTTAAACAACCTAAAATATATAAATCCCATACGTTACTTATAAAAATAAGCGTTTTTAAACCTTTTTATTATCAATAGTAGTTTTGTAAGCTGGAGTCTGGAACAATTGAATATTAGTGAGTTTCTTATTTTCATTAAACCACTAACCTATGGAGCTTTGTCGAAGATATTTTTCGATGATATTTTCGTGAACAAACCGATTTTTACACTCTTTGTACAGTAGCGCATTCACCCTTATGCCCACTATTTTTATTTTTCCCATGTGTTATTATGATACTTTTCTTCTTCAAGGCCGCGTGGTAATTGAAAACCATCGTAAAGTTTGCATAGTCTATATAAATAGGTATACAAGAAATATGACGGGCTCTGACGGACTAAACAAGAGATATGAAGGCTCAGTTCATAAGAGTACCCTTGGTGTCATGTTTTCATTTACAGTTACCGTCATCGACTAGCCCTTTATTTCCCCCTCAGGCCTGATGTATTAAATAGTTAAATATTTATGAGAATTAAATTTTCTTGAAATGTATAACTAAGGGGAAATCGTAATTCGGACTTTAACATGTCCTGCATTCATTCACATCCTTGAAAACATCTATACACCTGAATGCAGACTGCTGCAGACCGCAAGTTGGATATTATCATTTACTCCATCATCATTCGCATCCATGCAATAATTCAAGTGGCATGTGGTTTGAGTCCACTTCAAGTCTTCGCACTGACGTTGCCAGACAATCGATAGGACATGCATCCACCGCTCCAGTCGCTTCTTAAGTCTAATATATTCAGTACGACCACAAGCAGCAATAGCAGCCTGGTGGAGTCGACAATGGCATTGTGGTAAGAAAATAGGATTTGAGAGTATATATGTGGCTTATGATTTTCCTGCATCTTGCAAATGCGCTTAACTTCGTCTACGACGATGACTTATATACATATATACATATATATATATAGAGGTATATATTAGTTTAGCGAGTGTATGGAAATAACTAGGACAGGAAATCTGCTGATTTATATATTTATATATACACATTTGCAAGGATATGAAATGTTCATTCATTATATATAATATATGCGTGTATATTCATACAATTATAGCCAAATAACTTGAAAAACTTAATTGAATGATGAATCATGTGAAACAAGTTTTTAATTAAAGATGTCAGATCAAGGAGTTACTTATGTTGAAACCCGAATTTTTGCCTTGAAAAGACCGGGTGGAAAAATGAGAGTCAAGTTATTTCACACAATATTACTATGGTTGCAATTATCCAGAGAAAGATTAGTCATTCCAACAAACTAAGAGGTCTCTTTAGTGAACTAAACTCCTCTAACTAACTCTACTGAGCTAAAAACCTCACCGAATGAGTTTATTTCTTGAACTTATCTGTAACTGGAGACAACTTTAATAATGCCCTATATAATGTAATCTAACATCTACTATCTAACTACTATCTAATATGGTTCAATAATCTTCTTCAAGTCATGACGGGAATCTTTTTACTTCAGATTAAATTCGACAGATCAAATGGAAGCTCTTGTCATTATATAAATGCTATACCAGCTTTGTAATCTTTTTGAGTATAATACTTCCTGGGGATCTGAATGAGTCTCTGGATCTTCTCTTTTGTTTCAATAGCCTCCATATTCGGCGGCATAAAAGCATGAAGTGCAGTTACATTTCACTCCTGACATATTGCATAGAATCTTTTAAATTAAAAAGATGTGAGATTTAAAAAAAAAAACTCACTTGATAGAAACTGTAGTTGTTGGCGATCGCGTCACCATGTGCCCGTTGATGTTGAAACCACGAATAGGCACGTTTCGCTGGCGAGATGAGAATCGATACGATCTTTGCATGCGGTAGGAGAGCGTGAGCACGTTTTGGCACCGCGTCGCCATCGAAATAGGTCGCACTTTTCTCAAACATATAACGCGTTGTGGTTGCCACGGTGGTGTTTGTGTTCGAGTCAGATGGGAAGAAGTCCATGTACCAGTCGAGGCCACGATAATAGTTATTGCCATTGAAGAATTGTATTTCTTCGTAAGTTTCGGCGCTGGGTATATTACTAGTGATGCTTGAGTGCATAGAAAGGAATGTGTAGAGTGCAGTTGTACCCGTTTTTTGTGGACCAATCACTAGAAATTTGGGTAATGAATCACAGCTTTTCTTTTTCGACCAGATTTTCTTATGGCGGGGATCATCGCACGGATTGCCCCAAACGGGATCCACTTCTTCGGGATGTAGACGGAAATACATTTCCGCTAATTGAATGGGCGGCGCTGAGCTGAGTTTCAGGTTAGTCCAGCATTGCAGGAACTTTATCACCGATTGGAACGTATATAATGCCAGCCGATCCGAACCATAGTTAGACATATGTGTCATGAAAATATTTATAGGATTATAAACTACTGTTTGGAAGAGTTCGCCACCTTGTATCGATTCGTCGAGCTTGTCACGCCCGCCGGGATAGCGATCGATGTACATGGTGTGTGTGAAGAGTCCACATGTCTGCCGTGGCAACACCATTATATCGCGGTGTATGAAGCCACGCCGTAAGCGTGCGGGACGCAAATGCGGGTACTCTTCAGTGGACGTGACTTTCACATTCCACACATTCTTCCACGCTATATAGAGTATTTCATGCGCCGGATATACACCCGAATGATGCGGTGATATTGAGTAGCCAGAGTCAGTGGGTATATTGTGCTCCTTGGCAAAGGCGTAGTTCAGTTGCATCTCTGACATGAGCAAAGTCAAATTGTCATATAGATGCGGCTGCTGGTGTTTCCACATGTGCGAGAACCAATTGAATTCTTGTACATTGCGTAGCAAATAGTCATCGCCCAAATTCTCTTCGCGCTCGCCGTGATGATAGAACTTGCCGGAAAAACCCAAGTTAAAGCGGAAACCAGGCACCATTGAGGCAATAATACGTTGTGTGGCTATCAGCGCCTGTACGTCGTCTGGACGCAGGCGCGTACCCCGCTCACCCACGAAAATATCGTCGATGTCCACTAATATCATACGCTCGAGACTTAAGCTCAGCTGACCGTGACTCAAGTACGACAGCGCGTCCAGAAATAGCAAGCGGTGCAGCCAGAAACGCAAACTGCTGCCAAAGAATACGCGTTGTATCCCATCAAAATGTCCATGATCTTGCAGCACTGTGGTGAGTGGCAATTGCACCTGGCCACCGCTGTCCGATGGATAATCCTGCGTGTTACGCTGAGCCCATTCAATTGGTTCGTAGGTGGTGTGGTTGTGTTGAAAGACCGCCCAGTCATCGCCCGGTAAAGCACCCCACGCCGTCTCACCAGCGCGTGTCAGACGCAACACTGGCGAGACGGGATTGAGGCTGGCGTCGCGTAAACGCAGATTTGTATGTATGTAGAGCGGAAAACCGCGCAGTTGCGCCGCCACTAAAGTCTCCTCGCTCGGGCTGACAAAACCCACTATGCCCACGGAATATTCACGACAGTATTTATCTAGCAGCTCACGATTCCATTTGTCCATATTCAGGTATTTGTCAAGATTTTCGAAGACGATCACATCGTAGCGACCTTTGTCGAGATTCGTTAACACTGGAAGACTTTTACCAGCCACTTCGATTTTGTACCTGCGAAGATAAGATCGGTGATATAGAGTTAGATTGCTTCCTTGCGGAGATTTTGCTGTCCAATATATAAAAAGAATTGTTTCAATTTCAGAAAAGGTTGCAGGTTAAAGTTAATTTCTAATCGGCATATCAGGTTTTTGAAGATTTAGATATAAAATTTCAGGAGTATTTCTGCTCCACAGTAAGCAGTCGAGATTTTCGTTGCTATAACTCTTAATAAAAAAAGAATAAAAAAAATAAATCTCCAACATAAAATTATAAAAGGGAACGTAAAAAATCGGGATCCTATACTCCCAGTTATTTTCCAGGTCATATTATTTTAGGACTAAAACGGGTTCGTCTAATGCGCTAAGTCTAAATGGATTGAGTTGTCAGAATAGTTGGTCTCAGAATCAAAGACTGTGGTTTCAATAATTTTATTCTATACTTCTAAGAACATAAATGAATCCTGACCAAATAGAGCTGAAATAGATGTAGACAGATCTCTTAGAAGCCATTGAGGATTTTAAAATATCGACAGTCGCGTGATCAAGGACCAATGCTGCATAACAAAAGGCCACTTGACTTGAGGCCACTAAAACTTCGACTTTTAAGTCATATGGCTATTTGTAAGCATTAATTGGATTATAAATGCAAAATTATATTATATGGCATACATTAGGATGACCCATAAAAAATAAATTGAACGATTTTTTCAGTCCTATCCCCTTAAACAGTAACACAGTTAAATTCATTCCAAATATAAATTTTGACTGTAATTAGCGGTGTTTAAAGCGGGTCACCCAGATAAGATTTCTCTAAAAGTAATTAAATTTCTCAAAAAACGAACCAATATTTGATTTTAGTATTTATAATTCTTCGCGATCAGCTCCAACCGGGACTAATACATATTTATCATAGCTCCGACTGTAATTAATAAAATTTCTTCTTACATTTAAGCACCACCTTAATAAATATTCAACCATATTATGCACGTGTCCAGCCAATCCGATATAACAGTGAATATTATAACAACGCCTAGCTCAAGCAGGAGTCTTTGATTGGCAATGTTTTCTATTACGTATTTATATAACGAACTAGCACAGGATATCTGTCAATGGCAAAATAATACATACACACACATGCACACACACAAGGGCGTACAAATTACATTTTAAATACAGTTTACTATATGCTCCATTAGCTTTGTTGCGTACTTGCCGGCGTGCGGATGAGCCATTTGCATGTGGATGTGCAATATTTTCCAAGCTAGTATGTGTGTATCCTGCGGAAGTAGTGCACACACACTCACACAAAACATACATGCTTATATTTCACACATGCACTAACAAACACACGCACACATATTGAGAATAATTTAATCAAGCGACGCAGTCTACACGGAATCGCATTAACTGCGCCCTAAACTATGCTATTGACCACATAGCCACTCGCAGTTGCATGAGCTAATACACAATTTCATTATGCTCGGTGAACCTTTTGGCCCTATGCTCGGCAGACTTGTGTGCGCGCGTGTCATTTACTGCCTGCGCGGTTCATGTTCGGGAAATCGCGGCTTTGCCACAGGCAAAATGCATTGCCACGCAGGTCATTGCGGTCATTGTAGCGGCATATGCTGTTGTTATTGTAAATGCACATTTTTTCGGTTGCTATCGATATTGTGTACGAGATGTGTGGCATCCGCTGACATGCCGACATGTGCACTTTTGCACAGTTTTAGGCACGCAAAGCCTGTGAAATCGAATTAAATGCCTGCTTACACAAATATATACATACACACATATAATATATAGAATTGGAATACATGAGAGAAATTTACAGTTTTTACGCATCATATTTTAATAAACCTGTTTGGTACTTAATTACAATCCTATCAGCCGCATAAATTGAAAGCATACATTGAGGCGTGCATAACTCAAAAGCTATGTATGTGTGTGAATGCATGTTGCTCGATTTGTGCGCAGTTAAAAAGCTTACAATATGCTAATAATATGCTATTTTGGCGACACAGCAGCGCTCATGTTATTAAGCGCATGAAAGTAGGCTTTAATTTTCTGCCCATAAGCCGCAAGACATGCTTCGGTGTAAATTTTTATGCTTTAGTACGAGTGTGTGTGTTTTTGAGCGCGTGAAAAACGATTTGTAACATGTGCCGCCGCAATGGAGTAGTACATCTTTGTCTATTTTCCCATGTCCATATTGTCAACAATGCCTGTTTGCTTCACATTTTTTTGAAAAATATTTTTTCTAATTTTCTCGCGCAAACTCTAAAGCGTAACGCAACGCAATCTCAGGCTTGCCAGCGCTAGTCGAAAAAACTTCTATTAAAATACCGCAACATATGCTGGCAGCAAAAAGCCTAACACACCATAAAAAGTAAATTAAGAAGTGAAGCGTGGCAAAAAAAATTCAAATACGCACACAAGCACATAGACTCATAAACAAACCATGCGTGAAATAAACAAACAATATATATATGTATACACACGCACACCAAGCGAACAACACGCGAAATCGAAAATCAGCAGCGGCAAGAATTGAGGTAAAGTGGGTTGAACACAACGTAGATATAGCATGAAATCAATTTTTTAACAAAATTTATGCAGCATTGCTATGCATTTGCAATTGAGCATAAATTTTAAAAATTACGAACTAAAAACAAAAACATATATTAAAAGCCTATTTCAAGTCGTCAGGATACCCTTTGTTTAATACCTGTAAAAATTTAATGCAATTCCTAATGAGAAACTTATGCGAGAATAATTTCAATACAAATTACCGATGTATGGATTCATAGAGTATATTATTTGTTTAATAATTTTCAAATTTAATTCACATCAACTTTTAAAGATTGTGCTTTTAAAAACTTGCTATTTTGAAAACTGAAAAGCCGGGTTCATACATGAACAAATACCGTAAATATAAATTTTTGTACATTTCGGCATACAAAAAATTTTCTATGAAAAAAAAATTGCTAGAGAAATAATTTGGAGCTTTCACTTCGACTTTTACTAATTTTGCAGCATAATGTTTTGTATGGCGTATAGAATATTAAAAAATATATTCACTAAAAAATTAGCAGAAATTGAATTGGAGCTTTCACTATAAGGCTGGAGCTTTCATTGCGACTTTCACCTATTCCGCTCCAAAAAATGCTTTTTATTGCGTAATATAGAATTAAATCGCACAACCACGTATTTTGAGTTTGGATCAAAACTTATTTCCATTTGAAATAAGTCAAAAAATTTTTGGACAGACAACCCGACGACGACTATGAGATTTAGTATTATTTGCTTTATGAAACAAAAAGTACGCCAATTTTGAACGCCAAACACCTTTGGTGACAAAGAACGAAAAGCCACAACTTGTTTGTCGTGCTGATAATATGCGTCCCTTCTAGTTCTTTTATTTTTGAAGCAGAAGAGAAGCAGTGGAAGGGAGATGCCATATGAGGGGAATTTTCTACTCTTTCTAACAAAAGGGAAACCATAGAAGGGATATGCTTCTGTTGCTATCTGCAGTCCTTAATTAGATGGTTTATTTCGATTATCCACAACTTTCTATCTCTCTCTCAACCTCTGAACACTTACAAGTCACTGGCTAGAAGACACAAAGAGGCTTTACACATTTTGTTTTCTATGTTTAGAGGGCAATTATAAGAAATCCAAAGCGTCCTAATCACCCAGAAATATTCTTTTAATTGACACCATTGCCTACTGGGTCCACATATTTCCGCACGTGTATGTGTGTATATATGCATGCGAGAGAATCAACAAATTTCCATACGCTCAACCAGAGCCAGACACAATAGCTCGTGCCCATTAAGCGGTTAGCGCCTATAAACGCACACTGTTGCCGTTGTGTGCCGAGTTTTTTATTTAATTTAATTTTTTTTTTTTTTTTTGTGTTAAAAAAAATACGAAATTCCACTGCCACATAAACATATTTTGTTGCTTCTCTTGTGGGCGCAGCTGTTGCAGAAATTGTCAAAAATATAAATTTGTTGCGCCACCACCTTAGTCATTTAGCCGTTGGCCGCCATGCTACTAGCCACCAGCCGCCTACCTGCTAGAGCTCTTCTCTGGCGTTTGCAATTTTTCGCTCCTCGACATTGTGCCCAAAATTGTTGTTATTGTTTCACGAAAAATTGTGTTTATGTTTTGTTTTGTGTGTGTAAAATCCGGAAATTTTATCGAAAAGTTGCAAATGTGTGCGAAGAGCCATTTAGGGTTGGCCAAATAACAATAAAGTCGCGCCAGCAATATGCCTTATGTATGTCTGTATGTATAAGCGCGTGCGAGTGTATGGATAAAAGGGTTACCAGAAAAGTCGGAATAGTTTAAAAAATTATTTAAAAATTTCAGGGTAATATTGTTATAAAATTTCAGGTCAGCATTATAAAGAATTCTAATGTATATGTCACTAAAGAAAAAGCTTACTCATTTTTAGGCATAACTTTAGAAACTTAAATTATAAATGACATAAGTAAAAATTGTCTGATTTTTGTTAGAGTTCCATTTTTCTTTTCATTTTTTGTTTCCACATTTCCTAAAATCCTTGACAGGGATAATTGTTGTAGAATAAAATCCAACTAAATATATAATAACGATGTATTATATGTTGCAACTGATCAGAAAGTGTCAATTCTCTTTTCTAACTCGTTAAGTTTGTTGTAACACTGAAGTTCAGATATCCCATTTCACTACTATTGCGACACCCGTTATTTCGTTTTAAATAGTTCTATATTCCGCTGCTTTTTCGGGGTATTACCTAAGGCTTTTCCAGAGACAATTGCGCATTAAACGTAGGCTTTCCGACAAATATTGTTGCGATTCAACATATTGCACGCTCTTTTTAGCTTTAGCAACAGTAAGTAAGTAAGAATGTTGCCATCGCTCTGGGCTTATAATGAATAACACTCGCTTTTTAAAAGTCTACTGCAGAATTGTGCTTGCTTCGTCTCAATTAAACTTATCACTTTTTATTGATTTTATACCCTACATAATATTATATGTATTCGTTTATTAATACTTTTAACACTAGCCCTTTATAAGTTCGTTCAAGAAAGGTGGGGTGACTTTCTCTTATATACCCATTATTGTTTTGCTCTTTTCCAAGCATTATATACATAATTGGAAGCATGTAAATGTTTCAAAGTTAGCGTTAGTAACCATTGGTAGCGTTTGCCTTGATGTTATCCGACAAACGAAAAGACCTACAAAATTTAGGTCGACTCGGAACGGCTTACGGGTTTTATGAAACGCTTTTTCATGGCCAAAAACTGCTCGAAGGCCGACCAATACCTGTGGACTGGTAAACAGTTTTGTTCTTGGTATTTCAGAGCTCGGTTATATTATTATTGTTCTACTATATATTACTGTTTTATTATACTTATTTTCATAAGCGCAAAATCGGCATTTTTATTGGTTTTATGATCTCCTAGTCGTTAGGCATGTTGGAAAGTTTAAGGATGAACTTCAAATGTATCGCTGCCGTGGTAAAGAGAGCACAACCTGGGGCTATAATGATGAACTTTTAAATTAAACCTCTCTCTAATATAATATGTAGATATTTTCTGTACTTTAATAAAGTTCTAGTGCTGCTGCATATTCCAAGCAGCTGTATCCTATGCCGGGTTTCTTCGTCAATTAATTCCCCAAATGATCAACATTTCTACGCATCTCAAGTGCATTTTCCCAATAATTTTCTGAAAGCTTTCATCCGCGGTGCAATGTCAGAAAGTTAAGAAATATAAGGGTTCTTAGAAAATCTTCGTTAGCCAAGGTGGTAAAATCAATCAACTGCAGCGAAATTACTTAGCGTCAAGCTCATACATGACCACCATCACAGTGCATATGCAGAGATTTAAGCACTTTTTATTTATTTTTTTTTGCATTTTAATGTATGTTGAATTAAAAAAAAAAGTTGCCACCTGACTGAAAATTGTATGTCAGACAAGTTAGAAAGGGCTAGGTTCGAATGTAACCGAATATTTTATACTCTCGCCATTTGCCTGTCTCAAAGGTGGGGAAACATTTCAGGTGTTAGCAAAACTTTATATTAAATAATGTTACAAATGAATTCAAAATTGCAATCGTATTTGGTATCTTATTAACTTTTACTATTCATTATATACTCAACCAGTTTTATTAGTACAATTTCCTTTATATTCGAGATATTCATTAAGATAAAATCAACCTAACTAACACAAATCACCATATTTTTCCTATTAGTGCTGTGAGGGGTACATAATGCTAATTGAAATATTCAGGCTTAATTTTGTTGAGACAACTTTCATTGAGATATATGCGATATCAGCTCAGCCAAAGGGAAGAAATTTAGTATATTGGGTATATGAAGAAAAAGTCAACCAGTGAGTCTGGAATCATTATTCCAGGAGTATGTGAAGTAGACCAAGGTTGGACCGACCGACCACATTATGCTTAAGAAAGCATATCCACTTAATTTTATTAAATATAACACATGTTGATCAATATAAATGGAATAAAGCCAATAAGAAAGTCAAAAATCACTTAGCCGATTGGTTTGCATTTACTTTTGGCATTATACTTATAACCGTTAGGTGAACTAATATACTCTGTGCACCATATTGTCAGAGTATAAAAATTTATAAGATAAAGAAACACTAAAAACTAAAGGGATTTTAGAAAGCCTATAGTCGAAAGTATTCTAGAGTACGGTTGCCCTCCTTTAAAAACACAAGTTCAGTTAAATTGGTAAGGTTAACGAACTTTCGTCTAAAATAAATGAAGTAATACCCTAGACGCATCAAACAGAAGAGGTCTAATTAGAATTTTTGTCTGAGTTATGATTGGGGAAAATCTGACACCAATTTGAATAGCTTAATTCAGAAAACTACACTGCACTAAGCTAATCGATACATTTACATGACTTTGTAGACGACGTAGAAGTCACAGTTGAATGCTGCAAGTGTTCTGCTAGACAACAAAGAAGGGATTGAAATTTTGACTAAGGCAATGTCTCATTCACTCACACACATACATTGATCGAACAGAAGCGTTGAAAAGCCAATCAAATTCGCAATTACTTGGAAAGGATGCAATTCAACGTGGTGGCCAACAATGGCATTGATGGAAAATGCAAATGAAGTTTGCGTCTGAAGTTAGTGACTTTAAAATTTCCTCACAATTGTGAGCCTAGCCAGCGATGGGATGTCATTATACTCAGGCGTTAGCTCGCACCACTAGTCATATGCTTTCGGCAATACCACTAATGCGTTTGTTGCAAATATCGCCAATTCGGTAATAAAAAGTTACCCACATGCATTTTAATGAAGTTGTCAGTAGGTGTGAAGAGAGGCATGGGAGAGAAAGATGAAGTGAGTGGGAGAATAAAGAAGTAAAATTTTGTTGATTTGATGATGTCATTGATGTTGCAAGCGGCAGATTAACGTTAAAAATGTCACTTATCTTCATTCATCACTTATCTTCTCATAAAGGGTGCGCCAATTGCACTAATATTGCATTTATTTATTTATAATTTCATTATTTTTAATACCTGCAAATGCAGATCAGATTTATCAACTACGAATTTATTGTTTTTGTGCATTGCATAGAATGATAATTGAAATTATATTTTGTAGAATGACTTGGTATTCCATATATGTAAATAAATTCAACTTTACTTTTTTCGGCCATTAAAGCAAAAAATAATAATTCTGTATTTATTGAAGCATTGAACACATCTATTTCACATAGCATTTTATTAAAATGCTTATTACCGTTATGTGCTTATCCATTTGCATATTCCTAATTATTCATTTCTTAGTTGTAGAGTGAGTTCATTGCTTTCCCGATGCAAACGAGTTCAATCAGCTTACAAAAAGCAACAATACAAGTATTTTCATGCGGAAATATGAAATTACGCAGAAAAAAGTCAGAACCATATTTTTAACTAAAAGCACAAAATTTAAAAAAATATTTGGATTTTTAGATGGCAATTAATTTTTTACGGTTGATTCCTGTCAAAATCAAGTTAATATTTTTTCATTTAAAATAAAACGGCATAATATTTATTTCGTCGAATTGGTTCTATTATCTTTTTATTCATAATTTATGCTTAATTTTTTCTTTGCTTTTGGTTTCACGCAAAGTGTTGGCAAGTTTTGAAAAATAAAATAAAATAGTTGACAGATTTTTTGAATATTTTACATATTTTCTATTTTACGAAAGTATAGTTGGATCAAAGAAATAGTAACAAGTAATAAAAAATAGTGGCGCTAAAACAATCAAAACTTAAAAAAATATAACATTGCAGGAAACTTAATTCAAGTTAACGTTTTTGAAGAAAGAATTTTGAAATATACTACTCGTGTATTTCAAACAAAAAACAAAAACATATGGCAAGATATAATTTTTTTAGAAGACAATTTTGGTTTAAATTATAAAAAATTAAAAATATTTATTATCGGCTTGACACCACTGTGCGCATTGTGTCACAAAACAAAAATATATAAAAACACCCACATGCATTAAGCCGCTGCTTTAATTACTAGGGCAATAATTAGCGTTAAATATACATATTGTTGTTGCTAAATATATATAATAAAAATATGTTGTTAAAATGTATTATTATTATTATTTTAAGTTATTTAGTTGAACCGAGGGAAGGAAACTTACTTCAAATTTCAAATCCCAAAACATGATTTTGAGACCCTTCACGACAACATTTTAATTCTCCAATTATTACTTGATATATTTGCGGGACCGCAAACATAGGGACTCTATAGGGAACTATATAGGGAACCATGAACTTTGGTTGCAGCTTTAATAAGTTCGGAAATCTTATGAGAGTCTTAGATTCGTTGACTGAAGTCTATAGCCTTGTAACAAATATCGTTGGGACTAAAACCAAAAATATTCGGAAATTTTCTTATGTAAAATCAAATAAGATAAAAGAGTTGTCTCAAAATGCATGTAAAATCATGAACATTTTTAATACAACTTGTAATCAGAGTATTCGAATGTATACCCTCGATATATGAATAGAAAAGCTACAAAAATTTTACAGCATTACAATAGAAAAAAAAGAAAAGACATGACTTTCAGCAGGAGCATAGAAGGGGCTGCTGAAGACTACAATAAAAAACTATAAATAAAATCAGCATATATCGACTGTATATTGCTTTGAAGCAACAAGAAGATGGAGATAATTATTAAAGAAAACATTATAGCGCCCAAAGAGAACTGCGGACCGATCAATTGGAGTTGAAACCTCGAGAGTACTTGACTATGATAAAGATTTTTTAACTTATAAAGAGTAATAGCAATTAGCATCATTACTTAAAAAATGTAATTTAAGATATTTTAAGACTGTCAAAAATCAAATGTCAAAGCATTATGGTAAAAGATATACTTTCTGCACATCCTTTTTTTCTGGATTCACTAGTAGGTAGGTAACGACCGTCTCATTTAATAAGACCTAAAATATTTATCATCCCAACTCACCTTGTTGTGTTTTATACTCAATAAAATCGTCTCGAAAAGGTCCCCAATATTCACATAATACTGCCTAAGACTACTGCATGTCAAGAAAGTATTAAATTAATGGTCTCTCATGTTTGATTATTTATTGTGATATTCTGTTACTGAAATGTGTCTGAAATTTTTTTCGATTCCAAGGAATGAATCTTAAAGGATTACGGCGCTATTACAGGCGCTCTGCTGGTTTTATTTGCATTATTTCGTATTCTTGATTAGTAATTATAAAAACGGTCGCACTAACTTAATTAGTAATATTAGACGGATTTTCACACCGATTAGAATCGGTTATGTGGTAGCAAAATATATTAGTTCCAGCTAACCGATTTAGCCGGTTCCTATTTGACGTTCCCAAACAGTAAGCCAAGTCTATATAACCGCAAGGGACTTGTATTTATGTTGGACGAACTGTGCTGATGTTACAACAACAACACTCTGAAAATGCGCCTTATATAAACAAAAGTATATTAAAACTCAGATGATGTTATGCCGATACCTTACTCAACTTACCTTCTCAAAGGATACAGTATATACAATAAATGAGTGTTTTTCATTTGGCTGCTTACAAACATTGAGATATTATTTTATATACATGAAATTGATAAATAAAATTTAAGTAATTCAGAGTAAAAATTTAAATGTCAAAAACTCAACTGACAGTAGCAATAATTGATTCGTTTTAACTATTTCCTTTTTTTACAGGACTGTGTCACTAAGCACTTCTGAGCTTACACAAATTATCTTTTGCATTTAACTGTCTGTCTGTCAACTGACAATCTCACGCTTTATTGCCAAAAAGGAATCACAAAATTATATCTCACCAATGCATACATATATCCGTACATACATGTCTACCGAGTGAAATTATTTTGCTCTTTCGAATTGTCATCGAGCACAGTAACAGCTGGGCGATTACAAAAGCGATAAATCGAAAAGCGCTTTTAGTATGCACAGAAATAATAATGATTATAACAATAATAAAAACAACTGAAATAAGACAACAACTGAATTCATTTCATACTTTTCTTTAGTGGAAGTTCTTGCAATGCTTCTCATTCCATTTCATGCCGTATCGTTGCGTTGTTCTAGTCTCTCGTGGGCATTTATTTGCATCTGCGCTGGGTGTGCGCTTCAATTAATCATTACACAAAAAAACTATAGTAGGAAAAAATTGGTTTTACACAAAAACTTTCAATTACTACAATTCAATTTTAATAATTGCATAAAAACGCTTTAGTGCCTGCACCAGCAGATTGTGTTGAGTTGTCAAAACCGAGTTATTCGCATTGTATGTATGTAATTATAAAAGGGTGTCTCGAGACTATCTGCGCTCAGGGGAAGAATATTGGAACCTTTTGTTGTATTGTTTAATGCACAATGTGAAGTGTTGATCACTCAGCTTTATGATGCATTCGACAGTCGAAAATTAGACAGTTCTTCGATTAACACATTGAAATTACGTTTTCATTGTATCAAATTTATGTCAAATTCAAGAGCAAAAATATCAGCTAAATTGACATCGACAAATTCAAACCAATTTGATTGACAAGCGATTATTTGTTGCGCTATGTTGCCCATTTGTAAAAAAAAAAAGGTGTAGACAAAAATTAAAAAAAAAAATTATGAAACAAGTTAACTGACAACCGCTTTAATAGATTTTACCATGACTGACATTGAATTTGACAGTGACAACTGGTCATTATGCATTATGGTGAACAGATGTCGCCTGTTGTTCAAATTTGGGCTAATTTGATTATTATTTCAAAAGTTTCAAAAGTTTTATGTCTACTTCTGTAATTATTAGGATTTGTTTAGCACTTATTAATGTACTACAAAAATATACTTCAGATATTTTTGATAGGTTACAGTTATTAAAAAGATTTTGGAGTAGGGTTCGGGGGGAGTAAGGATCCTGAAGATCACAGACTAAAAAAATTTTTTACGACAATATTTAGCGCAATCAACGGAAAAATCTTTACCATTACTCCAATACTTTTGAGTTCACGCACTAGGTAAAATAATATTGAATAAACTCTTTCTGCCTTTTCTTGTATGGGGTAAAAGCCAATCCCCATTGGAATAGTGTCGCATTTGACGAACTGTGAGTGAATAATTCTTAAGAAATAAAGATGAAGAACCTCTCGGCTGGTAAAAATTTTAAATATTTCCGCTGAAACAATTGCATTGGCGTTCACGAAGCACCCTATGTTTTCATGCAATGCCGCACACAATCACCAATACACTTGTATGTGTAGGCAAAATATGTTTATTTAACGGGACATATGCGCTTGACAAAAAGATCAAAGAAAGCCAACCTCAACGGCTGTTTTTGCCAGTATTTTTTACTTTTGCGTTTCCCATTTTGTTTTGCTTTTTGAGTGCGCGCAGCTATAAAATATTGCAACTCCAACTTTCAGCGTGGCAGCAGCAGCTCCACATGCGTGCATTTCTACCTGTGCCTGCCTCACACCTCCGGCCACAAACCCAGCAACACCCTCGAGCTGTGTTGTTTACGACCCGCTGCCGCCATATGCTGATAAGTGCGTCTCCATGTCAATTTCGTACGAAGTTTTGGCATAGCAAATGTCACTGCCAGCGGGCAAAAAATGTCATGCAAGCGAAATATCAACTTTTTGGTGACGATAAACAGAAAATGGCAACGTTGCCACGTGCACCAGTCTTCGCCGCTGCCGACGGTGGTCGCACTTTTTTCATTTACGGTTAAGGAATATGCGAGTTTGACGTTGGCGTATGCAAAACTAACAGGAAAATTCTGATATTTCATCGGCAAAGTTTTTATGCTGTCATCACACTGCAGGTCGGTTGCATGCCTTGCACCCATATGCACTCACACACACAAACACAATATTTTGCAACAATGCGTAGCAGTTTCTTTTTATTTTTCTTATCGCATTTTGGTGGCACTCACCGGTGTTGTTGTTGTTGTTGTTGCGCACGTGTTAGCGCATGCAATCTGCTGGTGACGGTGGTATTTTTTTTATCGTTGTTGCAACGCGACTGCAACTGTCATTAGTCGTCGAGCATACGAATGTGTTGCTAAGAAAATCGCACATCATTTCACTGGCAAAATGTGCTCAAGTGCCACAACGCTGCGCTTACTAGCGTTGCACAGCGAAAACGACAGCCAATTTCCAATTCCAGCATTTGCCAAGCTCGGGCGCTGCAACCACATAGCAAATAACCGCGCTGAGTTGGCAGTGTTCGGCGCGCCTTTCATATTGCTGTCATCGGTTACGTATACGCAGTGGCGTTTGCTTGGTTATTAAACCCCAATATATTGTCAACTCACATATTTTCGCATTTTTAATTCACCCTTATTTATTTCTGTGCTCTCGTTATGCATCAATAGCGTATTCGCTGTGCTGAAAGCATTACAACGAACGCGCAGCAAATGCATGTGAAACAAGTATCTTAAATGCATTTCAATGCTGATTTATGGTCAGAGTGTTTCTTCACATAAATCATTGAAATTTATCAGCTATTATTGTGAAGTTCAATATACAAACATATTTTTCACACTTACTCTGCGCATATGCGTAATATATTTATTTATTTGATTTCATATCAACAGTGTTCTTTGGTAGTTATTTGCACATTTCACAGCTTGTGCACCAAATTATCTGAACTATCAATAACCGTTGAGCATTAAGCAACCTTCGGAAATCGCAAAAAAAATTTTTAATTCCGAGGGAACCCAACGACACATACTTTACTCACAGTTGAGCCGAATAATTAGTATTAAGTCTACATACTAGCAGGGTCAATGTCAATGTGGGTTTTTGAAGATGTTTTTCAGTTTTTGTTGTTCTGCTTACTAGCGCTTTGTTTGCCATCTCACTCAATCAGATTTTCAATCAAACATTCGGAATAACGCCAAAGTATGCTCCTGCGGCAAGTTCACAATGGATTGCTTCTAACACTTTTTCTGATAAAATATGACTAAATTAAATTAATCCTCATCACTAGCATAATTGTCATATAGCCCTGATCCCACACCCGTAAATAATACCTTATTTATTCAATTTGCCTGAAAACTAGATCAGAAAAGGGGAAAGGGGAAAAGGGGAAAAGGGAAAAAGGGAAAAATATCTCTTTTGAGATTTTTATTGAGATTTTTTATTGAAATTTCACAACCATTGTTGTCTGTTACACTTTTCAACATGAAATAAATTGAGAAAATGATCATACTTAATTTAAATACATACTACATAGGCGGAAAAGCTTTTAGCCTAAAAATGAAAGAAATAATTCATTTGATCTAACGGTCCTACAATATCCCATTCCAGTTCAATAGTGTGAAGCTTCAAGACCCTTAAAATAGGTATTTGTTCTCACCTTGACTTTCTCATTTGAGTGAATTTTTTTTCAGCGAGCCTCTTTATGAGTCTGAGAAAGAAGAAATAGACAATTGTGGCGAATTCGGAGTAGGCGGCATTGAGGTACTAGTTCATAGCGTAATTCCTTCAATTTATCAGTCTTATCACAAACTTGTGCACATGTGCCGGAGCCTTATATTGGTATAAGAAACGCTTTTTCATTTGTAAAAATTCGTGAATGACCTACGCGTTACTTTGAGTAGTTAATAGTGTTAACTAATTCACTTAATTTTATTTTAGTAGCTGGGTATTTATCTGAATCAAAGGGGACAATCACAATGAGTGGACAGTACGCAATGTTGAAAGAGTTCTGTTCGGCTTCAACCAAACCAATGGGCACTATTTACAGAGGTAATGTTCGAAAGGCCGTGCAATATTATGTCATGAAATATATCTCTTATGAAATATATCCTACCCAAGAAGGCACGCCTACAAATTTTTTATATTTTATATATATTTAGAATATAATATAAAGAAATGTGAAATCCTGCTCAGAATCTTTTCTCGATAAAAAAAAAAGATTACTCATATTCTTGTATACAGTGTGTATTTATATAGTTATCCCACAATTGCCGTTTTCTTCTCGCTTATCCTAACGGTTCTCAAATCAGGCGCATCTCAACTTCGTTTTAATACTCCGCTTCGGGTATTACCTAATAGTACTTAAAGTATTTCCTTAGTATACAGATTCTGTACTCGAAAGCAATAGTACTCACCAGCCTCGTGCGAATCCCGCATTCTCTTTAAACCATTATATATATATTGTACATGTTAAATATATATATATTATATTACACTGAATGATAGATAAGCATTGACAGTAAACTTAAGCACTTTTGCTATGGTAAGTTTTTAAGCATGAGCAGATAAATGCCAGCGCATCTTATAAGGCCCATTATGACCAGATAAGAAAGTGCAGTTTTAAGCTGGCCGATAAAAAATTATAGTTCTGCTCGCAAAAATCTCTAAGGCGGCGCTAGCAGTGTACGAGAAAAAATTTCTAATTGTGTTTCCCACAGTGAACACAACAAAACATGAAGTAACAATCTGTTAAGCCTGTAGGAAATTTTTCGAACAGAAATGCCCAGGTCCTCAAAGTAGCACCGAGCAAATCTTCTCTTCTTCTTCGATTGAAGTTTTCATTTTTAAAATAAATAAATGACTTGATGCATTCAATAAAAGAACTTGAAATACTTCCGGAAAACAATAAAATACCACAAAACACTTAAAACTCTAACACCCAGCCCTATAAAATAACGCATACCTAATCGATTGCTATGAAAACAATTAAGAACTTCTGAATACTCAAATTACTTACACATATGTCCACTGTATATGCTTGTCATGTGTGTAACACATGACACCCAATGCGAAAAAGCCCTTAACAGAAAGCTGATTGTTTTACATAGAATAATCATTAGCATTCATAACAAAGGAATACTAGTAACACAAATGTCGACAAATATTAATTATAATCGACAGCATAGGAACCATTCCATTGCAAGGCACTTCTGGAGCAGAAAGCAATTAACGGCATACCGACAAATGTACACGCTCGTATGTAAATGTGTGCGAACGAAATACGAAAATACGGAGAAACACAATGCGGATAGAAGGAATGAATAAAAGTAGTGAAATAAAAGTGGCAAGAACAGATGCAGCACGAGTATCATGAATCATAATTGCATATTAAATAGAACGCACTGGGTACTCGGCGCACAGCGACGATATAAATGGCTGGCTTGGCCCGGTTGACGCGTAGGGAGCCATCTTTAAGGCAGTCACCAATTCAAATGGAGCCGTGTACTTTTGCACCAAAGCGAAGGTAGCACACAGAAGGAGTTGCGGCACGTAGGAAGTGGTAAGCGTGTGTTTCACTTGTCCACAGCGACTATTAACAGTTGTAAGCGAGCGCTAACGAAGCCAGACATAGACAAAGCAATTTGCACTTGGATGTGTAAGTAACCTCATTAACACGACAATAACCACGGAAAAGGAAATGAACGAGTGTAAGCGGAAGTTAGGCACGACAACGGCACGCAACTAACGCAAATCACATATGATTGTATTCTGCTCGTATATGTATGTGTGTGCGTGTGTATGGTGAAGAGCTAAATTTGCTGTATAGCTGGCTGGAGAAGCTGCAATCGAGAAGCTTTCGGTGAGGACCTAAGAAGCAGCGGGAGCGCATAATTGAGTGAAAGTAGTCAGCAATATGCGGAAGTGAGACTCCAAACACCCAATGTAAAGAAAATAACAATTGGATGATTATTTAATGTGAAAATTCACCTATATTTAATTAATAATTACAAGTGTTTTTGAAAATGAAACTGGGTTATAATTTATATAATAGATTACTCTAAGTACAATAAAATTGTGGCAATTCCCAAGTATGGCAGCTAACGATAACTGCCACTCGCAACCCGTTGCCACAAACATAACTTTCTTTAAAAGTAAAGAAATAGTAAAACCCACTAAAATATATTTAATTTATTTAAAATTGAATTTCTTTGTAATTATCTCGTTAAAAAGCTAATTCCATCAAAATATTTGGATTCCATCTTCACGATGTGACAATTTTACTTATTGTTTTCCACATATGCAATTAAACGTACGTTGTGTTGATAAAATCATAGAAATTTGCTGCCTTCTGCTTAACTGAATACAATAGGAGATTTAGTAAAATAAAAACAAGTAATAAAAGTAGTATTTTCTTTTCGAAACATATTTACTTTATAGATGTGATTGTAAGTAGTATCCATCACACATAAAACGCACTTACGCCACCGTATTTTTTAATAAAAAAAAGAGCATCTAAATTTATATTCAAGCTTATAAGTGTTAATTGAACTAAATTTACTGAATGAAAATTAATTGCTTAACTGTCTAGCAAAATGTAATTGAGTATATATTTAGTTAAATTTTCAAATGACTATATTTGGTTAGGACAGTTATTGAGGCTGATACCCGCGAAGGAGATAACAAGAAAACTACCTACATATGGGACAAATTCTACAAATGGGACACTCACATATCGGCGAAGCGAGAGTCTATCGCCAAAACTGTTAAGGCTGCTAATTTCTGTTCCACCCAATCAACCGGAATAACTGAAGGCATATCATCCGACACGTCTCAACCTTATTCTAACAAAAAGAACCTTGCTGAGGACAAGTAGCTCAAATGACTTCTTGGAATATAATCTAAACCAGAAGAGTGTTACAGCAATGTAAGTGCTACTGATTTTGATACGAGGATGCATTTCCTCTCAAGCTAATAAGCTTAACAGGTCCCAATAACTGTGCTATGGTTAGATGAGACCATATTAGGTGCAAATGTTTTTATAAAAAATTAATAGTTGTAGTACATTAAAAACTAATAACTAATAGAATGAGTTTTTAGCCTTTACTTATGTGTACACGAAATGTGTACAAATGTAGCATCTAATTTACTCAATTATAATGGCTGTGTGAATATAATTTTGTATTTGCCAGTTAATTGAACTTGGAAGATATACAAAAACATTTCCTGCTTAATTGAACCATTAAGAGTATAAGCTCACTTAATTTATAATAATAGTTTTAACCTAACCCTTAGGAAAACGACAGTGGCAACTTACAATTGCTTAATGTGAACGGCGCCTTAAGTGGTCGTAGTGGAAGTAAAAAAATTAAAGATATTAATATTATTAGAATATATTAATATTAATATTAATAGAATATATCAAAGAACGCAATGATTTAAATTTATTTTTTTTTCAATATGAGTCATTTTATAATAAAATATTATTATTTATAATAAATCAAAAAAAAAATATAATTGGAGTAAGTATTTAATTCTAAGCAAATTTAATAGGGTAGTACTGGTAATGTTTGAATAGAAATTGTAATAGTAAAACATGTATCAAAAAATTCTTAAAAATCAATTCATATTGTATTAGGGTCTGCTTTTATTTATATATTTGTAAAGAGTATACCCAATTGTCATCTAATTGAGTGTAAATTGAAGTTAGGTATATTTCGTAAGCAATTAAATTTCACTTGTTGATTGTATTAATTTCAATTAAACAAATACGGTGAGTAAAACCAACAAAATAATAAAAAAAATTGTTAAATAATAATTGAGTAATATAATAGCGTAAATGAACAATTAGCGTGCTCAATTCTGAGAAGTTATCTAAGATGGCGAAATTTTGCTATATGTTGAAATAATATAAATTGAATTTATGATATTTTGGTATTTGTGAGGTATTCAAATTGCAGATATAAATTCGCATAGAGGAAAAGTTGGAGTTATTTTAATAGGAGTATATGCTATATATACATATAACAGTATATTGCACACTGTAGGCTGCTAAGTTTACATATCTAAAAGTAGATGAGATCAAATATAATGTCAAAATATTAAATGAATCGGGAGTAGAAGACAAGATTCCTCTAAGCGCACACTTATATACCATCACGGCAGAGCTCATCACTTAAGCGCATTTAAGGGTCTCGTCTTTTAATTTATGTGCATGTATGTGTAGTTCAACTTACGCAATTTGTACCAACAAGACATAAATTAAATTAAAAGCAGTCAATAACATTAAAAATGTCAACGAAAATACAGCAATAACAACAAAAACCGACGAGGCAAATTATCAGGCAAATTTCACTTTATTACTGCGGCAAAGTGAAGAGCAGAAGCAGCAAGGGGAAAGACGCTTGCGGCCTTGCCGCTTACTTGCGGTTATTGAGCGTTAAAAGCATGCCAGTGCAAGTGCATGGCAATAGCAACGGATCGTAAAAAGCATGGAGAGTAATATTATTACACATATGAGCACTCAAACGATATCACTGGAAAAAGAGAAGAGACCGAAAGTCACACTCTACTTGTTGACTAGGGAAGGAAATAAATTGCTAGCATAACAGGAGGATGTAAATAATGAACTTAATGACTACTGAAGCATGATTTATTAATTTTTTGAAATGTCCACATTGAGGAAAACCGACTAAAATTGGTTATCAAATTTTGTAGGCGCTACAAATGTTAAGCTGAGGAACCATAAAAACTGAGTTTCGGAAAATCACCTATTTCATTTATCTTCGAAAATATAATATAATTTGAATTGATGTCTGAAAATTAGTATCTTAACCGGATATTTGTAAGCCCGGTTATTCCAACATAATAACTATACCATCCTGAATTTACTAAGAGAATAAACTATCTTTTTGCGTTTGCTCCCTTTCAGGAATATCCACTAAGCTCGCATTGTCAACACAATATGATAGATAAAATAGCAAAAGTAATGGGGGTAAAAGCTTAGAAAGAATTATGGACATTTGACAAACTATGAGTGTGTTGTGCTCTAAAAATGTTCATACTTCTCATAAGTTTTGTATAATAAAAATGTATTTATTTTGTTATGTTAACCGGTCAAAACTTACAAGTTGACTTGAAAGCTTAGAATTTTCTATGAAGTTGGCATGAAAGTTTGACTGGCAAAACAAATGGAAACTTTTCCTAGATGGAACTGAGACTTGGAGAGACAAAGTGGGTTGCAATTGAGGTGTTCTAACCGCTCTCTTTTATGATAATGGTCTGCAAACAAATAAATATTCATAAATTTGCGAATAATGCTCCTAATAAATTATGCAATATTTTTAAATACCAAGAAGATCTACAAAGAAAAAAATTTTAAGTTCCTCTTAAAGCTGCTTTTGACACTAATTCCAGGATAGTGGAAAAAAAGTTGTCGCTGACCTCTCCTTTGTTGTTTCAATTTGTGAAGTCTAAATGTGATGTGTGAAAATTGTGGCAAAATATAAGAAGCTAATCAGATAATAGCTGCTGTTTTAGTTTTCTCGTTCTCCAGTACAAAAAATAGTCAATAATATTTACAAATACAATTTCAGAATAAAATAAAACGTCCAGTTAAAAACAAATTATTTTAAAATTGAAAATACGTAAGTTTTTTAAAGGAAATTAAATTTTATGAAGAAGTGCTGTTCGCTAAATTTGGTTTGAGCGGTAACTGAAAAGATAATGCTAGTCAAATTTCCTATTTTAGATGCTTCATAGCAGAAAATTTCAGCCAAAGAGTACAGAATTTAAAGTATTCATATTATTTTGCATTGCAGAAGCCGTCAGAAAAATCCTCCAAAACCATCCTGGCTTTACAGCAAAGACAGAGATTGCCTTTAGGGAAGCTAACCCTAAATTCTATCTCACAAATTATAAGCTGGATTCATAAAACATGTGTGTGTAAGTATGTATGTAAATACAGAAATTTTGCTTCGTGTCTCATAGGACATGTCGAGATCATATTCATTTGGTCTTTTTCGATCGGAGAGACTACACTCTGGTTATGTTTTAATGTTTTAATGTTTTAATCAAATGTGTGCTTGGAAATCCCTCTAGTGTATTTAAGCTATCAACAATCAAAGCAAAATTCTTGCCTGATTTGGCATCGAAAGCAATCCAATATAGAGTCGAAGTTCAATCCATTATATACAGTATGGAGAGCGATCATTCTCTCAGGCCCTGTCATGTTAAAGGGAGTACATTTTGTTCGACGACTTGGATAGTCAGAGAGCTTTATTATGCTCACTTTTGAGAGCTCGGAAATCGCTCATGTTATGAAATTTTTTCTACTGGGCAATGTCCCATCAAAACTTTATTAATTGTGTCTTTATTAATAGTTATAACTAACTAGTTAACTTTATTAATAGTTATACTACATAAGACAGTCTAAAATTAAAGATTTTTTGCTGTGAGGGTTGTATTAATATGATTCGAGAAACCCAAAGCGCACAAAATTTACCTTGTTTCCAAATGGAAGCCTTAAAATGTCTGGGTTATAGGTTAGAACAGTTTATATCTTACCATGATTTCTTGAGGTTGGAACATTATTATATTGAAAGGAAACTGTGTTATAATTACATATTGTGGAATAAGAATCAACTTAATAGTGGTGCTTTACTGCTAGCTTTATCGGTGCGATTGGAAAACACGTCATAAAAATATTGGCCAATCCATTATAAACATATTTCTTAATTTACTTATATGAAGGTATTGATATACTTATGTGAGCACATTGAATGAGGTATGAAATAATTACGCTTGGCAATAGCACGTGAGTACTATACTTGCATTTTGCCACCATTTAAATTCAATCACATGATTTTACTTTGCCTTCGGCGTGTAAATGCATGCATACTTTTAGGCTTGATTGCTTTAACTCCAGCGCCAGTTGAGTGTTTGCGTTCAACTCCACTCTATTGTAAGCCTTACTACATTAATATGCGAAATAAAACAAGACGTATATATGTGTGTGTTTGCTGATTACAACTCGCAGCTATTAGTGTAAAGGATGAAATTCAAAGAGTTTGATTTTGTAAAAGACTCTGCTCATTAAACGCTCAACCGCCACTGAACAGTTCAATTAAGTTGGTTAAGTAGAGCTCGGGAGTACTGCACTTCATTTGCATATGAGCACATAATGTTCACGTCTGAGTGTATAAAATAATTGCATTGTGTCTGACACAAAGAGAATTTAAATAAATCGCGGTAATTGAACTGTGAGCCACGCATTGCATTACCAAACGGTGTGTGGTGTGCGAGTTTATTAAAATGCGGCTCTTCGAGGTAAGGAAGCATGTCAGCTCAATTTACCGCTGTTGCTGGTTGAAAGTGTAGTGGCGAAGAAATTATGGTTGAACTCGCTAATTTTACGTGAAACTCGGCACTTACAAACGAAATATATATACATGTATGTTTGTATATATACAAATGTGTGTGTGTGTGAATGGCGAAGTGCTTTGCTTATCTAAATGAAGTCAAATTGCAGTTGGCGATGCTGGCGCTGGCTGTGTCTGAGGGCAATAAACATCTAATGATGCTGCACAGCGAACGCTAATAGTGGCAGCCACGGGGCTGGTTCCTTCCTGACGGAGGACGGACGAAGATTTCACACATTTCAGTGGAGGAGTGAAGAGCGGGGGCAGCCAATGTTTCGGTATTCGCAAATGAGCATTTTACACGCCACTTTATCCCAACTCAACGTTTGGTAAGGAATTTTACGTGCGTGCCACATTTGGCCCAAACATTCGTTGCCAATTCCGGGAACATACAACAACCCAAGGTGAATACGCGGAGACTTAGATTGGAATGTGCATTTGTATTTATGAGCGCGTGTTTGCCGGCAAGACTCACCATCCTTATATCAGCGCCTGTTGCCATTTGCTCGTTTTCGAGTATAAATATTATGTGTGAAATATTATTATTGCGAAGCAAAATGACGGCTGTGGCTGTAGGTGAACGGTGAGTTGGTTGAGTGCGTGTAACCGTAAATGTTAGGCGTAGTAAGGCTCGATAGGCAAGCATAATAAACAGCAAAGCGGTAGCAGCATATGAACAACAATAACAACGACCCCAAAAATGATACAAGTTTCTGCACGACAGCGGCAGCAATAATTTCCGGAACTAAAAAGTCAACGGTAAAGTTGATATCATACACCGCCAATGTACAAGCAACTAAGTACATGTGTATGCATGTATGTATGTGTGTTTGTCAGCGTATACATATGATTGCCCGGAAAACTGACAGGCAATTTTCCTTTTCACACCATCTCTTATGAAGGTATAATCAACTGAAGTGACAAAATCAGCCAACACAGCAAAGGTGCCAGCTTCCGTTATTCCTCGCAAATGCTTCCTTTATTCGAATTTAAGGACATTCAATTTGGCGTAAGAGGCCAAGAGAAGAGAGAAAATGTCTGATAAGTATATAAGATATAATGTACGTTGGTTGATGAAAATGTGTTTTCCTGCACGTAAACTAGTAATGCCATATGCCAGTACATATTTGCGGCAGATTAAATGGTTTTCTAACAAAAAAAAAAACAAAAAAAAAACAAAACGAAATAAAGAAAATTACTTTCATCAGTAATATCTGGAGCGCTATTTGAATGCGTTATAGCACAATATTGATTTTGAAACATTTAACAGGGAAGTTGAATAGGATTTAGATCCGGTGATTGGGGAGGGGAATTTAACTGTTTTAGTGTGTCATACAACAGCCATTCTTTGACAACTCTAGCTGTATGCTTCGATTTAGAACCAACTTTCGAACACCTTGCTTTAGGTTGTCCTTCAATATTTGAAGATAATCGCAGCTTTTCATGGTAAACTCAACAAAAACTTGATTTCCGGTACCAACAACCGGCATGCACCCCCAAACCATTACAGAGCCTCCAACACGCTTAACAGTTGAAACAAGATTTTGTGGAAGCACCTCGCTCTTTCGTGTTCTCCATGTCTTACCACGGTTTTTTGTGCCAAATATCTCGAATTTCCTTTCATCACTTAAGACAACGCTGTTCCAGAACGCTTGAGGGTCATTTAAATGAATTTTTGCGAATGCGTAGTAGAAATGCAAGGCCTCCGCCTTGGTGTCCTCCCATGCATACCATTAATATTTAGCGCTCTGCGTATACTAGAGGCACTGACGGGCCTACTTCGCTCTTGCCAAAGTTTTCTGCTTTTTTAACCGCACTACACTTCGGGGGCTTCTTAATTTCTCCTACAATTTTAGGAACTTCATTATCACTCATAGTACGGGGACGACCGGAACGTTGAGCAGTTTTTGTATCAACTCGCAATTCATAATTGTTTATCATTTTTTGGACAGTTCAACGACTTCTGTTATCAATTTTTGCTGTTTCGCCTTTGCTAAATAAGGCGAATAAATAATATTGCGACATTGCCAATAGTTTCAAAAAACATTTATAAGAATTTACATCTTTAAAAAAATATTAATGGTTTCAGACGTGAACATCAGCTGTATGCTAATTTTTGACGCTGACTAATAATAAATTTTTTAACCAGCCAGCAGAGCTGCTGGGTTTTTTAAAATTTTAATGCCTTAAGATTATAAAAAAATCTCGCATTAGGCGGAACAGTTATTTTCATGCTCATCACGTCGGTTTAGAACAATTTAACAAAAAAAAGCACTTTGTTGAAAAAAAATAATGAGAATCAGTAGCAGAATAGCATTATTCAATACATTGATGGTTTGAACTTACTAAGACGATTGTTCTCACACAAAATATATTTTTTATATATTTATATATAGTTATGTGTTTTTATACAAAGATTAGTATTATTCAAATTACTGCTTTCAATTACGTCTTCAATCACTCGCTGTGTTTACATAGTATATTTGTAATCCGTTGTTATCAGTTAACAATCACATCACTTTATTTTTAATGCGCTCAAAACAAAAACAAATGAACATAACAGTTTTAATAAAAAAAAACAACATAATTGATTTGATTGGCTCGCTTTCTATTTAATTAACAATAAATTGCGCAAGTGAGAGCAAAGAGTACAATTGTTCAATAAATATTTTGGTTGAATAAAGTGCAAGCGATTATGTAATAAAAGCATTAAATGTATAAATTAGTTTGGTGAAGTTGATTACATTTACAATATATAATTGATTTAGATATTCAATACAGGAGGATAAAAAAGTGCTATACTTCGAAAGGGTAATTAAATACCCAGTAATCTTACACACATCATGATCACATGCAAAATCGAAGCATTTTTGAACTAAAAAAGTTTCACTAGATTTCGGTGGATAAACAATGAAGCCAGAGAACCAGAAGCGTCAGAAAACGACTGAAAAACTCCAAAGTAAAGGTCAACTATGAAGATGAGACAACTTTGTATAATTTGCCCTCACAAACTTACTATGTATAATATTTGACCGGAATTAACCGACGTAGTGGTCTCAATGTTATTCGTCATATAAACAGTTTACCAATTCGCAGAGTTTTCCCGAAAGGGTAAGGGTTTTTATGCAAAGCTTTTTTACGTTAAAGGGATTCTAGAGAGATTAATAACATATTATCTAATTTCAGATTAGGTCAGTAAAGCATTTTCAAAAAATTTTAATTAAAGTAGTTTTAATTAAAGTAAACTTTAGGATTCTAAAACTTATACTAAATTGGTATAATACTAAGAAAAAAATGTCTCCCTGTTCAATTCACTGTAGTGTCGAAGCATAAGTGTTAGTCAGCTTCGGCATGTAAAACTTTAAACGCATTTTTTTCAAATCGGACGCAGATGCTACTCGAAGACTTTTGCACATATCCACTTGAAATTTTGACTATAGCTTCACAGTACTATTATCTAGTAAACTAAGTACGATTTTTTTTTTGTTATTATTGCAACTTTTTTATATAAAGATTTACTCTTCATTTTTTCAGTAAAAAAATTTTCCGTATTTTACAAGTCCACATTTTGCGAAAAATTTATGTAAAGCTAAAAATACACGTACTTTACAAGCAAGTCTTATATAAACTAAGATATAGCTTTCTATTTTGTTTCAGATAGCATGAGTTTCTAGATTAACTGTCGTCCGCAGAGGTCCACTTGAAAAATGTGAACCAATTTAATCAAGTTAACGCCAAATTGCACAATAATTGCCTTCACTTTTAAAGAAAATTTCAGGAAATTAATAAAATAAAAGTTCTTTAAAAAATATCATGGAAAATAAGAAAATGTCAATCATACTAATGGGTAATCTTACTTATTCAGTACATTTTCTACAACAATTGCTGCTTTTATTTCACACTTTTTTGCTCTTGTAATATTACAGATAAAGAAGAAGCGGCTAACCTAAACATGTACTGTTTCCTCGATATTATGGTTCCGGTGCGCTATTTATATAGTATCCATGTGTTCATTGCTATCAAATCTGATATACACGTATTGTAATATATCCATTCCGAGCTTCGTTTTATTATAATATGAAATAGATTCTGGAAGACGTTTGTGGTTCGGCTTACTTTTATATACAATAAAGATGATTCTTCTCTGATTTTCTGATTGATATAAATCTGAGTAAAAAAAAGTTATATTATCGTTTTTTCCTTTGCTGGTTTTGGTAGTTCTCGTTTGTTTTACGAGTCCTTTACGAGTTGTTTTGCCACAGTCGTTTTTACGAGCAAATAATTTTTGAGCTAGCGGGATGCTTATAAAGAAATTATCTGTTGTTATATTTCTGCCTCGATCCAAATACGGTTCGATTAGTGTCAATGTGACGAACTCACTCGGCGATTATGATCATCAGGTATTATCTTAGTCTTCTCTCGGGTTAGGGGAAACCGTTCACAGCAATTTTCATTCGACGTCAACAGATATTGCGCAAAGCAAAATATAAGAATTACTTTCGGGATAAACATACCAGTCAATTTGACGAATCTCGTCGATCCACATGTGATCTCAAAAAGTAAAAAAGTTAAAAAAAGAAATTTTTTTTTACAGATGACAGATGATGCAAAACGGTTGAAATTGATCAAATGGTTTTCGAGATATATCATTGCAAAATTTCAATTCCGTCAAATTTACGGGTTCCGTAAATCTCGCGTCAGTACAGCGTGAAAGAGAAATAATCAATTCTTGTTTCCTTATCTTTTGATCGCAACAAGATAACAAAATACTAAACTTTAAAAGGGCATAATTAAATTGTTCAGAAATGGATGCTGGATGGATGGATGGATGGACAGAATGAATGCTACAAAGTGGTATATGAACTCTTTCACTGTTCCCCTGTATTTGCTGATTCAGAATTGGCAATTGATGACATAAATTATGTTACCTAGTGATATTTATTAAGATAACATAAAGAAAGCTTAACTTTTCAATTTATTTCGAAAGGAAGAGAGTTCTTACGCCACCAATTTTATCATATATGTAATTTAAAAATGTAACTACCTAAGGAAGGTGAGCTCATGTAATCTATTTCACCAGCGCGATGATGACAACGACGAGCATGATGCAAAGTCTCCATCCGGCTTATTACGCTTGTGTGCCTGATTCTGCTCGTACACAGAGTATGCTACGTTATTACTCTCGTCAACTGTATGATCATATCTCTGCATAATGTGAGTAAGTACAAGAGATAAGCTGGCATTTATAAGCATATGGGTGTGTGTGTGTGTGTGTGTGGAGGAATAAATCGTTCAAAGAAGCATTCACAATGACGTTGTATTGAATTTTGTTTCACGTACATATTATTTGCACACACACCCACATATATATATATACCCAAATGTATATGGAAATAAGCAAGCTTTCATGTGAGCGCCACTTCCTCCATTAAATTTCAATTTGAACTTATTGTATATTAAATTTACCTAATCTACGTTGTGGAGCAGCAAGCAGAGAGTTACCGACGAAGAGTGATAAGGCGCACAAGCATGAACCCACTTACCTATGTATATACTCACCAGTACTCATGTTGCATGCACATGTGTGGCAGTTGCGCTTCGTTGCCTACAAGTTGCAGAGCGTTTGAAACGTCCCGAAATAACATCATTTGCTCCACATCATTTACATTGTATTGAGTACTTCGTATTCATTTCTTCAAAAGCTTTGATTTCATAATCGATGAGTAGAAGACACAAGCGCTCCGAGTATAAGACAAAGCTTCGGTGAGTTTCATTAATGCTTAGCAAAACTTCAATGTACTGAAATACCCACACATACACATAAGTATGTGTGTTTGTATGTATTTTGTTAAATCCTGACCATTAAATCTACTCCGTGAGCGTGTGTGGAAAACTGATTTGTGCCACTGATTTTGACTGCTTTTGTGGAAGTGCACAAAAATGTCACATAGTAATTTATTTCACTTACTCCATTGAAACACAATATATACATAAGTACTCAGATATGCATATATGTGTAGGTAAGTGTGTACCGCTTTGGATAATTCTGTAGTGGTATTTCAGCTTGTCACATGATTATTAACAACGTGACATGACATTATCTCGCTTAACTGCCAACCAAGTACTACTAAATTTGCACCCTCCTGGGTTGCTGTGGCGGTAAAAGTGTATTTGACAATGGCAAGTCTGATTTATGATTTCACACGAATTTCTGCTGTACGCTCCACTATTCATCTGGTTTAGCTCAACAACGCAAACATTTGTAAGAACAGTCTTGCCTCTCCTCAGGTTCCAATATTCACCATTCACTCATTCTCAGCAGCTACTTTTGGTACTTATTTTGCCCGCTTATAGCATGTGCTTCTTTATTCCGGTCTTCAGCGTCAAGCGTACTAATCCAGTGGTCGCGCTCCTGAGTAATGACAGGGATCCTGAGGCGAATGTATTTTATTGTACTGTGGTCTTAATGGCATACAGTGTGTAATAAAACTATGAAATTTCTCTGTATGAACTACGAAAATTTTTTTCCCATTGAGTTAAGTTTAGCGCAATCATAACCCATTTTGATCGTTGGTGTAAAACGTTCTATACTGCATTTAAATACTATTAACGAAAGATGTTTGTTTTTTAAATTAAAAAAATCATCTAAAAAAAATTATGCTAAAGCTACAAAGAATATTCTTGTAGCAATTTTGCTTTTCCTATTGAAATAAAGTATATACTTAGGATTCCTACTTCCATATGCACGTTTTCATTTCATTGCACCAAAATGTAGGCAACACTTATTTAATAATATTAATGATTAACGAAATTATTCACTCTTTTCGGGTTTCTTTTCCTTAATGAATGTAAAAATTAGTAATCTCAGTTTGCAGCTTATAATAGACACAAACTATACACGAAGCTTTTTAAAACTATTCGAACTCACATTGCGTGTTCCTATTTAAAACATGCAGGTAAAATAATAAATTGCTAATTATATCATTGGCTCAATAAGCTCTGTTTTTTTGGACATCCAGCGATGTTTTCGATCTTTGTTTAATTACACAAAACTTACGTGAGCCAGTTACAAGGTCCGCAAAGCAGTCATCAGATGGTTTTTGGATTCGAAAATATGTGATTTTGTCAGCGGTTAATTCTCCTTTATGAAGAAGGAAATTTTACTGGTTTCGAAGTTTTACTTCACTGGAAGTTTTATTGGTTTCAATAATGCTCTTCTGAAGGCTTGAGCAAGCGCCAATATAATTCGGGGAAAGTATGTCGTAGCAACACGAACATAACTATGAAACAGCCGAGTCGTACAAACAACTGGCATATGACTCAACTTAGTATAGTTTCGAACTTGAATTGAATTCAGCTTAGTCCAGTTTCCAACTCTAATTGGGCACAAAATTATTCTCAATATTTATATGTCAATATTACTTGACACTGCCGCCATAGAACAATCAACCACATTATAGCTAAACTCCTGCGTGTCAAATAGCCTGGTCATTGTTGTTTTTGGAAAAACTGTGTAAAATGTCAGGCATCACTGAGTTCTGTGTGAAGTGCATCAATGCTCCAAGGAGAGTCGTAATCAATCTAATTTTGAATGCAACAGGGATTGTTTAACTCGGTTAACTCTAAATTGCTGTTGGAGCTTTAAATTTGCAACACACACATGAAAACTTATTCGGTGTGTGCAGATTTCAACCCACTTTACCGCTAAAATTTTACATGGCAGCCACATTATGCAGCCTTACTTGCAACCTCTACTACTACTACTACTACTGGCACACACGCACACGAACACATGAGATTATATGCAAAATATACAGGAGTTTAAATTGGAAAGTTTCGCTGTATGTGTGCATGTGTGAGTGTGCTCGCATATTCGTCGGTTAGTTGGTAATTATGCACCGCTATGCTTTAGTATATTAGAAATGATCGAACGAGCCATGCACACATGCCACGCAGCAGTTAGTTGCACGCCAATTACCCATATGACCGACCAACTACTACAACAACACACAGTTACTTAGCGAATTAGTTGAGTTAGTGGAAAGTATCGACGACGATGACATAGATAACCGAGCGGACACATTAGGGTATTACAAGTGCATGTGCTCATGCAACATTGTTAGTGGCCCGAAGTCGCTGTGCAGGCACTCGTGCTCACGCTTAGACAAGCACGAGCTCAGGCGCATTTGACAAGGAGTTATTCTAGCATTTTGTCTGTCTGTATTATGTTTGACTTTATCGAGTTAATCAAGTTATTAGGTCGATTGCATACTCTGCTATGCAAAGCATTGCCAGGCCAACAGGAACAGCATGCACTCACGCTGCCTTTGCGAACTTCATGGCAGCAGTCACGAGCTAGCTTATCACTCGCTAATACATACATTGCTGTTTGATATTTGGGCGAGTCAAGGAGAGCGCCACGAATTTGCTTCTTTACTTTAATTACTTTATTACAATGGGATAAAGGGCGAGTATGTGCATACAATTAACCACATAGCGAAAATATTAAACTGCGCGCGATGTCACTAGTTCCGAACTGCTGCATTTTGAATTAATAAACAATCAGATTGAATGTTTGAAAAGAATTTTTGGTATGAATTCATATTTTCAAACCAGTTGACACAACGTTTAGTATATGTATATATATATATATATATATTTATCAGTCGCTTTCACATACAAAAGTCTATTTGTAAGGGGAATGTGTGCTATCCTGTCTGCTTTGCATGTGTTTGTGGCTCGTGCTTTACTTGAACACGTCAGCCGTTATTCCACTTCGAAAACTTCAACACTGCATGAGCACTAATGCGCTCAAGTCGGTAGTAGAAATTCGTAAATTGCATAAGTGCATGAATATACTCGCATCAATTCAATTAAAATCAAATCACTAAAAGCTTACAAGTATGAAAGTAAATATACAAACAGTTAGTTTTACTAATTTTCCGGAGGGATGATGGAAAGTATTTGACTGAGAGATAAATAAATTAATTAATATCAAGTAAAATAAACTGCAATGTATAACATAAAACAAAAAAGACTATCTAATACCAGTATAAGTTAAAAGCCCATTTCATATGTTGTTCAGATCTAGGGCCTTGTTTGGTTTTTTAGCGTAATTACATTTGTTTTTCAATTTCAACACTTTTGTTTTATTGAAACAGAGTGTTTTTTGTGATGGCAATGGTCTGCTTACCCTTGAGTGCTTTAACCCTTCTATGCAGCAGTAAATTCATTACAGCAGTTACCTAACTGCCACGTCCATGTCTCTCTTTCAAGCGCTGAACATCTGTATACTTAACTGGAATGCTGGACAAATACAGCAACTTGTAAGGCCAGTAGTTAACACAGAAGTTTCAGAAGCTAACTGTGCTGTAATATGTCAGGCTAATGACACTACTCGACCAGACCAGCTCGGCCAGACAGATCTCAGATGGACGCAGAATGAATAATATTGAAAAATCGGAAATGAGCATTTTGTACAGACACGAAAAAAATAGCATACGAAGCGTAAATATTTAAAAAATCTGAGTGAAAGATTTGGTTCCAAATTGTCCCAAACATTTTTTTCCAGATCTTTAAGAAGAAATTTAAAAGAATTTGGTTTGTTAAAATAAGGCGTTTTTTACATAATACTTCATAAATTATATCTTCGTTTTGTAATTAAGTACTACCTATAACTATAATTACTATATATAACTGAGTAAATCGGCGGTTCAAGTCATATAATATAGGTGTATGAAATTTAAAACTTTGTGACGCCTCTTTATCTGTCAAAAGAGAAAACGTAGCTATCCTCAGTGAAAATAGAAGGGTGGGTCTAAATCACAAAAAATTAGTACAGAGAGCGACAATAATAAACTCTTTTTTATGGCTCACTACAGTCAATATCGATCTTCTTGAAATATAGTAAATTTTTTTCAATTATAATAAGAGAAGTAAACAGTGTTCTCTCTCTCTCTCTCTCTCTCTTTCTCTTTCTCTTTCGTGAAAAATATTTTTATATATATAAATACACTTTGGAAGAGTTTTAAAAATGCAAAAAAAAAGGCAAACTAATTCGAAGATTAGTGAAGAAGAAATCTCATTTTCGTTTCTGTTTTGGGAAATTATATCCACTGTAGTTATTTTTTACTCTGCGTTGAGTGAACTCCTTGCACAATTCATCGCACTTGTACCTTAGAAAATATCTTGATATTGTGTTTGGTTGATAATTCTTAGTGCCAATCAGTTATAAAGGGATACCCAACTTATTCCAGTGTGAGAGCGCCTCAAATTTTAAATTTTTTATGACATTTTACATTGTTGCCAGATCAGACAAAATACTAATATATTGGCACTTAAATTAGAGCACTCGACATTTATTACGAATAAAAATTATTATATATTGACCTTATAAAATATAGAGTAACTATTTAAGTATTTTTTTCTATAATTTTATGGCATATTAAGTGGTATATTAACAACCAAGTTTTAAATTTTGTCTTAACTTAATTAAACTTCTTAAGAGAATAAAAAATATTTTTTATATCGTTTTCAATTCAAAATTAATATCCCGAAGCTGCAGTTCGCAAAACCTTTCCTCAAATGCATTTAAATTTCGCGTTTCGTTTTGTACCTAAAATCAGAATATTATCATTATTTGAAATAATTTTTTTTTGCGAAACAAGTAGAAAGAATGGCAAGAAGTATTCCCTTTTGGTTTTGATCGCTGTAAAAAATTCATTTATCTATTTTTTGGTAGCATTTAGGTTCATATAGAAGAGAGACATTTAATAAAAGTTAATTCCTACCTCGTTTGATTTTGATAGATGAAAATTCTGGCGCAATTTATGTACGCAAAAAGTTAGTTAGTTTGATTGTGATCTGCAATATGGGGTTGCTAATGTCTTCGGTATTTTTAACAAAAAATCCTTCAAACATTTTATAGTATACACACAACATTTTTGGTAGCGGCTAATATAAAATCGCAACTGTGTGATTAGCAGTGTTCTGCCGCACCAGTTATGAGGGAGAATTTGATAGAGCGTCAAAAAGTGAACAAAATACCATGCTGAGGCTTCGTTAAGCGGATGAACACGGACTATTTGTAGAACAGTTCAAAAGTTGAAAGGAAGGTGGCAGTGTATACCCTGGGAAACTGCCTTTGATATTTGAGTGGATCTATGAATAAATGCTGGATAACAAATACGGATGAGTAATTCTTGAGACAACTACCAGGATTTTAAAGAACTTTTTTCAATTTATGATAAAGAAATTTAAATGGCAGCTACATCTACTAGCCAACCGTAGCACTACAATAAACAAGATATCTTCCATGAAACATTAAGATTTCTACGAAAAGTAGTAGAATGATCAATAAAGGACAATATGTGGAAATTTCCCGGAAAGCACTTGGCATTGGCAATGTTAAAATTATTTGGGTGCTGATAAAAAATCAAATGATCTTATGGCCAAAAGTAATCCATTAATGGCACAAGTAAACTTTTATCTACACAACATTTACAACGCATCATTTCCGCAAACAATATTCAACAAATAGAAACGAAATAAATGAGAAATGAAATCGAAAGCATTGTTTGCTGTTTGAGTACTAAAAAGAAGTCGCCATTTGAAAACAATATAAACCTTAATGACTGTTAGTTATCGGGCAATTTGTGAGTCAGAACAATGAACATGATTGCGGCAAAAGCTCAACGAAGCTCAAGAACCGAGGTATATAAATATATGTGCGCTACTATACTGTGCTGAGTGTGTGCTCGTGCGTCTGGATGGGTGCAGGACAACATTTATGTTGCCTCGCGCACTCGAGTGTGTGGGTATGCAGCTGTTAAAAATACAAATTTGCTTTTCAGAGGCAGCAAACTTATCGAATTCCACTCACAAGCGATACAGCAGGCCATGAACCATACCCGATGGAAACTTCAAACGTGCTGCTTGTCGAAGGAGGATCCGGTAGGCAAAGCACTAATATTTTTGGGAACGAACGCAAACTCCCCCTTTTCATTCTCAATTGTATATGTTTCGAATATAAACATTACGCAATGTTTTGCTCGCAAAGTTGACAACAACTTCAATTCGAATGTTATCGCCCACTTAAAGAGCCGACAGGTATGCATGTCTCGAGTCACTCCCACAGTTAGCTCACAGGACTCATGTTCGTTAATAACGGACCACGAATGGAAACTTTAAGGCAATGTACTCGTATGTACATACGTTCTTAGTGGCGTGTAACTGACGGTTTGGAGTGCTACTGTCGTCAGCATCAACGTTGACAGCGCCAAGTGGCTGAAGGACTTACTTTACTCTACTTTACTTAGCAATGAGTACGCCATGAAATATGTAAGCATTCGGATGTATGGGTGTGAAATCACTAGCATATTGCTATATGTTGGTATGTGTAAATGTGAGTGAGAGTGTCGTTCAGCATTACTTTATACTATCACCAGCATCGTCACTTGGGTTTTCAGTACTCGTGTCATCGAAACTCAGCGCCATTAACACTCGCTTCAGCAAATGGAAAAAATAAATCAGAACAAAAAAAACTCGACAAAAATACTGCTAGTGATTTGATACGTCAGGGTTGATTACAGTCAAGCGAGCGTGACTATGACTTGGAGGTTCGTGGATTGACGCTAGAACGGCGACCAAGAAATACCGGAAGCAAATTTTTACAGAAGTTGAATCACCGAGTACATACTGAGCTGAATTGTACTCTAGGTTCTTTACTCTCGAAAGGAGGTAGGTTCATCTGCCCATTCCCACGAGAGTCGCGTCTACGTATTCGGAATGGACTAGAATTTTTATAAGACCAAAGACTTACTGGCCAATTCATCTTGCATTCCCAAAAATTATTTGGGGAATATTTTCTGCCGCTACAACAGCAACAACAACAACTATTCATCAAGTGCGGTATATGCATTTATTGGAGATTTAATTTATGGTGCGAAAGATAAAAATAATTGGCGAAAATTCTACAGTGCTGGAGTGCTACCATCATTAACAATTTTGGACATTTATGAAATGAAAAGTGTTCGACTTTAGTACCTGAGTCCTTAATAGCTCCAAACAACACAATGGTGTGCATGACGAGTTTTAAAAGTGCCTGATAGATAAAGAGAGAGAGAGAGAGAGGAAAGAGGGAAAAGGATAGAGAGTGGTACAGAGGGACGGATATATATATTGGCGTTCAAAGATATTGTTATGAAATCCAATTACCGTTAATCGCCCGTTCCTTTTTTGTCTCAAAAGCAGTTTGAGGTAAAAGAACAAGAATTAGAAGGCGTTCAAATATGCAATGCATTGTTTGAAGAATATCCCTTAACCCCCCCAAAAAAAAAAACACGGAAGCATGATGACTTGGAAAAACCTGAAGAAAAATGAAAATGTGGCTTCTCTTCAAATGCTCCGAGAGTCTTTTGTGAGTTTCTTATGCTAAAATATTAATAAATAAAACAATATATTTACCAAAACTTAACTTATTTTGATGTACAAAGACATTAACCGAATAAATTGAAAGTTTTCTGATTGACAGGAACATAAGAAATATTGTCTTTGAAAGCATTCTAGACGAAATTATACTACGAAATATTATATAATTGGTCACCACAAGGTACTCCGGCCAGAAGTGATCACGAATGAAGCGTGTGGAATATTTACTCGACGAAAATCGACACTAGATCATATTTCCACATTTAGGCAACGCATTTAAGCATCGGAGTTCATTTTAACTAGACCAAAACGAACCGGGGTCACATTGAAACATTTTCAAACTATGTTATATTTTCTTACATCGCAACGAAATTAAAAGTTGAACTCGCATGGTCTGTCTTTATATTCAATTTAATAAGCTGGTTACAACTTAATGTTATTCACGTCGGGTTAATGTAGCGGCAAAAGCACTGTTCGTTTATTTTCAGTGAAGTATTTCATAAACATAATTCATTAATTACTGTCGCTTGAGAATATATCATCTATTGTCAACGACTGTGTATTATAAACAGTTAAGGCGATTTAAGATTATTAAACAAAAACAACAACATTGCAATTAGCAACCCCAAGTGAGCTTCGTCAATGCCTCCGGGTAAAATCGAATTTGTAGAATCTAACAACATCTCTGAGGTCAACGGCGCAATTACAACCCAAATGCATACACATACATGCATACACTTGCAGCTACATCCGTAATATTGTATCTCACACTCACACACACACACACACACATGTATGTGTACATGTATAACTCTAAACTTTGGCGAACGTATTTAGTGACATTTGCAAGCCTTTGTATATGCATACGTTCGCGTGTTCAACGCAGAGTCAAGTTGTACGATCGAATATTTACAAATTCCATTGCATATGCTAAGGCGTTGTAAAGCCGCATGTACAGTAATTTGTGTTTCTATCAATTCCCAGTGGCTGTGTGAGTTTTGTATGCAATAAAGTTGCCGATGCGTTGACGTTGTTGTTGCTGTTGTACACATTTGTTGGAATTTGTTGTGGTTGTTTCAGTGGCAGCCCACTTCTGGTTGTGAAATTAATTCGCTGACTGTTGCGGCGGCAATAATATTCTACACACTAGCGGCGCACACAACAATAATGATAATAATGATAACAACAACAACAATCAGGCATTTGCTCTAAATAACTGACTGACTGTTGACAACAACAATAATAGCAGGCGAAAGCACATTGCCATGCCCGAGTCTGCACTCACGGATCAATCAATACCCACACCCACATATGCCCACATAGATGTTCGTGTGGCCCGTTCGTGTGGGTGCCGTAATAATAATAGGAACTGTAATGAGTGCTTGGGTATGCAAATGTGGGTCAATGATTTTGAAATTATTATTTCTTTCGTTTTTCCTCGCCTTGTCAGTATTTATGTCAGAAGGATCAAGCACAGATTACGCTCATATGCAATGCTGTTCCATTGTGGTGGTAAGGCGTCGTATGTACGTACGGTAATTGGTAGCATACTCTACGGAGCAGCACCACATTCACATTCCGCTTCAATTGATTTCGCCTCCAATAATGAGCATATGCAACTTGCCACAGTTCAACTAAATTGTGACAAATTTGTGGGTGTAGCATAATGATGGAATATTTAACTATGGTAAGTGAGGTATGGGTAGGTTTACACAGAGCAAAATGAGTAGGTGGCAGTGAGAAGAATGGTGATGGGTACTTGTTGTTCAGCTTGTTCAAATCGAACGGTATAAAGCCGGATGTTCCTTCATATTATTGCGAAATTAGTAACATGTTTTTTCGAATATATGGGCATATATGGGCACTTTTACCGTTACATATATATTGGAATATGAGCTTTCTATTTTCACGCGCACACTTAATTTACCATTTATTAGTAGAGCAATACTCACTTAATTCTATTATAGACCAATAGTTCGGCAATATCTCGCCCAAGTCCTGAGTAAGTCGTCTCTACGAACACCAACACCTTTGGATCGATTCGCAGCCGTGCCTCCGAGCGGTGATCGGGCGCTCGTGATGATTCGCGTGTGTGCTTCCCGCTAACCATTCGACAGTTGATAAGGGGCGAGGGACGGGTGTCACGCTGTATTAAACTGCAAAAGCACAAATGGAAATACAAATATATTTAACTAAAAGAAATATGCGTATGTAGTAATTCTTCAAAATAAACAGCCAAGTTAATTGCAAGTGCGCATATTTACGAATTCATTTGGTCACAGCAAACATTCTTTTAATGCATTCTAAATTCATGTTCAGTATTTTTTGTTGTTGTAGACATCCTTTAATAAAAATATATATCTGTTAATGATTTCTGCCACCTTGTATTGAAGTGGTTTGGGTTATGTATTTGTAGAACTCGTTGTACACGTTAAGTAAGCCTTCGAATATATGCTAATCACATTTATGGTGAATGCATATACTTCTATAAGACCCATACGACAACCTGACAAGACGCCGATTATATAGCACTAGTCTCAAAATACAACAAGTACTTGTAGAGCAGAATTAGGTGTATGAATTGACCTATGTTAATATGTATTTATCAGAACAATTAAAATGTCGAATGAACTTCATACTGTTCATACTTCAGCTCTATCGTACGTATAATAGATAGCTTGAACAGCAATCGCGATATTGAATGGAGTTGGTGCGCACATAACTGCTAACATATAACTGCATACACAGTTTTATTCTGTTTTAATGATTAAAGAGGAATAAAATATTTACCAAATAGTTTTGTAGAATGCTATCGAGGTAAAAGCTTTTGGTCGGATGGATATGTATTCGGATAGTGGGAACGGATTTTCATACTCTAAAGGAGTGTCTCTAGAATATTCCAAAAACAACTTCTCTGGTTTCATGGAGCATAGCCCTGTTCTGGATTAGCGGATATATATAAATAAACAATATTCTCATATCTAAAGTCCGAAAAATTCCGAAGAGATTTAAAAGCTCTCCATGCCGAAGGTATTATTGGCTCACACTTTTTTAACTGAAGACAAGCGTAAGCTTCAATGGAGGGTCTTAAAGGCAAATGATTCGAGACTTTTTATATTCCCGATGTAATTAACAATCGTCTAAGTGTAAAGGGCTCCAGCAAAACTTTGTAACAAGCCTTACAACGCGTGAAACTATAAAAAACACAGGGGCTGCTCTCTCAAAGAGCCGTTCAGAAACTCTACACTATAAAATATAAATGCTGTTGATATCAAAATATTCACCATTTCATTAGCATTTCTGTTTTATTTAAAATAAAAGTTTCATACAACTACCAAAAACACAACCTTAAACAAGTAAGAAAGGGCTAAGTTCGGGTGTAACCGAAATTTTATACTCTCGCAATGTGCAAGGATCGGAAGCGGCGATATGCTTTCAGGTGCTGGCATAACTTTATATTAAAAAATGTTGCGGAAGACTTCAACATTCATTATTCGAAGAAATTGTAAATGGATTGCAATCATATTTGGTATCTTATTGACTTATATTACAGTACACAGTATCACAGTATCACACATAGGCTCATGTACTTTCATTGTTATATTTTGCTTCGTGTCCGAGATATTTATATTAATATCTACCAAATTAAGTCAACCAGAGAAAAGGAAATCATTATATTAGGAATAAGCGGCTTAGACCAGGGTCCAGACCGATTTCTATCATATTTAGCGCGAAATCACATCGCGTTTAAGAAAACATATCTACTTAATTTCATTAAAATATCACACACATTGACCAACATAAACGGTTTAAAGTCAAGTGGAATGTCGGGAATTCTTATATCGGGCAGTTTTAGGATTGAGGAAGATCTGCACTGGTCACATTAACTCTTTTCATTATTCAAGTATATTAGGGAACATGTTTTAACCCAATTTTGTGAAGGTAACTCACACAGTGACCGATATATTCGGCGTAAATTCTGCTAGAATAGCGAATATCATTATATGTAGTATATGGGAGCTGGGATAGTTCGTGGGCCGATTTCACACACTTTCGGCAGTAAACTAAGGTATATCCAATATTACACTTCATTGACTTAATTTTGTTAAGATATCTTACATATTGACCGAAATATATGGTATAAAGACTACCCGGTGGTTGAAAATCCTTGTATTAGGAACATAGGAGCTATGGGAAGTGTTTACCAGATTTTATCAATTTTAAGCACATGGACACACTGTTATCAGAAAGACACGCTCTCTAAATTTCAAAGAGATAACTCTTATATTTACCGTTACATATGGTATAAAGTCTACAAGTAGTTTGAAGATCTGTATATTAGGTATATGGAGGCTAGGGGAAGTATTTATCCGATTTTCCCAATTTTTGATACCAGATCACGCTATTATCATGGGAAGATAATTCTCCAGTTTCATTACAATATCTTACAGAATTCCCGATATTTTCGATAAAAAGTCAGTTAGGGACACTAAGGTCCTAATATTGGGTATCTGGTGGCTTGAAAATTTATAGTGCGGTTTCGTCTGTTTTTACGCATAAGATGACATATCCTGAAGGCACTATTTGTACAAAATTTTATTTTCATTTCTTAATTGCTGCTCGATTTATCTGCTTTAAAGTGAAAGGATCTGATGAAGCTTAAAATTGTATTATATGAGAAGTAGGCGTGGTTTTTATCCGATTTTGTCCATTTTCACAATGTGACATAAGAATGCAAATATAATGTCACACACCAATTTTTTTAACGTTAACTGTTAACGTTAAGTAGTTTTCAACATAACTTTTGTATGGGAGGTGGGCGTGGTTATTATCGGATTTTACTCCATTTCACAGTTTTTTGCCTACAGGTACCCTACCCTAATAGGATCCTCTACACCAAATAACACGTTTAGATATTAATTTGCTGCTTAGTTATAGCACTTTACCTGTTTTCGATTAATGGCATTTTGTGGGCGTGGCAGATGTCCAATTACGCGCATCTGCAATACCAACCGTCTTATGGTAGGAAAGAACACATGTACCAAGTTTCATCACAATATCTTAATGTTTACTCAAGTTATCGCTTGCACGGACGGACAGACAGTCACTCGGATTTCAACTCGTCTTTTCATCCTGATCATTTAAATATATATATATCTATGCCTAACTCGGTTAGTTCTAGGTGTTACAAACAACCGTTAGGTGAACAAAACTAATATACCCTGTAGCAACATGTTGCGAGAGTATAAAGAGAGAAAAATCTCCTACTATTTTTAACTTTTCTTTCCTAATACTTCATTTTAACTTTACTTTAACTTTTTACTCTTTTCTCTTCACCCTCGCTTTCATATTTTGAGCAAATGATCTAATTTATAGCTCACTGATTACTTTCCCGAGATAATGAAAATTGTTTAAGCGAACTACTTAATGCGAAAAATAAACTCACAACTCCAAGGATATCCCCACAGGGTCACATTAACTCTATCTATATGCACATATACATATATACATATATGTGAACAGCTGTAATTGCGTGTTGTGTCGCTTAATTTATGCGTGAGTGTCGAAAGCTGTTGTTTTAGAGTTGAGTGACGAGATTGCCTTTTGCCTGCGTTCAGTGCATAAACAACAACTGGAACAACAACAAATAATATCAACAATAAAACAAAATTATTTGTACACATTTGCATAAAAGTTGTCACGGACACACGCACACACTCACGCATATGCATGACACGCGACATGTCAACACGGCGAACGAAGTGAATTCGCTGAGCGGCAGCGACTGCCCGGAAATGCAATTACTCCACAACTAAATAATAAAAATAAAATATTGTGAAAACACTGCCGAATTAGCATAAACCTGGCAAAGTTTCGTTCACAAACTGCCGTTATATTCGCTACTGTACACACATGTGTGCATATATAATATGTAAAAGCGTATGAGCGACAGTTGGGAGCTGCGAATGCGGAGTGCACAGCGATAGCGCAAAGGGAGAGTGTTTTAAATTTTTGTTTTTCCTGTTTTTGGTAGCAATTTCGCCTTTTGTGATTTTATGCTTTTATTGCCTCATTTACGGCGAAAAGTAAACTTTTGTGTTTTTCGTCATGTTTGCCATTTGCTCTGTGTTATTAGGTGTAGTTGCGCTATTTTTGTGCTGTTGTTTTAACTTAACTGCTAATGCGGCTGCATTGTGCTCTCTTTAGTTAGAATAACTTTTGTACGTATGAGTGTAGTTTCCAGTTCCGCACTTTGACACCTGCTTGGGCATGTTGATGTATAGATATGTGGTTTTATTCCGTTTCTTCTTGCCTTTTACAGAAGGGATTCACCCGAGATACCTATTTGCCGTATTGTTGTCTCTCTTTTTGAATATTTTTGACGCACTTTGCATTCCAGTGCAACTCTGCGTTGCGAAAAGTGCGAATGCAAGTATTTTACTATTTTTTTTTTTTATATACTTGCTTTTATGTAAATTTTTGTTAATGCAAATTCATAACGAAAACTTTTCGTTTTTTGTTTTTTTTTTCTTTTCCCCATTGCCAAAGTTCGCGAATGCCCCTATACTTGTAACACTTTAGAGAACTAAAATAAAATTCACCCTCACACAGCTGTTTGCACGTACCCAAAAGAAAATTCTTGATTGGTAATAAACGGAGAAACTTGTGTGCGCATTATACTGAAATATCCTGCGTTTTCCATATCCGAAAAGGTAGGTGTCGCCGTCAAATGAATTTTACCCTACGAGATGTTTTGTCTATTTCAATAAGGTATGTTAAGACCTAAGACAACTCAAACACCGGTGAATTCATTTATAATATAATTAAAAGTTTTCAGTACAATAAAGAATATTCCCCGTCTTACATATATGTAGATATATTATATTAGAACTGATTCTTACTACGAAATAACGGAAATACTTAATTTTGGGTTCAGACTGCGTATCTTCACTCATACTGTATTTACGAAGGTTGATCATACACATGAAACGGGCAAAACTGCTCCTCAGTTGAAGAAGCAATCAGAAAATTGGGACTAAGAATTTCGCAGCATTTTGGAAGCTTGCAAAGTATACCTACATCTATATCTATCTATATCTATATGTATAGAATACATATCTCTTCATTCTTTAAAATGGGGTCGGAGGAACTCTCTCTTTACTATCTCACTCCTTTTAGCCTCACTTTTCCCTCTATCGCTCTTTCCTTTCTCTCTTCCCTTCCCTGTTTTTCCGATCAAACTCTTTTCATTCCCTCTCTCTATCTCTTCATCTCTGCAATAATAAATGAGTAACTCAAAATATTTAACTCTCTTTCCCCACTTCACTAACTATCTCTCACTTTTCTCATCTCTCTCCTCTATCTCTATCTCTCTTTCTCAACCCCTCTCAAGCGCTCTTGACTCCATTTCACTCTCAAGGGACTTTTCTTACAACTGCAATGAGTTCACATTTTACTGACCCCAACTTGAGAAATTTTGCTTCTCACATTTCTGTAAAGCTCCATAAATCCGTTACTAAAAAAGTACAATCAGTGATCCATCTGAACAATAATATAATATTATAAATTTATAGTGCTCCAAACGAACTGTACAAGAGATTATGAAAGAGCTGAAGAAAACCTTTGCAAGCACATTTTTCAAAGAAAACTAAAATGTTCTTTCATTATCAGCATGAATGGTTACACTTTACAAAAGCTTCGAGTACCTCTCCATAATCTCTCACATCCCTATTTGTGGCCACAAAAAAGAGTAAAGGCATGTTTCTCTTTACTTGATAGTCTTTATAGAAAGATACTCAAACTTCCTACATCATCCCATTAAAGCATCAGAGTTAAAAGTTAGCCATCAAAGCCCTGTAAGGTAAGCATGTGCGAGAGTATTTGTGTGTGTATCTGCGCGGTTGTCTCTTCATAATGTTGACAAACTGAAAAGTTTTTGGTACACACATAAATAACTCACACAAATTAAGGAAAATTGAATTATATCAACAACAAAAAGGACAATTGCCCGGAGGCATTATACATATACTTACAATATTTTGCGCTACAAGACGAACTCATCATTCGCAATTGAATGAGTAACAGTATAAAAAGGCAGAAACAAAATTGCGTTAAAGTGAAAAGTTTGTTATCAAACAGCAGCCCTTTTGTTGTTGCTGATATTTACATAATATAATCAGTTGCTGATGATATATGTGCTCGATATGAGTTTCCTGTTGCAGAAAATAAACTTTCCGAAAAAGTTAATATGCATTATATGAGCACTTTTCAATATCGATATAACAATAGACCATTTCGGAGGTTCATTTACAAAGCATTTTCTGGTGAAATACTCGTACGCAGAAATTTGTTCAAAGCGAATTAAATTTATGCTATTGTTGATACGAAAATCTTCATTTTTTCATGACCCTTCGGCTTCATAGCCTTCCCGTGTGTTCACTAATGGGCAGTATGTGTTTGCAGAAGTTCTCAGCCTTTGAGCAGTTCACAGTTAAAGCAGAGCGGCTAGCTAAAGGTTTGAGCGTGAGAATCGTTAGTTCGAGGCTGGTCCATAACAAAATCTAATACTTCTGAAACCGGACTCCTATCAAAAGAAATTCGAAACATGTCTCAAAAACCTATCATATTCTGACAAAGCTCTTTTCGGAAATAGATATTATGATTATTATATTGGATGAACCCGATCCTCTTTATGATATTACAGTTCTGAATAATTCCTCTAATAGTTTTGCGAAGATGAGCTTTTCATTCAAGATGTTCGAACATTTTATACTCTCGCAATGTGCAACGATCATAGGCGGGGAAATGTTTTCAGGTGCTGGCATAACTTTATATTAAAAAATGTTGCGGAAGAATTCAAGATTCATTATTCGAAGAAATTGTCAATGGATTGCAATCATATTGGGTATCTTATTAACATATATTACAGGCCATAGACTCATGTACTTTCATTGTTATATTTTGCTTCGTGTCCGAGATATTTATATTAATATCTACCAAATTAAGTCAACCAGAGAAAAGGAAACCATTATATTAGGAATAAGCGGCTTAGTCCACGGTCTAGACCGATTTCTTTCATATTTCGCGCGAATTCACATTGTGTTTAAGAAAACATATCTACTTAGTTTCATTAAAATATCACACACATTGACCAACATAAACGGTTTAAAGTCAAGTGGAATGTCGGGAATTCTTATGTCGGGAATTCTTATATCGGGCATTTTTGGGATAGAGGAAGGTCTCCACTGACGACATTAACTCTTTTCATTATTCAAGTATATTACGGAACATGTTTTCACTCAATTTTGTGAAAGTAACTCACACAGTGACCGACATATTCGGCATAAAGTCTGCTAGAATGCTGAATGCTAAAAGGGAGCTGGGATAGTTCGTGGGCCGATTTCACACACTTTCGGCAGTAAACTAAGGTATATCCAATATTACACTTCATTGACTTAATTTTGTTAAGATATCTTACATATTGACCGAAATATATGGTATAAAGACTACCCGGAGGTTGAAAATCCTTGTATTAGGTGCATAGGAGCTAGGGGAAGTGTTTACCAGATTTTATCCATTTTAAGCACATGGACACTGTTATCAGAAAGACACGCTCTCTAAATTTCAAAGAGATAACCCATGTATTGACCGTTATATATGGTATAAAGTCTACAAGAAGTTTGAAAATCTTTACGTTAGGTATATGGGGGCTATGGGAAGTATTTACCCGATTTTCCCCATTTTTGACTCAAAAGCGCATTATTATCATGGAAAGATAATCTTCCAATTTCATTACAATATCTTAAAAATTTCCCGATATTTTCGATAAAAAGTCAGATAGTGGCACTGAGGGTGAGGGTATCTGGTGGCTTGAAAAGTTATAATCCGATTTCGTCTATTTTTACGCATGAGACGGCATATCTTGAAAGCACTATTTGTACAAAATTTTATTTTCATTTCTTAATTGCTGCTCGATTTATCTGCTTTAAAGTGAAAGGATGAGATGAAGTTTAAAATTGTGTTATACGAGAAGTAGGCGTGGTTTTTATCCGATGTCGTCCATTTTTACAGCGTGAAATAAGAATGCAAATATATGTCACACACCAAGTTTTGTTGAAATCGGTGAAGGCGTTCTTGAGACATGGGATTTCTCCTAAAGGTGGGCGGTGCAACACCCATCAACAGATCCTATGCAACCCTTACGTATCATATTTGCTGCAAGATTTAATATTCCTGACGCGCTCCTTCAGCAAGTTATCGCACTTTTAGTAGTTTTCAACATAACTTTTGTATGGGAGGTGAGCATGGTTATTATCCGATTTTACTCATTTTCACAGTTTTTTGCTTAGAGATACCCCGCCCTAATAAGATCCTCTATACCAAATAACGCTTTTATATCTTAATTTACTGCTTAGTTATAGCAAATTATCTGTTTTCGATTAATGGCATTTTGTGGGCGTGGTCAGTTGCCCACAAAGTCCAATTACGCCCATCTGCAATACCAACCGTTTTACGGTGACAAAGAACACGTGTACCAAGTTTCATCAAAATATCTTAATTTTTACTCAAGTTATCGCTTGCGCCGACGGGCGGACGGACGGAGAGCCACACGGATTTCAACTCGTCTTTTCATCCTGAACATTTATATATATATACATGTCTATATCTCACTCCTTTAGTTCTAGGTGTAACAAGCAACCGTTAGGTGAACAAACCTAATATACTCTGTAACAACATGTTGCGAGAGTATAAAAATTTGCAGCGGAAAAACAAGAAGTTAAAGAAAGAAAGTAAGGAAGTGGTATTAACAACAAATTAACAAGTTAAAAATAACAACAAATGAATTATTGAGTTCGAGAGGCGGTCGAAAAATTGGGAACTAACAAAGTTCCGATAGTATTTGTAGGTCTACATTTTATTCCAGTAGACATGTTGAGGGAAATGAGCTCACATATCTCGATAAATTATTGTCTAGGGCAGTCCAACTCATCAAAATGTTACCTAAAATAATAAGACTATATGACATACTCGTATATGGGCTATTGTCCAGTCACCTTGAATCAACAAGAAAATTTGTTGTGAAATCCACAGATGAGAAATTGAAAACCCTAAGTGAAATCATTTTTTATGTACGCTTTGAGAAAAATGTTACAACGAACGCACCTCGCTTCTCTCAAACTCGATTCGAAAATATAAAAAGTGGTTGTAAATATAAACAGCTTCGTTTGCCAAGTGGAATTTGGTTTCTGTGTTCGCCCATTTTCATATGAGCTTTTAATTCACTTCCGGATCCTTTAGCAGGCCATATTCTTCTAACACATTAACAGATCTTTAAAATACAGTTCCTTATTTATTTTTCACTTTTATTTTTACTCTTTTTAATCTACTTAATTTTGGCACCCGAAATATGAGAGAGAACGACTGAGAGGTCAACTGCCAGCGTCATAGCATATGCATTTGGAGCAATTGCAACTCCTTCTGGCCTTCTGGCTCGTTCGAGTGCCAAAACCAGTGGGACAAATAAACGACTATCAGAATGGAAAAGCATGCGACATATTGCACTAATGTATATATCAGCACATATCTGTACGTAGGTATTAAGAGCATACTTATATATGCAAGAGTTCACATTGTGTTATTAAAATTCAACAAATATGCATAAGCTTGTATGTTGAGCGACAAAAATGACAAATCAAGACAAAAAAGGATTCAATGCTCTTTGCTGTGAGGGGAGCGAAGATATTACTCAAAAGACAAAAAATAAAGACAACAATGTTTGAGAAGATTATGGGAAGCAATGCAAAACTTTGGCATCAAATTTCACCAGCAGCATCAAGTGAAACGAGTGCAGCGTCGTAAAAATAAAGCGAATACACCATAAAGGAAGGAGCACGAGGGCGCACGAGCGGAGAAGAATGAAAACAGTAGTCTAGAACTTTACCTAGTTTTTCTTATGGCTCAGTGGTTCGAACTAGACTTAATTTATTCTAATTACCGCTGCATTATTTTTGAAGTAGGTCATTTTTCGTATCTCTGTAGCTGAACATTTTTCAGGTTTTCTCTCCATTCTCAGCCATAACGCGGGTTTCGAATGAGTATTTTCCCCATGATTTTGTTGATGACTTTTGTTATGGTGTTTATTTCGGACTACTGGAATCTGGGCTTTTACAATTTTAAGGGACTCATATCAAATCATTAAAATATAAGGAGCAGTGATCCCATGATTTAAAACTAGTCTATTGAAAGATGTGCACACTAAAATCATTTCCAACGAAACTTGAGATGTTATGTGTATTCCGGTGGTGGTGGTGATGTGATCCATTCTACTTATTACGTCTATTTTCGATTAATTTGATTCATTTGAATTTGGTACCAACTTTGAGATTGGTAACACTGCTGGTGAATGTTCTTTAAAAATCCAGGGGTTTGTCTTTTAATTTTTTTTTAAAGTGAGGAGTGAAATAAAACATAAAAAAAGGAAATTTTGAATATAATGTAAGTATAAGTAAAAATCAAAAATACCTTTTTAAACTTAGGAAAACAAATTAAATTTTTAAGAAATTTTGGTTAGAGAAGAGCCAAAGGTAATTTTAAGTGCATATATTTCCATAAGGGACAAATTTCCGAAGTCATATAAAATGTGAGAGACGTATAACCCACTCAAAAACAATTTTTGTGGTAATGATCAGTGTCCCATTCAAAGTCTTTTTTTTCCTTATTTCCTTGGGTATAGGAAGATTTTTTAAACCCAAAAAAACCCCCGTAAAAATTTGTTTTCAAAACTCAAATCCTGTGAAGTAAACTTCAGTGTACATTTTTACCGCCAAATCGAATTCAGAGATTGTGCATTTATGGGTCCTGGAAGAGTCTATTTATGGGTTTTCCTACTCGAAGTATGATAATTTTGCTTACTTACCTAACGTACATACTTTTATAACATTGAAGACAGAGCTGTTATCAGCTTTAGAGAGCGCTATCAATAAGATTTTATTGATATGATATATATTTTTCAAGTATTCTATCAATAAAATATTAATTATTGATTTTTTTCGTATTTTTACCCTTAAAAATTAGCATCAGTCTTAGCTAGAGTCTTAGCAGAGAGTAAGCTACCGACACAAAAGTTATTTTTTATACATCGAGGGGTCAATATATAGATTGAGACCAAAAAGAGAGATTCATTCGGAAGTCCAAAAAGGACGTCGATTCGGGAGGATGTTGAAATATTCCAAGTGAAAATGTCGGGCATAAGAACGACCTGTATACAATTGGGAGAGGAGGTTCGAAAATCATAAATATTTATATGTTAATAGTATTGAAATTCTAAATAGAATTAAATTCAGTTTAGCAGAGTATGATCTTTTTCTGCTCTGATCTGGGTTTCTGTTCATAAAACATTAAAGATCAGGAAGAGGAAGAGCGAGCTCAGTCAGGAAGCTCAGGAAGGTTTCACAACACTGTAGAAGTTGTACAAACGGGGATGTAATAGTAAATACAACTAGTTTACCTAACGAGTCAGAATGCTTAATCATGAAGCAATAATAATATAAGTAAAAGTTGTTTCCAATAAAAATGCAATAAATTGATGTGATCGAATGCGATGGTACTGCTTTTAATAAGTAGGAAGGCTTTGTATAGAAGGTAAGAGAGGTTAGGGAGTTTGTCATTTAATTTTATTAAATCATTTTATTAAAGATTATGGATTGCTAAAATTGCTCATTACATCCAGACCTTTGCATCGCTCATTACTTTTTTATAAACATAATATTATAATTATAAAAATTTTTTTAAACAAATTTTGCTTATTATAATTAAAAAAGTTTTAAGAGTAAGAAAGGTTGCACTTAAGAGTAACTTTTTGTAGAGGCCGTGGAGGGTGATGGGATCTTTGCATTCATTATTTTATATTTCATGTATATATTATATATGTATTATATGGTAATTGCGCACATAATAGTGTTCCTAGCGCTACAAGGGTTAGTCCACGGATCAATAATAATGAGCCTTAGGCCTTTAAGTGCCCATAAAGGATAAGCTGAAGCTAAAGCTAAAGGACCATTTTTAGAGACAACTATTTAATAAACATATGTGTAATGATATTTCCAATTAAGAGCAACATAACGCCCATTGAAAGTCAAACTTTATCTAGAAAAACGTTTTATGGTACAAAGTAAATATAAAATCAATTTTTGCTGACTTTTATGGCAATGCATATATATTTAAACCGATTTGCAAACATACGTACATATATATATTTTATTTTATATTTATTTCCCAAAAGCAAGGGTTTGCAAATAAAATAAAATCATCTTTCGCCTCACTTTCACCTCATCAACACACACGTCCTTCCTCCGACGCAACCTGTTTACGTTCGCTTGAAATCGTTTGTCAAACACTATTTGATGTCCATAAAAAGTTGTCCAACTAATTTAAAAAGCTTATAAAACTATTTGTAAAAATGCTAAACAGCGAGAACAAATTCCCCAAAGAAGCCATAAACAAGACGACCGAAGAAGCCAAGCCAGACTTACATAAGCCACACACGAACACACGCGTGGAGGGACTCGCCCATTTAATGTTTTGAAGTTACATTTGCATGAGTATTTCTTGCATGTGTATGTGTGTGTGTATGACTTTGGTGGGTGGTTGATGTGGCAGAAGCGTAAATTTCGTGCATAAATCTTTCCACTTGAAATTGCACATAAATTATCAGCGTAGATGTTAAAACCCTAGTGCATATCTCCACGCGCATGTGTGCGTGTCGAGGCGAGTGTGAACTGATGCCGGTTGGCAAACTCTGACACTCATGCTTATTTCTGCATATATTCGTACATATTTCGTTGATGTATGCAACGTTTGGCAGTGCGTACAGTTAAGAGCGAATGTGTTGGACTTCAGACCAAAGATTATTGGGTGAATGTTGTGCCTATGCTTTCTTTATATGTTACATGCAGCAAACGCAGTGACAACAAATAATCGCAACAGCAATAAAGTTTTTGCATGTTGAAATAATTTTGGGTCTTTCTAGATGTTCTGCGTCGGTAGTGGTGCAGTTAAAATCCTTGACTTTGAAGGAAACTCAAAGCAGGGAACGAAGTCGTAGGAGTAAACTACAAAGGGCGGACAATAGTTTGTCCAAAGCGCTTTTTATTGCAAGCAATATGCATGAAAATGTTTTGCAGGTTAGGGTAGTTCTTATAAAAATCAAACTTGATTGGAATTTCTATATACAAATTTCCCTCGACCACGTTGAATACGCAAATGAAGGTCCTTTTCTTAGTTTTCACATTTATTTACTGGTACAAAAATGGTTCTGCGTTGGTGGCGAGAAAAGGTACCGCTGTTCATGGACTCATATACTATATGGGCTAAAATGTATTTGGATTAAGAATGAATTTTTTTTATTTTTTTTTTTTTTTTTTTTTTTTTTTTTTTTTTTTTTTTTTTGTATGAAAACAGGCACAACACAAGCTTCATCTGTAGTAATGCATTTGCTGTAACGGTCATAAAACATTTCGTCACTGGTTTGATAGTGTGAAATTTAAGATCACACAACACAATTTCACCAATGTTCGCGATGTTTTCAGGCATTACCGCCTCTTGTGGCCTTCGTAAACGGAGTACATTATTTGTGCTGGTACAATTACAAGGAAATTCAACAGAACAGTACTTTTCCGTTCAATATGCTGGGGCAGATTCGTATTAACACTTCTCAAGCCATTGCTTTGCATTACGGTGCACTTGCACTCTTCACTTTGAGACCAATAACTTGAGAACGATTGTATAAAATGTCATGAAGCTCGGGACATTATTCTAGTTAAGGCTCGTACTCTAAGACAAGATTAGAGTTGTAGCGGCAGATGGTGTGGCAGTTTCGAACGGTCAAATACTTTTCAGTCTATATATTACATGTTTGCTTTGCTTTGCGCGCGGCTTGCAGTAAGGTTTATGGTATTCCTTTTTCAACCAAATGTATGTAGTGCGTCTTGCTCTTATCCAATAAATGGAGAGTTCTAGAACTTTTACACCACGTTCGAAACCCAGATAGACTTGGAGCTTTGAGACTTCCTACTGTTGGACGACTGACATAAGAAAAATTGCGTCTTCTTCTTCATTAACGCACCACGCGATAGTAACGTAGTCAACTTACCCTACTATGGCGTCCGATTGCTTTCTTTCAATTCGCAGAAAATTTTTTAGCCTCAAGAACCACCCTCAATTATGAACAAGTGTATATAACTGATTTCAAGTCTGAATTTGGTTAAATTTAGCAAAGACATGGCGAGCAATAACACATTCACATGCATACAAATTCAATATTCATGACAACATTTGGTAAAATGTTGCCAGTTGCAGCAAACTTGCATCACACAGCTAACGGCAACTGTTGCCCTTCATGTTGCACATACAATGTTGTAAGGACGGCAGCTGCTCCACAGCGGCCAAAGGCACGCAACACTGTTTTGGGAAAATTATTGCACTAAAATGGCAGTGATTTATTTGTGTTCAGTGGAAAGTTCCGTTTCCGGTTTATGCTTCGCTGCCGCTTTTCGACTTACCACCACTTCTTATATACTCAAATGCATTATGCGACGCTTTCTTTCCACTTTTGCGTTTGCGTTTTTCGCGCAACGGAAGTCGTTGTGCAGCAAGCCAGCACAAGTCATCATGCCGCGCAAAATAAGGGCAACTGGCAGCCAGCAAACAGTGAATGAAGACGTGTCGACCAGACTGACAGACTGCTAAACTGATAGACTGACAGCCCTACAGAGTGGCATTCAAATGGCCAGCCAGACAGACCAGTAAACTGCCGAGCCGTACTCGCTAACAACGAACCGAACAAGAGTAACAATGTGTGGCAAAAAGTGTGGCGCTTAGACGCACACTCACGCACACTCCCGCACACACACACACACACACACCGACTTATAGGAAGCGCGCACTGACCGTACATGGAAGCTGTCGAAACCGTGTACGCCTGAGCTGACGGCGAAATTTATGCATTTGAAACTAATTTGCGCATAAACAAAACACCAAAGCACGAAGCTGGGGTGGAGGAGCGGCGGCATAGCCATAGACATTGGCGCTGTGAGCCGCATAGTGGCAAAGGCAAGCAACAGCAAGCAGACCAAGGCAGCCGGCCACGACTTGCTTACCAGCACACACCAGCCGACATCCATGAGGAGGGAAGAAGCGGGCAGGGGCGGCCAGCAAGTGCAATGAATGAACATAGCTTCCGTTGCGGTCGCGTTACATAAAACCAACGACGTTGCCGCCAGCAACTTTGTACATCTGCAGCATTGCAACATTTCTATTTCTCTGCTTTTTCGCAAGGTTTTTGCTTTCGCTCCACTCATTTTTCCATTTAGCATTTCCGTGCAGGCTGTTTATTATCCAAAGCAATATCGTTGGCTCTATCTACTCCCATGACAAATAGCGCGATGAGATATCGACAACGCTGACCTCGGATCTCAACTACATTTGGAGCTACTCTCCTTCGCGCTCCGCCTGAAACGGTGGCAAAGTAACAAATACAACAACTGCAAAAACACTAGCCAAGTGATGAGTACAAAACGAACAGCGAAAACAAGAGCAACGTAAAATAACACTCTGTTTGAAATTTACTCCCACAAAGACGGTACGAATGCCTCATGTGCACACATGCATACATACGCACATACACATATGCAATGGAAGGAATATGTTTGAAATTTCATTAGAATTATTTGCGTTAAGTCTAAACAATGTGAACCTCTCAAGTCTACGTTATTTAATCCGTGGGGGAGTATAGTATCATTCCTTGAACCACGGAACATAATATTGTTTATAAGATCACCGTGTGATCCAGCTTCAATAATCCGTTTCATGTTTTTATCCATCCGTTCCATTGTAACACGTATAATATAAACGTGGAGTGTTCAAAAAATAACCGGAATTTTCGTTTTTTGAAAAAGAAAATTTATTCTTTCGTTTGCATTGATGTTATCTCCTCCAAAATAGTCTCCATTCGATATTATGCACTTATGCCAGCGCCTCTTCCAATTGTCGGAACACTTCCCAAACTCGATTTTTGCGATTGCCTTCAGCTCTTTCAGTGATGCTCTTTTAATGCCATCTATACTGGTAAAACGACGGCAGTTTAAGGTTCTCATTCTAAGGTTCTCGAATATGGAGGCTGGGGCATCGTTGCAGTATTGTTTTTGGCCAAAAATTCCCGAGAAGTGTGAGCAGAATTGAGCAAAAGTGAATGAAAGCCATGAATTCTCATGGTTTTTACACGAATCCGGCGGTTTTTTTTCGGATTGGTTCACGCAAACGGCGTTGAGCTTGTAGGTAGTGCTCCTTATTGACCGTTTGACCTTGAATTCACGATGCACTATGCCACTAAAGTCGAAGAACACTCCCATTGCCTTCTGAACAAAGGTTTTGAAAATAGTTGTGAAAGTGATTCCAACGTCCTTTAGATAAACGTGGTTTTACAAGCTGTTTTTATTTTGCTCTGGTGAAGTCGCTATCAAATATCGATTAACAATACCTCTCTCCTTAAATCGATTAGAGCTATAAACTAAAATGCTAAAAATGCCTTTCATCAAATGTTTCAAAATTTTTTATTTCTCTTTTCCTTATTCTAACTCTACCCAATCTTATAGATTGGCCATCCCTGAAACTAAACTTGAACCTCATTAATTAATTCCGATACAAACTTGTATAAGAAACAAGTAAAAAAGGGCTAAGTTCTAAGGGCTAGGGTGTAACCGAACATTTTATACTCTCGCAATGTGCACGTATCAGAGGCGGGGAGATGCTTTCAGGTGCTGACATAATTTTATATTAAAAAATGTAGCGGAAGACTTCAGCATTCATTATTCGAAGAAATTGTAAATGGGTTGCAATCATATTTGGTATCTTATTGACTTATATTACAGTACACAGTATCACAGCATCACACATAGACTAATGTACTTTCATTGCTATATTTTGCTTCGTGTCGGAGATATTTATATTCAAATCTATAACATAAACTCAAAAGTGATATACGCGATATAAACTCAACCAAAGTGGTTTAATACATATATTAGATACGTGAGGAAAAAGTCAACCAGAGAAAAGGAAATCATTATATTAAGAATAAGGGGCTTAGACCATTATCTAGACCGATTTCTTTCATATTTAGCGCGAAGGAAACATATCCACTTAATTTCATTAAAATAACACACCTATTTACCAACATAAACGGCTTAAAGTCAGGTGGAAAGTCGGGTATTAGGGTATCATATCGGGCATTTTCGGGATTTCGAGTATATTAGGGAACATGTTTTCACCCAATTCTATGAAGGTGGAAGTGCTTACCCGATTTTATCCATTTTAAGCACATGGACACACTGTTATCGGAAAGAGACGCTATCTAAATTTCAAAGAGATAACTCATATATTGACCGTTATATATGGTATAAAGTCTACAGGAAGTTTGAAAATCCTTATATTAGGTATATGGGGGCTATGGGAAGTATTTACCCGATTTTCCCCATTTTTGACTCAAAAGCGCACTATTATCATAGAAAGATAATCTTCCAATTTCATTACAATATCTTACAGAATTCCCGATATTTTCGATAGAAAGTCAGTTAGGGACACTAAGGTCCTAATATTGGGTATCTGGTGGCTTGAAAATTTATAGTGCGGTTTCGTCTGTTTTTACGCATAAGATGACATATCCTGAAGGCACTATTTGTACAAAATTTTATTTTCATTTCTTAATTGCTGCTCGATTTATCTGCTTTAAAGTGAAAGGATGAGATGAAGCTTAAAATTGTATTATAGGAGAAATAGGCGTGGTTTTTATCCGATGTCGTCCATTTTTACAGCGTGAAATAAGAATGCAAATATATGTCACACACCAATTTTTGTTGAAATCGGTGAAGGCGTTCTTGATACATGGGATTTCTCCTAAAGGTGGGCGGTGCAACACCCATCACCAGAACTTTACACGGATTCCTATGCAACCCTTACGTATCATATTTGCTGCAAGATTTAATATTCCTGACGCGCTCCTTCAGCAAGTTATCGCACTTTTAGTAGTTTTCAACATAACTTTTGTATGGGAGGTGAGCATGGTTATTATCCGATTTTACTCATTTTCACAGTTTTTTGCATAGAGATACCCCGCCCTAATAGGATCCTCTATACCAAATAACGCTTTTATATATTAATTTGCTGCTAGTTATAGCACATTATCTGTTTTCGATTAATGGAATTTTGTGCGCGTGGCAGATGTCCAATTACGCCCATCTGCAATACCAACCGTCTTACGGTGACAAAGAAGACGTATACCAAGTTTCATCAAAATATCTTAACTTTTACTCAAGTTATCGCTTGCATGGACGGACGAACAGACGGACAGACAGTCACTCGGATTTCAACTCGACTTTTCATCCTGATCATTTATATATATATGTCTATATGTAACTCATTTAGTTCTAGATGCTACAAACAACCGTTAGGTGAACAAAACTAATATACTCTGTAGTAACATGTTGCGAGAGTATAAAAACAAATGCCAGTATGATCTTGAATATCATAAAAATTTGTGTTTTGTGATTTATAAGTGCAAATCCCCCATTTTTTCAGGCAATAGTAAGATTCTAGTCTTCAACGAGGTATTAAAAATATAAATGATCCCATTAACTAAGAACAAATTGCTCTGAGCACTTCGAGAAATCTCAAATTGCGAGCGGGAAGGAAGAGTTTTACTCAAAAAGTTAGAAATTCTTCAAGGGCCTTAAAGGATTCCTTAAATTCTTAAAGGATCCGTAGGTAATAGAAGACATCAAAAAACTGAAAGAACCTCTCTTGGAGATCACTTAAAGAATGGAATTTACGTTTACTTAAAAAAATATCATCAGAAAAGAACTCCTTTCTATTAAGAACACATTCACAGTGTTTGTAAGAAGCTAACACTTCACTTCATAAATTTCATTGCATAACCAGGTTAAGTTGAGATGACTATTTTAGTATCAGAGTCGGCGAAAATATAATGTGATATTATAACATTTCCACTCAAAGCGAATATTATCAGCGATCATGACTTTAAAACTGAATAATTCTTCAAAAACCCCTTACACTGAGCACGAGTGCGCCAAAGACACTTTCCATGCATATAAGTGTATTCGTACTAAAAGTACTCAGTATGAATTATACCTCCGAGGCATTTTCCAGTTAATGACGCGCTCTCAATTATTTCTGTTATTTAATCTTAAATAGATTTTTTCCAAGGAACAACAGCACAATAAAATTTCCTTGGCCTCCATTTCTCTCGCTTCGTGTGCAGCACAACCTTCAATCATGTTGCCTATTATATTTTGTGTGTTTTTTTTTTCTATTCCTTAACTTCCTTTTTATAGTTTGGCAGAAGTTTCCATTTGCTTCGCTAGTTAAATCTTTTATTATTTTTGCTTTTGCGTCACGTAAGATCTTGTTGGTGTTCTTTTTGTTGCCGTTGCGTTCGCCAATTGTATGCACATAATTGCATTCTTTTGTGCAAGGCAGTTTTTGCCTCCACCTCCGTCATGTCAACAAGAACAACAACAAATGCAAAACCAACAACAAATGCAAAACCAACAACAAAAATAACAAGGTTACCTCAGCTGAACTGCTACCACTAGCGCCATGGAACCGCTAAATGCTGAGTAATTCACCGCACGGCCACCATTGTTGTGCTTCCACAGGTGAACAATGCCATTGGGCAACCCAAATCAACCGCCCGCCCACCTCGCCGGCAGCTTTCATTCTTTCCGCGTCCTAACCAATTTCTCGGAATTTATTAAATCAGTGTATAACGCAGCATTTTTACTCCTCGTTACGCAATACTCACCACTACTCCTCACCGCTCAGCACTTACCCACTTCGATGTTGGTGAGTTCGCATGTTGCCACGTAAATTTTTTTGTTCGGTAGAACGGGTAACTGCAGCATCTTGTTTAGTTGTTAAATTTATGGAATTTGTTTTTTGTTGTTATAAGCAATTCAGTTAATTTTAAATAACTTTCAAGTTATAACCGGCACTTTAAACTCCATAATAAATGGTATTCGATATTTATATTATTTACCTTAAAATACCATGTTACCAATAAAAATGTTTTTATACCATTTGAGCTCCTATTTCTTTTGGCTTTGCTAACCTAAGTGTAGGCAAAGGTTTTCGTGTGGCTTTTAAACCAGCAATATTACAATGTAAGTAATAACATGTCGTAGACTTAAACACCTTTTTTATGCTGCATTATCTATAAGTGAAGTCTTCCACTAAATAAGACGTTAACTGAGTTCTTATCACAAAAACTTGGAGAGTGGCGAATCGAATATACAACTCGCATAATTAGAGCCCTATAGAAAAGGATGCTACCACTTAAATGACGTATCCACTGTGTGGTTAGATTTTCTAGCGAACCGAAGATAACCAAATAAATATCAAAATAATTTGTTGCTTGGAGGTGTAATTATTTCTTTGGTTATTAATTTTTATGGATAAGAAATAAGAAAAGTTTGGTAAATTAAACAGTCCAGAATCACGGGCTCATTTAAACGATAGCACTATAAAAATGCATCGTAAATGACTTAGACTTTTTAGAGTTTTGATTTCGGCTTCTCATCAGTGAAATGGATAGCATTGGATGTTGATAGAGTTAGTACAACTAATTTTGTGTTAAATGATCATGAAGCCGGTGAACATAATGAGAACTTAAGCAGCTTCTGACTACCTCTTTGTTAATGCTAAATGCATTAACCGTATTTGAGAGATTTACTCATATTATAAAATCGCATCGAACTCAAAGAGTCGATACACAACACATGTAATAGAATATAACACAAGAAGAAGTTTCGTTTACAGAATCCAAAAGTATTCTAACAAAGTGAATAGTTTCTAAATTTAGTGGGGATGAGATTCACAATCTCTCAGTGTTCAAGATAATATTCTCAGAAAGATTTGTGAATTTACGCATTGCCAACGGCAAATATTGCGCAAGATGGAGCAATGCGGATTATGAACTATGCAACGCCGTCTAGTTAGAATGCAGTTTGCATTTGGTGGAGGCAGTGATGAAGACCTAAGCTTGTTTTGCATTGGCGGCAAACTTACGTAGCAAAGGAATAACTAGAGATATTGAGGATACGGCTGAAATCGATAAGATGGCATTTCATTAACTTATCCAACTCAGCCCATTTAAAGTTCCCCAACCTCAAAAAATTGATCTGTTTACTTGCCGATTTGTATTGAAAGCTCATAAATCAAGGGATCAGCTATTTGAGATTGAGCATAAACCTTATTTAAAAGGTACAAAAAAAAAGAAAGACATTTTATCTGTGAAACTTCAACGTTACAATGATAAAGGGATTTAGGATTTTATTCTATTTAGTAAATATTTACCTTTTTTAGTAAGATGGCAATATTTTTTTTTTTTATGTAAATATATTTTGCAAATAGTAATATAGCAACTCTGTTGAAAATATTCTTTTTACTAATTATATTTCTCAAATATCTCTCAATTAATGATTCAAATTTTATTCAGGCAAGAAACAACTGCGTCGATACTCACTATCACAGAAACAGGTCCCTAATTTTAATGAAGTTATATCGGGAATTGCAGAAAAGCTTTCGGAGACTATAGGAGCCTCATCAGTACAATAACTGATACTGATCTTAAGCTCATATTTCATGCGTCGCACCCCGAAGTTTAAAGAACTAAGAGAGGCAAAAATTGTTTACATAGTATGTTATTTTAATCAGAAATTTTTTGACTTATGGAACTACACTGGAATCTTTACTGTAGCAGAAAGGCCTATAAAGTGCCATAACAATTCAATTTTGGGTAAAGTAAATAAAACATTTGAGACATTCATTATACATCGTAAGTGATAAATGAACGGAAGGCAACTCAATAGTCTAAATAGCGAGTCAGTACTGTACAATTGCGTTCAAATCTCCTCACCGACCCAAATATGGTATATGCATAAAAGCCTAATCACTGAAAGGAAATAGAGCCACAAATTGTGTTTAGTGTATTGAAATTGTGCAAAAAGCTTGATAACTTTAGTGCCTTTTCATTGTGTTTACTCTGGTAATTAATTACACACAAAGCGCTTAGCCGCACAAACCGCTAACCGCCCACACATGCATTAGCCAAAACTGAGTCAAAACCGGAAATGATATATAAAATATTTACTGCGGATTAATGAAGATACAACAAATTTAAGTCAATGCTACCCACACCGCAATTAATCGGTGAGTCTCTCGCATTCACAAACAAAGGTCACAGTTCTTCGACTAAATTACAGCTTCCCTTTTCAACCGCCATTTATCGTAGTATTGTGAACACATGCAGACACAAAACCCATGTGCGTGTATGTCCCGCGGGGAAAATCGATGAAATCAATCCCTGTTTCAGAACTAGTCCAATTTTGTCCTATTCATACCAGTTCACTACAAGATTTATACGAGCGCAAACGTCTACTAAATGAGAACCAAGTATTATCGACGGAATAAATATGTTAACAGCGGATGAACGACCAGAACACTATCGATCACTGTTACCTCCTCTGAGGAGTGGACGTAAAGAATACTCGACTTTTATTGAGCTTTGAAAAATCCTACTTAAATTCTTCTTCAAGACGTGGATTTCACACACTGTCAGCAAAAAAATTAAAAACTCAAACCAAATAAAAATCTGTGATAAGCCCGGAAACTCACCTAAATTATTATCCCCCGAGAATTTTTATTAGTAGAAGTCTTGAATTTCCCACTTCTCTTCATACCCTTATAAACCTCTAAATCCATATTGGAAAGTATCATATTTCTCCTCCAGTGATTACTATACGATAAGGCTGTAGGGTAATGGATAAAAATTTCTTCAATAATTTCAATTTCCGGTTTCAATTCACTCCGAAGAAGCTATCTCTCTTCTTTATTGAACTCAAAACTACTTACTTCATAACTTGAACGAAGTAATACAAACTTTAGTCAACCATACAAAAGTAAGTAGAATGAGCAGTAAAATGCATGCAGCCTTTTTCAGTTAACCATAAATCTCTAGCAATTGTCCGGTTGTCAATAAGAATATCAAATGACTTAAAATATATTGAAAGTTTTAAGAATTTCCTCGGAATCGATACTGGTCCGAAAATATGGAAGGAGGTTCTACATTGGTATTGAATTTAATTTGAAACCTCCACAAGATAAAGTTTTAGTATTTTTCTAGCATTTTTGGGGCTTTATTTCATACGTCACCAGTACTAATAAGTACCATAATTAACAGACTTGGTCTCACACGGTCCCATGCAGTGTTTGTTTCCATCCACGGACCTTTTGCACGGTCCAATGTAGTAAAAGGGAAACTTAAATTTCAGCATTTACCCTAAACGCATTTTAATTAGCAATTCCCTTTAGAATTAACTACTCACCCAAGGCACAAAGAGCATCTCTAACAAACGGACGGCATCAGTTGAAGCGGTTAGGTTACTCATACGCCAGTGCTAACCCGCCAACACAAACAAGTGGAGAGAATCGTACAACTGAATGTATGAGGAACGCGCATGCGAGTGTGTTGCTTTCGCCGATGGTTAAAACACTGTTGACTGGATGACGAGTTGCGGGAAAATGCGTTGGAGGCAGCTACAGCAATTACGGTTAATTAAGAGTAAACCACAAGCCACCAATTGCATTTTAGCCAGCCAAAGACTTTAAAATCAATCGCCAAATAATTTACATACGAAATGCATTTAATTAAAAGCCAAACTGCACACACTGCACACCGAGACATTTTCAAGCGATTTTTGCTCAACCGGCGACGTGACAGTGCCATAAGGGATAATGCGAGCCGGCGTCGTAGTAACCGCGAACAGGAAAACGTGGTTGGACATTATGCTATTCTCGCAAATATGCTAACGTATATGTGTCTGCAAGTAGGTATGTATTTATGTGTACACAAAGAGCACATAAGTAATGTGCGTAACATGTGTGTACAAACAAGAGTAAATGCGTTAAAGTGATCGCAAAAGTGTCAGCGGTAAAATTTAACAATCAAGTGGCTAAGTGATTACGCAGCAGACAAATGCCGGCATATATACTTGGCTGGCCATTTGTAAATATGTATGGGCATAGTGCGCGCTGTGATTACACCTGCAACCGACTCAGTGCTATGTGCATTCACTACGCTGCAAGAGCGAAATCTACGCTCACACTTACAGCTGCTGCGGCGCCATTGTTCTTCAGTCTGCAACAGGTGGAAGAAAAATCAATTTGCATTTATTTAATTTAACCATTCGACCGGCTAATGGCTTCTACTCGAATAATGAGCAGAATGCATAAAAAAGTGGTGTGAATAATTATTATGTAAAAGGAGAAAGAGCAAAATAAGAAGTTGTGAGAATAAAGCACTTTGCTGTAAGTTTAATTAATCAGCTGAGCATCAGCTGGAGAGGGAGCTGACTATAAACTACATCAGACTGCTTTAATTGGCGTGCGTGACGTACGTGGGTTAGTCTATAAGTGCGAAAATTTCTATATCTATAATATCTAATATCTATATCCAAATATTCTGGTCTACAAGTGCAAAAATTTCAAAGAAAATTAAGAACTCTTTTCAGAAACCTTTTACTTTTAGCAAAAGGCGGAGTTTTATTTTGAAAAATTGAAAAATAGTGTCAGCTATGAAAAATCATTTAAGTATTTTCTCTCTACAATGATTTTCATAAAACTGATATGAGTTTGCTATACAGATTTCTTACCAGTGTTACCATTGTGAATGGGCCTAATAACATATTACTGTCAAAAATGAAAATATTGATTTTTAAAACTTAAGACTTGAAATAAAAGACAAATGTTTATAGAAAGTGTTTTTTTGTTTTCTACTCGAAATAAGCTGTTTAGATATCTGGAATAGGTTTTTTTTTAATTCCTCGAGTTCCTCGATTAGCCACTCTCTACCACTTGGCGAATCGACGCTAATGTTACTACAAGAAAGGATACAAGAAGCCATTGATATCTATTTTGTGCTGTTTAAGTTAACAAAATTATCTATAAAATTGGTTATTGGTTTTGGTAATCTGTTTCTAATCCATATGAAATGATTGTTGAAATGAAATCGTTGTGACAGATGGAAAAGCAACATATTTGGTTTTTATTTAGTGAAATATTTTGATGTCCCGAATGGTGGAAAAGGGAAGACTTGATTTTAGTGCAAAAGGAAACACGCCTAGATATTTATGGGGTTCTATGTGTTCACCTTGAAATTAGCTCTGATTTTGGAGCCTCCATTGTTTTTTTTTGGCCTAACTAATCCCACAGTTAATAGTTTCTTCCGCATTTTCCTAAGCAACACCTCTTGACCTACCCTCGTAAGCTTAATACAGATACCATCCTGGAGAATATTCATTCACTTACTCTATGTTTACGACAATAGTAACAATAACATCCACTAACAGTGCCCGTTAGTCGAAAGGACCGTTTATGCGGAAATAATTAAATGAGAATCCACACATTGCAAGTTGTCATGAACATTTTCTTAAAGTAAGGTTAATAAGCACTATGTTCAAATATGCTGCTAACGGATCATACACTCCAATTTATCTTAGGAATTTCAAAAAAGTTGGGTGCTTCTTACATCCACTTAATTTAGTAATTTAACAACTTTTCTCAATACGATTTTCTTAATTGAGTAAATTAGCAGGTCGCTGAAAGATTATTAATTGTATCAGATATAATTAATTGAATATATGCAACCCAGTGAGCTAAGGGTCATTTTGCTTTGTGCTAAGCTTAATGAAAAGACGACAATAAATTGATGTTTATTATACTTTTACGAAAACTAAAATAAAGAGCTAGGGAATAAGTACAAAAATTAAAATACAAACAATGTAACGTATTTTTTACTAATTGATAACGTTTTAGTTATAAGTGAACACCAAAAGCATTCACGAACACCCCTATTGCGTATCTATAATATCGCGAGTATAGTTGCCGTTCGATAATCGCATTTCAAAATATAAACAATAATATATAAACAAGCAACTGAGGCGACAGTCGCCATTTTGTGTATGTTATCGATTGCTATCAACCCTTGTTATAGTATGCAGAAAAGTCAAAATCAGGGAACTGATCTTGAGCAGCTTATGATTTATGTCACAAATTTGAACGATGTTGCCAAATACTTTGGTCAGTGCGTCCCATAATTGAAATCCCAAGGTTGTTTTCTGCGTTGATAGTGGACTAGGTCTTCAGGCCATTCGCAAAGCAAAATCTTATTTTAGTGTCCAACGCAAGTATATCAGCAACTATAATTAGTAGCCTTCCGCGATTAGAGTGTAAATTGAAAGCTTAATTGCCACAATTAAAACGAAAATTATGACAGAAAAGGAAGGAGTGCAATAACAGCAGAAAATTCGTAACTTTACATTCTCCAAACTAACAAAATCACATTGTGAAAATTTCGATGCATCTTGAGACTAGCCGACCAGGTCAAACTTTGGTTACATAAGGTCCTTTTATGGTCGAATTAGTGTTCAATCCACCAGAGCTTTGCATATCAAGGTATAACCCATTTCAAGCCTTTTGCGACTACGATGAAATCAAGCAAACGGATACATTAATAGGAAAGGATAGTGCACAATTGCAATAAGCATTTCCTGGTGAAAATGTTCAAGGACTCTTGTTGTTGTACAAAAATACACATGTGCGCAGTCCTCAGGCTACGGAAATGACTAATAATTATGCACTCACTCCGTGTCCATTTACACACACGCTCACACATTTGCACATGGTAAATGTAACGAGTTTGAGTAGTGCTAAAGGCGCCGTTGAGTTGATTGCACATCTGCGCTAATTACAAATTCCGTTCAACCCCATCTAATTGGCGAAGTCCGCACAACTAATTTGCATGCCAGAAATATAAATGTTTTCCATTTGATTTCTGCATCATTAGATGCTATTGCAAGTCTTATCTCCACTTGGAGATGTAGTGATTTTTTTGGATATTGAATATCCTAGAGGGATAGCTGTCAAGTCAACTGTCAAAGTAAGCACATGTTTTTCACATTTATTAAATGAAATTATTTGAAATTTATTAAATTTACAGAATTCGTACAGATTGCACAGGAAAAAGTAAGTATTTCACCAAAATTACCATATATGGAGCGAGAACAATTTTGAAGAGATTCGCCAGGCTCTGTTGTATCCTCGAGAGGTTAATGTCATTGACGGTTATCATTATGAAGACATTATTGATCGAAGTATTTTTAAAATGACATGAATGACATTAATGACATTTTCATGTCATTATGAAGACATTATTGATCGAAGTATTTTTAAAACTGAAGATAAAGTCGACATTACCTATGGTCAATAGCGATTTTTTGGTCCTCCGTGTCAATATCAATTATCTAAATGCTAAATGGGCCTGTCAATTCGACACCTAGGTCAAGTGCTTTGACTCCGTTAAATTTGTTAATGTGGGGGTATGCCGAGCCGTGATAAACCAGCCACAACTAACCTATTGGAAAACCATGCACTATGAGTTATTGACGAGATAAGGCTGCCTATATTGAGAAATGGTTCGTAATTATACTGACGGGATGATATTCATTAGATACATTCGCTGTGGGCATATGTCCGAAATTCCCATATTGGTCTAAACACTAGGTGCCATAAAATTTGCGAATAGTAAAGTTAAAATTATTGGCCATTCTGTTGAAGTGTCTGCGCTTTATTTAATAAAAAATTAACCTACCTAAAAAAATCCTTTTAAAATAATATATCCACGCTTTTCCCATACTAATATGGTTTGCTGTTACCCTAAAAATTAGAGGTAGTATAACTAGAATTAAATTTTGGGTAGACCATTACGGAATACTTTTCTCAGAAATTCGGCTCTATTTGCAGGGAGAAAGTATAATTAAAAAAAAAAAACACAATTATAGCAATTTAAATTTATCACCGGAAGGAATAAGAACTCGGACACAACGACAGATCTGTTTTCACAAGAAATAGCAAATAATCCTAATAATAAATATGCAATAAAAAGATATGTATTATAAAAATTAATAACTGTGTTTTTTCATTATCCTGTAAAAGATTCAAAATTCGGCATCCACAAAAATTTACTGAATTAATCACTTCAAATAACTCGCACGGCGCTAATACATTTTAAGTTAACCAATTTTGTTCGATTGCCTTATTCCAGTATAAACACACATATATAATTTATTCAATCTGGCAACGTCATTAATTAAATATTAATTAAAATGGTATTAAATCTACTACCCGAACAGCTAAAAATTAGTTGAAAGACACCGAATAATTTGTCATGTTTTTCCAAATTACACACAAGCAACACGCATGCCGCGCCATTACAAAGGCGAACACGCTCTCCTCTCGCTCTACCCGCCCCACGCTGATCGAGCACATTGACACTCGATGGCAACACATGCGATAACGAATTTACCCTACGGCCTCAGTAATAATTACAAATGAACCGAGAAAATGCATAATTATCATTAACAACTACAACGGCAACAAACAAGGTCAGCGCGGAGAGCAACAGCAAGAGCAACAAGAGATATGGCAAAGTGATGAGATGACAAGTGCCAAACAAATTTCCATTTAAATGCATTTACCAACAAAGTGAAATGATGCGCTTATTTGTTGTATTTGTGTGTGTGTGTGTGTGTATATATATATGAACCGTAACAGGTAAAATATTTCAATGTGGAATACTGGCTCTGATTGGCATTTGAGGGCGTCGCAACAATTTCGGAGATGCAAATTAGCCTGTGTGACTTATAATTGGGGCTCCGAAAGCAACAAAAAAGAAATCTGTGAAACGAATTAAAAATAAAAAATAATAATGGAATAATAGAAATATTATAATAATAATAATAGAAAATAATAATAATTCGCCGGTTTGATAATATAAAAATGCAAATGAAATTAAAATTTAAATATAAATTATTGTAAAATAAAATTAATTTAAAATAAAAAATTTTAAATATATATGAAACTGCACCGAAATGTTGTGAAGGTTATTATTGCGTCATTTGAGCACTCAATCGCATTCAAATGAACTTCCAATTGGCATGTGAAATGTTTATGTAAGCGCCAACGTGGGGAATGCGCGCGCGCAAGTGCAATCATTTACAAAAGCATCAATCTACTAGATGATTGAGTATTTGCATCAGCGCGCATTTGGGGAATCATATTTGCAGACAGCTGGAAAATGAGCGAAATATCGATGCTGGCACGCAAAATGAATTTGAAATTTGAAGCATTTGCATTTTGCGCTCCACAATAATGTATAATATGCAGCTATATTTGATTTCTGACATGCATTGGCATATACATCCATACATAAGCACACTCAATGTTTGAAAGGAAGGGATGAAAGGACCAATGGTTTTATTTTTACGTCCTTTTTTTCAGAAAAGTGGATCAAAATATTCGCATATCTATGGGACTCAAGGTTGCATTTCTTACGAATGAAACCATGAAATTTTCAAAATCGTACAGAAACTTGTATTAGAACATGCTTAAATACCTTGAAACACATACGGTTTAATGTTAAATTAATACCCCTATTATGTATGGATTCTAGCGCGAGTATAGTAGCTGATAGGAAATCGTACACCAAAACTTATATAATTCATAATTAATCACAGGCAACTGAGTACTCAGTCATAATTTTTTTGTGAATTATGTATTACTACTATCATTTGATACACACAGTATACATAACATGGGCATGCTAAAAAATTGGCAACTGTATTTTGCGAGTTTTGAGAATGGATACATGAATATAATTAAAGAAAATAGGTACACTTTATTTTTCATTTATTTGGGAACGTTTCCAGTTGAATATTTTACCAAAACTGATCTCAAAAAAAATGCTTGCTCTTTAAACACTTTTATTAAAACCTATTTTTCAAATAATATCTACTCCGTTTCAAACTTGTTTGTGAAGTATTTTTTAATGTCTATTGATGTATTAATATGATTAAACTTATATTTCGAAATGTAATAATTCTGCCTAAATCCTGTATTCTTATAAGTTTGAAGTTGTTTGAAGTATTATTAAATAATTTTTCAGACCCTTTCAAGTTTTCGGTATTAATCAACTTGAGCAGCTGTATCATTTAATGCATAGCAATCTAGTAATTTCAAGCCAAAACCGAGCAATGCTGTCTATTAATTTAAACAGTGTTTTTCAAAAATGTAAAGGCTAACTGCGTTTTTAGTATAATGAGAACAGTAGCCATACAAAATACTGTTATAGTAGCCAGCGTTAGAAAACCGACGATTATGTGGTACACTAGTCGGCTTACATAATTGGGGTGTAAATATATTATGAACTTTATCTAAATACAAAGCAGTTAAAAAATCTTTCGGGAAAGCCCTTGCTTAATGTAGTCGACAAAAATCGATTGAGCTTGACAAATATTTATTAATTTTGAATATATATACATATACATATATATGTTTAAGCCTTGAATACCTCATAAACATACGAATGAAGTAACTTTATAGACATGTTTAGCATGAGAAGACACATCCATCAAAGAAGTGCAGAAGTTCAAATGATTATTTCAGATCTAGCCTTTGATATTTGTGCCCGGTCTGTTCACACCATGTCCAAGTATAGGAATCATTGGAATGCGTGCTGGCAAACAGAATTTGTGGTGAAAATTTTTGAGATAAACAATGTTCGTCAACAGTTTCTTATTCTAGTTAAGAAATTTTATTGACCTTTGTAATACACCCGAAGATATATCCGTTGTCCCTATGTCTTTCATTGATATGGCAAATTTTCTTTATAAATTCTCCAAGTGTGTATACTTCTTTCCTTCCCTTTTCACTGGTATCACAAAGGAGTAACGGTATCTAATTGAGGCATTTAAGCAAAAATCCGGCAAAATCAAGTAAGCAGCAGTGAAAGACAACAATTAACCTCGTAATGGACTTTCATCCGTTCAATACAAAACCGCTTTCTAATTTCGTACCGGCAAACAGATATAACAATATGAACCGCCGAAAAATTGCATTGCCGCTCTTGCTTGCCACTTTTGTAACCATTTGTAGAGTTCGTTGGCTTTAGGGAAGTTGCTTCTTATAATAGTTGAATACCCGTTCAAAGCTCAAAAGATATATGTACGTCCATTTATAGAACTCTGTGCAGACCAATGTGATATACATAAATGAGGTTTTTTGAAGTATCTCAGCGAGTATTTTTCACCTACGAGAGAAGCCCGACTTCCTAAAGTCAGGAAAATTTTTATTCCAAGAATTAAGCTTTATAGTTTGTCGGTAATCTCTAAGTGTCGTTAGGGATTCATGCGCTGAATCCCATGTGGAAGGGTAAATCATTTTAGAACTCACCAAGAATTTACAGGATCCGTTTGGGTAGATGTAGAGTAACACACAAAGCTGCAGTTGGTCCTGTTACTAGATAGTTCTCCAATTGCATACTTCTTAAAGAATATCAGAAGCAGTGAAGAAGAATGGAACGTCCAATTGACGTTTCTGGTAAGTGCAGTGAACTGAGTGAATCAAGGAAATATAAAAACAAGGATCTAAAGATTAACATCAATCAAATGATATTAGTCCTATTGCTGTTTCAAAAAGACATACCAAAATTTCGCTGCATTCAATCATTTCACATCAAAAGTTCGGCTGACAAACTTCGTTCAAAACTTGCGTCACTCGTCAGTACTTCGCAATCAAGTATGTATGCGCGCATGTTTGAGTGCAAATATAATTTCATTTTGCGGAAAAACAAACGAGATGTGCATATATCGGCAGAATTTCAAATTTCAAGCGAAACCACCAAACCATTTTATGCTAATGCGCGTCACATTGGAGCGGAAACAAACGGAAATTGAAGCGTTGTGCGGAAGTGCGTGTGCGTGTGTGTTTGTGTGTGCGTATGTGGCTATGGGTGTGAATGTATTCGTATGTGAGTTGCACGCAATTGGAAAATGCTTCCCGAAAATTCCAAACTCATATTTTGCATGAATTTTGCATAACAAATCGATTACTTTCTGATGTGTGCAGCGAGTGCGCGGCGACCATACCAGTAGCAGCTGCGGCAGCGAATGATGATGAAGACAGTGGCAGCAACAGCAACAGCAACAACAACAATGTTAAGCTAAAAACACCAAAACCAACGGCAATGGCACAAGCAATAATATCAACAATGCCTGTCATGGCCGCCCACGCTAATGCTTGTCAGTTACACTGTTGCATGCGTCGTTGTGTCAACGCCAATGACACAGCTGCTGCAGAAGTCGCATGCAACTGCTGCTGTGCCCACAACTGCCACTATGTGAAAATGTATATTTTGCGAAAATTTGATTTTTCAATTCAATATTGTTATACAGCAACAATAGACCAACAAGCAGGAACTGCAGCGACGCTGTGCAACAGCGGTGGCAGCAACCGCAAATACAACCGACACACAGAAATAAATTCAAATATCTAAATCAAAACCGACTGTCAGTTAGACAGTTAGACATGCAGGCAAGTAAGTGAGTAATGTAAATTGGCGGGACGGGCGTGATCTCCGTTGGGTCGTGTTGGCTTCCCCCTATTCTTTTACTAAAGCCATATAGTGTGTATTGTTACACTGTATGGCATGCCGCATGTGTTGGTCATACACAACCCCCAGCATGTTTATAACTTAACCACCGTGAGTTTTGCCACATTCCAAAATTTCTGCAACCGAGCGGCGAACGGCAATGCCATGCCACACACATTTACGCGAGCTATAATGCAAACAGTGTATGCCAAATGCATGTACTTAGATAGACAGTAAAGCACAAAAGTATTCTGAGTGTTGATAGATTCAAGATCGAATATTACCGTTGTGTTCGAAGTATTCAGAATAACGAGTCATTCTGATTAAACCACCCCTGGCTCTCCATCTGTAGCACTGTAGACATGGTAGTCAAGTTCTTTTTCGGACAACCCTGAGCACAATTGATGTCGCTTTGATTCAACAGATCGCGCTGGTCCTCTTAAAGAAATTTTAACGAAATTGATTCTGGCAGCACTACATAGAGAAATGCACTGCGACCTATAGTCTATTGTGTGCTCCCCTTTTCACATTGCCTTATTCTTTCCACTGGACGCTGACTGCTCGGGTATGTGGATTTTTCTTTTTCTTCTACTGAGCGCTACGCCATCCGGGAGCAGTTGCTTCGGAGTTTCTGCCTTCATATGGCACAAATGATAGCACTCTTAAGAGAGTAATGTCCGTATTGTACAAATGTCTTCTGAATCTGCAGTGGCCTATCTATAATGACACAAGTATCCAAAATTTGTGCCTAGAGAGGTTTATATTTGATTTGAACCTTTATCCTTCTAACAGTAATTTTGCTTATCGCAGAGAGATAACTTGCAGCTAGTTCCTGTCTCTCTCCGGCATTTCTTCTTCCCAGCACTCCTCCAATATGATATGCGAAACGAGATAAGTCATCTGCTTTATTCCAGCTTTAGTACTCTATTAGTATATTAGTATACTATTAGCATAGTATTATTCCACAGTTTATTTACAGCTTTATTTATGAGTCTCGTTACACAAAATAGGTGCATTCATTTACAAATCGATAGGTCATTAAGGCTTCCCAGGCGCTCCTAGATCAGTACAAAAAAAATTCCATAGCTTCAATATCCTTAAGAGCTGGGAAAAAATTATGAACGCCTACAACGCACTGCCTTGTATGATAAGCTCTCTTTAGGTCATCTGACTTGTGCTTCATACGATATCTCAAAAGTTGGTCTACGCCGAGTTTATCGACTCCATATGTTACAAAATGCAAATATCATCCTCCCTCATTTCGATATAATATTCCGTTATATCAGAGAGGCTGGGTTATATAGCGCCCTAACAAAAAAAATTCGAACGAAGTTATACGATCTCGTGAAAAACAATTCTGACACTATAAAATTAATTGTTCCAATTAAAACTAAATTAATTGGAACATTTTTGACAGATGTTAACGATTGTCAATGACAGAAGTCCAAAGAATACATTTTTTTTATTATAATTTAGGAAGACTAAAAAATAACTTTCTCACAATTCAGAAGTTTTAGCCATGTTTCTGAATTTATTCTATAACAAATGGGAGAATAAAAATAAAAAACTTTTTATTTGAATGCTTTTATGGATCACTGTACATATACATTTTCATACATTGGCATTACGTTTGGTGTGTGCTTTTGTCCATGTTGCCACCAGTGGCATTTATGCTAGTGTTATTTTTCGAACGCTCTGCAACATGTTGCAACTTTGTAATTGTAAACATAAACATACATATATATATATATGACCGTAATGTACCAGTATGAGCACGCATAATGCCATCAAATAATTAAATAGTGGCGAGAGATTATAAGTTATAAAAGTTCAATGCCGCACGGACAGCAGATTATTGTTTGCTCTATGCTCAATGTTGCATTTCGATTTCGTTATTATTATTGACATTTCTGTAAGTAGAGCGCATTGTATTTACGCAGAATGTTTACTTTTATATGGAAATATGAGAAAGCGTACGAGTTTCAAAAAAAGTGGTTTTTATTTCATGCGAGGACAGTCTCTGTGTGTCGAGTAAGCAAAATGTAATTGGAAAATTGATTAATAATGATTACATTTGATAATCCAAGCACTGCGAAGTCCAACATTCGTTTTCAATTGAAATATATGCTTGTGTAACAAAAAACTGAACGGCTTTGAGATGACTACTAAGTTATTCGGAAAATGTGTTTGAATTATTAGAATCTGATTCTATGGTTCTATCAGTTTATTTTTTCATAACATACTGTCTTTTTTATTACTCCTAGAAAAAGCAGAAATTTTGTCTGTATCTACACCTCTCCAGCTACTTCCTATTCCTCTCTATGCTCCTGACCGTTGCTTCACACACTCGAGTTCAAGGTTTTGTATTTATAAACAGTTATCAAGAATTTAAACTGCGAAGTTTAGGAAAGTTTGAGTTTAATTTCCATTTTCTGCTTTTCAAAGGAAGGAGATCTACTCAGAGCCTTCAGATGATATAGCATCTCTTCTTGATTTAAGAAGCTTGAATAATCTACAAGCGTTTATCTACAATCTGGTACTGACAGATATGCTTTCCTCCATTATCTAGGTACGTTTCAGACTTACGGATCAGCTTATATACTTAAGAGGTATCAGAGGGTTATAGCGCAGAGGAAAGTGTTCGAAACTGATATTGAATATTTTTTAAAAGTCAGATGCTAATAGTGAGGTCCGTTGCCGAAATTCAAACATTGCTGTCTATACCAGTTCTCATAATTATATAATCTCTTTTGAGCTTTAAATATAACATTAAATATAACGGACAAAGGTAATACCGTTAAAAATATTATAACCTACTATAAAATAATCTGAAAATTATTGAGACCTTATCCTTATCTCAGAGTCAAAAATATTTTTTTGGATCTCGAAGCCTTTCTCGAAAATATCATCATCTATACACAAGCCTTACTTATAGGAATTTTACAAAGAATTGTAGAATTAAATTATTTCATAATTATTACTGCTTTTCGGTACTCAAAAGACGCATGGATAAGTATTTTTTCTGGAGAAAAGTATTATAACGTACCCCAACTTTTTTTTACTACTGTATTATTTATTATTTTTATTATATATATTTTATATATTTTATTAAATATTTTGTATGTAATGGAGGCTTCAGGATTTTATGCTCTTTGCCGAGGAATTACTTGTCGGAGATTTTAATAATCATACCCTAAATTCAGACGATATTCTCCAAACTACTACTACTACTAGGTGGTACTTAGTAGGGGTCTTATGTTATGGTACATAGTCTTTATACATGGCTTTCTCACTCATTATATAATTTCATGGTCTTCTAGATGCAAAGCGTGGCTATTATAGTCAAGGAAACTTTATCTGCTTTCTATCAATTCTATAATTCATGTTAAGTTCTTTTATTTTCCTTGAGAAGATGGGGCGCTGGAAAAAAGTCACATTTCCTGATCTTACCAAAACATAAAATCAAAAATATCCTCGACGCGCAGACTTTAGAAGAGTAAAGAAAAGTAAAACGAAATAATTTGTATTGCTTCCAGGTACTGGGTACCAGGTACAACTAAAGTTAAATAATGGGGAAAAGAATGTTGCCTATCCCAACCTGACCAACCAGACTGATACTCTCAGGCTATTATCAGATCTACAGAGTGTAGGTAGGGTGTGCAATTTCGAAGGTGACTTAGAGAAAGTTTAGACTGAGGTACATTTTCTCAAAACAGGGGTTTTCCACTTATTAGATACGTTTCCGACTTCCATAGTCCACAGACTTCCACTGCTTTTCGACTAACAGGCCTTCAAGAAGAGCTTTCAAGAAATTTATGTCACCAAAAACTGTATACCAATAACATTTTCTTTTCACTCATTATGCCTACAAATATCCTAGCACATATCCTCTCCATAATCACTGACCTCAGTCTCATCCTCACCCTAACCCTCAGCCTTTCCCATTTGCAAACATTGAAACAAATGTTAACCGCAAATTGCATTTAAAGTTGACTTTAAAATTGAAGTGGAATTGCGATTATCCAATTATCCTTTATTATAATATCTATATTGCTTCCTGCCGAGTTATCCAATTACCACACACACTCAAAATTGCTAGCCTGTAAGTCCAAAAGCAAATTACATTTTTATTTGCGCGCCATTCCGGAAAGAATTGCGGATATAAACGAGGAGGAGAAGGAGTGCGGACGAAGGAAGAGGAGCGATTTTTGTCAAAGCAGAGGCGAATGCTTAGAAGCAAAACTACTGGGTATGTGAGAATTTGAACTAACTAGGCAGCAGGAACAACAACATTGGAGTTGGTTGCAAAAGCGAAATGCCTATACGGCAACGCAACAGAAATTTTTGCCAAGTCTCTGCAAAAAGGCAACAAATACATAAATGCAACAAATGAAAAATATGCAACGCAAAGGAGCAGGCAAGCCATAGCGGTTAAAATGCGCGCCCACACACGCACACAATGACATATTTACAACCAAGTTTGTAAGCAAATGGTAGCCGAAAAAGGAGGGCAAGCGAATTTAAATTAAAACTTGTTACTAACTAACTGTGCCTGCAATGGAGCCGGGACCCTATGAAAATTCAATTACGCTACAAGATGTACCCACTTGCGTTGGTGCGGCCGAATGTGCACACAGGCAACTCAATTCTTTGAATTTTCATAATTTTAAACACAAAAAGTTTACCGTTTCATGTCCATGCAGTGTGGGAAACTCGAGGGAGTAGCTTAAAAGTCCTAAGATTTGTATAAATCTATGATTATGTGATATTGGGGAACCCTTTTGTGGGATAGAGCAACCAACTACGGTGCCTCAAATAGAAACCAATTTAAGCTAGGCGGGGAAAAATTTCGATTGCGATTTTACGCTAAATATTCACGCTAAAATATCTCCAAAATCAGCTTGAAGTGTAAATTCTTTACACACGGCAGTAAAATCGATCGACTGCAACGAAATGGTGTTACGTAATAAAAATCAGTGACGATCTCATGGTGCATAAAATTATGCCACCACCTGAAAATATTTCCCCGCCTCTGATCCTTGCAAATTGCGAGAGTATAAAATGTTCGTTTACACCCGATCTTTGCTCTCCCTTATACGTTTTTCTGTAAAATTGAAAAGTTTGCCATATTGTTGCAGAGTCAATGAGAATTTTTCGGACTCTCTACAGAAACAGCAGTTATACAATCAATCACCTTTTGTTTCAAACCTCAGGGACAAATTATATGCATTTATTTATAAGGATAATAAAATCACTTAAATCCTTATTTTCTTGGAAGGGTAGGCGTAAGTAATATTAGTTATGATTGTATAGATGTGGTGCACAATACATTTTATATATAATATACAATACATACTACATTTGCATACCTGAGGGATTCTAAAGAGTTTCAAGGACAATATGTGTATTATAGGGATTAAAGTGATAAAGGGATAATATGCTATATGACCTTCATTATGTTACTATAAATACTGAAGCTCATTCCTAAAGAAGTATTATTCAGCTTACAACTCTAGTGCCGAACGGACCTGTCCTGCTTTAGTATTCTTCATTTTAGTAATATCCAAAAATGTTCTCAAACCAAGTGCTGCCAATTTCCTCAAACGAGGTTTTCGAAAAAAACCAAGCGCCAACATTAAGCTACATGTTGTTCGTACACCGCAATGAATTGAGAAGTCGCGATAAACGATTCGCTCAAAATTTAATCCTGGCCCAGTCGAAGATGTACATCACCGATACACTCATCTCGGAAGCGAAAAGGCACCTCCATCATCAAAGAGGTTTGGACGATTTAGGTATCCTCAACCGGGAGCAATTATTCTGCAATCGTTTGAAAACGAAAGTCAAACATATGTTAACATGGAAAGAAATGACCACCGAAGAGAGAATGGAAATCAAGGTGAGGGCTGATGCTATAAGAAAATTAATGGAATCGCAAGGCAATGAAGAAGGAAATTGCCCCAAACGTCAAAAATTGGATAATGGAAATGAGAGCTTATAGAAACCGAGAAAGTTCTGCATTCTGAGTAGATGACTTTTGACCAGTATTCCTATAATACTTATGTTTTATCAAAAATTTATGTAAATAAGTTAAGTTACGTAAGATAAGTAATAATGATAAAATACATTAAGAAAAAAAAACATTTTATTTATTTTATTTAAAAACCATTATGAAACAAGAATATTATCTATGGTATATACACGGATTTTGTTGAAATTTCCATGATGGCTCTATTGAGATCGGTTTGGATATTTTTAAATGAATTGTGAAATATTTTTCTTAATAACTTTAAGAACACTTTATTTAAGTTATTTTAGGTTTTTTTTATTTTAGGGCTTGGAATATCTAACCAGGCCTCCTCAAGCCTTGCGAAGGTTAATTACCAGAAATCTTTGAAACTGTTTAATTTTGTTAGATGTGTGTACTGAGAATTATACTGTTTTCAATTAATTTTAGTAGTTTGTATTGATGTTTTATACTCTCGCCTCTCACAACATGTTGCAACAGAGTTGTTTAATAGTTTTGTTCACCTAACGGTTGTTTGTAACACCTAAAACTAATCGGGATAGATATAGAGTTATATACATATATAAATGATCAGGAATGCGAGATGAGTTGAATTCCGAGTGACTGTCTGTCCGTCCGTCTGTCGGTCTGTGTGTGCAAGTGGTAAGTTGAGTAACAATTGAGATATCCTAATAAAATTTGGTACACAAGTTCCCCGGCACTTAGAAAAGGTTGGTATTGCGGATGGGCATAATCGCAATATTTCTACGCCCACAAAATGCCGTTAAACGAAAATTTATGAAATGCTATACCCAAGCACCCAATTAAGAAATGAAACTTAAATTTGGTACAGAGAATTACAATAACGACGGGCATATTCGGGTTGAAAAATTCCGAAAAATGGCCACTGCTCCGCCCCAATAGGTTTAGTGTACATATCTCACAAACCGTTAAGGTTATATCTTTCAAATTTCCTCAGAACATGTTGTTCTAGAATGTCCTCGTTTACTGAGAAAACGAGTGAAATCAGATAATAACCACGCCCACTTCTCATATAAAACAATTTTAAATTTCATCTGATTTACTTTAAAGTATATAAATGAATCAGCAGTTAAGATATTGGAATCAAACTTTGTACAAATAGTGCCTTCCTGATATGCGTTCTCGTGCGTCAAGCCCCCATAAAATCAATATAAAAACCATAGTTCCTATGGCTGACTTTATAGCGAAAATATCGGTAAATTTGTGAGATATCGTAATGAATATCGAGGATTATCTTTCCATGAAAATAGCGCGCCAAAAAGGGGGAAAATCGGGTAAAAGATTCCCCTAGTCCCCATATACCGAATATAAGGATTTTCAACTTCCGGGTAGACTTTATACCATATATAATGGTCAATATGTGAGATATCTTAGCATTTAGGTGAACGTGTAATACTGGATATACCATAGTTTGCTGCCGAAAATGTGTGAAATCGGTCGACGAATTATCCCAGCTCCCATATACTACATATAATGATTTTCGTTAATGAACGAAATTTTCTCTATTTGGCTTTTTCCTCATGTACTTAATATATTTAATTAAGACACTTTGGTTGAGTTTATATCGCATATATCTTTTTGGAGTTAATTTGGTAGATTTTAATATAAATATCACGTGCATGAAGGAAAATATATGAATACCTGTAATATAAGTTAAAAAGATACCAAATATCATTGTAATCCTTTCACGGTTTCCTAGCATAATGAGTATAATATAAAGTTTTGCCAACACTTTCCATTTCATTCTGTATCAGTTTACAAATTTTAACACCAAATTGAGAGTTTGTTCAATGCCTTTCCAAAATGTAACTTCTGACTCTACTTATAGGGATATTAGTTATTATACACTAAATACATCATTCCTAAAAATTGAACAACGAATATCTTAACCATCATACTATTTCAATTAGTTTTTACGACAAACCATATTTCTTCTTAAGTACGTCATTGTATCTGAATAATTAGCTTACAGCTGGAAAGCTTCTATATCCCAAACAATAAAAAAAAATTACGAAAATTATTCTACGACACAACTGAGTTTGCATATAAGTGCATATATGTGTATATATATTATATATTACAATAACAAAAACTGTAGCATCGGTCTGAAGACGCCGCGGTGGATAACTATTCTAAATTTTTACCTTATGGAATGTCACGACGGTTATAATACATGATTAATATGGTTATAATTAATGATTCTGGTTCATTACATTTCGATCTCACACATCACACCCAACATAGACGAATGGTTGAAAAAACCTGTGGCTGCTTGAATTTGAATATATGTCACCTCCTTTAAATAAATAAACAGTACTTGTCTCCTTTCTCTAACTAACGATATTGCTACACTCGCTAAATCCACTAATGAATCGATTTATATAGCCGATCTGCTAGCACATTTGGAAAGCAAATAGAATTTGCTATGAGATCTAAGAACTTAGAGCAAAACATTTCAGTTAAAATATGAACCTTGACTCTATTTTCCAAAGAACCATATAAATAAACTTTTTGGAAGTTTATTTGAACTTCGTGAAATAAATAAGTAACGGTGTAAATCACGAACAACAACAAAGACAAAAATGCCGACACCTACACAACTCTGAAGTGAAATAATGATGCTTCCGAGATACTCTTGACTTGCCAATTAGACGTTTCTTTAAAGCGATTACCTTAAATGTTCTTTAACGCACCCACAAAAGTATGCAGTAAAAAATGTACCGCTTCGTGTAGCCACTAAAATTACTACGGTTAAAATTATTTTGCGTACAAGTATATGTGTGAGAACACGTCATTAATTACTTACATGTGTGCTAGGAACTCGCTTACAGCAAGACAGTCATTACCACAGAAAAACGTTTTTGACGGTAGTTTTGTATCGACGCATTAGGTGTTCGCCTTCGATAAAATAAAAATGTTTCTAATTGCAATAAAAATTAAAAATGATAGCCTACGATTAGGATGATATTAGGTAATGAGATAAAAAAAGTGACAGCGAAATCAAAAAGGTATTTTTTTTAAGTAAGAACACGTAGAAACACAAAAAAGTAAAAAACAAGGGTTCAAACATTATGATTAACGTTATGTAGAACTTGATAACAAGCTCAAAGTTTTACAAATATGTACATATACATATATTGGGTCATAAGTAGCCACTTTTTGGATTTGGATTTTTGGTTTGGAGAAAAAGGCTTAACATTGATTTTGATACAAAAGACAAAGACTACTCCAAAGACTCCACCGACAAGAACTTATCAAATCGAGAGGAATTTTAAGCCGGAAACGATCAGTTTAGCGATTACACATAAAGAACTCATCATAATCCACTTGGATATATTTTCCTATACCATCTGTTACATTGAGCCTCATACCTGTGTAAATTGCGAAGGAGTATATGCGCTTCTCGTTTGAATAAATAGAAGGATTAGAACAAAACTCAAATGAAAAGATTTCACCAAATCTTTTTTCCTCAAACTACATTAATTTGAGTTACGACTTTTCTACCAGTAAATAAGCAATAGAAGCTAGGGTCAGTATGAGTACACTTGCGTTAATGTTTTGATGAATGTGCATTTGTATGATTGTGCTTCAGCCTTTGTAATGAAAAATTTGCCGAGCATTTCGCTCGCATGCCACTTACCCAACGAAAACGCCCGTATCGACGTAATGAGTGTAGTAAAAAATCGTAACGACCGTTATGGCGAACAATGCCAACACACAGCGACGCACATTGATTGCCTTCAGCAGTGGTATGCCGAAGCAGCAACGGGCAATTAAATTACTGCAACAATTACACGCCGATGCAAAAGCAGCGGATGATGACCCGTGCGCAGAGCCTGACCCCAACCGCGACCTGGACGGCGACGAGGCCGAGGCACCGTTGGACATGTAGAAAGCGGCGGGTGAGGAGGCAGAACGCGCGGACGACGCAGCTGATGAGTAGTACAGCGGCGACTCGGACGCGCCTGGCGATTGTGACGGGTAAGTTGCATCGAAGTCAGCACCGCTGTCTACAGAGGTGTAGTAGAAACCTTTACTGCTACGCGTTAAGTTGGCACTGTTGCTGTGCCTGTTCGAGCTCGGCCGTTGCTGTTCGTAGGCAGGCGCTGTGCCATCGCCGTCAGTTGGCAACGCGCCGAGCAGGGCAACCGTGTCGGCCGCGGTTGTGCCATTACAGTCGACGCCAATGCCAAAATATTTCACATTATTACTGCTGCCATAACTGTTGCCATTACCGGTCATGTTGCCAAAGCCGCCGCCGACATTGTTAACGGTTTGGGTTTGTGTGCGCGATGGGTGTGTTGGTTTTATTGCTCCCATCACCAGAGTTGTCGGTGTGGCTGGCGTTGGTTGTAGCTGTGGCGTATGCGGATGCTGCTGTTGATAATTGCCACTCCAGCTATTGCCACCACTTCCATTGACATTGGCACGACGGCTCCGCACTTTTGCCGGCGGTTTGGTGTTCGCATTCGCATTCACTGCATCCATGCCGTTGACTGTTGGTGATAAATGCATTTCCGCGCCTTCCGAATGTGCTTGCCAATTCTTCATTGCCGCCGCGGACGTGGCTGTTGCGGGCGTTAACGATGAATGGGCATCGAGCCACAAGGACAGCGCTGGTGTGGCCTCAACCGGCAAGCGCCCGTGCTGTTGCTGTTGCTGCTGTGGCGGCCACTCATTACCGTTAGTATTTAGCGCCGCTTCGGATGTTATCCCATCAATCGCTTTTATTATAGTTTTTGCTGTTGCTGTTGCTGTTCTATCGCCATTTTTCGGTTGATTTATGAGGCGCTCATATTTGAGCGATTTCCCGGGCAAAAACTTGCTGATGCGCGTGTTGCCATTTCCAGCTGAATTCCCGTTCATTGTAGCGCTGTCAGTATTCATATCTCTTGTTGTTGTAGTTGTCATATCGTCTGTCGCCTGTTGGTTGAGCGCTGTCATTTCGACGGCAACTGCTGGACGTCGCAAACGTTTGATGCGTCCGCTTACGCTTGCCGCGTTCTGTGTAACTTTTGTTGTTGGTCCTATCAGCAACAATTCAGTATCGGCGTTGTTGTTGTCACCGTTGTTATTGTTGATATTCCGTCTGCGATTCAAACGATTTGATATTGTCATTTGGTATAGTGAGCTATTTTTGTTGTTGTCACACGTTCAATTTTTTACGCTGTGGAATTTGTTGCAGTTGCGGCTTTTGTCGTAAACTACAACTTTTCTGTATTTTTTGTTTTTTATTGGAACATTCGCTCGCTGGTGGCGTTGTTGGTTTTGCGTGTGTCTAACGGTTTCTATTACTGCAGCGCTTTATTTAAGATATGTTTCGAAGCTTTATTGCTTTCGTTTCACAAATGAGCTTTCACGGTTTTGCTGAAGCTTTCTCGCTTTCGGCGAAACTTTTATTTGCGGCAGTTACTTATGGCGTTTAAAGCTTTGCTGCAACTGTATGACTTGTTATGGTTTTTGTGCGAAAATTATTTTTATTTACTTATCGCTAATAATTGATCACAACAGTGGGTTAATAATACACGGAAAAAATTAAGTACGTCACTTGGAATAATATGAGCTAAAAAAGAAAAACATCGCATGACACTGTTAAGTTATAATTTTACTTTTTTAATAAAACATATCTTTTTTTTATTACATTCCACTATTTTACTTAATTTAATATACAAAATTTTAGTCTTCGCACATGCACCGAAGAAGCCAATATTCACACTAAACACTCGCATTTACGCAGAATTATTCTTTAAAATATTTTGGTTTTTACTTTTAAAAATTAAATTTTAAAACTTCCACTTTTTAACGCTCAAACATTTCTCACTTATCTATCGCTTGCTCGCGCTGTGCGCTTTCAACAACAAGTCTCTACCTGTTTGACACATTTAATGTTCCCGTAAGGTTATGGTCTTGCCGCCATTTGATATGTTTCCAAATTTTTATGTACTCAACACTTTTCATTTGCGCATGCGCTGTGGCCATTTCGCTCACTAGCTCTTGTCAAATCCTCGCATGGCGCACCGAAGTAACGGAATTGTGCTGCGTTTGCCGGTTCGCCGCTTGTAGGCCATATTTCGTTGCATACATTGTTGGTCGTAGCAAATTGTTGCAAGTTGTCACATTTCATTTCATAATCATTTGTGAAATCCGATGTATTTGGAGCGCAAGGAATTTTTCATATTTTATTATATTTTTTATAATGTATTCACTTTTTAGTGGCAACCGCTTGTCATTCATTCTTACTTTACAGTTCGCAATGAATTCGATTCAAATAACACTACATTACAAGAGTATTTGAGGCACATACACCCACATATGCATATGTATGGATGTCCGGCCTCTCATTTTTGCCTATTGTCACTGTGGCGCTAATCCGATTTCAACGCTGTCGACACTTTACGCTTCAACTGCACGCGCAGCTTGTCGGCTGAATACTGACCGAACGGTTTCGCCTCTATCGCGCCCTCGAGCCAATTCGTTATCTGTAAAAAATTGAATAAAAATAGTTTAAATTATTTACTTTGTAGAAATTTAAATGCTACAATTCATTTTGCTATCACTTTCAATGTTTTTTTTTATATTCATAAGTAATGCTTTGGTATTGCAAATATAAATTGTGATATTTTTATTTCGTTTTGTTTTTATTCAATATTTATTAGCAGCAGAGGTGGAGGTTGAGTGCAAGGGAAAACGGGCGTTAGATCTATATATTTTGAGTGAAGTACATGGAACACGATGGCATGATGAGTACGGAGATACAGATCTACATAAGGTAGATCTACATAATCTATAAAAAGTTACAAATCCATACTCCGACTGAACTCATATAAAAGACTAACATTCAAAACCCATTTTCGATTAGTATACACTGCAATCTTAATTACTCCCCTTTGAAAATAGTTCTATCTGATTCATGGATTAATGTGGATAATGAGTTAAAGCTAATGAGGATCTTCAAAGTTGATAAAAATATCGATATAGCTGACACTCTAAACGTATAAAGGAATGTGCTAGATATATAAGTCATGAATACTTGGATAAATGAAAGCTTTATAAAATAAGGTGACAATTGACCAATTCACAGTGCAAGAAACGTTGGCAAAACGCCATGAATCCACAGCAGTCTCCAGATCTGAGCCTCCGCGACTTTTTCCTGTCCTTTGAATCGATACAAACAATCCGGCATTCTTTTTCATCTTATCGTGCTTTTTTACAACAGGTTTCGAAGCTGTAATCAGATAATTTCACACACGAGCTTTCACGGCTTTGGGGTAGCTTTCGTTTATAAAATATAGAACTTATTCTTCCGGAGAAAAATATCAGTAAAGACTTATCAATGCGTAAAATCGGTGTCTGCATTAGGGCTACACAGTTGGGGATAAAAGCCTAAGTACGACCTTGAGATCTTTCTGAGGGAAATATAATGATGTAGGAATGCAAGGAAATTATAACAAATAAAGGTTTTCTAAAAAAAAAACTTAAAAGAGTACATGAAAAAACTCGACATACGACTAAGATTTGAATATAAAAATTTCCAATAGAACACTGGCAGCTAAAAAGTAGTACTTTTTTTGGTTTTCATTGGCTTATATTATATAATTGCTTATAAGCGATTAGGCATTGAAACAGATAAATTTACCATTTCAACTGGTGTTATTTGTTCTCACTCCTCCCACAGCTTCTCTTGTTTTCGCACTTGTAATTGTATGATTTGTTATTTATTATTGTTTAATTCGGTGCTCTCTGATGGTGTATTTCATGGAAATGGAGCACAAAAAGCAGCCATTCATTTAGAAAGGGGGACTTGTGCTTTGGATCGTTATCCTGTTGGAAGATCCATCTTCAGCCAAGGTTCAGTTAATCAGCGGATGCCTTTAAATTTTGTTATAATAAAGTATATGATTTTATTGATAACTATCCATGTTCCACACAACAAACGCTAAGTTTTCAACTCCGGACGCAGTCGCAGCGCCCCAAAACATGATATTAACACCACTATGCTTGACAGTAGAGACTGGTTGCTTGAGGTTCATTACTATCCTAGCACTTCTCCAAACTCTGGCTTTCTGTCATTTCCAAAAAAATTTAGTTGGACTCTATGAATAAGGCTTGTTTCCTAAAACGGAGTTCCTTTCCTTGCTTTTATACCTTTGAATGATTTCAGGCGAATTTTTGCGTTCTTTTCAGGGTTTGCGTGGAGTTCTGCAACGTTAACCATTATCGTTTAAAACCCCTTGAACTGTTCTACGTTTCTTTTTTATGATTTCTTAATAAAAATGTAATAAAATCATAAGTGCAGCATTTCTTTCTACTTTTAGAAATTAAATACCTAAATATAAATAAATACTTAAATAAATACTTAAACCTTAAATACTTTTGACCTTCGACAGATATCGTACGTAGACTTTTGTCGATCACTGTATCATTCTTGAGTCACAGGAAATCTTTGAAAAGTGTTCTGCTAATGCATTTATTAATGATGATGGCTTAAAAACTTAATGTCATTGAAAAGACCAAACATTGCCGATTTTTCCCTGAAAACTTAAAGCGATATAATTTGGATCAAATCACGGACCTGTAATATGCAAGCCTAAGATGAGAGCCTAAGAAGCCTAAGCCTAAGAAGATGAGTTCATAATAAGTTTCCACATTTTCAAACTCGACAAGAAAAGATCTGGGAGCTTATAAAAAAAAGCCTTGTCTTCGCATACATACTTACAATATGCAGGCCTTTTAAAATAAAGTTAACGGGAAGCAAACCAAGATCCTACTTGACGTTTAAAACCCCTAAATACTGTTGATTTTTGACACCGGGCTCTGAATGGGTTAATCAAGAGTAGACCTTAAGAGCATCAGTAGTATATCAATATTAAGTCGATCGAATATGGACATATTTTACCATTACAAATGACATAAAAAAATATAAATGTAAATTAGTGATAGATCATAGATAAGGAGTTCGCACAAACATTATAAGTATGCACTAGAACAGTTATGTCATCGAATAGCTGATCTTGTCCTAATCACTGCAAAATCAAAGTTTTAAATTCCCGAGACTAGTGCTACAAAGTTTTTTGATTTTTGAGAAATGAGAATTGACTAAAGATAGTGAACATATGACTATTAGAGTCTCCTTTTAGTGAGGTTCCCACTTCAGTCGCAAACCTTTTCGAATAGTTCAGTCATACCCATATCATATCAAATGAATACTCGTTCACATTGTTCCACGTGATTAGTTACTTCATGCTGTACATACGTATGGGGGGAGTACGTATATGTGTGTGTTGGAAAACATGAATCCAAGGTCTTCATAAATTTTTGTCTGCTCACCGACGCAACACTTGACAGCGTCAATTGATGATAATTACTAAAAAAAATTATTTAATCTAAATATGAACACGACTGTTTGATAAGAACCGCCAACATGCTACAAAAGCTACTTGCTGCCCCATCGCTTGATGGTGGGCCGCGAGCGAAGAGGAGAGGCAGTTTGACGCAGGCGGCGCAAGAAAATAATTACTGTAAAAAAATTTGTGCCTACATACAGGCACATTTGTATGTGTATGTATATAGTAAGTGTGTATAATCAAGCCGCTCAATCACTTTTAATTGCCTTGAAATTATTTTCGGTGATTAAGTATTAAATTAATTCCATATTATTTGTTTTAATATTTTTTACGAATTCATTATATAATATTCCGAGCTTAATGAATTCGCTTAAATGGAGTAATGAATCAACTGAATATAAATTAAAACAAATAAACTAAAAAAAATTATTGGTAGTAAAAATGCTGATGGCGCTTATTTAAATTTTTACTCACGCTTTGTGTGTTTTAATAATTATTTATGTTTTATTTTATTTTAATTGTGCATATGAATGTACACGCATTAAAAATCAGGTTCACTCACTCGTGCTCAGACGTTGTCATTGGCTGCCCGCTGCGGTTTTATATGGCTCGCAAGGTCTGCGGTTTCGGGCGGTATGAACATTTCAACAGCACCTCATACAGTCGGAAGGCTTGAACTCCATATATACTACAATCAGTGGTGAATGTATCAGTTCGGGTTGAATGAGTCATGGCGATGTAAAGTTGCATTTCGGTCTAAAGTTCCCCACAGCAAACTTCTGAATGAAAGCGACTACAAAAGATGTATAGCTTCAAAAGATCTAACACTGTTTGAAGATTAAACCCTTACGTGACTTAGAAAATACACGCAGAGCAGAAGATACTACGTAAACTACAGGCCGAATAAAAATTCAGTCTCTAAAGAGTTTAGTCATGAGGTAGATAATAAATGGAAAGAAAGCATTAATATAACAATAGGAAGTTGTTGTAGTTGTACCGACAGAAAACATTCCTAAATAATTTTAAGCCCTTGGGTACGGATTTATTTGAGAAAATATTTTCAGGTGGAACGGATATAATTTTTGGTTGCTTGGAGTAGTATGTAAAAGCAGTACATTTTACGTAAGAATTTATTTATTTCTAAAATATTGGTGACATATGTAGTATTAAGATGCCTTCAAGTAATTAGAATTGCAAAACAAAAATTAATTAATAACAACAAAATAAAACTAAATGAAATAAATTCAAGCTATAACAAAAAACCAATTACTAATAATTATGCAGAGTGTGATATTTTTCAAAGCAAGTAGGTAAATGCAGTGCTACTTTGCATTGTTTGCACTGCCACGTAGTCTCTTTCCTAATATTATGCTTATAACAAACACGGCACCTTTTTCCAGGGTGTTGTTTGGACTTAGTTGACGGAACATATTTTTCGCTGCCAAACGAAATGGTGTATCGCTACTTGACGGACGTCCACGACGTTTATAATTTGGCAATGACAATTGCTCCAGCAATTCTTCGGCAATAGCTAAACGAAAGGAAGTAATGCCTGCCTTGGTTGTGCAGTTGATTTTAGAATATAAAACATGAGCATTATAAAAGGCCATATCTATTAGATAAAAAAACATTTTCTTATAACCCTTTACACATTTTCTCATAACTGGGAAGCACGCTAGCAATTGGTCTTGTTTATCAACGCCTCCCATACCTTTATTATACTCAAGCACAGATGCCGGTTTTATAATATTTTCGCTATCGCCAACTTTATTTTTTCTCCTTTTGCCTGTGTTTATCAAATCAGCATTTGAATGTTTCGTGCTAAGTATGTGATCCTCTGATACTGGTTCACGAGAAGATTCACTATCACTGCTCGATAGACGTCTTGTGCGTCTTCGAAACCTTGGTTTTATATTACAATTGTCATCATTTTCTATTTCAATATCGTCTTCATCACCTTCACTTTGTATTTCATTGTAATTGTCAATTTCAGGATCACTAAACAATTCTTGTTCAGATTTCCCAAAGTCACTTTCGCTATCACTATCATAAAATATATTCCTTGTTTTTGACATAATGGGGCAGTGTATCGCAAATAATGTTCACCGAAATACTGTAATTGCCTCTTCTATTATGACTGATACAAGTTACAATGAAATGAACAGAATTGTGCCTAACCTCAAATAACGTTTTAGACACGTCATCCGCTCCTAGGGAAAACAAGTGAATGACGTCTCTCAGACGTCAAATGTACCCAGGAGTTTAATTTTTGGTTTGACGTCTTAGACACGTCATCCGCTCCTAGGGGAAAAAAGTGAATGACGTGTCTCAGACGTCAAATGTACCCAAAGGGTTAAGGAATACTGCAGAGTGAACAAAACTACGTCGAGCATAAATCCGATACCATTCTGTGAATGTTCGCATTCGAAGTCGTATGAAGGAGCTTAGGGGCTCTATCAGTAAGAAAAAATTAAATAGGATGAGACCCGCTAAGGTTAAAAAGCACACAAAGTGCTGATCGTAAAACTCATTTAAATGTCTGAATAGCTACCACAATAAATCATATAGTAGTATATTTATTTTAATAAAAAATATAACTGGAAAAAATTTTTGTCAATTTAGTTTCAGCATCATACATCACTATAATCAGGGAGAAAATAATAAGCAGATAACGCTCTCAGAGCTCGACCAAATGTGTGCGTCTAAAGCCGAAATCATTGTGCCAAAATATTGTAAAGCCGTAAGCCCTCCTAAACAGAAAAGAATGTTCTGATAGTAACTAGTCATATAGACTATGCTATTGAAGAAGAGAAAGTGTTAGCAAATACCTCGGAGACAAGTACTGTTCTGCAGAATTTATTAGGGGAATAGATGGATAAATGGAAATAGAGAGACTCTCAAAATCTCTAACTTTTATCGGTTTTATACTCAGCTCGCTGATACTCCGAAATTTTTACTTTCTAACAAAAGATATGTTTTAATTTGATTTTTTTGTTTAGCTTTTTTTAAGTTCAGATATTTTCAGATATTTTAATAGTTATTGTAGGTATTCTATTCAACGGTTTCAACAAATCTGAGGTCATCAAAATCTGATCCAGCCATTCCTCAATTATAAATGGTGTAACTAAGCCGACCTTATTTTATTTACAATATACCAAATATGAATCCCGAATTGTGAATTACCATCTCCAAACTGTATGCGCACACTTGTAGATTGAAAGCGTGTACAATCGTTTGTAAGTGAACTTGAACCTCACCTCACTCTCGGCGCGTGAATTTAAATACTGCAAATAACAACAAAAAATTTTAATGTTTTCATTTTTGAGAATTTTAAGAGCATGAAGTTGTATTAATTTAATTGTTTCCAATTATTTATGCGCGACAGCGTGCTACGGACAGCGAATAATTTATGGAAAAACAATAACGGAAGCTAAGTGCCTGTGAAAATGCCATAAACAAATGCGATTAAAATTTAAATTGAATTCCACGCAATCTTAACTTTTAATTTTATTGAAAAATACTATTAAACGGGAATTTAAAATTTACCGTAATGTGTCGCTGTAAGTATTCGTGAACCATTTTTGGAATTATCGATCTCGTTACAACCAAATGAAATATTTTTTAATACCTAAGTACTTTAAAACTGTTACATTTTTTACGGTACCAGTTTTTACATAAGAATTTATAAAAGAATTTGCCAAATCCGTTTCTTGTAAATGAACTACTTCTTCTCTGAGAAAGGTATGGACCTTATATTGATGACCCATATCCGGTTATCAAAATACTGTACTGAAAATGATTTATGAAAGCAAAATTGCAATTTCGAGACTTTCTTCTCGAATGTCAAGCTTTCGCTAGACTTAAGGGGAGGAAACAGAGTTAGACCGTTCAAAAAATCAATGTCTTTTAATTCATAAGAAAGAATTTTCATAGAACTAAGAAAAAATATGTTCCCAAAAATTTAAATGTAAATTCTGACTCCTTCTATTGCTATAAGCCATTTAAGTGAGTAGCTCTTCTTTAGACCCCAAGCAAGTGATTTTTTCAAACGGGTTTTTGAAAATTGGCAATTAGTTTCTGTACAAAGTCAATTTCCATTTTTTTTAATATATGAAGTCACATTCCAACCACTTTTGATTTTAGATGAAAATTGCGTTGCATTCTAGAAGCATGTACGCAAAATGCTAAGTCTAATTGTGGCCTGCAATATGGGGTCACTAATATCTTCGTTGTTTTTCAAAGAAATTCTTCAAAAATTTTATAAGATATATAATAATTAAATTTACGTATAAAGTATTGTCAAAGTTTCAATAAATTATAGACACTTTTTATATATTTACCAATTTCTCCCCTTTAGGTGTTCTCCGTCGTGGATATCAACCACGAAACCTAATCTAACCTTTTAAAAAGCGGGTTAAGTCGTGAAAACAGTTACACTAGCATTTCTTGTCATTAAGCTCTTGAGCCTTTATAATAAAACTGCTCTGTTTTCCTTTTGTTTTCAGTTAAACTTTTTCGAAAGGAAATAGGTTGTGAAGTCAGTGGTAATTTGTTGCATCGTAGGTCTACGCTAGAATCGTCCAATTCTACTTTGCCATCAGCTATTTCCACACACATGAACAACTCGTCGCTCATTCTCACCGTATCTAAGGTTCTAGTTCGCGACGTTTCTGGAAATTATAGACTCGGTTGAGCTTAACTTGATTCACGCTTATTGGTAAGTGCTCTACAGTCGCAAGCGATAGTTTTCGAGTTACATCTCGATTTTTGCATTACATCGCACCTCGCCCACTAACCGTGAGCGGACATAGATTGGACTTCTTCGCATATTCCATCAAATATTGCGCTTGTTGAAGATCAATTCAACAAATAAAAAAAAATCGACCTTCATGAACGAATATGAAAGTCTAAGCCACAGTACAAGCAGTGCCCACCCAAAATTGAAGGAACCTCACTACCATATTTCCTATCGCTGTATCCGAAGCCGCATAGCACTACCGCGAATTTGATGGATGTCTTCGATTGATCTTGTCGAAAAACTTCGCAGAAATTGATAATATATATATATATATATGTAAGCGTATTAAGTGTTATATTATTAGTGTTAATATATTCAAATAAACGCTGAGTGTTCAGAAATATTTTGGAAGAAGAATAATTAATTTTCCATCTGGTGAATATTTGACCTGCTCTATTTCTTTGCGCAAAATTCTTTTGTTACATTGCGCCGATTCGAGAGCTTACTGACCCTGTGTAAGCGTACCAATCCTCATGCCTTTTATTAATATATATATATAAATTTTTTTTTTGTATCGCCTATGCTACAAATAACTTTCGGAGAGCACTTATTGTTATTTGTTGTGCGTTATACCATTTCAATTATTTTATTTTTCCTTATTTAAATAGTAAAATATTTCATTCATTCCGCGCTATTCATTCATTCTCATATTGGAACAATTGCAGCGTGGAAACAGGGAGCGGTGAGGCGATGAATATACGGCAGGCATGTAAAGCCGCAATAAAGTCTCGCGAAATTGCAGTGAAAATGAGTTTAAAGCTAAATATAAATCCGCACAAATCCATTGCCATGCCGCAAATCCCGATATGCAAAAACGCAAACAAAAACAAATACCAAATACACACAGGCGAATGAAACAAATATTTACACACCATATGTGTATATGTGTGCGTACACGCTTGCATGTGTGTGCAGCAGCGAACGCGATAACAAGTTCGAGGGGGATTGTAGGCGGCAACCTACACTTTCGCAACACTACAACAACTCTGAAAACAACAATTCTGAACAGCAGATTGCCTGTGAAAAAATACAAAACCAACAAAAAACATGAAATATGCAAATACAAATAAAGACATGCGAGGTAAAGGTAGGAGGAAAAGAGCAAACGCGTTGGCAAACGGAATCGCAGGCCAAACTAAAAACAAAATATCAAATGAAAATAATTAACTTTTTACTAAAAGGTAAATAAGAACCAGAAACCAGAATAAATAATAAATAATAATATATATAAATAATACCATAATAAATAATAAGGTAAACCAGAATAAATTTTCAAAGTTAGTCGCTTTCGATTGATCTAGATATGCCTAACCCCTTAACGAACTAGAAATAAGGCCTTGCTTACATTCACAGGGCCTATACGCCCAACCACTACTTTGGAGTATTTCAGAATAGTCTCAACTGTTCAGGGATTTCTAAATATAAAGCTTTGCTTTTAAAATGAATCCTGCTCTCACTGTGAATGTTTACTGGCTACTACTGACTGACTTATTACTCCAAAAATATTCTTTGTCCATGCAAACGAACTGAAGATCTTTGATAGACTTGAAAACAGTTGGTAATAATAATACCCACCACGCCCCTTGGACCTTATGAACCACACAGCGGAACCATGAAAAGAGCCGTGTTTGCGGCTACACCAAGAAAAAGAAGACCAGCAAAAAAAAGCCTTGACCACCGCTTATATTCACAAATTCTCATGCTCCCTCAAGAAACCCCCGCACTTACCACACGACATATGTATGTATGTATGTATGTATGTACATATGTGCATACCCGAACTGGACATGGAACTCTTGTAGTCGTAAATATAAACTTGTACAAAGGCGATTATCCGCGTGTGCAGTGGTGCAATTACTTAGTATAATCCCGCACTCACTTTTTCGTACGCTCTTTAACGGTAGTGCGCGCGACGAGTGCAAAAGCGTTCAAATGTCCAACCATGCGATGAACTGGTTTGGTTCGCTGATAGCACTTTGTATTGGCTTACGATTTTGTTATGGTTTTGGAGTGGCGCAAGCAAAGAGTTGACTGGCAGTAACAGTTAGAGCTAAAGTACCAACTTTTCAGCCTCATACCAACACACACGCACACCTGCGAGCAAAAAGAGGCACTACAAAGTGGCCGCAGCAACACCAACGCCCACACATTCAATTTGATGAGGTCAACGCAAGTGAGTACTGTGTAGCTCAGCAACAAAATGCAAACCGAAAACAACAGCGAATTGCAATAACAAAAATAGCCGACTTGTTGCACCTTACACCTGTAACTGACAATTAGTGAAAAAGTTTGGAAATTGGAAGTATTTGGAAAATACCATTTGGACGCCGGAGCTGTGAAGTTGCGATTGCTTAGCGGTAAGCGCCTGAAACCCGTTGTGAGCGTTCGTAAAAAGTGCAGAAAATAATGTTGAAATAGTTAGAAAGGATTTTCGTTATCGAAAAATAGCAAAAAGTTCAAGCCTTTGCACACACGCACATGCTCGTTTTATGACAAGAGCAGCCATGCAATGGAGCAGATCCTTGTTTTAACAGATGGCTTCCGAAGCCCACTATGCGATAGTCGCAGAAGTCGGCGAGGTTCGTTAAGGTCGTTATTACCATCCGCAGTGCTTGGTGCTCGAAGTTCAAAAATACTGCAGAACCCCGATATCGATGCGGATTGAAACTTGAAGGGTATTTCTACAATCCAGCATTTATGGAGGGTCTAAGCATATTATTTTACAATATATTTGAGATCAAAAAATCGATATTAGTTTAATGCTTCGAAAGTCTTTCCAGCGCTAGTTTCAATGAATAAACATGTTTTCATATAGACCATCTATTCTGAAGAATATTCCTATATGTTGCACCACAACCATATATAAGGCATATTTATTACTTATTACATAAGTTCCCATTTTCGAAGTGATAGTCCACATATACTAACTGTATTGGGAATTCACACTTAAAGCGAAACAGAAGATTATATACTTTTGGTGTCCAAGGAGAGTGTTGCATTAAAAATTTAAAAGAAAACCGCGCTAACTGACCATTTTCAATTTTATTTTCTAGCTTATAGGAAAAATTAGCTTATAGGATTTGGCCTTAGAGATATCTACGAAAACTGATGTCGTCTTTTAACCCATTTTCAGTTGAGAGGGTCCTCTACTTGGTTAAATAATTGAATTTATCTGAAAACGGTCCTCTAATAAGTTCAATAATTGAAACCATCTTGTCTTCCCAATTCTTTATCACTCTAGCATTATATGTTATCTCAAGGTCTTCATTACCGTGTACCACCTTTTCATTCATTTCAGAAATCAGACTGAGAAATTCCTGGCTGGCGCATTTTTGTTTACTACTTTTGGGGCACTGAATTTCCAAAAAGCATATACCATTACTCAAAAGTTACGGACTTATCGAACACTTTTTGTCTCTGTTATGTAGCGCAATCACTTCTCTCATTTCTCATTGCAACTCAACTCAATTAATATGCATTCCCACAGAAGCGCTTAGTAGAATTTAGCTAGTTTCTGAAAATTGCAGCGCATAAATGTTCATTTTGATTCTCAGCTGCAGTTTATTGGCTCTCTTCATGCAATACAAGTGCAGATTACATAATACTCACCAATAGCCATACGAATATTCTAAGGACATGAATTTCCAATCAAAGTATCATTTTCAAACCTTTGAACCCTCTTTACCCAAAGAAATTACTTTTTCAATCTCCTCGTACCATGCAATATTGGTAATTCTGCTTAAGCTATAAGGCCATTTAAAGAAGGCTTCCACATTTGCCCATTCAGAAAGATTGTATATTTATTTTACCGCTAAAGCAACTTCCAGCACATAACTTGCTAGAAAGGGAATCCTTTGAAAATAAATTATATTATTGACTTTTGTAATTTCAATGCCAATAATGCATGAGCAAACGCAAACAAAAGAAGTTTGTGTGTGTAAAATAATGACTGTAGCAAATCGATAAGACAGAAAATATCAAAGAAGCCAATTCACCTTAAGCACAAAGCAACGAATGGGTTATGGAGAGTCTTTAGAATTTTTATTAAATACAAATATACTATAATAAGTGGGTTGGAAAGTTATTATTATTCCAAATAGGTCGCAGGTTTTACACAGATCAACAATTTTTCGATACATTTGTTAGTAAATGTCTCTTTTTTATTAAATATCTCTTGCTACCAAATAAGTCGCAGTCTCGGTAGCTACATCCTTTCCATCCAGCAAAATTCCTTTCTGGTGTGCAGTGTTTTGAGATTTGAGAACAGGGAAAGACACAGGAGCAATTCGTCTAAAATTTGCCATCGCTTTTATCGATTTGAGACACGGTGAATTGGTCAATGATGAGCTCGCACTTTACATACTTTATATAGAGCTCTTTGGCATACCCGAATATTCATGACCGAAATGTTCAGCATATATCTTTGATACCTTTTCGCTGTCAGCTACCTCGATCAGCTTCACTTTATAGTCACCTAAAATCATTTGTGGATTCTTTTGTTTCTTTGTGCTCATAGTCTTCGGTTCCCACATGACTCAAAATGCTAGTATATCTCACGTAACAATATGATCCCATCCGACAGTTGTGACATCTACACTCCCATCTTTTGGAGGTTATGTCGAACTACAGTAGTCTAGGATATGTCGGAAAGATTCGGATTTATTTTCCGGGATTATTTTATTCTATTTTCGTTGAAATAAAACAAATCCGGAGAGATATATATACCAAGTTTTTAGATACTGTATTCATAAGTTTTAGGAAAAAGCTTTATGGAATTCCGGCGTCACTAAAGTTTTTCCTGCGCTGCATCTCCTTAGTTAATAGCTATTTCCACACATGACCCAATGCCAAATTTATTGCCAGTGAGGTTGCCAATATTTTTATGTGGGCATTTGTTATCTGGATAAAATCATTTACGAAATGGCCTTGGGCAGGTACGTTGGAGCAATAAAAACACATGTTAGAGCTCTTAAACAGTTTAGAAATTTGTTGAGAATTTGATAAATTTATCAGGAGAATCGATGAACTTTTTGGATGAATGATGTTATGATGTCAAAAAGTTATTATCGATTAAGGAAATCTCTTTCTCTACCATCAATGTTAGAGAGCCACTCAAGACTTAATATAGAAAAACATAGCGTTCTCCAGCAAAACGGGGCATAATTCTTCAATCGAAAAAATTTTAGTTCTCTAACCGAATTCGAATGTAGATCAAGTTCAAGTAAAAGTCAAAGTTTGCTTGTTACATGTTAACATAGAGAAACCAGCGACATTGAAGTGATTATGAAATCGGATATTCAGCAACGCAAAATAGAATACTTATCAATAAATGTATATCTACATCAATGACAGCTAAATTATATTATTATAAATGACGGCATTACGTACAATACTGTCAAAACATTATGTCAACGTTTAGATACATACACTCATATATCAGTTAATGCATATTATGTTCTCTTTTATACAACACTAGTATAAATATGTACTTCTGTTACATGAGTATATTATTGTAATATATGAATGAATATAGACAAGGATAAATAAATGAATATTGAAATGTTGATAAATAATTCGATGAAACTCATATTACTTACGCTTAGTGACAAATATTCGTGAATACACATATACCATATGTAACAACCACAGCGTTGAGTATTAAACTGAGAAAAGCAATAAAATGTTATGTAAGTCGGCAGATCATTTAAATTCTAGATGTGATGTTAACGAGCCTAAGAGAGTCAATATGAAAAATGAGAACAATGTTCTGATATATGTTCGGTTGAAAAAAGCGGTTTGTAAACCATGACGTACGGGAAGAAAAGTAGCCAGCTTCACATGATATGAATCATATCCCAGTCCGAAAGCTACGTACTCATCGGGATAAAAGGCTAACTGTCGTTCGTTATTTTATTTTTAAATACGGAAAACTTCAAGTTTCAGTTTCTTTTGTTGTTCAGCTTTCCATTTCATTAGAGAAAATTTTCCGGAAAGAACCAAGTTTCTATTTCTAAAAAAGAAAATAATTCAGTATGAACCACTTGCAGATCCGGAAACAATTGTACTGACATCTCTTCATTTAAATCTTTGACTTGCTCAATAAAAAAAATCAATTATTATATATATTATTATTAATTCGATACGAATAATCAGTACAATTAATAATCATTATTTAACAGCTATTCGCGAATTGTAATTTAGATTATTATTATAAATAGTATGATATCTTTGAGTACATAAAATAATGAGGCCCATGATTCCGAAGTCTCAAATTAGACTTTTTCAACGAAAAGAAACTATGTACTTCTGTACAATATAAATATTCACTCAAGGTGGTCCCGGTGATTGATTTACCTTCAGCTGTTATGTAACAACATTAGAAAACATGCCGAAATAATACTTACGCAATCGATAGTAAGATTCTTTGAAACCTTTTGTTTCTGTTTCCTCACCCTTGTACCTCTATATGTGCTTCCGAATTAGTATGAGTCCACACTCGTACAATCGAAGCAAAATATTTCTTAAGCTTTCATCTACTAAAGAATGGCTAACCCAAAAGAAGAAGAAACCGTCGTTATAACTAAGAAAGCCAACATTTGTTATGTTGTTCATTTGTGCCCCGCCTTATTAACGCAACAAAATGCCAGACACATTAAGGTACACGAATAAATATTTATTTAAGTCTGCCCAATTGTCTGTTTGCCTGTCTGTCCGTAAGCGTTCGAATGCTTGGAATTTGGGCAGGAAAACAAACAATTTCGAGTTGATTGCGAATGTGTCCATGAATTATATAACTTTACCGTTACACGTAGGCAAGACGCAGAGGCAAAAGACGCGCCCACACAAAGGCAAACTAAATTTAGCGACTAAAACAAGTGAAGTAATTTTGTGTAAGCACACGTGTCCTGCACAAACTGACACAAATTGAGAGAAAGGTGGAGAAAGCAAAGTCATAATACACATGCCGTTAGCAATATGGATTTTTAGTGCATCCGTCTGAATCCACGTGCGCGTGTGTGTGTGTGAGTGTGTGTGTTGGTATAATGACACGCCATTAAGCGAAAAATGCCAATAGCGACCCAACAAACGGGAAAAGTTAGACTAAAACAGTGAAACTATGAATCATTTATCAATATTCTCACACCGCGAAAAAAAATTCCAACAAAAACAACAAAAGCTTTGTTCGAATATGTAAGAAACTCTTCAAGTATTTTGTAAGTTTTTGTTTTTGGTTATTTCTTGGCTCTTTTCGTATATTAACTTTCTTTATATCCGCTTGCTTTGATTACTTTGCGAACATATGTTCCCGCGCTATGGACGAAAGTCAATTGTTACGCCACTGACGGCGTCGAAGAAGCGCTGCAAGTCATATTTGAAGGAAATCGTGTGGCAAATATGGATAATAAAGGAACGACATTATGTGACAAAGTCAAATATTTCTTTGCAAATCAGTTATTTGGGTATATTAAATGGTTATCACAACGGACATCCTGTCATCCTGTCATACCCTGTGTCCACTAACGGGTGGGGAAAGCGATGCTTTAACAAGTTGTCATCAATGAGCGGAACAATTGTTTATGTAAATATATAATCAGAGTTGTGTTTTAATATGATGCTCTTCAGTAAAATCTTTTGAAGCGTCCGACATTCTGAAAACTCATCTTTTCTCTAACTTACTAGCTTCTCTAGAAATCTATAGATTCGAAGTATTTACCCGATTTTTCCCATTTCTGACACCAGACCACATTATTATCATAAAAAGATAATCCTCGAATTTCATTACGATATTTTAGAAATTTCTCGATATTTGCGATAAAAAGTTAGATAGAGGCACTGAGGCCCTAATATTGGGTATCTGGTTGCTTGAAAAGTTATAATCCCATATCGTCTATTTTTATGCATGAGATGGCATAACGTGAACGCAATATTCGTGGAAAGCTTTATTCCAATATCTTAATTGCTGTTCGATTTATCTACTTTGAAGTGAAGGGATCAGATGAAACTTAAATTTGTGTTATATGACAAGTAGGCGTGGCTTTTATCCGATTTCATCCATTTTCAGAATGTGACATGAGAATGCAAATATAATGTCACATACCAAATTTTGTTGAAATCGGTCAAGGCATTCTTGAGGTATGGGATTTCTCCTAAAAGTGGGCGGTGATACGCCCAATATCAAAATTTTGGCGGATTCCTATGCAACCTTTCCGAATCATATTTTCTGCAAGATTTAGTGTTTCTAACGAAGAGATGCTAGAAGAACTTAGTCGGAGCAAGTTTGATTGATATAGTTTGAACGCTTTCCGAGATAAATATATTAAACTTATTGGGTGGCGGGGCGCTGCCCACTTTTTCAAAAAAAATTTCCCAAAGATACCCCACCCTACTAGAATCCTCTATACCAAATTACACGTTTATATCTTAATTTTCTGCTTAGCATAGCACTTTATCTGTTTTCGACTAACGGCATTTTGTGGCCGTGGCATATGTCCAATTATGCCGATCTGCAATACCAACCGTCTTACGGTGACGAAGAATATGTGTACCAAGTTTCACCAAAATATCTTCATTTTTGCGCATTTAAATGCACGGACGGACGGACGGACACAGTCACTCGGATTTCAACTCGTCTTTTCAGCCTGATAACTTATACATATAAGTAGGATGTCGATATATATAAGTAAGACACTTTCTATTTCTAAATCGATTAGTTCTAGGTGATACAAACAACCGTTAGGTGAACAAAACTAATATACTCTGCAGCAACATGTTGCGAGAGCATAAAAAAACACGGTTTTATCGATATGAGTGACCATAGAAGGCTATAGTCTCTACAGAACTCTGAAGCAATTTAAAACACCTTATTAACTCATTTTCTAAATCTAGCACGATTTTCAAATGGATCAACCTGGATTTCAGTTCCAACATTTAATCTTGCTAGAAATTATAACAGCCTTTCTTGAATCAAATTCCCCCAGAAGCCTTTTCCTTCTCTGTCATATTTTTCTTTTACTACGCCAACATATTTATTCAGAGTTCGAAAATCTTCAAATTACATTGATTTTCATTAATCTGGTTCTTTTAATTTGTGCGTGAAAGCTTCGGGGAACTTATAAAGTGGAGCTCCACACCATTGTCACACATAAGTCAGAATAAGTTTTATTTTGATTTTTTTAGGGCGATATGCAATTTTAGCCTGCAAAATATGCCAATGACCTTGTTGCATGTGCAATGGTAAAGTCAAATTAAATTTGCTTTCGAGCGCATTATAAGGTGTTGAGGAACAATAATTATAGATATAGTATATATTTTTTCAATTGGAACCAAAGGAAGAAATTATGTAAATTAACCTTCTTGCAGTTTTCCTTTTTATTTTCGAGCTCATTTTGACATGTAAATTACTGTACTTATGTATTTAAAGGGGGCTTATTATCCTTGTAACTATACGGCGAAATTGTGGAATTGACTTTCCTTCTATCAAAGGCATTTTACTCTAACCACAGATCGCAATGCAACAATTTTTCATAGGGTACTTCATTTAAATTTTAAACGTATGAAACGCAATTTGCATTCTAACACTAATCGGTGTTTGTGCCTAACAATGTTATAGTACTCCTACGCTTCAACAAATATGGTCATAGAGTATAAGCAAATAAAATAACAATTCGAGGTAATGTTGTAATTCTCTGCAAATCCGCTTACAAATGCTTTTCACGGAATAAATGACAGATCAAATTTGTACAGCACCAGAGCTGCTATTGCAACTACTGTTTTTTTTTTTTTTGTTTCAGAGAATAACCGAAAACTTTCCAAATTCTGTGACAAAACTAGTTGCTAGTAAATTACATAGATATTGCCTTATGTACTTACTACCACATATAAAAATGTTGATACACAAGTAAATATATAGGCATTTATTTGACATAGGAAGCAAATGTAAACTGGACTGTTTGAAACTAGTACGTGTCTAGTACTCTAGCAATAAAACGAAATGGTTTTGGAAATATCATTCTATAATATGATGACATATGCAAGCATTCCCAGCTTTACTGTAAAGAATGTAAAAGAAATGGTTGCAAAGTGGTCGGTTCCAAACTAGTACATCGCTAATTCGGTTAATTTGTAGTTTATTCCAAAGTATTATTATATAATAATAATAAAATAATTAAAGAAATGGTGTTTTAATGAAACGAAGTAGAAGCAAACTGGGACCAGTGAAACCAGTTGAACACCAATTACCATTAAATATAAATTTACGTGAAGCATTTATAACATTATCTTCCATAAACAATAATTTTAGTAAAAATCCTTTTCGAAATGTTGGCTAAAATTTTAGGGACCTTAAAGGAACTATGATAAAAACCTTGTTCGTTAAAAAAACCTTGTTGAAAAAATCGTTCAAGTCATTTCATAAAGCAATATATGAGGTCCACAAATACGGAGCGAATGTTCGAGGAGAGAACGCACGAATGCAGTGAACTGCGTTTTCAAAGTATAGTATAGACAAAAATGGGACGATTGCGATGAGCAAAACCAAGCACTGAGTAACTTTATATAAAATGGTATAGTTAACATGTTTGTTGAAATAATTATGAAGAATGTTATCTAAGAATATATTTTGGCAATATTCTTAAATCAAAGTGTTTAAACATTTTAAAGCGGTTGATAAAAATATATTAGCAACACATGTGGACTACTCCATTTAAGACTTGTTACTCACTGGGTGATTTCATATATTTTGTGATCCAAATAACTTAGTTAAATAACAAGATATAATAAAAATAATCGATTAAAAGAGTAAAATATAATTCTAGAAAAAATGGGAACTGCTTTCTTAAAATCATGAACTGAAACTTCAACAAATATCTAATTTAAACTAAAATTGAAGTTGGTGAAAAACTAGTTTGCAAAGGCATAAGCAAACTAGTTCCTCATTATTCGATTAGAATAAAATGTATGCAAAACTTAAGTAAAATTTTGAATCCATTTTTGTACAAAGAAACTGTAGTTAAAAGAATATTGAACAGCTCACAGTCTTTTTTTTTCCAAATGATGGATTTTTTGATACTTAAATGAAATTTATGTAAACGTGCTAGAAAAAATCTGCGAAGTTACGAGTGCAAATAAAAATAGACACATGGCGACATATATAATATTTTTCAAAACGGTAAATAACGATTAATGCAAACAAAATAGGAATGGGTGTTGAATACATGTTTTCGTTGTTTGCATATAGAATTTGGAAGTTGAAATAAAATAGTGAATTTCTGTATTATTTTACATATTTTCGCGATTTGGCGAAATTGGCGAAATTGGCTTAGCCGGACATATGTATGCTCCGCCAACATACGACACATGCTCGGCACATAATGCCGATGATACCGACAAGCTTACGGCGATCATCGGATAGTTACAGCACAGAACGCAATAAACAAATAGCAAAATTAGATACAATGCTAAATTAATTGCGGACCATAACAACAACAGAAACCTACAACTCGACTAAACTTCCTAGGTAACCTCAAATAAGTTTTGACAAATAGCATTTGGTAGAGAGAAAGAGACTACTTTTTGAATTTAAAATTTTTGGAATGCAACCAAAAATCGGACGTGCAGAACATACAGAATCCTCGGCACTGACCACAGAAATCTTATTAATTGAAGTAGAAGTACTTTTTGGTTTGGAATCTAGTTTACCTAAATTATTTATTGTTTAGAATATTGTCATGGCAGATCTACGATAGACCTAACGCCTAGAAATTTGTTTTTTTTTTTTAAAGTCGACTTTTAGTGTTTTTATTTTCGAAATTGTAGAGATTTTATGACGTACTAGAATGCTAATGTAGACTTAAGCCGAAAAAAGTCGCAATTGCATAACCCTGAACATGATAAACATGAAAGAGGTTGTGGAGTGAATGTGAGAATGAGAGTGAATGAAATGAAACTTAAGTAAGTGTGTTCAATACCCAATTTAGCCATCGTGGTACAGTATTACTCATTTGGCTTGCGACCCAACTTCTTAAAAAAGATTGTACTTAGACGAATTTGGTGATGATGTTCGAAATATTTCTACCGAGGTACATGAAATCTTAGTCTGAAACCTAGAATTATGCTGCTTACTTTTCTCTGTGAGCTGCTGGTGTGGCTCAATGTTATTTTACGAAGATTCGGAACTTTACCAGTTAGTAATTTACACTGAATACGTTCAACCAATTCATTGCCGCTGACCTTTAATCGTTCACACAACATGCTCAACACAACATTATTTAAATATTAATATAATAGATGCAGCTACTTGCTACCATAGCTCCTATGCTTGTTCGTAATCAATCGGCTTTCTTGTCCTCATAGGACCTAGTTCTGGTAGCAAAGTTTTAACGAAAAGTTTTCAATATCATTGCCGCATATCTCAAAAAACTCACATAAAGCATAGTTTCATTATCTTATCATTTATTGCTTGGGAAATGGTAAATATTTTAAGTTTTATAATTTTAAATTTTAAATGATTTCGATCATGTTATGTGCTCTGACATTTTAAGTGAAAATTTTAGGTCGCCTACCGAGTTGGTTAGCTATATTTTGAAAACTTCAATTTAGTACAATTCTAACCACGAATTGGGAAGTCGCAAAAGTCTTTTTGGAAGCAAAGTGATTTTAAAATGTCGGGCGGCGTTTATACACAAACATGTCGCATTTGGGAAAGAAAAAATTCATTCGATATCCATGAAACACCATTGTATGATCAAAAAGGGACCGTTTCGGTTGGAGTTTCCGCCAAGTTTTTTTCAAATAAAACGAAACAGTCGATGCAAAAGAATAATAATAGAGGTTGGCTCATTATGTCTGCCCGCTAATACGTGAAAAAGGTCTTGATGGTTACTGGTTGCAATAGAACGGCGAATCATGTCACGCTGTGAATTAAACTATTTACTTTCTGCAACGAAAATATGAAAATGCAATGACATTGTCGGGCAACTTAGACCTCTAATTTTGGCTCCTGCTAACTTATTTTTGTGGGGGTGTTTATGCGAGCCGAATATGTTCGAAACAGTAATTGGAAACGCTGCAAGCAGGGCTTATTTATGGACAACAAAGACGGGCATTTGATTGATGTTTTATTTAAAAAAAATTTAATTGCTGCTTAAATACGATTGAACCACCATTTTAGCAAACAATTATATTTATTTATGTAATTACATTAATTAATTAAATGAATGTCATTCGAACATAAACATGTCCTTAGGCAGAACATGAGTCATATGACAATAGTAGACGTGGTTATACATACACACAGATAAATGTATTGAAATCTGTTATATCCACTGGAATTGGCAACCCTATTGTACTATTGTACGAGCTTTGAGATGTTGGCAATGCCAAACATGAAAAAGGATGCAGGAGAAAACGGAATTGGTGCGATAAAAGTGGGCCAATCCTACAAAACGGGCATGAATGACATACATACATACACACAAACAAATAAAATACATACATATGTGCATAAATTGCATGAGTATGTGTGCGGTTGCATTCAGAGTAAAGAGCCAACTGCTGCAAACCAATGTGGCAACCACATCACGTTGCACGAATACACGTATTATGTATGTACAACATATGACGCTTTCCTAAGCATAAAGTTTAACGTAACTTTTTATTGGCACAACGTTTTTGTTTGTGAAAAAGTAAATATGCATTGAATGGCAATATGTTCGAGCGAGTATCATTCGCGTATTTGTTATCGCTGGTGGCGTTCAACTACGAGTATTTCCCTTCGTGTGTCTTCTTTTCTCCATTATTTGATGTGGTTATATTTCTGGTATTGGTAAACGGCAAAGTCAAGTTATGAAAGCAATCGAACTACAACAGCAATAAAATACCAATATGTACATATGTAAGTCTATATTTACATTGAGAGAAAAACATAATAAAATGTATCGCACATCGAATCTAGTTGACAAGTTGTGCAAAACTATAACGATAAGATAACCTAAAGGGAAAGAGCAGTGTTCGCGATTTAAATATATTGGTGCCCGAACAAAAGTCGTATATTCTCAAGCTAAAAACATCACCATTGTAAGTAGAAAGAAAATTTAGCCCTCAAGAATTCACCCCCTAATCATATTCGTCATCTTAAGGTTAGACACTGTTGTCTGCAAAGAATTGATTCGAATATTCAATATAGCCTTCGAGATTTGCATCACGATCGTAATGTAAAGAGCGCCACCATAGTCAAAGCTACATTTACAACAAAAAGGTTTGAATATTATCACCGCTTTAAAACGTTTACATTAACTAAGTAAGAAAAGGCTAAGTTTAGATCTAACCGAATATTTCATACTCTCGCAATGTGTAATGATCAAAAGCTTAGGTGTTGGCGAAACTTCATTTTAAAAAATGTTGCAAATAACGAAAATCATTCGAATCCATTTTATGTAGTATATGGAAGTTAAGGTAATTCGTGGACCGATTTCACCTATTTTATGCATTATACTATAGCGTATCCATTATATTGCCCAATAACATGGTATAAAACCAACTGTTCGAAAAAAGTTCGAAAATCTTATATTAGGTATATAGGGCTATCGAAAGCAGCGACCCGATTTTTGATAAAATGGCACATTAGTATTAAGAAAAGATGTTCTCTGAATTTCATTAATATATCTCATTGATCGATCATATTTGGCATATATTCGGTCGGCTTGAAAAATTGTGGTCCGATTTCGACCATTTTTAGACGTGAGATGACACAATTTTATTCCGTTTCTTTATGGTCTGGATTTATATATTGTGAAGTAAAAGAATCAGAAGGAATTTAAAATTGTATTATATGGGAACTAGTCTCGGTTGTAGTTCGATTTCGGCCATTTTCATATTGAAAATAAATCTGTTAACGATTGTACTTGCCGCTTCTTTATTCAATTTACTACAGGAATACACCCACGGAATTAAGTTGAAACGCGTAGTTCTACGACTACAATTTCGTTTTAGCCTTCCTTGACATCCTTCATGGATAATTCAGAGGTCATGGCTAATTTGATTCCTAGATTTTGAATTTATAAGCTGACTTGATATCTTCGACTGCTTTTGATATCTCTGATATATTGTGGAATGAAGAACAGAAGGAAGGATATAGAAATATAGGACAAGTGTTTTGGCTGATATTTAGAAGTTAATATACGCATTTTAAACCAGAGTTGCCGATGTACAAGTAAAACATATATAACAATGTTGATTTTATATAATTCCAACCAAAGATTTGCTCTCATTTCATCAAACTTTCATGTTCAAAAAATCACACATTAAAATTACGTACATACAGCTTGTACCATACATAGTTTTAAGAAAATTTCTTGCCTTTCAAGTCCCGGCTAATTAAGCACGTATGCGGATTACACCTCCCGCGCCGGGTGTACGGGAGAAGCATAATAGTTAGGTTTATTATTATTATAATTAGAACATTTTAGAGTTCAAATGTATGCCAGTGTGCCACGTTGTAGAAACATTTATACACTTCAATTCTTATAAGGCATGATTTGCCTCTATGAAAAATTCATCTAGAGAAACGATTACAATGCAGTGCCGATAAACTGCGAATATTTCATTAATTGGCTCCCGCATTGGCACTTCGTGTTTTTGTGTTCCTTTTTAGCACGAACAGTAGTGATCATATAAAAAGCAATCTACCCTGTTGAAAGGCACTTTGAATGAAAAATTTTAAGAACTGATAACTGGTAAATATTAATCGGTGAAGTGTCTTAAATGTTAATTATTCGAAATAACACGACACGAGTGTCATCTAGCTGTTTCGACTTTTCCATAGTGTAATAAAATAATTTTCAGTTGATGTCGGATCATATACAGAGTATTTATAAATATCGCAGCTTGATTGGGTGGCTTAAACGATATAAAATTATCCCCATTTCTGACTGTAATGACAAGACACTTGCAAATGATAAGATTTTACGGGAAGCTTTTTCAAAAAGAAAGAAATGAAATATTATAAAAATTATCAAACTTTTAATGTGCTATTTACGCGCACATCACTGCACATGCTTTTTTAAGGATGTAGTTGACGTAGTTAATTGAATTGTAGCGAAACTAAAATATATTCCAAATTTTCAGTATTTTGGAATGTTTGCAATTTTGATGCATAGGCGCACATGGCGCATAGCTGAGCGTTGTTGGTGTACTAAGAGTTTCACATTTAAAATCAGTCTATGAAATTCACAAAGTACTCTATTGTTGGTCATTGGTTTAGTTTTAGTGCTCATGAGTCCATTAAATATGTTCATAAAACAGCATAATGGCACTGAATGCAAATGTATGAATGTGTGGGCGTGTTTTAGTGGAACTAATAAAATGTATTCAATTATTATGGTAATATTTATATTCAAATTGAATATGAACAAGTGAGCTAAGTTCGGGTGAAACCGAATATTTTACACTCTCGCAATGTGCAAGAAGCAGAGGTGGGGAAATGATTTCAGGTGCTGGTATAACTTTGCATTAAAAACTGTTGCGGAAGAATTCAACATTTATTATTTGAAGAAATTGTCAATGGATTGCAAACATATTTGGTATCTTATTAACTTATATTACAGATCATAGACTCATGGCCTTTCGTTGCTATGTTTTGCTTCGTGTCAGAGATATTTATATTAAAATCTATCAAATTAACTCAAATAAGGTATATGCGATATAAACTCAACCAAAGTGGTTTAATAAATATATTACATACATGAGAAAAAAGTCAAGCAGAGAAACGGAAATCATTATATTAGGAATAAGCGGCTTAGTCCACGGTCTAGACCGATTTCTATAATATTTAGCGGGAAATTACATTGTGTTTAAGAAAACGTATCCACTTAATTTCATTAAAATATCACACATATTGACCAACATAAACGGTTTAAGGTCAGGTGGAAAGTTAGGAATTCTTATATCGGGCAATTTTGGGGTAGAGGAAGATCTGCACTGATCACATTAACTCTTTTCATTATTCAAGTATATTACGGAACATGTTTTCATTTAATTTTGTGAAGGTAACTCACACCGACCGACATATTCGGCATAAAGTCTGCTAGAATAGCGAAAATCATTTTATGTAGTATATGGGAGGTGGGATAATGCGTTGACCGATTTCACACATTTTCGGCAGTAAATTATGGTATATTACATGTATCTTACATGTCGATATTACATGTTCACTTAATTTTGTTAAGATACGATATCTTACATATTGACCGAAATATATGATATAAAGTCTATCCGGCGGTTGAAAATCCTTATATTAGGTATATGGGGCTAGGGGAAGTATTTACCCGATTTTCCCCATTTTTGATACCAGAGCACGCTATCATGGAAAGATAATCATCCAATTTCATTACGATATCTTACAGATTTACCGAAACATATTGCGTAAAGCCTACAGGAAGTTGAAAATTTTTTATTAGGTATATGGGGACCATAGGAAGTATTTACCACATTTTTGACACCAGACCACATTATTATCAGGCAAAGATAATGCTCCAATTTCGTAACGATATCTTACATATTTCCGATATTTTTGATAAAAAGTCAGATAGAGGCACTGAGGTCCTAATATTGGTTATATGGTGGCGTGAACATTTATTATCCGATTTCGTCTACTTTTACGCATGAGATGACATAGCTTGAATGTAATATTCGTGCAAAGCTTTATTCCAATATATAAATTGCTGCTCGATTTATCTACTTTAAATTGAAAGGATCAGATGAAACTCAATATTGTGTTAAATGAGAAGCAGGCGTGGTTTTTATCCGATTTTGTCCATTTGTGTGAGAATACAAATATAATGCCATGTACCAAATTTGGTTGTAATCGGTTAAAGGGTTCTAGATATGGGATTTTCCCTAAGAGCGCGCGGTGCCGCGCTAATCACCACAATTTTACACGGATTCTTATGCAACCCTTCCGTGTCATATTCGCTGCAAGATTTAAGGTTTCTAACGTGTTCCTTCAGCGAGTTACACTGCACTGCACTGCACTGCACTACTCAGCACTTTAAATAGTTTTCAACATAACTTTTGTATGGGAGGTAGGCGTAGTTATTATCCGATTTCACTTTTTTCTCATTATATGAGAAGATGCTCGAAAAACTTACTCGGGGTAAGTTAGTCTGATATAGTTTTATCGGTTTCCGAGATATATATATTAAACCTACTGGGAGCCGGGGCTCTGCCCACTTTTACAAAAATGTTTGCCCACAGATGCCCCACCCTACTAAAATCCTCTGTACCAAATAACACGTTTATATCTTTATTTGCTGCTTAGTTATAGAACATTATCTGTTTTCGATTAATGGCATTTTGCCCATCTGCAATACCAACCGCCTTACGGTGACAAAGAATACGTGTACCAAGTTTCGTCAAGATATCTTAATTTTTACTCAAGTTATCGCTTGCACGGACGGACGGACGGAGGGACGGACAGTCACTCGGATTTCAACTCGTCTTTTCATCCTGATCATTTATAATATATATGTCTATATCTAACTCCTTTAGTTCTAGGTGCTACAAATAACAGTTAGGTGAACAAAACTAATATACTCTGTAGCAAGATGTTGCAAGAGTATACAATGAAGCTGTTGTTATGGCTTGTTATGAAGTAATCTCTGGAAAATCACTTTGTTTGCGATTGGTTAACGATGGGTCGAACCAGAATTGCTTGAGAAGGCTGTACGAAAATCTCAGGTCAACTGAGAAACTTCTAAGAAACTCTAACTATCTTTCTTTTTCCTTTCAACGATCGAAGTTCTAAATATTCATAGATTCCATATTTGTGTTCAATCGGACGTCCTGACTTAGACATTTTAAGTCAAAGGTCATATACGAAACTGATGTAACGTCAGTCAAATATTATCATGCTACCGTGACTCATCATACGTAGACTTTTGACTTGAAGTCTCTGAGAATGGTCGATCAAAGGTCTCTTGAGTCCTTGTTCTTGAGTCTCTTGAGTTTTCAGGCAATGTAAATTCTAATTTTAGTAGCGACATAGATGAAATTGTGTAAACCTCTACAGATCCTAATAATAGCTTAAAATTCTAGAAAACTTTTAGAAACTATTCTATTACTATAAATATAGCGATTATTTTAATAAAGTACTTTTATCCCAAAAGTAAAAGATTCCAGTTGTTTCTGCCAGGAGTGAAAGTACATTACAATAGACAGTCTGTTGGGTGGCATAGTTGTTAAATAGAATTGATCCCCTTTGAATACCAAAACAGAGGATTTCAAAAAGTGTATCATAGCTCTAACCTCATCAGCTGTTGACGCATCAACTCTCGCTCTTAGTGTTAATAAACAAAAATTTCCTTTTAATGACTTGTGAATAAAACAATATGCTCAATTGAATTCCACTCAATCCAGCTACGCTTATATTCCTAATACAACCAGGAACCGGGATATATATAGATTTACATGGACAGTGAAACCTTATTAAGGGAAAACCTCAGTATAGCGATATATTCGACACCAAAATGCTCCGTTTTATGGGAAAAAATTGTTAACCTTTGGAAACACAATAACAATAAAACATGGGGCGCTAAAGAGAGCAAGTTTTTCAATAATTTGTGGCAAAAGTATCAGGCGTTATCAAGTGTGAAGTAGATATATGTATATGCTAGGTTTGAATTTTAGGGACATTTTTGGATTACGCTCCACTATGAATCGCTTGCAGCTCTTTTGTCCCGCATCCTGGATGAATGCAGACAAATTTTGAGAATCTTAAGAAAGTATATATATAGAATATATAGAATAGAAGAAAAAGTACATATAGAATCTTAAGAAAGTAATTAAACTAATATACTATGAACACTGCCCAACCTTAGATAACACTCGTACACGTCCAGAAATGGTTTCACTGAGGAGTTTTCAAAAAAACGTCTGTAATAATGTAAAAACCTGGTTATACTAGGTATATAGATCAGAATTGAATGTGTAAAAGCTTTTTATAAATTGTGCTTGCAATCTACTAATTCCAGCACGTGGATCTTAAATATTTCTCAAAGCTTTGAACGTGGGTTTGAGCCTTCAAATATAGCACGGTTGAACTGATTTGTGGCTTGTCTAGAAATTTTCAATCCTGTACGTTTTTCAAAACTTGGCATTTTTCAACTAAAGTGATGACCAAACATTTGTCCAAAACTTTCAACTTCATTATACCGAGGCTTCGCTGTATTTGTACACAATTCAACATGTTTTAGCGTACAGATTGTTTGCGGTAAAGTTTTAACGCGATTTCGAAATTCTGTCGCCGTGTTAAAAGTTAAATTCTCATCGCATTTAAGGGTTGCCACAAATTCCACTATATGTATGCCTGCAAATTATAATTAAAATTATATTGTATTTTAAAGGTTGGATTAATTGCATGGTCAAATTAAAGCAATTTAATTGCGAGGTTATTTATACCCAGAATGAAATATTTAAGCTTGTCCAAGAAAACACATTTAGATTGATTGATGTGGGGGCAGAAAAGTGGAATTCGGTAAAAATACGGAAAATCGGAAATTAATATTATTCGAAAAGTGATCCCACGAGGTGTGCCTATCTTAAACTTTAGTCTGAGTCAATTGTTTTCAAGGGTAACGTAAAGATGGAAATGCATGGAAATGTACATTTTAATGTTCTATGGAGGATACTTAATATCCCGCCCCTTGTCTTAGACCTTTGAATTTTTATTAAAAGAGTAGGAAAAAAAAAAAACTCAGCACAAATGAAATTTCTCTAGTATTAAGTTTTTAATGCAACAGTTATATATTTGAACTCGCTTATTTTTTACTCAATCCCGTTGAACACGAAAAGATTGTTGATTGATTGTTACTTTGCTTCTATTTCGCTAATTTAGCGAGTGTTCTCTTGCATGGCGCTTGCAAGAGAATGAGGCTTTACATTAAAAAAAACATAATTTCTTGGACGAAATATTTAAGCAAAATAAATTGAATTGTTTCTGGACATGCTTAGTATTCTTCGGTCCGTTTTATTGTTGAAAGGAAATAATAAATTGTTAATTGATAAAATTGCTTAACTCGAGAATAGAAAAAATAATTCTTTTACTGGCTACTTATAGATCTTCAATTAAAATTGCGGGTCACATAATACTGAGTGTATAACGAAGTAATTATAGGAAATTTTGCACTTGCACTTACTCCGTTTCATTATCGCCAAGATATCGTTTAACTGGGAGGAAGAGAGACCTGCTAGATATAATTACGGTTACTTAGCAATGAGGCTCGTAACCTTTAAAGATGAAATATTTGAATTATTCGATTACTCGATTATTGCACTAATATTCATACAGACATCGGACTATCAACTCCTATAAATAATATAATATCTCAATTTGCTATTAGCTTGCTATACCATTTGTACGAAGTATGTATGTATTGACCAAAGACCACAAATTCGAAAATACACGCGTAAGATTATTAGAACTCTCTTAGTCGAAGATTGTAGCTTACAGTTAGAAAACACTTCAATAGATTTATTTATAACCAAATGATGATTGAGATTATCGATACATCGAATAAAGATAGGGGGAATGCAGACACCTACACATGTATGTACATCATTGCAAAGATATATTTCATCGCCCACACATTGCACCATGCTCGAACAAAAATATTCCTGGTATTGATGAGCTGTGCGTGCCGGTGTTGCAGCGCTGAGTCCAGCACCTACGCAAACACACCCACTCTCCAGAACAAAACTCATACGCCTACACGAATAAGTTTACTCATATGGAAAGAACTTTTTCAGCGATGGAATTTCCTTGCTCTCACACTGCTTAATAGCGTCCATCCTCAGTCAGAAGAGGTTGGCGGAGCATTTCAATAGGTCGGACAAAAAAATGCAATTGAACCTATGCTATATAACGGTACTTTGTTTAGCAGAAAAAATGCAAACCCATGCATATGCAACCGATATCCGCTTATCTCATACCCCATGCTCCCCTTCCACTTCGCTCGCGGCGGCTCTCGCACGCACTCCGTTAGGTTGATTGGACCTCTCCCCCTACAGGCCTGGGTATGCATTTTTATAAGCGTATGAACTGAAATGCGTAGTTGTGAGAATAATAGAAAAATTGTGTGGCAAAACAATTCAACCAATAAACAATGAAATGCAATAGAAAATGGGGAGAATAGAAGCAATGAATAATGGAAGTGCGAGCCAACAAAATATTTGCAGCAAAGAATAACAAGAAACCTGTGAACTGGTGTTATCAATATAAATAAAAAAAAAGGACAATAAAATAACAACAACAATAAAATAAGGGCATTACATGACGCGCAACAATAATCGACAAGAATATGGTGGGGCAGCAGAGTGATAAATATGCACATATGACCAACGATATGTAGGAGAAACAATACGAGGGCGGTTTGGAAAGTAAGTGGCTTCAACTGTTAGAAGTCGAGTGTGGAACTTGCAAGATATTGACAGCGAATCTCTGAATTTTGATCAAAATGAAATAAATTAATTCCGTGAGACCATCAAGTTATACTTTCGGCACGAAACCCCATCATCAATCACTAGAAAAGAAGAAGTAGCCTCCATTCCAAGACCTTAAAGGGTTTATAGGCGATTTATGAGCATAAGCTTAAAGCGTCAAATTCACGAAACAAATCAAAACAAACGAAGGAAAACTAGGAGTACGCGATGTGGATAAGAATGTAGACAGTTTAAACTTGAAAAAGATTAGACAAATTGGTTTTACCTTGAAATAATTACCAATGCTTCGAAAAAAATCATCGAATCAAAATTTATAACATTACTATATAATTATATTTAAAATCGAAAATAAATGTAAATGGAAAAAAAACTAAAAGAAGAAATAATTTTCAGCTAGCCCCGTAAAAAGGTGACAAAACAGTAAGAGTTTTTAGCCAGCACCATTTTAAAGGCAAAAGCAAATTGGAAACAGAACAAATTATTTACAAATTAACAGAACAACAAGGAACAGAATTATCACCCAAAATGCTATTGAATTACTAAACTGCCCTCGTCCTCACTTTTTACATCATTTCGTTGTGTTTATGTACGCTTATCCGTATGCAAGTTTCTATCTTCGCCTACGAATTATCTATGGCTGCAAAGTCGCAATCGTAACGGCCGTCATTCGTATTCATAACGTGCCTTTGCAAAGAGCGGTTGTGGAGGTGGCGAGAATATGGGCCAGACAGTGTAAGCAAACCGTAGAAGGCCAGTGGAGCAGCCATACAAATTGGTGCCCCATTAGAAATCAAAAAGTAAGCGCCATAGGGAGATCTTTCATTATCAATGACCTCACGCGGCATGCACATACAAACTCACACATGTCAGTGTTGTTTATAAAAGTGTTGCACTGTGTGTTGAAGCGGGTGAAACTATAAATAAAATTTTACGATGTGAAAATATTTCCGGAAGAAGACAGTTCGAACATAACTCAATTTTATGTGTTTATAAGAGAAACATAATTAGGATTTTAAATTAGTGTTATATTCTAAGCATTTATTTTATGAATTAAGACCGGTTCTTAAAAGACTTTCTCTCAAAATACTCGCTGTATGAAAGCCGTGAAGATCGTTCCAAAGAAGGATATGAATGATTTCAAAAATTGCTTATTATTACTATTATAACATAGATTGATCTTCCGTGAATTTGACCTTCCTAAAGTGACTATTTAAAAGAACGCCTAGGTTTCCAGACTACCTTAAATAATTAAAACTAAACTTGTAATTTTATTCTTCAAATGTAGCTAATGAACTGGTAAATCCGACAAAAGACACATTCATCAGTTTTTATCCGATTTTGATAGTTAAACGGAATGCTCCGTCTCGGTAGGTCTGACTTTTGACAGGATATTTCCAAATTATTTCAAATTAGTTTTGAAACATTCCTGTTGAAGGATTTCTTTAATCTGATGTTAGAACTCTTAGACTTAGACTTTGCTGACTTCAACATGATCCCTCGTCTTTCCCTTCCTTTGAAACACAAACTTGCACGATTACGAACCAAGAAGAGATTCAACTAGAGAAATTCGAGAGAATTATACAAATAGATCTAAAATCTTATTCGGAACAGTGATGGGTTCGGAAGAGTGTATTGGCGAAGAGGGTTCCTTAAAATAATTATTTTCGAATTTCTTTGGTTTGGTTGCCAATACAAAATGTCAATGTTAAGAATTTTCTGGTTTTGGTGCCTACGATTAGACAACGTCAAGTAATATAGGCTTGCTCATTAGAGTTACTCATAATCGAAATTTACCAGAAAGGTGTGATAAACTGATTTAGTCATGTCCCTCTGGCCACCGGTCTACCTATGCAAATGTCTAATGAAACCCTTGAGTAAAGACTCTGTATCTCCATTGAATATGGTAAACACAACTCCTGATGGACTAAGATCGATATGTTGATATTGACAATATGCTTAATCGGAGTGGGTTATAGACATGAAAACATTTACAATTCAGGAACCGAGACCCGGCTCAGATCATAAAATTTAAAGATTTAAATTGTATAACGAAATAATACTTTATCATAAGACAATTATACTGTAAACAAGAGAACGTACTCATATTTGCAAGCCTCTATGAAAGGGCACCAGCCACTCTCAGCAAGTTCGCACCAATGAAACGTGAAATTTTTCAATTCAAACACCATTTCTTGTGCTCCACCAAGCCTATAAGTACATTGTTTATGAATGTTTTCCTGCTGTTGTTGTTATCGTTGTAATGGAGAGAAAATGTTGCAAATCAAATAGCGAGAGCAACATATATACATATGTACAAATACATGCACTTGGTGTTGGCACGCGTTTGCAGTTACACCCGATGCGGTGTGGACGACTGCGAGGTACACGTAGAGGCCCGCTGCTAAGTATGAAAACACTGCGGGATGGCGACGAGACTGTGGCGCGCCACTGACAGACAAAATGTGTCGAGCGTGAATTTCATTGAAAGACTGCACTGGGTCCCCGCCAATAATTGCAGCTAGACAAACTAAACCCACTCGCGACGTTGCCTGGTGTTGGGTGCAATTGCCTCTTCATCGGCTAATTGTAGTGGGGAAACGAAACGAAACGAAAAAGACATTAAATAAACAAATAAAAAGTGCAATACTATACTCGCATACACATTTATTCAGCGCCGAGGAATACGAAACAAATATTTATTTTCTTTTTGTTTGTTTTTGAAATGAAATTTCTTTCGTAAGAGTATGCATATGAGATTTATGAGGCGTCAAAGGCGTCGAGGTGTCAAAGCAATGTTGAGAAGTTTACGGTAATTTTCTTAAAAAATTAGGTTCTTTCAAATAATTAAACTAAGTCTCCCGGAATGTTAGTTTTGTTTTCGTGTTTCGATTATTTATCACCTTCAAAGCTTTCACATTAAAAGGTGAAGTGTGAAAGCGATTAACATGAAATGCCTACAAATTGAATTAAGGAACTATTTGTTTAGCACTTTTAGAGATTTCGAACTTTTTATAGCCTTGGAATGCTACTGATGATGTAAGACACTAAAGAAATTAGTTTCAAAATATGTGTGTGTGTTTTTATAAGAATCTTGTGTGATCTAAATCAACGATACCGTTCCAGGAACAAGAGCAAAGCAATAAAATATGCATAGAAACAATATAATGCATATGAATTTTATTGTAAGGCGAAGAGAGATTAGCGATTACGTGAAGGCTCATCACACACACATATATGTTTTTGGCCTATCTATCTTTTCCGGATTAAAATAATATCATTTTAGAAAAAATATTACGGAAATTGCATTATTTTGGAAGAGCGCATATTACAAATTATGAATCTATGAATCTATGGCATATAGAGTAGGTGCAATGACTACCGTAATTTTCTCAGCAAAAGTACAGCAATAAACATTTTTTAGATTCTTACGTCTTGATCCTTACCTTCTTGCAGAAACAGAACATTATTACCACTTTGGAACCACAACACAAAGCAATGTTCAAAATCTGAAGCCAAATCCACAAATATGACGGTGTTTTGGTCATCTCTACACTTAACTTTTGCTTTCGGGATTATTTTTCATGTTTTGAGAACACAATTATAGTCATGTTTCGGTTTTATATAATTTCAAAGTTGAGTTCAAAACTTTTACTCACTTATGTGTAAGTTCCGAAAAAGCTGGTATTTCTCACTCCAAGCAATTTCTCTAGTTAGTCTGGACCTTAAGTCGGAAGGTTTTTCAGAGAGTTAGTTTTCCCTAATATCATCACCATCCATACAGCTATGCATATATTTTTAATAGACCGAACAATTCTGTAACAACCACAAATATACATTGAAGGTGGCAGTACATTTTCCGGTAAGGTCTATTCCGTCATACAAACATTATATTTGCATTTTAAACCATAGAAGCAAAGTTGCGTGTTTCGATAGCTTTTATGAATGGATATTAACAGTACTTACCCCAATTTCCGTGATTTACATTATATAACCAGAGCATTTCTGAAATAGAAACAAATAATAATAGGGTAAATTTACAGTAAATATTATTATTGAATCGATATTATATCAAGTATATATAGTCGAACGCTCAAATCTATATCCCTTTTTGTAAAACTGTTGATAAATAGCATTGCCTTAAAATTGTGCTGGAAAGTTCTAAGAGTAAAGCTGGAAATTTCCTCTGGAGTTTTCTATCTAGTTAATCCGAAGATTCAAATATATGGTTACCTAAATAAAAAATCCAGATAATCAGATACTCGAACTTAACAATATGGCATTACTTAAAATTATAGAAAATAGCGTCCTTTGTTAAATTTTACAAAATTGTAATGAATAATATCCTAAAATACGAATGTAAAACGGTCCATTATAAATCTGGATGGAAGAATATTAGCCGGATAACCAAAGTAACCGGAACTTTACCATATTAGCGGATAATATATATGGCTATATATTACTAGCACTACTATAAAGATTTGCTTTAGAATTTATGTGACTGGGATTTCAATCTCTATCGACCCAAGCGGTAGTCAAGCACGCAACCCTTCCGACTATGATATTGGCTTTTGAAGCATAGCGCCTATAAAACGATTATTATAAAGGGTTAAAGCCACTAAAGGCATTATTTTCTATATACGAGGTGTGTTTAGAAACTGACGGGAATGTTCTTTGACTGTGTTCTTCGACTTTAATGGAATAGTGCAACAGGAATTCTTGCCTCAAGGTCAAACGGTCAATAAGGAGTACTACCTACAAGTTCAACGCCGTTTGCGTGAAGCAATCCGAAAAAACGCCCGGATTTGGGGAAAACAATTCATGGCTTTCGTTCACTTTTGCTCAATTCTGCTTACACTTCGTTGCTTATTTGTGAATTCTTAGCCAAAAACAACACTGTAACGATACCCCAGCTCCCAGCCTCCATATTCGCCAAACATGGCTCCGTGTGACTTTTTCCTATTTCCAAACCTTAACGGGCCTAAAGACCTTAAAGGGCGGTCGTTTTACAAGTATTGATAATATTAAAAGCACCTCGCTGAAAGAGCTAAAAGCTTTTCCAAAAATCGAGTTTGAGAAGTGTTTCGACGATTGGAAGAAGCGCTGGGATAAGTGCATAATATCGAATGGAGACTATTTTGAAGGCGACGACATTAGTGTATATTTGTATGTAAATATTTTTTTCAAAAAACGAAAATACCAGTTATTTTTGAACACACCACGTATATAATCGCATTAAAGTCTGATGAAGTAGTTGGCATTTTATTTTGAAATTAAATTTGAGCGCCGAATTGAAGTCGGCGGCGAATTCAGTGCTTCGGTATCAAAAGGAGCATAAATACCATGGATTTATCAATTCGACAGTTGTTGATTAATAAATTTACTATGCAAATGTAATTAATCTTCACGCTTGTATGCCTTGACCACGCGAACGCGTGATGTAATTAACACGAATTTATATGTGTATGCGTGACAGTTATTATTCTGTACGTTAGACAGGGAAAATTTAAGGAAAATCACAAAAATAGTAGCTATTAATTGAACATTCCAGCACATTCGAATTTGTGTGAAATGCAAAACTATTTAGTTTAAATGGAGTCAACTCAGATTGGAGTTTGACTAAAGTATAACTGGTACAATTCTTGAAAGAATGTCTTAGATAATGTTTCAAACTGAGCCCAACTGAGCCAATAATCAACTAAACAATGACAGATACATTTTTAGAACACTACTTCATGATAACACACGTCATAACTAAAAAAATTTTCCTACACATCAACGTTATTACTGAGATGATAGTCGCTTCTGCGTTGCCTACTCCCATTTTTGTATTTTCTCTCAATTGTTCTTTTCTACTTTAGAAAAGTTATCGATTATAGAGCATAAATAAGTATTTATCCTTATTATCATAAGCTACATCATTATTAGACAACGCTAAAGTAAAATTTCTCTGTAACATCTTCTATAAGTCAAAAGGTCTCTGCAGAAGCATTCGACATCATTCGAGCTTCTTCGGTACCAGCATTGATGAACTGTCGGAAGTCTCTCTAATGAACTTCTTCAAGACTATCCATACGAAACTCGTGCTGTACTTGTACTCCTAAACTGCTTTTTTAACTTAATACGACGCTGACGCCTAATACGTCCTGAGGTCAGTTTAGAGAGAGATTCGCAATACCTATGTACTTCTGCACAAGACACATATTGGCTTTCGTTTTTCGGTTCGCCAAAGCTTGAAGAATAACGAATCGAGCAAACAACTGGTATAATCACTGGTAAAATCGAATAGAGATAGAATATCTAGCGACCATACCACTTTAATGATTGTGATGATTAAGTCTCCTGTAACTCTGTTTTCAAGCTATTCTGCTCCTAATGCTGAAGTACACAGATATACAATGCATCAATGGTCTGAACCTTCCCAGTAAACACAGTATAAAACCTAAGAGGAATTTATATTATTAGATAAGATAATCGGTACAATTCACAAATATTGGCGGAAGTAGCTGTGCGGAAGAACTAGAACTGAATTGAAGACCGGTCAGATTAATAAAATTTTAAAAAATTAATGAAATTTTTTACAAGCTAGTTTTATTTTTGCTTAAAATGTGCAACATTTACAAATTCAAATTATCATCTCGCAAGAGAACTGTATTAGAATTCAATTGGAGAACTTATTAGATTGGAGGACTTAGAGCTTATAGAATGGAACTTATATGTAATAATTTTCTAGTCGACAACTAACTTTTATGGTTGGGGTATTATAATAAGGCCTTAGTCACAACTAGTGTCTAAAAGCAATGTTCAAAGGTAATGACACAAAAAAATCTATTTTTGCTGTATAAAAAATGTAATGTCTGGAAAATACAAGGCAAGAGTGCACTCTCAGAAACAGATATTTTGTGTGACGGCGTTTTCAAAATTTAAATATATTTATTTTTATTTTCAAACACAAATTTCAAAACATTGAGTGTAATTTAAATAATGTGCTCTGGTGCAATATATTCGAGAGAAAATGTGTTCGTTAAAGGGATCTCATCTTAAAACAGTTTCCTCTTCAATATTATGAAAAATGTTGACTCATAAACTACTCGGCAAACCTTGGTAGGTGTTAACTATACTTTCGATTTATTTTGAACTTCGTACATCCATTTGCTATCGTCCGCATAAAACTAAGAAGCATCCCAATAAAAACAAATTAAACTTTCCATGTTTTTTCCACTAAACTTCTACACTCTACTAATGTGCGTTGAGAATAAAAGCTCGCTGGCGCTTGCATTTAGGCTTCCGTACTTTTTTTAATTTCCAATTTCCAAATTTCCAATTGCCAATATTTGACTTGTGCCCACATTACGCATTAGGAATCTTAAATATACAATTTGCTCTCTGCATAAATTGAATTAATTTCCCAACTCACAAAAACCTTTGCGACAACACACATGTTTGTTTATGTGTGTTTATGTTGATGAAATTTTAAATTTGCGACATTTTAAATAGAGACAGGCAGTAGGCGATGATGTTAATGATAACGCGGGAAATCTCTGAAGGTTCAACTTCTGCAGACAAGCTTTCGTGCTTTCTAAAAAGTAGAAATCACATTTTTCTTGAGGGTGTTAAATAAGCCTCGTTAGACAACATTGAGCCACGAGGTGAAGGATACTCTAAAGAATGCGGATGCAAAAGCGAATGAATGAATGAAATGATGAATGAAGGAAAAAGCGCGCACAGGATACAATATGATATCGCTTCAAGAAAGAAGTTGCCACAACAGTTCAGCGCGCTCGGAATGGCAGTGGAAGTCAACGAGTGAATAAATAAGCAACTAAAACTTTCTTATATGAATATAAATGGGCACGGAGGGTGCTTGATATGAACTTTGTTGATTTGGATTTTATTTGCATATATATATATATAAATATATATTAATTTCGGTTATTCTAGTGACCCAAACTTGCATATAGAATTTCGCTTATACAATTACCTGGATACCCGGTTTTATGAAATCTTGTTAATATGCCTATAAAATCACACATTTTCATACAAAATAATGGGAATATTATATTCGGACTCGAATGTGAGTATTTTTCGTTAACGTCTTCCGATATCGGAATAATAAACTTATCGGGATATTTAAAAAATATATATTTTAATATATTAAACCATTATCCACGATGAAAGGAGACATACAACTTTAAGTTAACTTTAGTAAGCTCAATATCATGCTATAATCCGGCAATCTGTAACTTTTAATTGAAAAAGAAACGGCACAAAGATAAGGTAGATGTAAGAGATAATGCAAGAAATAATGCAAGACGTGGACGTCTAATTTGTAAAAAAAAGCCTATGGGACGGTAGTACCTTCCTGTTTTAAATTGGATTCACTAGCCATCTAAATATCTGTGGTGGTAAACAAAAACTTTCGTGAAACACCTCCCGCTTTCGTAACCTCAGTAAGTGATCCAAAAAATCTAACTTCAAAGTATTCTCATCAAAGGAACTTATTTCGAATTATCCAGGTAAAATATATATCTTGTATGGGAGCTGATAATGACAAAATAAAATAAGAAATCCCTTTAGGTATTCAAGAGGTCCTTACGAACTGCCCTTCGGTTTATGAGCTTAACTATCACTTCGTGGATTAGCACTGCTTAGCCGCTGCTAAATTGGTTAGAATATTTTATCTGAATTTGAAAAACTCTCCAATCTTTTAGACTTTATATGCACTCGTCCATTTTATGGGCGACACAGCCACACTTTGCTCTTTCGAGTTAGCGACAACTTGTGGAATAAAAGAAAAAAGGGTACTTACTCCGTGGATAAAGTATATACGTGATTGTTTTCAAGCTGATGATACAAAACCATGATTAGTTATATTCATAAATTTATAGGACGAAGAGGGGTATTCTTCTACTACAGCAAAGGTGTTTTTTGCATGTTCTCTTTTATGAAGTAATGTTGCTGAACATGAGGCATAAAGTGTGGTGTATTTTTTAGAACACAGTGAATGGGAATCTTACGATGTCTAGGCACTGGAATATGTGTAAAAGATGATACGATACAGAGCACAACAATTGGTCTATTCCCGCCTGCACTAGAGCTTTACTTTTTCACTCTAATCAAGCCGTTAGGCAGAATCCTCCAGCAAGGAATTCACAAAACACACCAAATCGCCGCTTTATGATCTTAATTTTCGGCTGATGACCGTTATGAGTTTATAAAACACAAATTAGCTTTCGATTTTATTAGCTTTTATGAGCTTTCAACTAAAATTACCATAATTTTACTTTTATTCAAGAAGACTACCAAACCTAACCTAACTAACAAGTTGCCTGCAAACAATTGGTGGAATGCAGTGTGCAAACGGAAATTATTTGGTAGCATATTTCCTCTTTGTTCCAACACACGCTGCTCTTCTGAGAGCGGAAGAGGGCATGACAATTATTTGTCAAACTGTTCCTGCCAACTTTGAACTCTACAAATACGTTTACGAGCACACAAATTATCGCACATTCGCACATTTTTAGAACTGCATCGCCTCGCATCGTTACAGACATCTACAGTAAAACCCTTTAGGTGGACATTTTCGGCCACACAAGTAAAATTACACACACATACACACATGCACAAACCAGCCCTTACATGGAGGATGCGTCCTTAGATGGGGCTAAGGAGCGGAGGTCTACGTGGCGTTGATCGTAAACCCGAGCAACCAACCAACTGGCGCCACTTTGATAACAAGCTTCTGAGCGGGCAAAATATCACAAAAATAACAACAACACAGCGGACAAGGAAGCGCTCGATAAGCGCCCTGCGAAGATGGCACTTTTTTGTTGGGGCTTTGTGAATGTAACGTGTGCGCAAGCGAATGTGTGTATATGTGTGTGTATGAAAGAGTGTGGCAAGTGCTGCCAGCTGTAGTGGCAAGCAATAGCAGCAATCAGAAAGTTATTTAAAACTTTCTCAACTCAATATTTACATAACTTTTAAGTTGGATATTTAGAAATGAAATTTTAAGGACACATTTCAACAGTAGCAGAAACAGCAATAACAACAACAGCAATAAGAAAGCAGGCGGCAGCTAGGGACAAACGGCAAGCGGCAAACAGCAAACAGCAAACATCAAATGGCAAACAGCAAAAGTGGCAGAAGCAACGACACTGAACTGCAACAACAACAATGCAAATAACAAATGGAAACAACAACAACAACAATTGGCAGCAGTGATATCAGTAATCTTATGCACAAACCCACGAACAAGAGCGCGTAAATATGTGAGTGTGTCCGTGTGTGTGTATGCGTGCAGTTATGGAAAGTATAGCAACAACTTTCTTGAATTGGGTTTGTTTAGAAATTTATAAACAGCCAGCAAATGTGCTTTACATTTGAGTTCCATTAGTTTAAGTTTACAAGTAACTGTGCAAATTCTTGTTGGTGAGCGCGTGTGTGCGCGTGCGTTTCATTTCATTATGGAGTAAATTGGAATTATTATTAGTTGCAAAACGCAAAATTGGGCACCCACTGTACCACTTCCATCACTCCGCCTACAACCGGAAACAAACAGCTATATCTTTGCGCAATCAGAAGGCGATGCAACAGCCTGCTTTTTTTTTATGTTTTTTTTTTGAGAGAGAGAGAGAGCCGCAGAAAAGTTTTCAAATTCCATTGAACTGTAATAAATTCGCCTCAGAGGCAATTCCAGTCAATTGAGGCATTTACTAGAACGAATAATCGAAGCCGAAGTATTGGATAATAATACAGCCTATAATGGGGGAAAGGAAAATACGATAATAAGGAAAAATATGTATTTTTTTAATTTATTTAAAAAATCAACACTCTGAGCTAGACTGCTGTGCATTTCGCACAAAATTCTTACATTGGAAGGCATTCGTCTGTAGTCTTTATTAATGTTTCTCAGATCGAGCCAGAGGCTAGCTCAAAGATAACGAAGATTTTCGCTCGAGAAATCATCCTCGAAGATTATCTTGGAGATAATGTTTGAAGAGCAAGAGATACAAATTCTGGTCGTAGACATGAAAAGCCCTTTTCCACAAACGATCATTAGCGAGCCAAATTAGACGATTTGATAATTCGATTTCAATATTTAGACGTCTTGACAATATAATTTGATACGAACAATATATAGGTGACATACAGCGGCAACAGCTAGGACTTGCTATAATACTACTGCCAAGCCAGACTGTTCCCAGGACATTCGCGTCCATGAAACCGAAGCTGAAACCGATTTTTAGCGGGTCAAGGAAGGTCAACTTGGCAGCATTCCTCACAGTTATTTGGGGAACGTTTAGAGTAACGACAACAACTAATGTGGTTCATTTTTCATTCGAACAAGCCTACGATTATTACGATATTTTTGTAATTCCAAAAAGACTGCTATGCATATTCGCTTACACCCCATATAAGTTCTACGGGTTTAGATAATTTAACATTAACATTGTATAGTTGCCGAGACTCAATAAGATATGCAAGTAGTGTGCTAAAGTCTTTGTTACCCTGTTATTTCACCAATTTTTGGTACAAAGTCAAACTTAGTTTAACTCAAATGCATCGCCTCATTTTAGATGAAATAAAGAAATGAGAAGATGTGGAATAATTCCACTTTTCTTTTTCGAAGAGTTGCCGAATTACAGTGATTACTGTATCAGGAAGTAATTTCAATACAACTTTAAATATATATTGTACATATATAATATATTTATTATATACATATATGTGTTCATCTAAGTATTCACTTGTTGCATACAAATTCTCGTGAACAAAGATAAAACCTTTTTAAAGTGGCACTCTATTTGTCGACATGCAAACTTTTAATTAATAAAAAATGAAACAATTAACAAATAAAAAAATTTGCTATAAGAAAATTAAGGCGAAAAATATAATTTTTAGTTTCGAAAAGAAAAAAAAATTGCAAATTTGCTTGTTGAATCTTTTTAATTTATAATACAATACATTTTTAGTCGAAATATCTTCAAGCTTATGGCGTCAGTCTTGTCTTAAAGCCTTCATCAGACTCCTTAAGTCATTCAAGCTTAATGCAGAAATATAACCTGAGACTAGAGGTACAGTTTAGAAAGACAGGTGGGCTGATACAGAGCATTTCCCAGTCTGATTTGAAACCCTAAAATGATTCCCTGGTCCGAACTATTCAAAGATGTACGTACTGGCGACAAGTGACTAAACTACGAAGTACCTTACACTAAGCCTATGTTGGAGGATCGGTTACAATTTGATTCTGCTGTGAGAAAACTCTTCTGATGTGTCTCATTCCAAGCGAAATAAGCTAAGTGAAGGTACTCTAGTCCGAGTTAACTATTATGTTTAGAAAATTTAAGCCTACTACATACACCCTTTGCTCAGTTTCAATACTTTTGTAGTTTTTAGTGATTTGTATTTTCAAAGTGAAACTTCTTTAGGCACAATGGCATATTCGATCGAATCCAACAAAATCGTCTTGCGTCATGGCCGAATTATACAGAGCATCATCATATGCAGGCTGGGTTGATTCTATTATTTTTTTTTTTGTTGTACGGTAGTCCGCAACATAAAGGGTTGAATAGTTGCCACCGGTGTGAATAAATTTATGAGACAAAAATATTGCACTTAACTTTAGAAATATTTTTGTGAAGGGTTACCATCTCTTTTAGATTTTTTAAAACTTAAGATGGCAAATTATATGAAATTGACATGATGTGAATATTAAATTAGATGGGTTTAAGAAATATTCCTACTTCATGCCGAATATTTTTGAAAGTGGTTACCATATTCAGAAGAATTTTAAGTAAAAAAATGAATAACTCCAATTCGTAAAAGAAATTATATATTACAATATCCGCTACGAACTAAGCCTATTTAAGAATGAGTTTTGCAGGAAACACTTTTGAGAACGGTTGCCAACCCAAATTGATAAAATTAATCGCATATTACAATACTGGTATCAAGAGCCTTTGAAAACACTTTGTCATACAACGTTACACTTTTTTCCTTACACCTATTACACCTATTATGTTATGTTATTATATTATGTACATCAGGTATTGAAAATAACGAATAGAACCTATTTCTAATACCTACAAAATATTGTTGTAATTTATTCCTAATATTTACACTAGAAAATAAATGTAAACACAATTAAATCACCCACACATAACATAAACACATATCATAAAACTTCCACACGTCCACACATCATGAAAATTTACTGCAAAAGCTCTTAGAAGCACTTTAGAGCTAAGTACAGATTCACTAATACAAATTTTTAACTTAAATACTTTCCAAAAATGTAGAGTGTTTTCATAGAAAACGATGAAGAAATATTTAAATGAAATACAGCAAAAAAAAATTTTTAATATTTTAAGACTTTTTAAACTAAGTTGACAAATTTCTTGGGAATCATGTACAAAACCTTTGCTGAAATACTTTACACTTGAAAGCAAACACACAATGCCACACACCTAACAATGTGGATAAACATATCAAGCTCCAGCTTCCCAAAACCCACTTACATATATACACACACATACATGACCACTCATGTACTTATAAAAAAGCAGGCCTTTTCAACAATGTTTTGGTTAAAATTTAGGTGTTTTCATTATATAAAATTAAGCAATCCACAAACAAATTTACTGTTATCACCGTAGTCAAATGGACATTCTTCACATGCATGCTTAAATACATACAAAAGCGTGCCTGCATGCGTGCGTGCGTGTGTGTGTGTGTATAGGCGCACATGCAGCAACATATTCATTTGGTTGTAAGAATCAACACTACAAGCTGGAGATTGCAACGAGGACATGACAAGAGATAAAAGCACAAACAACAACGGCAACAACATGGATAAAAACATTGTAATGACGTAAAACGAAAACATTACTTTGTTCATAAAGCCACAAGCTGTAAGTAAACTGAACAACAGGCAAAGGAAAATAATTTACAACGAAGCTTTCGAAGGACACACTCACAAACGAAGGCCAAGAAAGATATACGAAGCGGACGCAGAGGAAATATTCTCCATATTTCAATGTGTAAGTACTCCACTGGCCCAATCTACATATATATATATACGCACGCATGTCCTCTGTATAATAGAACCAACTTTGGTAAGAAATGAGATTGAGAGAATATGAAATTCTTGGTATGCGAAGATGAAAATGACTAGTGAGACACGAGCAAGGGATGAAGCAGAAGACGAAGTTTAAGAAATTTCGAAATTTTGCAATTACAAAACGCTTATCAAGACAAGATGCCAGCAGATGATTTACTATTTGTTAGTTTATTTGCCTTGAGGATTTTCGGTTTGCACTCAATATATATGGAATACTGTATTACTTTAATAAATATTCATTCTTCTCACGCACTGCTAGCGCATAGACTGGCATAATCGATTCTGTGCTCGAATGCAAGATGTTAACACTAAGATAATTTCTGTTGGCTAGAAGAAAATTAATAGCTCTGAGTTATGATTTTCAGAATTAACTTCTTCAAAATGTAAATGTCAAAGATTGTACAAATATTGGAAGTCCTTCCTAACCCTTTGAAGTTCAAATAAGATGTGTTGGTAGAAAATATTTTTCATTATATCGTGGTCAAATGAAAAGCTAGTGCGATAAAAATTTAGCATTATTGCATTGACCAGCGCAAGTGGTTCTTAAGCGTTCACATTCATGAACGCCTTTTCGGTACTGTTCGGAATTCAGTGGATGAAGGTCGAGGTTCGTTTGAGATAAAAAAGTTTTTCGATACATTACCACAATACACCGTTGTAATAGTAATTGACTTATTTGGGCTAAACGGTACTTTTAGGTTCTCTTTCGAATGTTTTTTTTTTTTTCGAATGAAAATTGTTTTTCTTAAGGGCTCAATATCATACAAAAATTCACACACTGTGAGCGCATATGCATTAAACTCTCCGTCAGCGAAGAAGCATCCAACGGCAACTTAGAAACATCCATTTCAAAATTAACTATATGTTTTCGACGACACTACGACAATTTCCTCAAAATAGATACTTATACCACTTTTGAAATAGTACCAAAAAGTTTTTCTAAGAATACATTTCTGTCGGTATGAACACGTGGTGTGTTCAGAAAATAATGGGAATATTAGTGTTTTAAAAAAAAGATTTATTAAATCGTTTACATTAATGTTGTCGCCTTCAAAATAGTCTCCATTCGATATTATGCACTTATGCCAGCGCTTCTTCCAATCGTCGAAACACTTCTCAAACTGGATTTTTGAGATAGCCTTTAGCTCTTTCGGCGATACTCTTTTAATGCCATCTGTACTTGTAAAACGACCGCCCTTTAAGGTTCTCTTTATTTTTGGAAATAGGAAAAAGTCACACGGAGCCATGTTTGCCGAATATGGAGGCTGGGAGGCTGGGCAATCGTTACAGTATTGTTTTTGGCCGAGAATGGTCAGCATGAGAGGAACTGCGACTGTGTGAGTGAGCACGAAAGAAAAGACATTCAGTGAGAACTATGTAACCTTACATTTTAAGAATTCTTTTCATTCCATCGTGAAAAATGCATTTTCGTACTTCTTTATTCATATTATATATTTTACGATTAAAAAAAAATATATTGGACCAGAAAAATCTTAACTTTGTTGCCTTTAAATTACCTAATACACAAAATGTAATTCATAACACCAAAAATCATTCATAATCACAAATAATTTCGCGCAGGGCACATTTGCCTTAGCGGCACGATTATGTGCGATGTTATTTTGTCGTTGTCTCGACAATTACTAAACGATGGACCGTAAGTGTACGTGTTATGTAAGCTAGCAAAATTCTGCAATGAAGTGCCGACCACTGATATATATACACACACGATACTTGAACAACAACAAGTGGGCTAGTGTAATACAGTCACGAAAGATCCTTTGAAGTTCTCCTGGTCCGTGTTTGCGACGGTTCCTTATCACCGTTATTTAGATAGCAGGACGACGAATATCCAAATATTTGAATATCCAGATTAATATCCGTACTATTGGGTATTTAACTTAACCAAATAATATATTCAGTTATCCGATTATTTGAAAATTTGGTTAATCCGATGGTTAATATTTAAATGGAATAGATAATGTTGCACTCGCTATTAGGGCGGTTATTGGACTGTAATTATTTGTGCAGAGTTCGCCTAAAGACCGTAGAAAAACAATTTCAAACTATTTCTGTGTACATTTTTGTGCTATGGGGAATTTGAGAAGAAATCATGTCACGTGTGTTCTATTCGGTAGTCTCTTCAAATCCAATTAATTTAATCGACTAAGTTTGAGCAACCATATATACTCTAAATATCTTCTACTTTCTATTTTTTCTCTTCCCTAGCATCTGGTCTCATATTTATATAACATATTTTCTTCCTAATTACAAATGAATTTTTGGTCCACTAAGTGGGTACCATCTCACAAATTCTAATGTTAAACTTTGGTACAAACGATATGCACGATACTCATTCGTGAGCTCACAAAGTCGTAAAAAAGGAACAACCGCAACAACTGCTGTTGATGGATGACAAAAACCCGACATGGACGACACCGAAATACTGATGGCTTACTCTCACACACAATCGACGCATAAAAATTATACAAGCAAAATTAAACGGTAAACTAGTCCGTGTGCGGTGGTGAGGGTAGGAGATTTAACGCGTTTATTTTCAGTATAAGCTGTGGGAGGATGGGGAACTTGTTTAATTTGTGTTGGGAAAAAATGGTCAAAGAAGGGTCCACTTAAGCAGCTACATTTAACCTCAGTGAAAATATTGTGTGCGGAAGCAACGGTGCTTGTATGAGTGCGCAAGTGTATCGGTGTCGGTGTCGGTGTCGGTGTCGGTGTCGGTGTCGGTGTTGGTGTTGGTGTTGGTGTTGGTGTTGGTGTTGGTGTTGGTGTTGGTGTTGGTGTTGGTGTCGGCGAGCAGACTCCAGACATAAAAAATATGGGATTTTTACGCTAAATTGAGTTGAGTTTAATTGTTGCGCTGCCAAGAAACCGTAAATAAGCCCTGGAAATGAATGAAGTGCAATAAGAAATTGGATTGTGTTCAGAGGGGCGACTAGAATTAAGGTTTAATAAATGATTAGCGGCACATTTTTCGCTGTTTACTTTAGGCCTGAACAAAGCAATTCTCTGTAATTGAAGATTACAACGCCATGCAGGAGGTTTATTTGGGAGTTGAAATATTAAAATAACCATATTATATTCATCATATTATATTACCACCTATATTATGGCATGACGAAATTTAGGTGAAACTTCTATATAAAAGATAATACTAGAGATACTAATACTAGTTAAAATATCTGCAGCGAAATTGGATTGGCCCTACAGATACTTGCCTGAAATAGAATAGCTTTTTAGGAAAACTAAATATAAGCTTATGAATTCCTCTAATGACATCAAAATCACACGGTGTCGTTTACAAACGTACCCGAGGTCCTTCACAGAGGTTCACCCACATCTTTTTCAACTATCTCCCCATTAATGATGTCTTGATATAGAGTCCACAAAATACTAACTACTTCTTCACACACCCTATGAGAGTAGGTCGGAACGATACGGGTCTCTCTTTGGAACAATCCGCCGAAAAAACTTCGTCTAGGGTCATCAATCTTTATGGTAAACTCCTAGGGAGTAATAGCAGAATCCTCGTCAGTCTGGAAGATATTACAATCAGTAGTTTCCTGAGTGAGAAATTATGAAGAATGAGAAGACAGAAAGAAGAGCTTATTAAAACATCAATACAACTCAACGAACTAAAATCGAAGACCTCGCTGACTAGCAGCAACACAATGCGGTTGTTATGTGTCACTTTCGACGAAATTAAAGGAAGAACAAGGTCCCTTCTCTACTTTGGAAACATCAAGTGGAGAAGGTCTTAACCAACAAGCAGCGCAGAATTAGAAAGAAATAGTGAAGCAACCAAATCGTTTTCGTTAGCTCAATAAAATCACAGGCGAATAAAATACCAACTAAAAAGAAGACAAAACGATTAAAGCTTGTTCCATTTCTTTCCAATGTTATATTTACATATTCCTATAGGTATAAAATCTAAAGAATTGAGATCTAAAGAAATCAACAATCTAGCGAAAAATAATAGCATCGATATATGGGTAGCAAAACGAACTTAAAAAGTAATTAAATTAAACTTGATTTATCACTTCAAGTTGCTTAAGTGCAATTTGGGCGAATGGAAGTTAAAAACAGACGCTGTGAATAAATTGAGAGATATAGACAAAAACACAGGCCATCTTGATATCTTTATAGCAAAGCAACTCAAGAATATAGACGTACGAATGTATGTAACAGCATATACATATACGAATATATCGAAAGCAACGGCACTTATAGACATTCCAATTTAGAAAACTTCCACATTTTCCTAACGTGGCACTTTGAAATACTTATTAATTTAAACAAAAATCGTTTACCAGAACCAAGATTGATAAATAAGAAAGACAGATAGATAAAGAGAGAGAGAGAGAGAGAGAGAGCCCACATCGGGCCACCACAATGCTCTTGTCAAGGTATTTCTGATTTCTGAAACGTTCGCTCCAAAGTATTGACGGTTGTGTGGAATAAATCAATTAAATATATATATATATATATATATATATATACAATTGTACAACAAAAATGTGTGGTCCATTGAAATTGTTAAATTATAAAATAGCGAAACCCTAATGACTTCACCACAAGCACTTAAAGCGCAGCAATTAAGAAATCACACTCAATTGTGAAGCAATGCCGTAGGCTGAATCGATTGAAAGTATCGAACACTAATACCCTCAAATTGCTAATATATTAAATATTGAAGACAGATTGCAGTAATTAAGTTAAGGATTCCATTATCTAATTATGTGATTTATGTGACCCAAAGACTTTAGGTTCAATGTTGTTGATGTTTTTAATATAAATAACTTTGAGTACTTTAGGTTTGAAATAAATAACGGAAATGTTGAAAGAGAAAGGGAATAGCATTAGTAGATTTCTCAGTGGAAATGAGTGGTCTGATTAAATTAGTTGTTTTGGAAATTAAAATATTCGGGAGAAGTAAGCTTATTCAACACTCTAAGTCTCCAACTCACAAGTCTCCGAGAAGCACTGTGCAAACCATTTGATGAATTACTATTTCTGAAATCATTTCTAAAGAAATTTTAAAAACACAATATTGAGTAAATGATTATGAAGACATGGACCGTCTTATGTAGCTGTAGCTTTAGAGGAAACGGCAAATACTTAGATCTATAACCCTAGATTAATAATTAGGGCTTTATGCAACAATTATGCTCACGCAAGATTTCCTTACTTTGTGGGAATTCTTGAAAGAGCATAAATAATAATGAATTCCTAAACAAAGTACTCTCATTTACTTGCTTTGAATCGTATATCTGTATTTCTGTGTTGTGAGAGAGCGATACGAGAACGGAAAAGTAGAGACATACAGATAACAATAATAACAAATCGCAGGATACGGACTTTGCTGACACGGATGAAAAAGCGGCCCATATCTAGTTTATATGGATGATTTTCCAACATGTTGCACATAAAATTATAAAGTCTTACTGATATTCTCTTCTCGGGATAATTGATCTTTCTCAGTAATTTCTTTCGCACAGCACATTTTCTTTCGTTCAGGTCTCGTTATGAGTATAGTGATAGATTTTCGGCGTTTATTTTAAATATTAAATACTATTATTATCTAAAGATGATCTCCAGTTGATATTTGAGGCAGAGGTACTTATATTCTTTATATTTAGTTTCGTTGTTTCCACTGTGAAAATGAAGTGGTATGTTAATAAGAGTCCTACAGTCAGTCAGTGTTTAAAGAGAGTGCTAAAATATGCATTACTTAGAGTCTAAACCATAGACCAATTATGAGGGACATATTTATCTACATATGAACAGTGTGAGTCGACGATTCGTTCAAACTATTGTAAGTTCTGCTAAACATTTTGAAACAACAGCAATTGACGATAGACAACTTCCACCACCTTGGCTTCGTCGGTTTCATTGCGAAGCGTTGATAATAATGAATTGTAAATTAAAACAAAATAAATAAAGTAATAAAAAATAGCGGGTGTAGTAAATGTGGAAATCGTATGTAAAAAGATACAATTATAAATTACTATAGAGTTTTAATGGACACATACTTCCTATTTTTACTACACCGTTTCTTTATTTAATTTTTGCTTTTTTTAACTCACAAAGTCGTTTCGAAATTTTAACGAGCATGTTAAGAATAATATATTGCTATCATTAAAGCAATTACTTTTTTCTATTACTCTAATGGCTGCATTCCGAGCTTAGCACACAACTAAATAAAACATTAGCGGGATACCTAACGCTTTTTATGTGGAACTTACACTTTACTTAGCCGTTTAAGTGGAAATGTATAAGGGTGTGCGGTTTGGTTAAAAAAATTTATTTACGGTATGTTTTCTAAAAGACTAGTATCCTCCGCCGTAAAATTTGTTTTAAAATCTTAAATTTAAGCCCAATGGACTCCCCTCTCCAAAATATGTTGCGTTTTTCGAACATTAGAGCGAAAGTAGTCATCAGGTTCATAAGGAAAATGTTTCATAAGGCACGCACATATAACTCAAATTTAATTTATACTTTTTATAATTTTTCTATACATTGTTCATAGTTTTCAACTCTTCTTTTAAAATTATTCTCAGAATTATCTGTTCAATTTCTATGTTACTCGATTTCATCAGAGGAACTCAGTTAATGTAGACCGCCCCTCCAGTTAAATTGAAACTTCAGTAAATCGTTATCACGAAACTGCTCAATTTTCAAAGATGCATGGTAGGACCAAACACGTTTTCATCTTAATAAGTAAGATGATGGAATGATGAAATAGTAAATAAAATATATGGAGTAGTGTCAACCAATTAATATGGCATTAGCATACGGATGCGACCGGTTTAGGTTTACCTTACAATTAGAACAATTTAGAAAAAAGATAAGACGTTTCTTATCTAGAGCAGCGAGCGACATGAGATGAACTATGAATGCGTAAGTGAGCACGAAAGTAAAGCAACCCAGTGAGAACTTCATGCACGTATATTTTGGTAAATTTTTTCATTCCTTCGTTAGAAGAGCATTTTCGTCGTTTTTTTTTTTTTTTTTTTTTTCTTATCAAGAGAAATTTATTGTCACCAAAAATTTCATTTACAATTGCGAAATTTTTCGCGCAGGACATATTTTCCTTAGCGGCACGAACATGCGCGATGTTACCTCGTCTAAACTACCAAACGATGTTACTTTAGTAAACGATAGAGCATAAGTGTATATGTGATGTAAGAAGTAAGATGTAAGTTAGCACAGTTCTGTTAGAGAGTGGTCCAAGAAGTATCTGACGACCACGAAGAACCTCTTACTCAAATCTTATATTTGGAAACAGTAATATTCCTTTTTTTTAAGTCAAGGGTATCTGAACTTATTTTTTAAGAATTAGTAATTTAGCAGATGAGATTCAGCGCGGTTGTAACACCTTATTGATTTGAAAGAGTGCTTTTAATCACATAGTGAGCAAATATTCGGCATTTGAGAGCTGTAGGCATTCGAAATGAATTCGTCATTTACTCACCTAAATCAATCTTTTACAGTTCAGTTCGCAAAGAAGAAACAGAAGATAGAGCCTACGATTGATCTGCTGAGAGAAACACTTGGCAAGTAATTTAAAGCGCCTTGGGTGGGGGGTCCCTCAAGTTGCGAAAAATGTTTGTTCGTTCGATCGGGTATTTTGCATTATTTTAAGTACTTTTAGTTTAAAAAAAAAACGGCATCTTTATGATTTTAACGGTGTGATATTAAACCCTATCCAATGGAATTCTCCTCAACTCACCACAATTAGAGTAAGCCGCACAACGTTATTTTAATGTAATTTTTACATATTTTTGAAACCGGTACCTTTTTCATATACATACATCGCTATGTATTAATGTACTATTGTGTGTTTGTAAATTGTGTTTGAAGCTTATGTGACATTATTTGTCATAGCAACAGAAATCCCTCATCAAACTACTGCCAGCACTCGACATTCTGCCATACAAATGGACTGACATTTGTTAACGAGCGAACACCCTCCTCCCCTCTCACTTCACAAAACGAACGGAACTCGTGCTTTTGATTTATCCACACATAAGAGTGGACGTCACGACACGCTGACCCTCCGATGCTGACATGACAATAATTACAAGTGCGTTGTAACACACACACACACATACGCACACGCTCCCAAACATAGAAACACAAAATGTGCGGTTGAATTGGACTGAAGTTCAGAATGGGCCGGCGGCGTGTCGACACTGATGAGCTGCAGTAACAGAACTGACTGTGTGAGTTATTACTAGTGTGGACCTCAGTGGTGAGGTAATGGAGACCTAATGTGCCAGCTGGACGGAGCGGAATAAAATAAAGCGTTTAGTTTACAAAAACAAAAGTAAAAAATAACAAGAAAGGGCTAAGTTCGGGTGTAACCGAACATTTTATACTCTCGCAATATGCAAGGATCAGAGGCGGGGATATGTTTTCAGGTGTTGGCATAACTTTATATTAAAAAATGTTGCGGAAGAATTCAACATTCATTATTCGAAGAAGTTGTCATTGGATTGCAATCATATTTGGTATCTTATTAACTTATATTACAGGCCATAGACTCATGTACTTTCGTTGCTATATTTTGCTTCGTGTCAGAGATATTTATATTAAAATCTATCAAATTAACTCAAATAAGGTATATGCGATATAAACTGAACCAAAGTGGTTTAATAAATATATTAGATACATGAGGAAAAAGTCAAGCAGAGAAACGGAAATCATTATATTAGGAATAAGCGGCTTAGTCCACGGTCTAGACCGGTTTCATTCATATTTAGCGGGAAATTACATTGTGTTTAAGAAACCATATCCACTTAATTTTATTAAAATATTGACCTCTTATTCTCACTTATGACTCACTTATTGACCAACATAAACGGTTTAAAGTCAGATCGAAAATCGGGAATTCTTATATCTGGCATTTTTGGGGTAGAGGATAATCTGCGCTGATCACATTAACTTTTTTCATTATTCAAGTATATTAGGGAACATGTTTTCACCCAATTTTGTGTAGATAACTCACACAGTGAGCGACATATTCGGCATAAAGTCTGCTAGAATAACGAAAATCATCGTATATGGGAGCTGGGATAATTCGTTGATCGACTTCACGCATTTTCAGCAGTAAACTATGGTATATCCGATATTACACGTTCACTTAATTTTGCTAAGATATCTTACATATTGACCGAAATATATGGTATAAAGTCTATCCGGCGGTTGAAAATCCTTATATTAGGTATATGGGGCTAGGGGAAGTATTTACCCGATTTTCCCCATTTTTGACACCAAACCACATTATTATCATGGAAAGATAATGCTCGAATTTCATTACGATATTTTATAGATTTACCGAAATATATGGTATGAACCCTATCGGAAGGTTGAAAATCCGTATATCAAGTATATGCGGACTTGGGGAAGTATTCACCTGTTTTTCGCCATTTTTGATACCAGAGTACACTATTGTCACGGAAAGAAAACACTCAAATTTCATTGCAATATCTTACAGATTTTCCGATATTTTCGATAAAAAGTCAGATAGAGGCACTGAGGCCCTAATATTGGGTATCTGGTGGCTTGAAAGTTATAATCCGATTTCGTCTATTTTTATGCATGAGATGGCATAGCGTGAACGTAATTTCGTGGAAAGCTTTATTCCAATATGTTAATTGCTGCTCGATTTATCTACTTTAAATTGAAAGGATTAGATGAAACTTAAAATTGTGTCGAAAGAGAAGTAGGCGTGATTTTTATTTGATTTCGTCCATTTTCACAATTTGACAGAAGAATGCAGATATACTTTTACACACCAAAGTTTGTTGGAATCGATTAAGGGGTTCTTGAGATATGGGATTTCTCCTAAAAGTGGGCGGTGCCACGCCCATCACAAAAACTCTACACGGATTCCTATGCAACCCTTACGTATCATATTTGCAGCAAGATTTAATATTCCTGACGCGCTCCTTCAGCACTTTTAGTAGTTTTAGAAATCACACAGATTTCAACTCGTCTTTTCATCCTGATCATTTATATATATATATGTCTATATCTAACTCGTTTAGTTCTAGGTGTTACAAGCAACCGCTAGGTGAACAAAACTAATATACTTTGTAGGAACATGTTGCAAGAGTATAAAAATGAAAAAATACCCCAAAGACCTACATACATTTCATGTGATACATGTTTCGCACAACATGTAAGTAATAATATATACACATGCTGAGTATATACTTATACATACGTATATATTTATAAGCGTACAAAACCAGTAGCTTAGATTACATGCCATTTGGGATGCTCAATTTCTAGTATTTAATGTTATGCTCTGAAATGCGAGTACAACATAATATACAAATGAACGACAATTTACATACAAACATATTTAGGTATATATGCATGAAGTATGTATGTAAGTAAACAGCTGCAGCACATAAATAAATAAAAAATATGAAATTATGAAAAATCACTCATTTCCGGTTTGAATAACGTTAAGGAGGCTGACAGTTTAAGAGTGAGTATCTGCGCAAGGGCGTCTGTGTAAGTGTGCGTGTGAGTAAACACAATCGGATTTTAACTCGGCTCACCCTCCAATTTACCTCGTCATAAAAATGAGCTGAGCGACACACATACAAACATACATATACCATTTAGCAGCATGTGAGACGGATTAGGAATGAAGAGTGGAATAAAAGTCGGTAAAAAAGCAGAAACGAGGCATATAGACGAAACATATGAAGGCAATAAGGGCAAAGGCGAAAGCTATGGGAAACAAATAGGAAGTAATTTAAAGCTCATTAATGTTTACATAAATCAAATTTTTCCCCGCCATAATTCATGAGCGCAAGAGTGATGTTGATGCTGATTTGTATGACAATAGTCATTAAGAAGACAATAAAACATTGTGCAAGCGATAATTACAAAACAAATTATGTATAACTGTCTTCAATCCTTGAAATCATGAAGGTCCTATTTGGTCAATACATAAACGAAATTCAAAGGAGAGAGAAAAGAGGAAATCAGTTCCAACAGCAAAGTAAAGGTATCAAAGGCAAGGGTATCAAAGAGGCGATGGTTGCTTGCAAAGAGGTTACTGATAAGGGATATAGCAGCGCTCCATGTGAGTGCAAGGCGAAGCTATCAAGCTCACACCATCTCACAATGAAAACCTTTATACCTACATATCCTACAGCCAATATGGAACAAATGTAGAAAAGATGTGAGAATAATTCTACTTTTTTATATTATTATTTATCCGATTCGCACCCAAGTCAAGTGAGGAATTATTCCTTATAAAATGGTGGTAAGTTAGCTTAAATTATATTCGGAATGAATGACATATTGCAAGACGGAGTGAAGTAGAGAAGTGAAGTGAAGACGCTGAAATGAAACATATTACGAAAAGCTCTGTTAACTTGAGCAAAACTTACTCTTTACAAAGAAGAAGATAGGAAAACAAGTCTCAAATTTTAAAAGATGATTCCGTAGCAATTAAAAGTACTCCAAAGTCCTTCTGTTACTGTTAAATGATTGAACTGAGATTAAAATCCCATCAAATTTTTATTAGAATTAGTTTTAAAGAGCCGACTCGAACCTTATTATTTAATTGTGCCAAAGTCTGTTAGACGCAGTATTTCATCCGCATCACTCTTATTGGCGTGATCCCCAAATTCAAAAGAAATTATCCCTAATGAAGTTCAATCAATGAAATTCAGTGGGTGACCTTGTTCGCTAAATACATCTTTTCGATTTATATATAATTAGCCATTAGCCTGCTTTATTAGCAGCCATTAGCCTGCTTTATCGTATAATAGAATATAAAGAAAAAAATTTGTGTAAATTAAAGACTTCCTGCTAACTTTCTGACAGTCCTTCTTTATCGCCGTTTGTATGTCTGACATTTTTTAGTATTTCGCCGTTTTACTTTTTTCGATAGCTCGGAACTTTACTCCATAATAATAATTTACAGATTTCTCTAATTTCTTCCAGTTTTTACCAATATTAAAGTGGAGGTATGCTCTGCGACCTTACTCTAATGCGTTATTAATCTGATAACCTCCCTGCTTTTTCTTGCAATCGCTGCGCCTTTAGGGAGTAAATGTTCAGAAGTATCCACAGTTTTCTGACGACAAAAAATTCCTTTTGTTCGTGCGACACCTCAGTCTGCATTGATAAGTGTGCACCGTTACGGTAGTCTCAATTTTTCTCTAAGGAGGCTGATAAAATGTCTGAATCTTTTCAGGATCTTTCGCCCTAAAAACAGCTTCGCTTTCCGAAGTCCAAACACTTTCAGCCAGCGCCGATCGCTTTTCATTTTGTCCTCCTTCTGGAGCTCTTTTTTCATGGTGTGCAGATTCACTGCAAAGACTGGCACAGGTACTTTATTCTTAGCTTTATTCTTAGTTTTGCTTGGTCAAAATTCTTGTATGATAACATTGTTATGTTAAGACAATTGCTATAATAAGACAATCAGTTCCTTGTGATAATTTTGCTGTAACATTATTACCACCTACACACCGACTTACGGCGAAGGCCTCACAGACAGACGGAAAGATAGCCAGACACTCGGAATTAAGTTCGTCATGTCATACTAATCAATTGGATATACAATATTTAGCTAATGTTAAAATGACACATGCTCTCTGTCCAATCCAAGGCAGGCAATCTCAGGGCAATCCAAAAAGAAATATTAATTTACTTTACGAAGATGAAGACAAATGACAGCACAAAGCAAAATGTCAAAAGCATGCTTGCATTTTTCATTAAAGGTGATAGAGTTAGTGATGCTGCCACATGTATAACTTTATATCCATCCCAATTAGTTTTAGAAGTTACAAACAAGCGTTAGGTTAACAAAACTGTTGAACTCCGTGCCAAATCTTGCGATAGCTAAACTTGCCTTACCAAACTGCTCAAATACACCTAAAACAATGCTCTATTCGTAATACTTCGTCCACCAAAGCGCGCACTGCAGCCTAAAAACGTTCTTTAAAATAAAAATAAAAACTTAAATATTTGAAGCAGTTATTTATATCTTTAACTCCCAAAATATTTCCACATTTTCACTTGTCTAAAAATATATATCTTTCTTCATTCCTTTACCCCGTAAAATTATTCTGAATCCCATTTGACTTACTCCTTTGCTTCTACTGGCTACTCAACCGCCCAGTGGCCATAACTATGGCTTTAGACTCCACAAACTAATTTTGAAATATGAGAAAAATCAATTGACAAAGAAACCGCAAAATGCAAATGGCATTGACAGACAGTTGTGTATAAATAACCAATTAGCATTAAGCAAAGAACGCATCAAACGCTTGTAAAAATGTAAATAATAACGTTAAGATGCACATAAAAAAGTATGGCAACAATAAAGTGGAGACAAAAACAATAAGAGAAATATTGTGTGTGCATTGTTGCGTAAAAATTAAGCTACTTGACAAAACTATTGCCAGGCAGAGTGGAGAATTCCAACATGGACTGAAGAGCACGGCAGAGACCAGTTATACTTGCACAACAAAACATATATATGTATATATATATAGGACACAACAACAACAAAGTGTGCGGAAGCAATAAAAATGAAAATTGGAAAACATATTAACAGAATGCTTGGAAATGGAGGCAGTCGGCTGACAAGACAACCAGACGAAACAAAATCAAAAGCAACAAAACAAAATAAAAACAAAAGGCAAACACAAAACACCTCCACAGCTTCTATATACCAAACGTGGGCGCAGCAGTGGAGTCGGCATGCGGGCATGAAAGCATTTTAGTCTATTACTGCCAGACGAAGCAACGCGCTTATAACTGTTACTTTCGCAACTAGACACAGCTAACAACTCGTTTATGCTCGTTGACACTTTTGGAATTTCGCAAACCCATAGTACTTTTTCTTTCAGTTTAATCTGGTATGCGCTGAGTCATATTTCGGCTGTGAGGCTGTCAGTTAAAGGAAAGCTTGCCACAGCTTTCACTCGAATGGCACTTTAAGTGATGCTGTGCTTCGGCCAGCCGACGCTACAAGTATGATGAGTAGCAATTTTTTGGGTCAACAAGTTTCTAGGGTCGTCCGATCTATCACTTGACCATATATTTTAGCTTTCTATTTATTTTCCTTTTTCAATTCTTTTGTGATAAATTTAATCAAATTATGCATTTTCCCCAATGCAATGCGGGTTACGGACTGAATTCTAGCATTTATTAGCGAAATTATTTCGCTCCTGTGCTACTACTTCAATGCATACATAAATATATTTGCTTGAGTTTGAATTGGGCGCATGGATTTTTGTAGCTGGAAGGCATTCAAACACATTTCAACATAATTCTTTCGCCTCCCATATTTTTGATTTGCTATTTTTAGCCCCTGGCTAAGGGCACAACCCCTGAGCCCTACGCCATCGCAACGGCAACAGCGGCTCACATAGCGCACACAGCAAGCTGCAGCAACAGCAGGAACGCTTTCACGGTCGATTGTGTGGCTTATTTCATTCAGCGCCCACGGTGGCGTATACGTGATGCAAAATAGTGATTCGAGAAAGATGAATGAGCGCGTGTATTCGCGGTATTTATATTATATCTGTGTGTGTGTCTGTGTGTGGATTAGAAACCCAGAAATGAGTATATGTGTGTATGCAGTGTAAATCCAATGGTAGAAATCTCTGCGCAAAAAAGTGCCAACGAAAATATTTTTCTTGTTAAGTGCGCCATAAACATGATGTGAATCGTTGTTTTGCAATCCATCTTATTTCCTATTTGCCTTTTTTCGTTTTATTTTTGGTAAGAGAAATAATTTATTTCAGCAATGTTAAGGATATGCATGTAAATGTAGATTGTTAGTAAAAATGTTGTAGAAAATTAGCTTTGAAGATTTTTTGGAATCAGAGATTCCCTACAAATATAATATAACGGTAATTGGCGGCAAAGCCAATTATTTATATTATTTATATTTATATTATTATTATTAATAATAATTATATTACAAATAGTATACTGATGAATCGAACAAACAACTGGTTTAAATTAAATATACTCTTCTATTGAAGTACAGGGAGAGAGAGAGAGATAAAGAGTGAGTACCAAGCAGTTATGCTACTTCAACTGGATAGATTTATTGTTGTTTTTTTTTAACGGGAGAGTGGAGTTTAAATAGCGATCAGAGAAGTGACGAAACGAAGACGGCTAATATATGACATGTTATGCTTTGTTGGACATTGAACGATGTGCTTTACGTGGGTACCTGCCGTATGTACAACCTAACTCAACGGTGTTCAAAAATATAACGGATCAATAAAATGCGTTGATCAGCGCTCCGTCAGTAATAGCTTTTTGCCAAAACCAACGTTACCGATCGGCATTGTGGAAATGGACACAACAAGGGCTCGAGACTTATTTAAAACCCCTGCCGTACTTTGGGTCCGACACCCGGTTGCAATGCAACTCCATACCGAGCTGTACCGCCCAACAGCTCTACCCGCATTCAGGTAATCAACCACAGCCACCGCGATACTCCCCGAAGGGCCTACCTACCACGATGAGCAGGTTGGAGCGTCTTCCAACTCCAACGAGCTCCTGCTCCCCGTGGTACCAGATTAAAGTCTCCGGTCAGACCTCGTAGCCGGGACTACACATATACATTTAAAGTGTTATAAACTCAGTTCAGGCTAAGTAATATAGCACTATTTCTGACATGACTAAGCCTATTTTAGAGCAAAGCCTATTTCAAATGCATTGCATTTTATGGTTATTTTAGTCGCCTTTTACGACAGACATGCCTTACCGCGGGTTATTCTTATCCCCTATCCCCCGGCCCGCAGGGGAGCTTTGTTGGACTGTAGTTTATTAGCTTTAATATATCGGTCAATCAAAGGGCCGAAATCATATGCTCTTATAAGACTTTGCAAATGACTTAAAAACCAGCCGCAGAACAGATCATCGAGCTTCAATTTCAAAGCTTAGCTTATTTTCTTAAACCATAACACACTGATATTTAGGATCAGTTTCATAGTTGCTAAGCAGCAATAAGAGCTTTATAGAGATATTTAATCATTTGGGAGAAGAAAGTGAAGTAATGTACGACTTTCTGAGGATATATCCATCAGCAAATTCAATTGTGTAGCGGTGGTATTAGGGAGCTTGTTTTTGGAAAAAGGTCTAATTTTACGATCTCACCGGATACCAGAAAAACATCAATCGCAGATATTTTGATTTCTAGCAAGGCAATAAATTTGATTGGTTGGTTAAACTTTAGCTAAAAAATTTTTCTTAAATTGGAAGGACTATAATTTCGAAATTTTATGTTTACAATGCAGTCATTGACACATCAAACTACCCTCATACCTTATAAGTAATTAGTAAGTAAACTGTGTTAGTCAATTTAACTGTTGCTTTAATTTTTGTATTTACAATTTGCATTTTTCCAAGGAATTAGTTTTTCTACCTCGAATTAAATTAAAATGCAGCAATTCTAAATGAAATAATTCTAAATGAGACAATTTATTTTTAGCTTAATTAACGGACAAACTGCGTTGGGACCAGACACAAGGAAACGGGGAGCACAACCTAACTAGCATTTAATTGGCAACGCAGCACTTATAGTAAATGCCAGAAAATGGAACAATGCTCGAAAGGAAAGTATCAGCAAACAAATAATGGGATGCGCCTTGAACAATTACACTCAAGTGTAGTCACGAGAAATTATGGCATAGAATTCAGCACATGCCAAAAGTCAGCAGATCGTAATCACTAACAGGCGACGCGACGCAACCAACAGATGTAGAAAAATTTAGATTGAATTGGGTGTCAGGCAGATGGACAAGAGGGCAGGCGCTAAAAAGAATGAAATAAAAGAGCTTTTAGATGCAGCCAACGATCAGAGCGTGCAGCTGGGTGCGTGGCGAGTGAGTGGGTGACAAATGTTAGTTTAACAATGAGTCTCTCGTCTCAAACACGACTCTCACACATACAGCACACACAACACATATATACCCCCGTATGCGTACAAAGTTAAGTTATCGCCGGCATAAGCTGGTTCATGAAAAATTTACGCACCGAACGCGCAAATGCACTTCAGTCCATGGACGGACATACTACCAGAGGACAATGCAACAGCTGGGTCAGCACTCGACAAAGAGGATGAGCGACGGAGCATGCGTTGAGCTGCTGCGAAACGCTGGAAATTAATTTATAAAGTTTGTCAACTGCAGCAACGTGCTGAGTGAATGCCGAGCGGAATTCGCAATGGACTTGGAATGCGAAAATATAATTTATTGAATTAAGTAGAATCCAAGACAAAGGCAAGGCAAACCAAAGTACATAACTGACTTGCAAAGCACAAATGGAGTGTGAAAATTTACGCACGCAGCATCTCAAGTCTGATCACTTCGTTATTTCACTATGGAAGCAAAATGGCGCCAATTTAATTTTGAAAATAAGGGAACTGTTTTCAACAAGCTTTTGAGATTTTAAACAAAAATGGAAGAAAGTGAATTTTGTGGGCTGACATGCCTTTTATTCAAAAAAATTATTCAAAACGCTAACCTAACATAGATGTCGCAAGGCGATGGAAGTACGTTGTCATGTTTACTCGGCAGTACTCTCTACTATTGGAGACACTTTGTCAGTACCGTCTGAAGAATGTCATCAGCGATGCAGCCGATCGGCGTAGTAATGAAGTATTGGGACCGCATAGATAGGATAGCTGCTTAAGTTGGTGAATCTCAGTTCTTTTGATATTTTGGGTTTTGCAAAAACTGCCTTCAAGAGGTAAGAGATATGAGATTTCACTTAACGCACGAAAGTTTAGTGCTTTTATGATTTGTGAGATATGTACATTAAACCTGCTAGGGGGATTGACTACGCCCACTTTTTAATAACTTTTAAACCACAGTCCCCGCAAATCTGTATCTTAAATTTTGGCTTAGTTACAGCACTTTATACTTTTTCACTTTTCGCCATTTGGTGGACGTGGCAAGGGTCCGATCCCGCCGATCTACAATAACAACCTTCAACTCGTCTGGTCATATCGATATCGATTAGTATTAAGTGTTACAAACAGACGTTATGTGAACAAAACTATCATACAAATTTCGTCGAATCAATTTGCTTAGGCATTTAGTTGCCATTCCGAGGATTCCGATGATTTAACGAATTAAGACGAATTCAAAATTCGGCGAGTCAACTAATATCGACATATATTTTTTACCGAAATTTCATTTATTCAATTTGAAGAATTTCGAGAATTGTAGTCCATATTAAATTAAATTTTCTATATTTCTCTCGACATATTTATGCTTACATATTTCTCTTCTCTCCGATGAACCAATCAACTGAAAGTGAGAGACTTTCATTTGAAGAGAGCTACCGCCTTTCTTTATATCTTAGTGTAAATAAAATATATAACTCGAGGTATTTGCAACAAAATACAGTAAGCATTTAAGTGAAATAAAAGAGTAATCGAAAAATCTTAAGAAGAAATATCTCACTATTCAGAAGTTCATCACAGAGAAGTTCGACGAACCAACTAATCAACAGTGCTCATCCCATTGATCGAAAACAAACTTAGGCAATTCCAAGGCAAATCAAGTAGAAAAGTACAAGTTGATCAGAAGAAGCAGGCTACATTTGATTAAGCTATTGCATGTGTGAGCTAAGAACTATGCCCCTTACATTTAGCAAGAGAGCCAATCCTTTTTCCTATTCATCTTTTGCAGCTTTTTTTTATTTTCCATTTTCATTTTTTATTCTTATTTTTTATTCTTATTTCACTTAGTCTACATTTCAGCGCCTAACGAACCAACAAAACAAGCAAATAGCGGCGTAAACATATCGTGAAAAGAGGCAATTTTCCATACGCCAACAATTTGTTCAACGTCAAAGGCAACAAACTTTCTTCTTTACTCGCTATTAGAAATTTAAATTGGCCATATGTTACAGCGAATGCGCAACGGTAAACTTGTATGGGTGAACGTAATCATGTGTAGGCGCACAGGTCATGAGGCAAACTATCCTTTTTTTTTTTGTTATTTCCCTTGCAACAACAAACACTGCTGATAAATGAAGGTGGAATGCAAAGAAAAACGTGAAAAAACTATTTGCTAAGAAATTGCAAAGAATTCCAAGCTTAGCTTGTATTGAAGGGGCGCTCAATGAATCTACGACTATCAGACAGGCAAGCACAGTCGCTTTCTTTTTTCACTCAAAACCTGTAAGCAGTTGTAAGAGTTTGAAAATTAAAAGTTATCTCGGTTACAGGCAGGTAAAGGGAGGGAGACGCGCGCGACGTAGGCCGCAAAGTTGCAAAGTGCACGTTGTCTGCAGCAAAGCGCCACACTCGAGCCACCGCACCGCGCTTCTGCGGGCTCCTGAGCCGACAGCAAATCAACCAGCTCGCATTTCCTTTGCCCCGCAGCACTTCAAAGCAGGAACTGTATATAAAATTAAATAAAAACTGCAAAGTTTTGACGTTCGTGCAGACAGCAACAGTAGTAGCCGATTGGTGGCCGAGTGGCATGAGCACAAGGACGTCGCATAACCGGCAATACTAAGAGATTAATCGTGTTCGATTGGTCTTGTAGGTACAACGAAATAAATCTATGATGCAACTCAGCAGAGCGTAAGCTGTGCTGTGCTCAGCAAACTAACATCGACAACAATTAGTGACAATGTAAGCAAAGAAGGTGAAAATTAAGTAAAAGGAAAAACATAGAGAAAACCGACAACTCTTGTCGTCCGATGCGACAACTAAGGACTGCACTCTTCATATACACGAATACATGTGAGATATCGAGTAAAGTTACCCGACAGCAGCTGGGAAATCAGGCATCAACTGCAAATGTCATTGATTCCTTGAAAGGAAAGGAAAACCAACCAATATGCACACACAACTCGATCAACCACACATGTCTTGCTGTCACTGCAACTGCCAAAGTTGGCTATTGTCAACTGAACGGGTGTCCATCATCTCTAAAATGCGAACAGTTTAGCCGTTGCAGGGAATGAGCGCACACGCGATTAATTGTTGAATATGAAGTACAGTGGATCGAAGGCCTAAATTTTCTCCGCAATTCTTGTCCTTACATTGCGCAAAAAAAGTTATATTTAGTCGTCTTCCACTTAGAGGAGAAAAATTTTGTTATCATTCTCGAAACTTTAATGCCGAAAAGTCGCAGAGCCGTCTCCCTAAACGCACTGTGCTTAATTGTTGTTTTGAAAAATACTTCAAGGGCTGTCAAGTCTCCTAAGCCGACATCCGGGAAAATCATAAATTAGTGAATGTCAACTATGACTTTGCTAAGTGAACAATATTCCTGGAATTTTTTTGCCGTAAGGAACGAAAGATATTTTATATGATACTTATTTAGTCTCAGACCCACTCACCACACTTTGTGAACCAATCTTCAGAGATTTTCTCTGTGGAAATTATAATAATGGTATTTTACTCAGGTTCTCAATGCACTGTTCTCACCTATTTCATGGTAAAACTTGAGTAAAGCTCTAACGTCAATTAGGGTGAGAAGTTTTCTTCGAAATTTCGAGTTGTTGCAGTAAACTGATAACCTGTTATAGACCAAACACACCAAACAGAGCTTGCCAAATGTTATCTGGTGAAGATGGATCAAACACTCCTTAAGACAACTATACCGTGGTCCTCATAGCAAATACCAATGATAGATTCGTTACTATTCTGCTCACTTTCTTTAAGCTCTGCCTCCATACAAAAATTTACCAGCGAAAATTAAACAATGGTTTCTACTTAAATTAAACACCAGATAGGTTCTGGATACCACATTAAAGTGTTACAATCGCTTACTACACCATTTCTGTTTGAACAAATCAGCCAATGCTATTTATTCCTGTTGTTTGTTCTTTTCGCTACTCTCCTCTCGTACTGACTTTTCTATCCACATAACCGAACTTTTAATCCACTACAGACCTACACTACTGTGCCACTGATGAGTCGTACATTCCATCTCAACTCAACTCATGCTTTGGCATTAAGGAACTTTCCCGAAGCTCAACAATTGCCAGTCCCGCTGAGCATGCTTTAGTGAAAATTACGAGGTTCTTCCTCACAGGCGAATTTATTACATCACAGAGACGAGCACGAACAAGTGTTGGCGTGAGATGCGGCACAGCTGTACTCGTAACATAGGAAACACGCTTGTACCAGCATGCAAAAATCGGCACCTTTTGCCTCGCACATACTCAGCAACAACGACCAACCGCGCGAAGGCGCGCTGCCGACCAAAGGCGGGTTAGAGTCCAACAGAGCGACAAGCATGACGCAGCGCCAGACCGGAATTGACGTCGGCGCTTTCATATTTGCCCCTTTTTCATAGATTTTTCACATGCCTCTTCGTAGTGCACATTGCTTCGGCTGGGTCGATTCACACTTGAATGGCAACTTCACACTTCTGCAGCATGCAACAATGTGTGCCGGCGACACCACAGCCGCCGCAAACGGATGTGTGGCTTATGTGGCATGATGTGAAATTTCTTCTTCTTTTTTCACTCCATTTGAAAACTGTCAATTCTAACGCATTGTTGTGTGGCCTTATGGCAACAACACACGGCTTTTCGAAGGAGCACATGAGCCACCCGCCAACGTCCACGTCCGATCCACTTAAGCTGAAGAGAATGTGCAGAGTATAAGGGAATGTCTGTGCGGCTCTCGGCCGTTGGCAATTGAATTTTATGAATGTGTCAGCTTTTGCAGATTTTCTGACAAAACTTCGGTACAAAACTCAGAAAAATGCATAAACCGAAAGGAAATAAAAAAAATAAAATTAAAAGTATGTAGCAATGTGAAAGGAATATGAAAAGCTCCAAAAATTCACACACATACATATGTATATTAAATGTGCTGTTGAATGGTTGCAAGAACATACCAACCGCACACAGTGAAGAAAAAAGCCCGATGTTTAAATTCTATAGGAATAAGTTGTGATTTTGCAGCACGAAGATAACGTCCATTGCCCTAAATGTACAGGAAAACTTTTATATTGTCCACTTGCGCCCGGCAGTCCGGCACGCCAAAACGGACGCGGGCGACAGCAACTTTTGCGGCACCGAAAAGTTGTCCGTAAGCCACCGATTACTGTAGTTGCAGCAGCCTTAGCTTCTTTCTTGTACTTATTTGCCTCAATTGTTGCAGGCTCCCAACTTTTTCACATGATAAGTGCAAGCTTTTATTAAGCAAAAAACGTTATTGCATAAACAGCAACAGCATCGAAACGCATTAAATAATATAATAAAAAGCTGGCAAAAGAATAAAAGTTACACAAATTGAGGGAATCTTTTTAAAATTCGTAATTATTTATAGAATGATTTTGAGGCATTATGTAATATTATAAAACTCGTAAAAGCTTTGAAAGTAGCTCCTTTTTCATAAACTTAATTCACTAAGAAACAACTATGGAGGAAAGCATTTGTTACTTTAGCTGTATCCGTTTCGGTAAACTTTAGAAGTGGTAAAAGCCACATAGACTGGGACAATGAAATATAATTTGAATAGAAAGAGTCTAAACCACTTTAGTGAGGGATCCACATACTCTCTTATAGTAAATTCAACCGAGCCACTCTGTTGTGGCTTTCACATTTAAACATTTTGATAAGTGAGACCTAGCGAGTAGTAGAGAAGTGGCGAGTCAAAAACAACATTCAATTCCTTATAGAATGGCAGAAGATATCTCAAAAATCATCAAAAAAGTAAGGTTAAGCTAGTTTTGAAGTCATTAAAGTAACCGAAAGTATCAATTATATTAAGGTCAGTTTATATACTTATTTTGGCATGGTCCCTGAGTATCAGCACCGATTCTTACAGGCTGCTCTTTCTTACTTCACCTTCTTTATAGTAAAATAGCACATACCGCATCCCAAACTTTGTGAAAAAATGCTGGTTTTCTAGATTATTATGATCTAAAGCTGAGGCGACCAAAAAAGTTAACTCCGAAGCCACACAACAATCTCAATAAAAATTACGACAACGTAGCTCTTGAGATTTCCACTGAACTAAAAACAAAGTAATGATAAACTAAATACGTCCCCCGAGATCTCACTACCGGATCACTGGATCCAACATGGTTGTCATTTTCAGTAGCTTCGCATCTTTTCAGAACAACCGTTTTCCTTTGGCTTAAATTTCCAATACTTTTATATACTCACAACATGTTGCACAGAGAATAATATTTTTGTTCACCTTACAGTTATTTGTGACGCCTAAAACTAACCGAGATCGATAGACACGAGTATATTCTAATATAAATCAGAATGATAAGGAAGACGAAACTAGTTGAACTCCGGGTGACTGTCTGTCCGTCCGTGCATGCGTTAAGTTAAACAAAAATTAAGATATATTGATGAAACTTGTTATACGCATTCTTTGGTACTATAAGACGGACGGTACTGCATATGGGCGGAATCGGACACATTAAGGTACAAACATGCAATTTGGTATAGGGAATCGCAGTGGGAAGAGGCACCTGTGGTTTGAAGAATTTTAAAAAGAGGGTTGGACCCCGCCGCCTAATATCTTTATTGTACATATCTCACAAACTACTAAAGCTATATCAACCAACCTTGGTCAGAATAAGTCTTTTAGTACTTCCTCATACACGCGGAAAATGAGTAAAATCATGAACGTTGAAAACTACTAAAAATGCGTTAACTCGATGAAGAAGCAGATCAGAAACAATAAATCTTACAGTAAAGATGGTGCGGGTGCATACCAATGGGTACCACTTTTCAGCAGAATCCCATACCTTAGGAAAGACTAAACCAAATTCAACCAAATGCAATGTGATGCATTAAAACATTATCCTGACATTCAGATGTCATAGTGTGAAAATGCGCGAAATCGAAATATAAGCAAGCCTATTTCCCATGTAACAAAATTTTAAATTCAATCTGTTTATTTCACTTTACAATATGTAACTTAAGCACCAATTAAGATATCGGAATAGAAGTTTACACAAATGGTGCCCTAAAGGTTTGCCATTTCCTATCCAAAAACGTTGGAAATCGCAAAATACCTTTCATGTCTTCAGATTCGATATCTGTGGTTTGATATATTAATGAAATTGAGAGCATATTACTCTAATGATAATGTGCCCTTGTGTCGAAAATGGGTACAATCGTGTAAATATAATTTATATATATACCAGAATTTCGAAATTCCGTTTGACTTTATTACCGAATACATCGGTCATCTGCAAGATATCTTATGAGAAAATGCCAAAAATTAATGAAAACGGGCTAATACTTCCCTAGCCCCCATAGACCTAATATGAGAATTTTAAAAGTTTCGGTTGAGTTTATACCGTGCATATTATATATCATATTATAATATTGAAATATTATAGATTGGTGACAAAAATGAGTGAGATCGACCTACGAATCACCCCAGCCCCCAAAAAAGGCATATAATAATTATCGTTATTCTAGTAAACTCTATGCCGAACACGTCCGTCAAATTTTGAGTTATTTTAATAAAATTGAATGGAAATATGTTCTCGAACATAATATGGATTAGCGCTGAATATAAATGAAATCGGTCTAGACCTTGTTCTAAACTCTATATCCTTAATATAATGATTTACGCCTCTGGTTGATTTTTTCCTCATATATCCAATATATTAAATTTGTTCCCTTTGGTTGAGTTTATATAAGATATATCTCAATGGAAGATGTCTCAACAAAATTAAGGGACAATATTTCGATTAGTATTATGTCATTCGGTATTAAAAATTACGGCACTAATATGATGGATATAATGATTTGTGTAATTGATCGATTTTTTAGCTAGAACATATATAGTTTGAATATAAATATCTCGGATATGAAGCCCACTCTGGTAATGAAACTAAGTTAGTCTGCAACCAAATATGCTTGGTATAGATCAAATATGCTTACAATCCAAGCACAATTTCATTGAATAACAAATACTGAATTCTTACACAATATTTCGCAACATTCGCAACATGTCGCTAAAGTGTATAATATTTTTTTTAATATAAAGTTTGTCAACACCCGAAAATGCGCTCCCGGCTTTAATCTTTATTTTTTTTGTTTAATATAAAGATTTGTCAACACCTGGAAGTATTTCCCCGCCTTCGATCCTAAAGTTCGGTTACACCCGTCAATACAAATTTACAAATTTAATATTTATTGAAGTCAAAAACTGTTCCACTTAGTACAACAAATATCTAAACCAGCAAGTTGGGTAGCTAAAGCTCAGCTTCTTTCAACTTTCAGACGGAAACTAGAAAAACGTAGAAATAGGAAAGTTAAATAAAACCGAAAGAGCGAATAAGATATGAGCAATGAATATTCAAGAGAAAAAATAGAAAACAAAAAATTGGAAATCTGTAGCTTGTTGTTATCGAAAATAATCTGACAGCGCTCTCTTAATTAGGGCCATTACGGAGAATTGTAGCATAAAACTGATGCAATAATAGCACTCTCCAGCACTTTAAAGGAATTTCCCATTTAGAGCAAAGAAGAGTAATCAAAAAGATAGCAAAAATGAAAGTATACACTAGGACGAGAGGGAAATTGTTGTGGAAATGAAAATAGTAAGCAAAAATACATATGCTCTAGATGGAATATATGCATATGTATATGGGATTGACATCTATGTGTGAGTTCAATATGTGGGCTCTCATACACGTCAAAGTAGTTGTGCTCAAAGCAAGAAGGATATTCTCCTGTGAGAGGGTTGATGTGTGCGTGTGAGATAAGGCCAATTGGCAAAGGAAATGAAAATGTAATTCCTTAGAATGGAGACAAATCATTCTGCCACAAAATCGTAATGAAAACAGGCATAAGTATGTCTATATAACTGTATATTTTCATATGTGTGTGCACATGGAACTCATTTAAACGCAGCAAAGCCCATGAGTCCACCACGTAGCAGCTACTTACTTACTCATAAACTACAGATACTCCTACTTAACCGACAACAGAACTTCAACAAAGGCTTCGACTCCGACTGTGAAGGCAAAGACGTCATAAAACTTTACACTTTACTACAAACAATTTAACATTCAGCTATTACTCGTACACACTGGCGTATTGTAACTTTCTAGCAAACCCATTAACTGCGAGCTAGACGCGGGCTGCGGGTGCTGCGGAGTTGTGCTGTTGCTGAGTAAGTTTGTACGACTTGTGGTGAATATATGAAATGCATATTTATGCAATTATACGAGGAGACTTTGCTATGTCAGTGGGGATTTAGAGAAAAATGATAGATACGTTTCATTTCCTAGTCCATCAAACCTACAATTTATTCTATCCGTTTCCTACAAGGCGTCTTCTTAAATTTCACCAAATAAATAGCGGGTTCCCCGATGAACTCATTATTAGAACCTAGTCGATCTCTTAGCATAACTTTTAATGCTTTAAAAATTGCAAATATTGACAGGAGGACTCGGTAATATTAGCGGCTTTTGATTTCATAATTTTCTGTTCGGTTTGTTTGAGCTCTTTTCTCTTATCCAAAAACGTTGCAAAACCCCAAAAAAGTTGTCCAGTGGAAATCAGTGAAAAAGAATATGTAGATACCCCGTTAAGTGATATAACTGCATACTATTATATTTATAGTTTACTATGTCGCCAACATTCGAATTCTGGTTGTTTGAAGACAGCTATTACGATTAAATTTTAATTTAGCTTACGTGCTACCTCCAAGCTCTTCATCTCCATCAATACAAAAACTCAGTATAGTATTTGTCGACCCTTTTTAGTCGCTTCCATTCATTTAGGCTGTTCTCCAGCCTCTGATTTACTCCCCTGGACCCAGGTTTAGTCTAAGCGACTGAGCGGCAAATCTTTTCCAATTTATGGTTGAAAGTTTGTGTTTTGAAATTAATACAGTTCCATCTACGACCGAGAAAATCGATCATCAAGCTTTCGAATAACCTACAGCCTCGGCAACCTAATATACTAATTGTCTAGTACGATAAATTCAATAAAGGACTCACAAACTATTTACTTTGATGCAGCAGAGTCCCTAGATTTATTAGATCCTTAATGCCTATGAAAAATAAGCTAAATTCCGTTTCCACGGGAGCAGAATTGCATTCAAAGTGTAAATAAGAAAATTCGAGGGATGTGACTGCCTTATCAAACCTCCCTCCTGTACAAGAAACCACTCACATACAAGCATACATATATTTAAGAACGCTTTGCCACAACGAAATGAGTTGAGCGTTGCAGTGCAAAGTTAGTCCACCGCGGCTTTTTCGCTTTACTTTCAGCTTTAGCATAAGTGCTTACGAGTATGTATTTACTTTGGTTGTGTGAACCAGCTTCGAAGTTCCAAAGCAAGCTTGAGTGGGTCGCATACTTAAGCTGATTTGAAGTCTTGTGGTCACGCAAGTTTTGCAGGCGAAATAGGTTAAAAGTTAACAGCTATGGCATTTGGAACAAGGGACTTAGTCGAAAATGTGTTGCATACCAAATACTAAAACAACTGCAATAGTAAAATATTGCAGGGATGACAGAAATATGTACTATACTCAGTTTGACCGACAGTTAAGTGGTTAATCGATAATTAACAAGCGATTGCAATTTTAGAGTGCAACAAAAACGTAATTAAGTAAGTTCGAGTAACTTTAACTTAAAGTCGATAAACAAATCATGTTTCCACGTATGAAATTTCCAACTCGAAAAGAATGCCACGGCAACTAATCAGCACAATAGCATTTATAATTGAAGTATTTAATTATTTTTTAATTGGTAATAATGGCCCCCTTAACACAGTTCTTCTTATTTAGAAACCAAAAAAACTTTGCTGGGTGTATTCTAACGTTGTTGTAGAGAATGACGATAGCCTTCGGGCAAGAAAAAAACTCTATGCAATTTTCTATATTTCGATTCTCACAGGAGCAAGCCATTTGGTTTCACGAAAGAAGACTTCAGATATTATTTACGCAATGCCACGTGAACGAACCCTTTAGTTAGTATTTTGTTTACTACTCTTTTAAGCGTCGTCATCTTTGGATACTGTAAGGGATACTGTAAACCATTTCAGAAGCATCTCGATTGTATGGTTTGAATACTTCATTGCCTTATTTTCGATTTTGGGTAACATTTTCTCGGATTCTAAACCTTCATTTTTTGTATTATATTCACATTTTCGCCTCCACACTAAAGCATATCCAAGATTATACGTTCACCAAATTTAGCTAAAATAATGTACATAATGGCAGATATATTTGATATAAAGCGAACCGGAACAATTGAAAATCCTTATATTAGGTATATGGGGGCTAGGGGAAGTATTGATCCGATTTTAACTAAATCACACTATTATCAATAAAAGATGTTCTCAGAATTGCATTCAGGTATTTCACATATTAACCGATATTTTCGGTTAAACGTCATCCATAGGCACTCAGGCTCACATATTTGGAATCTGGGGACTTGAAAGTTTTGCGCAATTTTCAGATGAGAGATGGCATACTTTAAAGGCAGCATTTGGCCAATAATAATCAATATCTTCATTGATGCTTGATTTATATACTGTAAAGTGATATTATTGAAAGGAATTTCCAATTTTATTATACGGGAAGTAAGCGTGGTTCTAGTACGATTTTGTCCATATTCACACTGTAATATAAGGATACCAGTGTAATATTAAGCACCAACTTTTTACACAAATTATCGCTTGCACGGAGCACCGACGGACGCACGTCCGAAATTCATCTCGTCATCCCGATCATTTTAGTATGTATGTCTATATCTATTTCGAGGAGTTTTTGTACCATCACATGCTGAATATAAATATCGTGCCCCAAATCGATAGTAGGTTAGATTTCGGGGCAGAAATTTAAAGAAACATCAAAACACAAAAATCTACCCATATAAAGTTTTAATCTAAACAATTATATTAAATTCATCATGCCAAATTTTTTAAGTAAATATCTTCAATAAAGAGTCCTGGCGCCAAGGGGTTTCAGCATGCTCATTAGTTTCATTAACATTACATTATCAAAGAATGATTATTTTATGACGCAACACACTAAAAATAGTGGCAACGTAGTACTAATTCCGCGTTGTACAGTTGCATTTTGTTTACTACACTAAATCCTATAAGTATATACACTTAAATCAGCACAAATCTCTGCTTAAGCTCCGCAGTAAATTGCAAAAATCGGAAGCTTTTCTTTTTCACGTCACTTCGGTGGCGAAAATAAGAACAGAAAATTTACTGTGTAATTGCAGAAATTTTTGTGTGAAAGTTGGTATGATTACCACATTAGGACCGCCCATTTTATAGATTTTGACTAATAATTATTCTTCATTTTACTGTATTTACTTAAGAAACAACACTTTCCACGTGGTGCTTTCGAATTCTGAAGCGAAGAATATTAAAGGAAAGTTTTTTATCTGAAAGTGGTGACCTCACTTTTCATGAAATTTCAACAGCCGTTTTGAGGCGATTTGAGGGTTGCAATACTCAGCGATTATTCAATAATATAACACGAATACATATTTTATAAGTTGGAAACTAAAACTTTAGGAAGGAACGAAAGTAAAATATTACTTCAATTTAGCCATTCCTAATGTAAATAATTACAAATATTCTCACATGAATAAAAGTTTATGTAGCCTATAAAAAAATCTCGTACTAATCGCTCTCGTCATTGAAGACTATGTGCATACTTGTGTAAGTAAGAGATGGATTAAGTTTAAGTGTAAGTTAGAGATTTAATGAGTAGTACATAACGGTACTCGCAAACGACTAGCAGCTACTTTTACGCGCGTACTAAAAATGGGCAAACGGAAACATCTTATGTGTCAACTAAAAATTTATCTTCAGTTTTATTTTCGTTATACGTATTTATTTTTATTCTCAACTTTTAACTCTTCAAAGAAGTGTTGCATTGCCGCCGCGTACAGCTAGCTGTTCTAAAAGCTTATACAGTGTTTTTAAGGGACAAAAGGAGAAATAATTACTTTCAATTTATAACAGATCATATAAAAGAGTCACATATAGACGTAGAATACTAGCTGAGACGTCCTACTATATCATGAGAGCAATGACACTCGCCTGCATGCGATTTTGTCTTAGCAGAAAGTTTCGACTGAGAAGTCTCAGCGAAAGCAGATTTTGCCCCATAATCGTGGTAGCTGAGCGCTCCCTCACATTTGCATGTTCTTCTTCACTTTCGGGAATTTTTCGGGAATATTCATTCGTCTACATTAATGTTGTCGCTTTCAAATAGTCTCCATTCGATATTATGCACTTATGCCAGCGCTTCTTCCAATCGTCGAAACATTTCTCAAACTCCATTTTTGGGATAGCCTTTAGCTCTTTCAGCGATGCGCTTTTAATGTCTATTCTATCTACACTTATAAAACGACGGCCCTTTAAGCTTCTTTTTATTTTTGGAAATAGTAAACAGTCACACAGACACATGAATGGCGAATATGGAGGTTGGGGCGTCGTTACAGTATTGTTTTTGGCCAAGAATTCATGAACAAACAACGAAGTGTGAGCAGAATTGAGCGAAACCCTGAATTATTTTTCCACAAATCCGGACGTTTTTTTTCGGATTGCTTCACGTAAACGATGTTGAACTTGTAGGCAAGAATTCATGATGCACTATGCCATTAAAGTCGAAGAACACAATCGAAGAACATTCCCAATGATGTCAATGGATTTCTTCATAAAATAGTCGTATGATTATCAGCATGTTTCATGAATTGAATTATACATTTATGAGAAAGAGAGTCTTTTGGACGCTTTCAGAACATTTAGGACGACCAATTTGAAACACGTATCTACTATAAATGCACTCAGATTAGATATTTCGCTCATATTAAAACCGATTTTTATATTTTAGAAGCACTCTTATTCTATATTTATATATACTAGTGATTTCATTCCAATCTTAAAAATGTTGAAACACAAAATCTTTACTTGAATATCAGATTCTTTATGTATAATTGAACATTATTAGCATCAGAGACGAAGCTTTAAATTCAACGAATTACGAAACGAATTTCGAAAAATTTTCTATCCCAAATGTCAAACACATTCAAATAAATCTGGGAGGATAAAAAATATATAGGATATTGATAAAATAAAAAAAAACAAAAATAAACAACAACTTTAGAATAGATATTTATCGAAAAATGGCTATTTGACAAACCATAAACAATTCGTAAGCGGCTTAAAAAACACACACACAAACTGACATATGCGTAAAAAAATGTAGGAAGGAAATGTTGGTGTGTTTGTGTGCGTGTGTGAGTACATTTAGTGCGTGCAGATAAGAAATGCTCTTAATACAAGTGCATACACATCAAAGTGGTGATAAACCCCGAATGATTCAAGCGACAGAAGATGACACAACAATAAAACGCTACCTACAGTTGTGAAATAAATAACAGCACCGTTAAGCAAGAGGACACTAGAACACATTGCGGAGCGGATAAGAGCGAAATCGACAGAAAATGTATATTTAATACTTTAGGGAAGTTGATCGATTGGTCGAATATAAAAGGAAAATGATATGAAGCCCAATAAACTATGAAAATAAAGGCTTAATTAAATGGAAAAATGGAAACCTAACCTAGCTTCGCTTCAATGCTTTGATCCCTGAGAGCAAAAGGAAGGACATCGTAAGAGCTTGAAATTAATGACAGAGCACTAAAATTTGTTTAACTCTTTAGCTGTCCGCGAGCGGTAATACAGGACTATTAAAATATGTTTTGCTCTACAACTAATGCTACAACGTAAATATATATACTACGAAAAATAAAATATAATAAAAAATATGTAATCTTAACTTTAACAAAGAATGTGTTTTTTCAATTTTAATTTAATTAAGTCTTTCGAAATTTTCAATAGGAAAAACATTATTCCGAGGGGATCGTAGTTATCTATTTAAGACCGCGATTTTTAATAAGCTTTTTGAGTGTCAGCCCTCCAAAATAGCGCTTACAGAAGTTCGGATTAAAACTATCAAACACAACTTTTTGAAAAATTTCGAACGGGACGATTTTAGCCAAATTTGGCGTTAAATTTCTAACAATAGTATCAAAAGAAAAGTCTAGTAAACTTTGAAGCAAAATTCAAAAATTAAGACAAACAAAATACTAACCAAACAAAGATTTCGTCACGCTACAAAAATGCCAATTTTTTTTTTGGAAATTTGGTTTGATTCCGTTCCGAACTTCATAATCTGATGATTGTAAAGACAATAGCAAAATATCAAATTGTTTTCTTTCGCTTAAGATGAATACAGAAAGCTATGCAGTGGTTTTGATGTTTATTTCATTGAGTTCTCCGAATAATTTCAAGATAATCTTTAGGAAAAATAAGAAAGCAATAAGCCACAGATTCATAGCACTAAAATATAAAAGAGTTTTTCGTATCAAGAAATACTTCTGTGAAGCCTGCCGTTGCACCACTTCTAAAATCAATGTAGAACCTCTAGAGCAATATAGATATTCAACACGATAACCTACCTGACACCAATGGACAAAATTTGAAATCGAGCGTTTCGTAATTCCTATACAATATCATGTTAATATCAGCCAAATGAGGTAAATTTTACTTAAGGTAAATGAATATTTTTTTTTAGGATGCAGCACACCCACACTGACAAAATTATCTAGAAGAAAGCGAAGATCTTCTGTTTTCGCGAGACTGTAGGTTGCAACATCTCGACTTTCACTTCTTCAACCAACCAGATTAACTAACGAAATTAGTCCAATGCTATAGGCAGCCCGCTTTAAACTAATTCATACAACTATTTCCTTTCATTGTTCATTATTTTTCATACTTATTCCTACTTATTTTCCATACTTACATGTGTTTTTTTTTAAGTAACAAAGTAAAAAAAATAAAAATAAAAAAGAAAAAGAAAAAGAAAGGGCTAAGTTCGGGTGTAACCGAACATTTTATACTCTCGCAATGTGCAAGGATCAGAGGCGCGGAAATGCTTTCAGGTGTTGGCACAACTTTATATTAAAAAATGTTGCTGAAGAATTCAACTTTCATTATTCGAAGAAGTTGTCATTGGATTGCAATCATATTTGGTATCTTATTAACTTATATTACAGGTCATAGACTCATGGCCTTTCGTTGCTATATTTTGCTTCATGTCAGAGATATTTATATTAAAATCTATCAAATAAACTCAGAAGTGATATATGCGATATAAACTGAACCAAAGTGGTTTAATAAATATATTAGATTATTGAGGAAAAAGTCAACCAGAGAAAAGGAAACCATTATATTAGGAATAAACGGCTTAGACCACGGTCTAGACCGGTTTCATTCATATTTAGCGGGAAATCATATTGTGTTTAAGAAACCATATCTGCTTAATTTTATTAAAATAGCACACATATTGACCAATATAAACGGTTTAAAGTCAGGTGGAAAGTTAGGAATTCTTATATCGGGCATTTTTGGGATAGAGGAAGGCCTCCACTGATCACATTAACTTTTTTGATTATTCAAGTATATTAGGGAACATGTTTTCACCCAATTTTGTGAAGGTAACTCACACAGTGACCGACACATTCGGCATAAAGTCTGCTAGAATAACGAAAATCATTATATGTAGTATATGGGAGCTAGGATAAATCGTAGACCTAATTCACACATTTTCGGCAGTAAACTATGGTATGTCCGATATTACATGTTCACTTAATTTTGCTAAGATATCTTACATATTGGCATCATATATTGGCTGACATCTTCATCTTACATCTTACATATTAATATATGGTATAAAGTCTACCCATAGGTTGAAAATCCTGATATTAGGTATATGGAGGCTAGGGGAAGTATTTACCCGATTTTCGCCACTTTTGATGCCAGAGCACGTTATTATCTTGGAAAGATAATTTCAATTTCATTACAATATCTTACAGATTTCCCGATATTTTCAATAAAAAGTCCGATAGAGGTACTGAGGTCCATTTATTGGGTATATGGGGGCTTGAAAAGTTGGAATCCGATTTCGATTATTTTTTCGCATGAGATAGCACGTCTTGAACGTACTATTCGTGAAAAGCTTTATTACAATACCTTGACTGGTGCTCGATTTATCTTCTTTAAAGTGAAAGTATCAGATGAAACTTAATATTGTGTTATATGAGAAGTAGGCGTTATTTTTATCCGATTTCGTCCATTTTCACAATGTGGCATAAAAATGCAAATATAATGTCATACACCAAATTTTGTCTAAATCGATTTGTCCGAATTATTTAAATCGGTTAAGGCGTTCTTGAGATATGGGATTTCACCTGAAAGTGGGCAGTGCCACTGTTTTGCCACTTTTATATCATATTTACTGTTTTGAAGATTTTTGCTTCTAATGTTTTCCTTCAGCGACTTAACGCCCTGTTAGTAGTTTTCAACATAACCTTCGTATAGGAGGTGGGTGTGGTTATTATCCGATTTCCCTCACTTTCTCAGTATGGGAGGAGATGCTAGAAAAGCTTACTTGGAGCAAGTTTGATCGATATAGCTTTAACGGTTTCCGATATATATATATTAAACCCATTGAGGGCGGAGCCATGCCTACTTTTACAAAAATTTTTCCCACAGATTCTCCGCTATGTCCAATTACGCCCATCTGCAATACCAACCGCCTTACGGTGACAAAGAATACGTGTACCAAGTTTCGTCAAAATATCTTAATTTTTACTCAAGTTATCGCTTGCACGACGGAATGTGGATATAAAACTGTTGCAAATGTTGACATTTTCGGTATAAAGTGAGCCAGAAGCAAGGAGTAGTACCTCATATTTCGACATCTTCATTGGTGCTTGATTTATTTTCTGAAAAGTGAAGGAATCAGAATGAACTTAAAATTGTGATATAAAGGAAATAATCCTTGTAGCATATCGCCCATTTTCACACTGCAACACGAAAATATCAAAATAATGTCATGCACCAAATTTGGTATTAATAGGTTGAATCTTTCCTGAGATATGAGATTTCACTGAAACGTAGGCGGTACCACACCCATTGTCCAAATTTTTCATGGTATTATATGCATCCCTTCCGTAACGCTTTTCTGTCAGATTTAATGGTTTTGACGTTCTTCTTTAGTGAGTTATCGCACTTCCAGTAGTTTTCAGCATAACCGTTTTATGGGGATGGACGTGGTTATCATTCGATTTGACCCATTTTCACACTGTTGAGCAGGTACCAGAAGGACTCCTTCTCAGCAAGTTTGTTTGATATAGCTTTAGTGGTTTGTGAGATATGTACACTAAGCCTGTTAGAAGGTGTGGCCACACCCACTTCTAAAAAAATTTAATCACAAATGACCCTGTGACACCCTGCACCAAATTAAAGTTTCGTACTTTGATTTTTGGCATAGTTATATCCTTTTAAAGTGTATCGATTAACGACCGTTAGGTGAACCGTTGGGTGCACAAAACTATTATACTCCGTAGTAACATGTTGCGAGAGTATAAAAATTTCAAGTATTTGTACTATCTTATTTCTGCTTTTAATTCAAAATTTCGAAACCTACTCAATTTGAAAGTGTTTCGATTCCGCATACTTCAACTGTCAAATAGGAATAGGGAGCGACAAAAGCAAAAGGAAAATGATAAATTTTATTTTATTTTTCGCACTTGTTTGCCTTCATCAACTCGCCACTTTAGTTTAGAGGAAAATATCAAAAATCAACATCGCTATCGCACAACGCTATCTCCCAATTGCCAGAACTAAGAGCAATAAGCAGAAAATCACAGGACAATATTGCGACTACAAAGCTGATGATTTGCATCATTGCGCTTCACTCGAATGCTACGAGGGCTATGTTCTCCCTGTCACTCACAGGCTCCATTTCCCCGCTCAACGATCTCATTGGATGCTCTGGATATGGCGATTGTTTAGTGGCTTTCAATGCCTTCAATCTATTTTGCTTGTATAAACGCAAACGTGGAAAATGCTTTTGAATCAAATAAATAGAATAAAAAGCATCGCAAACTAAATTAAAGAAAAGAGGAATAAATATCGAAAAAAGTTGAGCACTCCGCCAATGCTTGTACGACGTAAAGCGTTGAGCGGCAAGCGCACAGCATGCTTCGATGAACTTGGTTTGAAAGTTTGGTGCGAGTTATTTGGTTTGGCGAGTGGGAGTAGTCGGTGCTCCTGTAGCTCTTGAAAGTAATTGATATTCATATCATTCGTTATGCATACGCGAACGCGATGATTGTGGCAAAACAAACGCAATACGACAACAATAACAACAGAAGCGAGTAAATAATGCCAAAAGCAGTACTACTAATACACCAACAACAATAACTGATGACGAGAACAAGTAATCGCATGCAACCCGGGCGACAATAAAAGCAAGAACAATAGCAATAAAGCAGCACCATTAGTGGCAATCTCATTGGCAGCAATAGAACCGTTATCAAAGCCACAATACTACGCAGAATGCGGAATAAAACAACAAGCAAACAGTGCAAAACACAGCCACATACAGCAAGGAATTGGTAGATAATAAATCAGATTAGAGGCACAAGTGAAATAAGGGATATAAAAAGAATCCTTGTAAAATCGAATCAAATCGCATAATCGTAAAAACTGTATGGCCCTTGTGTGTTTGTCTGCCATCTTAAGCTTTTCTCCCATTTCTTTCAAAAGCATTTGTTTAAAAAAGTGGTACTGCGACAAATTTAAGAAGTGAAGGTATACGAGTATTTATTTAAAGAACGGTTTGTATCACAACAGCGTGTCGATTTAAAAAGCAGGGATGGTTTGTAAAGCGAATGATCTCCAATAAAATATCAGAAAGCGATATCAGGCCCTGCATGTTTCGATGTGGTAAAAACTGCTTTGAAGAAACTTTGAAGTTGAAAATTACTAAACCCTTCATAAGCAAGATTATATGCAAACAAGTATAATCTACTTCCTATTATCCTATATTCCTATTATCCTATATTCCTATTATCCTATATTCCTCTTATCCTATCTACTTCCTACAAGTCTAATCTATAGGTCCCTATTCTGTAACTTAGCTCGAAAGACAACAAGTAAACAAGAATATTTTTTCCCCTCAAATATGTCGAACTTTGTGCCTGAAAAAGTGTTTTTGCGAGGAGTTCTTCTTCATTATTTTAATATGAAGAAAATCTCAGCCGAAAGTCATCGTGTTTTGGTGGAAGTTTATGATGAACAAGCTCTAGAAGTGGTTTGCACCTTTTAAAAGTAGTGATTTTGGCTTGGAAGATGAAGAACGTCATGGGAGTCCAAAAAAGTTTGAAGAGGAGGAACTGGAAGCATTACTCGATGAAGGATGAAGATTGTTGCCCAACACAAGAAGAGCTTGCAGAATCTTCGGGAGTCACTAAAGCAACTATTTTAAAACGTTCAAAAGCAGCCAGATACATTCAAAAGCAAGGGAATTGAGTGCCATTTGAATTGGAGTCAAGAGAGGTTAAGAGACGATTTTGTTTGTCAGAAATACTGCTTGAATGCTACAAGAAGAAGTCGTTTGATTCTTTTTGCATCGAATTGTGACTAGTGATGAAAAATAGACCCATTACGACAACCCTAAGCCAAGGTAATACTCTGTATTCGGTGAGATCAGAGGGGCGTGCTCTATTATGAGCTTCTAAAACCGAGTGAAACCATTAACGGGGAACGTTACCGACAACAACTCATGAAACTGAAACAAAGCAGAAAGTATCGCCTGGGAAGTTTTGCCTCACCCGCCTTATAGCCCAGACTTTGCCATTTCTCACTACCATTTGTTCTCGCCGATGAAGAACGCCCTCAGTGGAATACGGTTCAAATTAGAAGAGGGTACCAAAACTTGGCTTGATTCATTCTTGGCCGCCAAATCGGCGATTCTTTTGGGATGTACTCTACAAATTACCAAAAAGATGGGAAAATGGTATAGCTTCAGATGGGCAATAATAGCTTTGAATAATACATATAAAAATAGTACGTTTTTCTTAAACAAACGTTAAAATTAAAAAAAAAGCCGCACGAATATAGTTATTGACCCAATATATAAATTCACCACTTGTTACCTTAGATATGCTTATCCATATTTGTAATAAAAAATTATAACAGTAGCTTCTCCTCAGCCAACTTCTCACATTATTATAATATTACTTTGCTCCATTGATGGATATGATTAATTTGAATTTATTTTAGAAAATGTTACACAGCGTGTTAAGTGACACACCATAACGGTTTACATTGACAAAAACCTGTAAACTTTATGCTTATTTTGTAAGCAACTCTGCAAGTAAAAAGCATTAAGTGCAACATAGCAGACAGACAAATATTATCACAGCTATTACTGTCAGTTATCGCTCATAATCGATTTTCAATAACCGTTATGCAACTCAAGGAACCATATAATATAATAATTTCCAATGGATATTGCATGTAATAACAGCAAACGTTGTTATCGAATATAAATTACAATTTGGTAAAAGAAATGTTGATGATGCCAAAGTATCAAGCAACGGCTGCTTGAATAAACTAACGGGGCGAAGCAGCAAGCCGGAGTGGTGCCCAAAGCGATCAAAGCATTGTCATTATTCGTTATGACGTCCATTCAATAAAGCTGCACATCTAACGGTGATAGCTATTCTTCAACTAGTCAATGTGCAAGCTCTTTCTATACAGCTTAGCTCTGCTCAGCCCAACTTAACGTAGCTCAGGTTAGGTTAGGTAAGGTTAGTTGAGTGTAGTAACACTGTCCAACTCGTACAAAGTGAGCTATTCAGTCATTCTCGAGTTTTGTGTAAAGAGATAAACAGCCAGCTTATTGCCAGTAATACTATTATACGGCAAAAGGGTGACTAGATAGCAGTTGGGACCGCAAGCCATCTTCTGGACAGAGATATGTAGATAGGGTAATAACAAAGAATTTTCAGAAAGGTCGAAGATTAGGGAATTAGCAGATATTAAGAGTGATTTTAATGGAACTAAATCTGGCATAACAGTATAAGCCGGAAGACCAGAAACCACTGAGTTCAACAGTTGGGTGTTGAAAATATTGAAAAAACACTTGTATTTTGGTACGATACTTTGGTCACAGACTAAGGACTAAAAAGTCCTTAGTTTACCTTAACAAGATCACGATCCAGTCCTTTTGCGTAGGAGCTCGGCAAACTCGGAAAAACCTCATCAAAAACAATGTCAATTCTCAAGACCTTTAAGCTAAATTTCTCAGTGTCATGGAGTGATGACTCTGTAATTTACACCCAAACGATGCGATGAGTGTCTTATCCCACTTGTATCCAGTAGTCGAGTGATGTTCAATTCGTCGCATCGAACGTCGAGTCCAGCATAAATGCTGCAGATAAAAAGCGCTATTTTCCCAGCAAACAACATCCTGCGGAGAGCTTTTCGCTCCTTACCTAACTGTTTGTTGGCTTTCCATTGCTTCACCGCCCCACCAATTCCTTTCGATTTTTCACAGCAATCGATATTGAAGACCAAACAGCTTTTAAGCCGACAGCGCAGGGCCACCGAAGGAGCGGGGCGATGTATCTCGTGTGTGTGGCAGCAGGTGGCATCGACACCGTCTTGCATGCTATCTAAATATGCACCGCACAACATCAGCAACTTATTTGCATACTTTAAAATTTCCACTCGCTTTTCCACTTATTTTTCTTCGCTTTTCTCTCTTTTTGCTCTTGTTACGTTCAAATCCATCTCGGTTTTTGCTTGTGTGCCCTTCCTTCTTTGCCAATCGCTGATTGTTGTTCCGCCTCCTGCTCGCACATATATCTTTTGTTATTGTTGTTAGGTCACACTTTATTTTGTGCTTTGCTTCTTAGCATTTTGTTTACAAATTGAAAGTATCTGCCAAGTAGAGCATAGGAACAGCATTCACCAACAACCATTTGCCATTTTCGGTGGCATCAAGCATTGGATTACACTGCGATTCTTTCGCCCTGCTTGTTTAGCCATTGTCGTAGGTCGAAGGCCGAAGGAGAGCTACTCCAACGACGCCTCATCTATTTTCAATTTCAAACAGCTGCGATAACCGGAGATTAAAGTGTCTTCGCGTATTTGTGGTTCGAAAACTTCCACTATTTAGTTGACAATGCAATGATCCTTTTAGCTGCAAATAGATGTCCCTCCACCCCTCCTATTGTTGATATTTCGCTGATATTGAGCGTTGATTGAAGAATACAATTCACTTGAGCTTAAGTTTTATGATTTATGAACTTTGGCTGAATGACAGTGATATTGCGAGGTATTGGTCTGGTAGGTTCCTTCACATTTTTTATTGCCCGTCTATAAAATTTATTAGGCAGATTTAAAACTAAGATATAAAACTAAGTTGTTTTTTTGGCAGATATAACTACTAAGTTGTATGTTGATGACCGCAGCTTTGATAGACTAATGAGAACGGAAGTAGATGAAAAGTAGGAACTTTGAAAAGATATTTAGGAAAAAAAGATTCACAACCAATATTCCTGACTTTCTCTGGACCTTGTGGTAAAATAAATAGAATTTCTTCCATGGTGGTATTTTTCGAGGAAACAAGTAAGTGATGGACCAAGAACTAAGCATAGTGTCGGACCTTTCTGATGCCTTCTGATCGTTGATGGTAGAATCACAAACAAAGCTTCAAAAGCAGGTAGCTTATAGTATTAGCTTCTGGTATTAGACCAGAATGGAAAGATTACCTCTAACCTATATTGCCTAGGCTTGATCAAAATGTACTCTCATTATAGAAAGTTCCTGTTTTGTCCCAACTATTTACTAGAAAATCTTGCATTTCTTCCCAGCGGTCACAATATACTTCGGTGTACCATTTCAAAAAAGCTCACCAGCTTTTGGAGTTTAATAAAGAAACATTCCGAAGCTAGCAAAATCGCATAGGCTGTAATTATCTGTAGTATCGGCAATTTTGATTTGCGTATATTTCTACAAAGAATCCCAATATTATGTTAATAACGGAAAAGCTGATATTACTAGGAAGTAAACATAATGGAGTTTTGAGCTTTTAGCTTGTGCTTCACAGAAGATAACTAAATTAAGCTCAAAAGTGAGTTGAGGATCAAGAGATTGAACTTCCGATAGTTGCTAACAATGTTTTGTAAATCAAACCAGTTTAAAGAAGTCATAAGTTTAACTCATTTGATCCCACTTCAGATCATGGCTTGGAAACAGCTGGATTGGAAATTATAACTCTCTCTTTCTCAGTGCTCTTGCCTGTTAATCTTTTCTCAGGATCAGTTGCTACATTACAGTGAAATATGAAATTTCGAAATCTCAAGAGACACTTTCTTATATTAATTTACTTTATATTATATATATAGTTATATATCAATCTCCTACTCAAAATACATTCGTAAGTTGAATGACACTAAAAAAAAAAAACCAAAGCCCTAAAGGTAGCTTAATGTGCTTCCTTGTAGGGATAAACGATGAAAACAAACTCTAAAATATGGACATTCGAGCATTCAGCGTTCAAGCAAAGTTGCCATCTCGAGCACGGTAACATGTTCATCTACACGACGGTCTAGATTGGCTAAGCGACCGAGAGAAGGTGAGATTTGTCGTATAACGAAATTGACTTAGGCTCACCAAACAGATATTAGAAAATGGATTATCGTTCAGATATATTTATAGCTGATATATATAGTTCAAAGACTCCACGAACAACGGTATTTAAATAAATAACATCCATTTGTCACAATCGCGTAAGAGAAGATACTGTAGAGAACGGTTTTTACTGTCTGCGGCTGTTCCGACCACGATCTTTTTGACCGAACTTATAGGAGGCAGAAGTGCATTCAACACCTCTCATCTCACTTTGTAGTTTATTGTAATTACTTCTTTAATACATTTATTTAAGCACATGCTCTTTATGTTTACACTTTCAACCAACTTTTTAAAGTACTGATAGGTATTTATATATTCGCATTTCCCTCCGCTTTACTGTACTTTTGTGCTGTAGTAAATCCTTTATGTCGTCGCGGCACAGGCCGCTTCCGTTTCCAAGCACTCCAGTCCACAGGCCCAAAGGTTTGAAATGAAAACACCTTAATGCCACAATAGCAACAGCAAAACACAACTCTTACAAAAACAGTAAGCAAAGCGGAAAGCAACAAAATGCCGACCAGGAATGATTGTGCCGCATTATGGTGGAAGCGAAAGAGTTTGGAAATTCGAGCGGCAGCCCATGACCATTAACTTAATGAGGGTCATTGCTTTGTTGTTGGCCGCACTCTGCATGCCGTTGCGCCACCGCTCACCATTAAGTAATTTGCCAAGCTACAAGCCAAGCCTGTGCATGCTGGTAGTAGTTCTTACTGTTGTAGTTGTTTTTGGTACTGTTTTACTGCTTGCGCAGTAAACACACAGTGTGTTGTTGTAGCCGGCGCTAATGCTTTTACTTTGCGCCAACCGCCTGGCGCCACAAAGCCACCTGCAAAGCTGCTGAGCTCTAACCAGACCCTCTGCGTGCGCCTCCAAAGCTGGGCGACGTTTGGTCCGCACGATTACTCCACAACCACTGCCGGCGTATATTGTTGCTTGTTGTTGTTGGGCTGTTGGGTTGTTTGTTGGTGTTTGCGCTGCATTCACTCGTATTGGTTAATTAAAATAAATCCGCTCTTTGCAGTTTTGCCGTTTAACTTCCGTTTCCGACGCAGCCGCAACAATAGCAACAGCCGCAGTAACAGTAGCAGCTAGTAGCAACTAGCAGCAGCAAAGGCGGCAATGACAGCGCATAACAAGAACTTGAAAAAATAAAGCCAAAGCGAGAAGGTATTAGAAATTGTGAATGTCTGTGGCGCCGCGTTATGTGTTGCATATTAGCAGTGCTGCACTATGCTGCGCTATGTGGCAAACGGTTGTCGGGGGAATGTAAGATTGAAGGGGAGTGACGGCAGGCCGTGGTGCTTTAAAGTGCAACCCCACTAATACTAGTGCACTACTAGTGCCTACACTAATAAAGTGCTGGGAGTTTTGTTGGTGTTACAAGGGCGTCATTCTTGAGGCCACTGCTGTTATTGTAGCGGCAATTATTGTTGTTTTCTTATCATGTTTTTCACTTTCAATTTTGTTCTTGCTCTCTGCAATTTTTATGCGCACTTTTCAACGACTTTATTTTATTGACTTTTTTCCTTAGCCTTTCAGAGACTTAAAGCTTAAGCTTCATATGAGCTCCGTTGACATGCGAAAGCTTTAGAAGACAACTAGACTAACTAAATAGATTTGAAATGATAACGTTGTAAAGGAATATATATTAGTACAATTACTTTCACAGCTTTCAGCAGGCGTAAACGGATAATAAAGCCCTGGAACGGGCTATTTTAAATGTCAGTTCATTAAGTAAAGTAAACATTACATTAATTGGGGGCGGTCAATGCAGCTGCGCTTGTAATAGCGTTGTTGTAATAGGAAAAACAGCATGGAGTATGCACATTAGTCCCACCTCGCCATGATGTATACAAACAGAGTTGCCATTGAATGAGGTTGAAAAGTTTACCGATGTGCTATTCAAAAAGGCTCGGAAATGGTTGAGCTATATCCTCTTAAATATTATGACATCAAAAGATCTGATATTTTAGTCGAAGTGAATTCTTAAATATTACTTTAGAATAAGAAGTTAAGGAAGAGGAATACAAGTGTAACAACCATTTCGACCACTAAAGGCTTTTTTCCTTGTTGGAACTGGTTAATTAGTGAACCAAGGCCGTAGCATAGGCTTTATAAGCGAGAGCTAAACTAGCAAAAATAAGATCTAACAGAGTTAGTCTAGACATTTGATCATTTAATACTCAAGCAAAGTTAATAATTTGAACACGGATGCTCATCTAAATACATAGGAGGCATAAATTGGATATGCGACCGAGAGAAGTTGCGATTAATATGTGACGAAATCGACCTTCTGCTTAACACGTCCAGAGGAGAGGATGGGATAAAAAAATGGTCAGATCTCCATTGATATTTATATCTACGCACATCGATGAGCCCAACCTGGTACATGGTAACAAAGGCAAGTACTTCTGCATCAAACCTTATTTTTTTCAGGCAGAGACTGTGGATATTACAGAATACACCCTTTTTTTTGCCCGCTCTTCATTAGACAAAGCTGTTATTTTGAGATCGTTTTATTTCTAAAACAAGTTGTCTGTCACGAGAAAGTTACTTCGGAATTCGAAATAGACTTAATCGCATTCATTCACTGATTGATTGTGAATTTTACACTCAGTTCAATTCCACAAAACCCTTCGGTTACAATATACAACTCCACTCCTTAGTTTAACCATGACATGAACTCCGATCGATTTTGAAAAATCTGAGACAATATCTATTTTATTAAATTATTTAAATTTAAGTTCTCATCAATACTTTTTAAATGAAGCAATAGAGGATACCAAATAAAAAATCTCTATTAACTGGACCGATCATGCCCGGTTGATGCAATAAAAATAAAATTCGTAGAAATAGTAGTAGTAGAAATAGAGATTAAGAGAAGGGAATAATTTCAATTTGAGGATATTAGGACTTTGCTTATTAGGGTTGAGGAGATTATGGGAAAGTTCGCGCGCTAAATTTTAAACAAGCTTGATAAAAATGAAGAACCTCTGCTCACTCCTTTAAGACCCTCATACTCGTATAAACGTTTACGCTCTTTACGAAATGTGTTTTCGCTTTGAAGCTCACCGCCGCTTTTGTTTCTTGCTGTCTTTATGCATTCAAATACCTTCAATAGCTGGCTCATCACAATCGGCAAAGCATATAAACTTCAACAGTACGGTCATTGCCACGCTGAGCGGTGATACTTCATTTCAATCTTCAGTCAACAAGCTTGTGTACTTAAAGGCCCGTGCACACATCTACGAATATGAGTTGTATACACTCGCATAGCCACACTTTTATCCTGCCAGTGCTTTCTAAATTTTTATTTTAAATTTTGCCACCTCCACCTCTACCTCGCAAAATATTTATCCCATATCGGTATCAACAGCCACATCAACGTTTAATCCTGATTTTCTTTAACCTCCTTTTATTTTTTCTATTAACATTGACATCATCATCGTCTCCATTGCTGTCATTAAAGTACTTTCCAGCATCAAAGGCAACTTGCCGATTGTACGTGAGTAAGTACAAGAACTCGACTTCCTGTGCTTCTTCTGTGTGCTCCTATTCAGTCAAACCTGGTCTCTGTAGATTTACATTTTTGCCCTACAATGAGTGTTGTTTGTTGAAAAAACACAGCGAAAAAGTTGTTGTCATTTATGCGTACTTATCCGCATGCGCCACATTAGGCTGATCCTTAAATATAAGAAGAATATTTTTGTAACAGATTTCCTAACCTTCATCTCAACCGAATTAAAGTAATCAATGATATGACATATAAATACCGATAGGAGGCATCCTACATAAGGGTCAAAACTCAGATTACTCCGCATTCCTGCTCAAACAGAAACAAAATATTATATGTGATACCATGGTATCACTCCCATGATATGGCCTTGATTCAATTTCAGAAACCGACCAACATTTAAAAATATTTCTAAAAATTATAAGCATATTTTCGAATAATGATAAGCAACTAACTGAATTTTGCTGTGAAAGATCTTCATATTGAACATGTTAGCCTTTCAATTTGTTGGATAACTTCGAGGTATGCATCTCAAATAGGAAGAGAATCTAATCTAAATATTGAGGGGTACAAACTCTTGAAAAAATCGTTATATTATTTAATTTTTAGCACCAACCTAATATAGGCACGTCGCATCACATCTCAGAGGGTTTAATTTTTATGAAGTTTCCACACGATAAATGAGTTGGGCGGATTTGATTTTGCATACTACACACAGTGCGATTGCTTTGCGAGTTGAGGATATTTTTTTAACTATTGTAATTGTTTAGTGCACTACTTATTCTTAATATAAATTATTCTAAGACACGCTTGAAGCTTGTTTAAGAAACCCGCTGTCGTAGACTTTCTATTCTAGTGTGCTTTGAGAATCAAATTTAAATTTATTTATTTTTGATTTACGGCTTCAACTTCTAGCTCAAGTAAGCTATGGTGTTGAGGAAGACTGAGATCTTAGTCTCATAAGCTACTAGTTTCAAATGAAAGTTACGTTTACCTGCCATAAAACCTTACATGAATTATTATAGACTTTGACTGCATCTCTTAACGACAGATTAACATTTCTAGTATTTAATTTGTATATTAGAATATTGAAGTTATTTTGCTCCGGTAATTTGGTTTACACCCAATTCGTTATCAACTACCTGAACTTTATTCTCAAGAGGATTAATAGCAACTGATTTTTAAAAGTTAATACCCTAGGATAAACTATACATGTATTTAAGAGTACTTTAAACTAGAAGTACTGCAAGGAACTCAAAATTGTTCTCAAATAATTGAGTGAGTTTGAAAGTGGTTTTTATACCAAATTGGCGTTGATAACCATGAATCGAGGAAGAGGCACTGATTATAGCAATATTTCAATCTCTCGATACCATTTTTAGGAAAAAGTTGCTCGGGACTAGATCCGCAGAATACGGTGAAAGCGCAAATAATTTGAAGTACAATTTAAGCAACTTTGTCATTGTTTTCATTGATTTGCGACACGTTGCACTGTCTTGATAAAACAATAATTTCTTTTTCTTAAAATGGTGCTGCTTTTCCACGATTTCGTTCTAGAATCCTGCCAATAACGCCATGCAATAATCGCTATTGATAGTTTTTACCTTCTTAAGAGAGGAAAACAAAAATAATCCATGCGCATACCAAAATATGATCCCCATGGCGTTGGCAACTGATTGATTGTTGCCTCTTTCCATGCTGTGGATCTACTCAGATAACTGTAAATTAGCCTCTGGAGTGTTCAACTTAAAATTTATAGATCCAAACACTGCTCAGAATCATCAAATTGTTGTTGTTGGTCTCACAATCCACCAGGAAACCCACAGAGTTTTGGCATACCCAAATGTTCATGAACGACATTTTCAACACGTTCCTTTGATATCTTGTCTACTATTCATTATAGCAGTCCAAAGAATTTCATGGGCTTTTGATGCGTCCGTCCGTGAAGTTTTTTGAACGATTGTGGGTTCATTGTATTCGCCCTTGGCAGAGCCGGGGCAGCACTTACCAGGGCATTTTTTGGTATCAGCGTTTTGTTTCATATACAAATCGTCTTTTATTAACACTCAAAATAATTTTTTATCAAACTTGTTTTTCAAAATGCCTAACCTTGCGTCACATTACTGTTCTGTATCTCACGAACCGATGGTCCGATAGTTATGAAATTTGTGCATAAGTCTTTCGAATGTTAGGTCTAACTACAAAACACAGATTCAATTCTAGCGGCTCCTCTCCTCCTCCCTCATAGGTCAAGTTTTTAGTGGACTTTTCTCCAAAAATTTCAAATTTAAGCTAATATACCATTATTGTAGAAAATGTTCCGAGAATCTCAAAGGAAACAATATCTTTCTCTAACTAAAATGTTTAGGACGAGACTTTTTGGAAAATGGAACACAGTTAAATTGCACATTCGACGCAAAAGTCATTCGACGCAAAGGACATTCGAAAAAGAAGAAAGAGAAGATTTTTTCGCAAAAAAATCATAAAGTTAAGCATTAATTACACTTTTAATTACCATTAGCATTCATTTTTAGTCAGCTGTAAAGCACGCTTAGGGGTTTCCCTTACCTTTCTGGTTATTCGCCACAAAATCTTCGGAGTCAATGTAGACTTAGCATACGATGTATAAAATATCTCTGCAAAAAAATATAAAAATTTTTATAAATTAATTTGCTCAGAAGATCTGATAAAAGATGTATTAGAAATATCAAAAATATCAAAAATAACAAAAGGGCAAGTTTTTTACATTGTTTGATGGTAGATAACGGTTATGTTTAGAGTTACTTTCAAGTTAAGTTAAAAATAATATCGCTTTCAATTCAATTATGGAATAGTTTAAAAAGCCTAAAAAGAACTAAAACGAATCCACAAGCATGCAACACGTCACCTGTCGCTCGGGGCATATGCAACACACACACGCATAAATAATTTATGTCTTTTAATTTGTCGGGCTTTTTATGCAAATGTAACTGTGCATTTACATAGATGTATGTGCGAGCGTAAGTTTGACGGTTTGCAAGTTGGTGAGCTGGTGAGCTGGCACAAAAAACGCATGCAACGCATATTTAAAATTAATTAAAATTCACAACTGCCACTGCAACATTTTGTGGCACATTAAAAGGGATGCGCGCTGCTACCTACCCCTGCAACGAAGCAGTAATGCATATACTTTTTTCGAATTCTTTCGTGAAAATTATAGCAAACACTTTGCGTCAGTGGCAACAAGCGAGAAGCGCCACAGCAAGATTATAATTATTTGAAACGCGCCAACGCCGCAGGGCTGCTGCGTTGTGGGTAGGGGGTAAGGGGTGGGCTGACTGCCTAACTTTCGCCACACTTTACATTCATTCATTTGCTACACCATTAATACTACTTTTAGGAAGTTTGCAACCTTCTTTTCATAGCTGCTGCAACAATGTCAGCTGTGCGGATTTGGCATTTGGTGAAGTGTTTTTTTTTTTTAAGAAATATTTCACATTCACATTTTTATTTTTGCTGTTCTACAAAATGAAGTTATGACAAGTTGGTAATTATGTTAAAGTACAAAAGTTTCGTCAGCGAGTTGACGCTTTGTTGCCTTTATGCACCTCTTACTCGCTGCCCTTTAGACCTTGCCACGGCATAGCGAGCTAATGACAGTTGCAGCATGTAGTAGTGTTAGTGAGTTAATGAAATTCTTTGCATAAATCAAAGTAGCGAAGACAAAGCAATGCGGAAATCTAGTTGGCTAAGTTTTAATGACTTTCTTGTCAATTATATAAAGATATGAAATTAATTACTTCAACGCCAGCAAACAATGTGCACTCGACAATAATTACGCGTTGTAAATATTAGAGATATCTCCGTTAGAAACTAACGGCATTTCCAAGCTAAGTCCATACACAGGGATATTGATGGCTTATGAAGCCACTCCGTTAGCTTTACAACGGTAGGAATGCTTATGCTCGGTGCAAAAGTCAATACGGAAGCAGTAAAAACTGAAAAATTGCTGGCAGCATAATCATCAGCAGTTGTAGCATATTTTGCGGCGCCAACACACTCAAACACAAACACATATCAAAATGCTACCTATGCATTCTTCTCCCCAACGGCAGAGTTATCAACTGCTGGTCAATTTCAAAAATTGCCAAATGGCTAGCAACTTAACACAAGGTTGGCCCCGAAATGCCAAGCAGCGAGCAATCAATTGCTTCGTTTCGACCAGCGCAGCCAGACAAAAAGCAGCCACAACGGACGATTCAACGAGCAAACGAGACAATCAAATGGTCGGGGGAGAGAGGGGCAAAAAATGCACCACCTCCACACATACACATACACATGCCCACATTCATACATTGCAATGTTACACGGACGTGTGTTATTTTGCTGTCAATATTTATTGGTGGTGGTGGTGATTGTGTGGTGAAGAGGTGAAGAGCCGACGACGACGACGACGACTTCTGCCGCTCGGTTTGGTTGTTCGGTCGTGTGCTGTTGCAATTGGCAATAAAACATGTCTATGACTGCAACCATTTAAGTGGTGAGGCCCTGACTATTACAACAACTACAACAACAGCAACAACAACTGAAGCCTTTACATGTGTTTACATGTGTGTTTATGTGTGCGTGTGTGTGACTGTAAATTAAAGCGTGCAGGAGGAGTTGACAGCATGCAAGACATATGCGACATTCTGTAGACATACACGCACACATTTGAACAAGGACTGACAACATAACAACAACATTGCACAGCAAAAATAAACAACATCCGTATAATCAAGCCAACATTGACAATAACAGCAAGAATAGTAGCACAAACAACAACGACTACAGCTGTGGAAACGAACGACAATAGCGTTAGCAATTTTTGTGGCTTTTTGCTTGTGTTGGTTTGCATATGTTTCGGTTGCTATTGTTGCAAGCAACTGCAACAAAGCGCATTTCGTTTTGTGCGCTCCTCCATGCAACCATTGTCAACTACTACAGCAACTAAGATAATTGTTGACCAAACCAAAGAAAAATGAGAAACACAAGTGACACGGTGTGCCGAAGAACTTCAAAGCTAGAATTAATGAGATCGCCGATACCGAAACTTAGTACTTTTATAAAGCTTTTTTTGGAATATTGAAAATTATCTGTAAAGAGATGTATATGAAAGAGTTGTTAATAGATCGCTTAAGAATACTTGAACAGAGATATCACTAAGTCGAAGCCATCGAAGCTTTATATCCCTTGACAGGGAAGAACTCAACATTTTTAATTAAGGAAATCACTAACTCTTTTTGATACAGCGAAAACGGTGTGCAAAATGATACAGTTAAGCACTAGTCAGTAACATTAAACGAGATCTCCAAGTTTGACTCATTCGACAAAAGAATGGGTACCACCAAATCTAGAGGCCATGGTACACTCTTGAGAGCTATCGAAGATCTTTCTGATGCATCAGAAGAATAGAACTACGAGCTATTGAGGTAGAATAAGGTCGTAGAATCGACTCAAGGAAAACTTCAACAGATCTTAATAAGTTATTAAGTTATGTGGCAACTTAAACAAGTTAAACCTGTATTTTAATAAAAAAAAATGGAAAGAATTTTTTTACTGTACGGCTGAGTAAGAGTCTGAAAAGAGTCGGAATAATTTTCATCGCCGAAAGAATAAAATATGAAGATTAGATTTTATTGCAGAACTTGTGCGAATGTAAGATTGCGCAAGTATACTGCAACTGCTGCAACTCGAACTTGACTCCAAACAACTACTTAAACGGGTCACAGCTCTGGTCACGGGAATTCCTTCTATGAATTTCAATGGGAGTTTCTGCAGGAATATACCGCTACAAATAACAAGTTCCTCTCAGCCTACTGAGACATAGCAAAAGCTAAATCGTAGAGGCTCTTGTAGACAGTGCATTTTATAAAATAGTATACGAAAATACTAGGTTTGGAATAAACCACCTCGGGAGAATAGGAAACCAGTACTTTACTCGAACAGCCAGACAGCATTTTCGGTTTTATCACCACTAACCACTCGAATTCTTTGGACGGAGGACTTAAGATTTCCTTTATCAGGGAATATTAGTTCTTTGGGTCAGATGTTTATGTGCTTTATGTTTTATTAGTTATATGCGTCATAGATGAATCTATCCTACAACAATCAGCGCATTGGGAACTCGATTTTCTCTGGAATATCGCCCACGTTCGTATCAGAAGTTAATCTTAGAAATGATATTTTTAGATTAATTAGCATATCACAATGCCATCTGAAGACATCTCATTTAAATCAACGGTTTTTTTTTGATTTCAGAGGGTGACTACGTAAGCATCATCATCTATTGTTTAGTTCAAGAGATAAAACGCCTGTTTTGGTATTATCGCGACATAGCTTAGGAGGCAAAAGAAATCCGACCGCTGAAGGGACTTTCCTAATATAAATATGCCATAGTATAAAGCTTTCAAATTCAAAGCCATTCAATGTTGGCAGTTGTGCTACTTATTAGTAATATTTAAATTATTACGAAATCATTTAATTTCATTATGAAACGTTCACAAGTCTCAAAGCCATTATCATATCCAAAGCGCAAAGCTCATAAGCTTTTAGCCTAGCAATCTATTGTGTTAGACACACAGTGCAGCAATAAGAGAGCACGTGCTGAAATCAAAACAGCAATAGAATTATAAAGCAAAAGGAAAAATAAAAATTGGGAAGAGAAATATGTGCCGGATAGGGGGCAATTCGCTGAACCAAATCGACTCGGGAGTGCAATGTACGTACAAATTGCATTTGGTCGAGACAAAAAAAGAGCGACTATTGTTATGTGACTACACACGATTTTATACATATGTATATGATGTTTTTTACTCACCACTGCAGTTAAAGTTGTTTATGCGTTTCTATGCGCTGCAATGCGGCACTTATTGAACTGATGTACGGTCATGCGAGTCAACAATAGCGCTACAAACAATTAATGAACGAAATGAGGGGGAAATGGACAACATTCACTTGAGCTGTCGGTGTGCTTTTCAAGCGACTCAATGGACGTTCGAGTCCTTCAAGTCCTTCCGCATGCGTACGCCGCGCCAGTGAAAGGCAACAAATCAAACGATTGCGTTTCTAGCGGACACTCGCAGTAGTGCTCGCTGCGTACGTGCATTTCTGCCCAAGTGCGTGCTTGGAAGAACGGAGGTGGAAGCTGACTTGTCATTCTCGGATATCTGCTGGTCGAAAGCACGGCTTTGGCGCTAAGCCAGGACATTGTATGTCGGTGCGGTATGCTGCCTGCAAAGTTGAATGACAGCCAAGCGGTTGAAGGTGGAAACAAGTTTACAAAACATGGAACATGAATAATAGCCGCTGGTTGCCATTAGCGGATCCCGCACTTTCGAATAATTACGAAAGTATGTAGTCGTAAATCGAGAGCAGGGCATAGGACATTCGCACAGCGCTAAAAGCAAGAAAGCTTAAGAGAATCGCTTGCCGCCCCATTCCACCACACAGCTCATAAAATTTTCTTTGTTTAGACGTCGGTGTATGTGTCCGTACGGACATCAACTTTTCCAATATACCAGTGGAGTGTATGATTTGTGATTGATTGATTACTTTTCGGCGAGGGCGGGTTTGAGGTTAGCAAATGCTTTTTCTTATCATAACGTGTATACATCCCGGGGCTGGTACTTTGAGACAGTTACATTGTGAAAAAGAGCAAAACAAGAAATTAGAGAGAAGCAAAAGCAATAACAACAATATGCGCATCATTAAATTTGCGCCTTAATTGCCCGCCGCCGCAAATGCCAACGCGGCAGCACGCTAAGGCAACAACTACAAACGCGCACACACAGCGCTAAATTCAAGCGCTCAACTCAGCCGAAGGATACAATGATGACTAACGTGTCTGTTCGGTTTTTGTTGGACATTAATTACGCTTGAATTACGATTGTCCGAAATTCTCATTAAGCGAAGCAGGGCACTCAGCATAGAGCAGCTAAGGTATAGTAGGTAGGTAGGCAGGTAGATCTCTAGCTACAAGTCGATTTGTGGTTACGACGGCAGTGGAAATTTTGAGCAAATTTCGTTTTTATTAGTTTTGCGCTGGACTTGTGTGCGCATACAAAAGGCACTAAAACGAATTTATTATTTCCTTTGTTTATTCAACCAAAATAACGAGGTAAACACGTTATTCGCTGGCTTCATTTGTGTTACAAAATAAAAATGCAAAAATAGTTTGTCGGTTTGTCTCAATTTGAGCCTATTTATTGGTTATTTATGCAACAATTTATAGTTTGTCACGTGATTGACAATATTTCACAGGTTAAATATTGCGATATTTTGTTGTGTCTGTTTAACCGGAACACTTTGGACAAATCATGTGCGGTAACAGACTTTTTGACGAACCAAAACGGAACCATTAGATATACTCAAACACTGAACTTATATAAAATACCGTATATTGCATACCATAAATATTGAATTCAAAGAAAAACAGAAGTATGACAATAGTGGCAATATTTCAAATCTAATTCCCTCCATAGTCACGCTTTCGCTTGTTCTATCACGAATTATGACCTCAACTATTGTGTTTTTTGTCTGAACAATTCCGCCCGTTCTAGAACTATTTTCGGTACTACTGTTACCCAATTCTGGCCCACTTTTATTATTTACGCTAATAAAAACTGGGAGTTCTCTACTTTTCACGTAAAATATTAACAGAAAGAAACAATAGTGATTATGTGCGAAATACCCGAGTTTACACATGTTAGTAAGTTGAATTCGTTGTATGTATGAAAGTATGCGGAGACCTCGTTAAAATCGTATAACCACTATCTTCAATGCTACCATGTGGTTTTTTACAAATTTTAGACGAACTATTATACCCCGGTGTTTGACTCAAATGATAAATCACTGCAAAAATTGTAATAAAAATACTTTTTCTTATAGATTTGGAAAGCAGAAGACTTAAAATAAATTACAGTTGTTTAAACAAAGTAAACAAAGAAGCGCTACGCCATTTGCATGAGTCCGAGAGCAGTCAGCACGTATGTGCCAGTCCTCTGGGAACTGGAAGGCTGTCAGCCAAACGTCAGCTTTAATAATGACAGAACTGAGACATTCTCAGCAGATTAGGAGTCAGTCAGTCCGTACCATAGAGAAGACTTAAAATGTCTAGTCACTCCTACGAAGTAATACTTAATCCGTTGGTTCCGTGGGAATACCATGAGTTGGGAGTAGGTTAGGTTTAGCGGATTAAAGTTCCGCACTTCGGCTTTCGATGCTTCCCCCTACTATAAAAAAAACAGGGCAGTTAGTAGCACCGCAGTAGCTGCCAGTTTGTTTGAAGAACTGGTATCGTTTGTTCGATTCGCTACTCGAACTTCGCTAATATTGAATTAATAAAAAATGAAAACTGATGACAGCCCTTCTATAATATAGTTTCAATAATTAGCCTACTTAAATCTCTTTCCTCAGTTGTTTTACTTTCATCAACGTCCTATAGCTGATTTGAACTAGAGAGATAAACTCTCCGGGTTTATTAAGCATCAGACATTTACCGGTTTCCAAGTCTAGTCCAAAGTGACCAACTCAAGTCAACTCCCTACCAATCACAGCACGAGCAAAGTTTTATGAGGGAATGGTTTAGTTTTTCAGATATACATATATTTATTTTGGTTGCCAATTGACTATTATCCTCAAATGCACTTAATAATGGCATTGATGGGTTGCATTGTGCTCTTACGCAGTTGGTCAACTCTGTACTAAAGCTATGTTTTGGAGAATGCAGGAACTTATTTAGAATGGATTGCAAAAAATGTCTTATAGGTTACAACAAAAGCATTCCCTAAATGTTATATTAACTGAGGGGCAGACTTTGATCAAATAAAAGTCCTGGTCCATTTCGGTTTTTTAGACTCGGGTGTAGTGGGAACGGTTCCTAGATATTAAAGTAACCATTGTAAACGAACACACGTAAATGATACTTGATTTTAGTTTAAAAAAAGCCAGATACGCCACGTCACCTCTTACAATTGGTGAAATGATGTATGATCCTTTTGTTGGTGCAGTTGCAATTTGTTCAAGTAATTTTCTATGAAAACCATAAAAGCGACTACCGAATGCACAGAGCTCCAATTCATAATTTGAAGCACAGATTATTGACAGAAAAAAACAGGATGATTTAAGCTTCTTCTAAAACCTGGAGGAATTAGTCACACTCGGGATACTTTATAAAACATATTGATTTTGTGTAGAGCTCGGGCACTTTCTGCAACTAAAACTAGAGATAATGGGGTAAAATGTCATTTCAATAAATTCCAGACACGGCGGTGTGAAAAGGTTATGTGACTTAAACATTTGACATTGGCATGTATGTATGTATGTGAAAACAACTAGTCACTTGAAACGATTAATTAGATTCCACAGCTGAAACAATCATCAAAATGAGAAATAAAAGATGTGAGCAATAAAAAGAAACGTAAAACTATTTATGTAGATTTAACATTTTTATTGAAGACATTAAAATATTTACCCTACGAGAAACATCTGTTAGGTGCTGAGGCACCTCTTTTAACTAATCGTTTATTTAGACATAGCGAAATGAACAAACTAGCAATAAAGTTAGGTAACGAAAGCAAAAACAAAATGTTGGAGTGCTAAAAAGCCAAAAAACGCAGATGTTAATAAACGCGGACTGGAATTTATCAACACTAACAACAACAACAACAACTAAAATGACGACAATTAAGTGGAAATGCAAGAAAAGCAAAAAAGGAAAGCATAAAATAAACATTTCATATTTACTTGGCGCAAATTTGCAGATATCTAAATTTTTGGCTAAACAAAAACGAAATTACTGAGTAAACAAATTAGAGAGAATCACACAATTATGCGCAGTTCGCAATTTTCTTGTTGGCAGCGAAATTCCACAAAGTTATGCAGACGTTAGAGATAGAGATGAGAATAATTTTGAATAGAAAATCCCGTTAAAACAGGAATTCCATACAAGGGAGTACAATTTCTTGCTATTCGCTCTATATTTGCTTAAGCCAGTATACTCCGAGTAGCATACTCCCCAATATGGGCAAGAAAGGGATGAACGATCACACGTACACAAGACTCAATTCGGCCTTACGGATCTCACACAAAATTTAACAGAAATCTCTGGTAGTGCTCTCGGCTGCAGCTAGTTGGCTTGCAGGGCTGTATTTATTGTTTGTTCATTTCGCCACTATTCAAAGTATGGCGAATCGAAAACAACTTTAAACATTCAATAATCGAAAAGTTCATAGTTAATAATATTTCTATTAATGTCTGCTGCTGGATTCAACAGTTTAGAAGCCACTCGCAAGAACCGCTTAACGAAAACCACCATACCTAAAGCCTCAACTCAATACTCCTCCGTTTCAGCATTTTAAGTTGAAAATGCACCCCAGATCGCAGAGGGAAACATTCCAAAAAAAATTCCAAAAAAGGAATACAGAAAAAGAACGGATTCCGCTTCTGATATGGGTTTCAGGATGGGTTTAAGATTCAGGCGGATTTGATATTCAAATTTAAAGTCTAACAGGTTTGGACAGGACTATAAACAGATGAGCCTTTTATAGTTACATACATGTTCGGTTTAATTTTTCAAGAGCTGTAGGCAATACTTCCACAGTCTTTACTTTTACTAGAATAACCAAATTTGATCTTAATGTTAGCAGTCAGAACAAGATTCCGAAGATATCTTAATATATTAATGCTTAAATGTTTCTCTTATGAGAATCACATATGATACAAGTCAGAAAAATATTATTTTAGACTTCACGAATCGATTTAAATACAAGAGAAATGAACTATACTCTGCGTTCTCAAAACTTAGGTCAATCCAAAAACAATCAGGTGGGATCGTTTGTTCGAATCGTTCGCATAGACGAGGAATCATAAAATGTACCAGAGTTGATCTGAAATCAGAGCTGATTTTATAAGACTCTTTAGGAAATTCCGAAAACTTTTAATTTTGATCTCTAAAAGACACTCGGATGTGATGGTATCTCTATAACGCTGGAACATATTTCACTAAAGCTAAATTAATTGATAAGTTCAATGTGGATCCAGGAGACAGTATGTAGTTGGAGTGTCTCTGTCTTTAACGGAGTGTTGATTATAAATATTAACTGGTCCGGATCTTTTTTCAGGCTCTCAAAACTTAAAATTTTACAGAACTCATGGAAACCTCTCACTCTGTGAAGTTTTAAGGTTAGATGGAATACCGCTATATTTCGGTTGATCTTTTAAATATATATTTTGTTATCTTTTAAATATATAATATATATTATGAGACATTTCGGGATTGCCATGAACAGATGACTCCTCCTTATTATCATCAAAACTATGCAGTTGAAATCCCCAAAATTCCAGCCATTTTCCGGCATAAAGTTATGAAAGTGCGAGCGTTTGACTTACACACGCCTGTCAGTACTTACATCGGCCGAGTGAAACACCTAAACTTTAGTTACCAGATTAAGCAGCGCCTTGGCATTGCTGCCATTTGACTTGTCTTACATTTGGCGTTAGTTGTGCTTTTTTCTCATTAAATACTCTCAACAAGATTCCTTGCAAATCTTAAAAGTTGTTTTTGCCTGAGTTGGCTTTTAAATATTTCGGGTGTAGGATTGGCATATGGAGCCCAAAAAGCAAAAGCAATTAACAGTAAAAAAATAGTCGCGAAGATGACAAGGAAAAAATAAACCACGGAGCGGTTTGGCTGGCGGCCAGTGCGGTTAGCCTGTATAGAAACTGAAGAAAAAGGAATGGCGAGCAAATGACCTCATACAGCTACACACACACACAAGCACACACGAAGCCATCAAGCAGTTTTCATTAACACACTTATTATGCGTTAGCAGCGGCAATTTTCTTTTCGGGAAGGTGATGGGCGCCCGTCACAAGGATTACGCAAACTAGACGAGAAGTATGCACAGTACTTACATAGAGTTTGATGAGCTTTTTATGCTTCGGTTTTGGTACGCCCATTCATATATATATAAATGTATTCACAATGGCCGTAGCAACTGTCAAGGAGCGTTGAAGAATCCCAATTGATCACCCCAAGCGACCGAGCAATTTCTGCGGCTTAAAGACATCTACTTAACACCTTAATGACATGCTTTGTGCTGTTGGCGGCCTTAAGACCCCTAAGTCACTCACCACAAAACCGTGCAAATGTCAACGTGAACATCAAAGACAAGGCAGTGAGCAAATAGTCAAATAGTTCACTTGTTACGTACGGTTAATCGAAATGACAGAGCTTCCTTATTGTGTATTTGGCGGCAAGGCGAAGTTTGCTTGAAGTCGCTGCACCATTGCGCAGTACTCACTTGTCATGTTGACTCGCTTAAACTGGTGGGTGGCATCGTAAATGTGTTCCGCTAGTTATACAGTGATAACTATATTATTATGACTGATAACGTAATTAATGCTTATGTGAAAATAAATGAGATCGACTAAATATTGTGTAGTAGTAATGTATTTGTGAGAAGTATAAGTTAATTGAGGTGCTCGCTGGGAATAGTATAAAGCGTTAGCGAAATTTTAACACATGTTGCCCGGATATTCGATAATCTTTAGAAATGTAATATTTTTTGTAAAACTTTATAAAGAACTCATGATTTATGACGTCTATACCGTAAAATTACAGGCAGACATTTCGTTTGGTCACTAATTCAAAAGTACAGTAATGCCTACGGGCGCGAGTTCGGGAGTACAATGTCAAAAACCGTTTCCTTCGCCCATTTTTCAAGTAGGTCAGAGGAGAGCCCCAGACTCTATTAACTAAGTAAATCGGTACGCAAGCCGTTATTACTTTAGATCGAGGTCGTCAACCCATTATTACTTTTTTACAGAGCTAACTAAGCCACATAAAAAGAACACCTTTCCATCAGTTAACTCAGAACGTTGGATCGATTTCTTACCAAATATACTCTGACGAGGCGTCAGCGGCAATGCAACTCTCCGATCTCTTAAAAAACTTTTATATATGACACTCGACTTAAAATGCTTTCACAATTCTTTGCCAGATTTCGATAAGTGAGTAACACAAAGCATTCGTCCAGCCTTGCAACTGTGCAACTTGTCAAAGATATTTGCTGAAAAACGTTCGAAACCGCATGTAGGGTCCTTAAAGTTCCTTCCTAAACGGTGAAGTAAATAGGAGATAGTGTGGCAACGAGTAATACCTAAGCACCTTATTTTCTCTTCCTTTATGCACTGTAAATATTTATAAATTTGCCGATTCTCATATATAATACCTCTCTAAGATAAGCTCTGTTAAAACAGAGGTGCCATTTTGAAGCGAAATTTATCAATTCACATCAAGGCAAAAAATAACAAACACTACAATATCCACTATTTGGAAAACATTTTATGATGATAAACAAAGAAAAGAATTTTTTGACAATTCCAAAATCTTCTAAAAAGTGAGTACCTTAAGTTAACTGTAACTTGTCTTGTACCCACAAAAATGCGGGTGGATGAAAAATGAAAGGACAAAAAAAAATTTGATTATAACAGTTTTGAAATAAGATGGATGGAGATTTAGTGGATTTTGACAAAACTTCTTCCATTGAGAAAACAATCAAATTAGTCTTTTAATTTGAACAGAACATAAAAACAACTTCCTCTAATTCACGTCAGTCAAAACACGGATAATATTGATGACATCCATATGAGTTGTACATATGTACACTTAATATGCAACCATAGAAATGATTGGCAATGTTCACACACATCAGTCGAAATCTTAATTTATGGCTCCTAAGCAAGAACAAATTGCTCGGCCAATATTTGACTGCTTTCTACGAAATTCCCAATACGAAATGCAAAATATTACAAAAAAGCGGTTAAATGCATGAAAAAAACAGTATGCCCTGTGGATCATTGAAAAACATTGGTTTGTGTACAGTGTTGAAATAAGCTTTGGTAAAATAGTTTTGTATGTATGTCAACATATACCTATATACCTGTGTGTATTTATGTGCGGTTAAATTGTCAATTCAACTTCATTCCAAAGGTATAACCGGAGGGATTTTACAAATTCGTAAATTATACGAACTCCAGCAGACCTATCAAATTTCCTTGTACCTGTCGAGACTAACCGACATCATGGCAGCGAATACAATGTTATGAACCCAATAAATTTCATGAATTCACACAAATCTAAGGATACAGTTGAATAGACACACCAATGTATTCATATGTACAGTAATGTGCAAAAACTTTTAGATACAGTGTTAAGTTAGCCATTTGAACTATTAAAACTCTGAAAAATAAGTATTATTAACCGGTTATAACTTTCCAAAATTTTATTGTTGCGCTTTGTATGGCCTCAACTATGTGTTAAATGGTTTCAATTTTGTTGTGAAAGGCAGCACCCAGTAGAAACTATTAGACAGATGTGGTCTACATCTTTATCAAAACGAACAAGAAACTATTTTGGAAATTATACGCCCTCGCGCATATCTCAAATCGTTGACAAGCTCTCGGTGTTTAGTTTTATAACGTAGACACGAATATTACCACAATATATGCAGCTTCACAGCTTTTAATCCTCAATATCTAATATTCTGTAATAAATGGTGAATGTGACTATTGATTAAGCTTCTAATTGTTATTTTGTTGACAAACACTTCAAGATCTAGAAGTTTTGATACAGAATATTAGAACGGAGTAATATGTACAATTATGGCATTGGTAAGGAAAACGTGCATGAATTTTTTCACATTTCATTTCTTAGTATTGAAGAACTTCTGTCGAAAATTTTTTTATAAATATTAATGCAATATTGCTGAATATTTCAGAAGACCTCCAGATGACTTGAAATATAATACATTTATATGCTTCTCAGTCCCGTGTAATAGCAAAGCACGAGTAGGTATTTACGGTATCGTGGAAAATGTACCGTGAACGTAAAATCAAAGGAATAAGAAGAAAACTCTAGGGTGTGTTTTACACAATTCGCCAAAATGACGTCTTCACCCTATAGCCTGCTAATTTCACTATCCACGTTCACATATTCTTAAAGCTTAAAAGAACCTAAAACTCAAGAAATTCTGTTACGAGATCCCCTCAAAATACAGAAAACTTTTTCCTCATTTACTTGTGTGACTGCCCAATAAATTTCTATATTCGAAAAACGCGGTGTGTTCAAAAACTAACAGGAATGTTCGTGTTTTCAAAAAAAAAATTTTCATTCGTCTACATTAATGTTGTCGCCTTCAAAATAGTCTCCATTCGATATTATGCACTTATGCCAGCGCTTCTTTCAATCGTCGAAAGTCTCCTCAAACTCGATGTTTGGGATAGCTCTTTCATCGATGCGCTTTTAATGCCTATTCTATCTACACTTATAAAACGACGGCCCTTTAAGGTTCTCTTTATTTTTGGAAATAGGAAAAAGTCACACGGAGCCATGTCTGGCGAATATGGAGGCTGGGGCATCGTTACAGCATTGTTTTTGGCCAAGAATTCATGAACAAACAACGAAGTGTGAGCAGAATTGAGCGAAACCCTGAATTATTTTTCCACAAATCCGGGCGTTGTTTTCGGATTGCTTCACGACAACGATGTTGATCTTGTAGGTAGTACTCCTTATTGACCGTTTGATCTTTAGGTAAGAATTCATGCTGCACTGGTCCTTAAAGTCGAAGAACATTCCCGTTATGTTTTGAACACACCACGTATACCAGAAAACCTTTGAAAGTTCGTTCGTTGGATCTTTCTTAGAAGAATGTGTCAGGACAACAATTTTTACAGACAAACAGTATTTATTTTAGAAAAGTTGAAGATACCGATGCTACTTATGCGGCAGAAAGTATTACCACGTAGACATACGCCTAATTACAAATAATTTTAAATTGTTTCAAAAAACTTTTCGAAATGTGTTTTCTGTTTGCTTCTCAATCTGCCCTGCAATAATAAAAATATAGTCAAGTGATTTTTCATTTTGCGCTTATTAAGGCCCGGGCAACAACTACTCTATAATAATGAAAATAAAAAGTTAATATATCTCTTTTTATTTATTTGAACACAGCTGTACCTTTGGGAGCACTTTAAATTACAACGGTAAGCACACTAGGTCATATTTTACGCCCAGTATCCACAGATCATTTGTGCAACGGTTTTGATACATGCTCAAGTGTATGCATGCACGAACTTGCATGTATTTCCCTGCACAGGTTATAAATATAGGCAGAAATCCACTGGGAGCAGCAGACAGAAAATGAAGTTATTACATAGTAAAAGCAAAAAGTATACACTTGGAAAACAGGCGAGCTACATACAGACTTGTTTGTGGGTTACTGAAGTAAGTACACCTAACTACACACACTTACACGTGCATCTATGAACATGCAGAAATAACGCACAAATTCTGATTTAATTTCACATTGCAATTGCACAGCACAATTCAGTAGAGAAATAAAAAAATCTTTTTATTAAAAGGAATGCGTTAAAAATTAAATGCAAGTATTTTTCGCTACAAACAGAAGTGTGTAAGTATGTAAGTGTGCAAATGTGCAAATGTAAATAAAATGAAAAAAAGGAAGTCATAAGAATTTATGTGCCTTCAGAAATTTTGTAAGCCGACTTTCCAAGTTATTCACGTAAACGAGATGCAATTTCATTGCAGCCAAACAGAAGGTGAAATAATTGCAAAGGACCGTCGTGAGAAATGTGTGAATTGTTGCAGCAGTGCGAGTAACTATGAGGCAACGATGTGGTCCACTTGTTGGGGGTGGTGGGCGCTGGTTTAGCATGGAAATAATACACGAAGCACAGAACGATGGCCGGAAGCGACAGACGAGAAAAAGGCAAATAAACATTTAAAAGAATTGAAAATTGAATCATATCTTTTGGAGACTGTGTGTGCGCATGCGGCTCGGGGCTCTTTTTGTTTTGTTTCGGGGCTGAGAATGGTCGGTAAATGTGCAATATGCCATGTAGGTGTGCTTATTGTGATTGTATTGCTGAGTTTGCATTTTAACCATTACAAAGGACATTTTAATTTGCATTTTTAAATGGCTCGTTTCAATAGTTGCCGAAACTTTGTGGGACTTGCATTTACAAAGTTGTTATGGCATACAATGTTCTAAGAAAGTTAAACAATATTGTGCATCAAGCAACTATTTTAATTACCATGCATAAATGCACATGACCTGTTAATAATTTCTTAACACTTGTAGTATACTGGTCAACTCAAACTAGCTACTATCGGAAGACTAACATTATAATATATTAAATAACGACACATGAGCACAGAATTTTTAAAACGATTCTTAATGACAGATCATAATAAAAGGCCAGCAAGACCAGAAAGACCAGAAAGGCCTGATCTTCAGTCCTAGCTATTTTCGATTTCCTAAACGTTCTTGTTTAAAGTTTAGGAACCCCTTGAATACTTTACGTCTCCTATTAAAAGATATATATTTTAATTCAAATCTCAAGCTATTAAAATCATTAAATAGATATTTTTTATTTAAAAAAAACTGGATAGTGCAATTTTAGACAGATACCCCCCAATTTTCTTTTTCCAATTTGTTTCTTTCTTTAGTTGCGTGGCTATGTATTCCGTTATTTGTTGAGTTGTTTTCTTTTAGACATTATGATTTATTCACATTGGTAAACCTTATCTAAAATATGTTAAACAAAAATTGGTAGCATTAAAGAAGCTAATATACTCGTACCACTATAATGGCGTATCCACTTATTCGCTCGAATCGTACTCAATTCGTTAACATGTTTTTGTTTCTCACGGAAATTTCTTGATAAGAGAGCCGCGCTCAAAGAAAGCAAGCCGAAAAATGGGAGATCGAAAATTCATTAAAGAATTCATAAGGCCCTAAAATTATGAATAAGATCACTCATAACACTATGCAACACTCGGCTAGGTATTGGACCAAACGCGTTTGTTCGAGTGATTGAGTTATGGTAAAAATGTAACTTCTCCGTTTTTCGAAATTAGCCTGCAAAATCGAAACATACGCCTTCGAATTTCGAAATTTGGTTTATTAAAAAACATCGCTATTATTTATAATACAATAATTCACCTTCTGTACTTGGTTCAATGGTTTATAAAATTGTTCAGCAAAGTTTATATAACAGATTAAAGTCGGATCATCGAAAAAAATAAAGTTTTAATATTTAATAATATATACTTGAATATTAAATAATATTTTATATAATAAAACAAAACTGGCTCATTTTTTTAAATTTTGGTATTGTTATGAGAGTTTTTCAGAAAGATCTTCAAGCCGAAAAATTACTTTAGCAATAACATAAAAAGTTCACCCAATTTTTCAAATAAAAGACTTTTTCCAGTTTTGGAAGCAGAAATTTGGTATAAACTTGAAGAATGTAAAGTACGGGAAAATATTTAAAAATAATTATAGTTTTAGAATAACGCAATGGCTGAGAAGGATACCGATGAATGTCTTAATGCATCCTGATCTAAGCTGGTGTGAATACGAATCTAATGAATAGAAAAATTTTTTAGTCCAACTGATTCCGTTAAACACATTTTCAAGATCATCCTCTCAACATATATTATGAAAACTGAAGTCTGGAGACATGAAGTAATATGCTATTTCCCAAGCCATTAATTTCTATAATGCTCACTACTGGTATACTGGAATACATAGACACGCGTCACTAGACCTTAAACTCCCCCCCCCGATCAATCAACTCAATCGGGATGAATCTGTGAACCATGCATAATTTCGAGTCCAGAACAGTGATAAAGATTCCTAATAATTATGGCAGTCTTTTTCATGTGATTTTTGTTTCGCTAGCTGCTCTGATTTTTCAATATAACCTCACTTAAATCCGTACGCATGTTGTTATTTTTTTTATACAATATAAGAAAAAAATTTCGAAAATTTTTTGAGAAATATATAAGTGAAAGACTCCCAACACGCAGTTTCTTCAAAACCAGATTATTTCCACCATATTTTATTTAAATGCGTCTTAAGATATTTTCTCCCGCTTGGAATCATATAATGTGATGGTTAAACTTTTTTGAGTTTTAAGGTTAGGTAGCAGAAGTATCTAATGAGTCATTTGCACTTTAATGTGGCCTACTTATGCCCCTTTACATATTACTGAACACTCTCCGAAACTCAAAACTTTTATCGAAACGTTACATGGTTGATGTATTCAAACTTTTAAGGAATTACAACATTGAAAACAGAAAGTTATTTATTCTCATCATAAGAGAATAGTTTTACTGGGTGCAGGCAAAAAAAAAGTGGCTTGATATCGAATCTTGATTCGGAAGTAATAAAGTAAAGTAAGTAGTAGTAAAGTAAGTAGTAGTAGTAGTAGTAAGTAAAGTGGTAGTAAAGTAATCTCATCTTCAAATTAGAATCTCTGTTTCAATAGAGTTGAATAACAATTGAATCACTCATACGAAACTATTTTACTAAAATTCTTCATCAAATTGTAGATGTGCAATGAAATTTGAGTGACAGAAGAATATTTTACTATATCTTACGTTAAATTTGATGAATAATAAAGAAGAGCGGATATTTACGTGGATATTAAAGAAAAATATTATGTGTGGCACATAAGAACAGCGAAATTATCTAAATTTTGAGAAAGGCGAATTCGATATTTCACTTGCAAGAAGCATCCGCCAATCCCAACATTAAACGCACATCATTCTAGAAAACAAACCCAACAAACTTCTCGTCTTATATAGTAAATATTGATAGTAGATCGTTAGACATTCATATAATATACATACAAATAGCGAGTGATGCAGCCACTAAATTTAGTTCAAGGATGATGGTTGTGAGCAACCCTTGAATATGCGAAATTCGAGAGCCAATATAGTTTTTATTTTATTTGTTTAGTGTCTTCCAATTTTTACGCAACACTACTCACTCAAACGAGGATATGAGGAGTGTGCGATGTAAACCAAATCAGAAAGAGTAAAGCAAATAAGAAATTTTTAAAAACAAGCGAATAGTGAAACGAGAGTGCAGCAATAACGCGAACAAAACCTGCCACACATGAATATAAAATAAAATACTTCAAAACGTGGCAACGTGTGTAACACAAACCGCCGAATAAAATATGGAACAGGATGTGCAACAAAGCGCAAATGTAGTGTGGAGCAGTAGAACTAAAAGACAACGAGCCGGTGTGGCAGCACGCAGGCGGGCAGATGGGCCGGCAGGAAGGAAGCAGCGCAATACGGCAGCAACACACTTGTATTTGTGGTTCGTTCGCTTGCCTATGTATTTGGCTAAAATAACCACTTGTTTTGTTTTCCATTGCGTACATTTCTCTCCGCTACTTTTGCACTTGTTATATTTATTTTATTTTATTTTATTCTTTCTTTTCATTTTTTGCTTGTTTGATTTTCTTCTTTTGTGCTTTTGGTTTCGTTCTGTGCTTTTGTAACATTTGAAAAGCGCCAACGTCAAAGGCAATAAAAGCATGAATGAGCGCACGAGCAGAAGGGGCAGGGGCGACACAAAAAAGTTAAACAACACTCAAACGCACACACACACACACTTGCATACATGGCGAAATTAAAATGGGGCTAAAAAATAAGAAGCGGCACCGCTCCTCCTGTTTCATTAGTTCGGTTCCGGAGTGTGGCACTAGGATGCATTCGAGCATCGTGCAACAAAGGAAGCATCGTAATAGGTAATGAGCAATGCGCTTTCCCTACAACGACACTACAAATCACAACGCGGCATAATGTTGTCGCTGCTGCTGAGCCTTATTATAATACGCTTGTAGTAGTAGTGACCGCTCGACACGAATTGCAAGGTTCCTCCGTGCATTTCAAACACCTGCCTATGCTTAGGCATCGGTTTATTGCACCTCCGATGAACATGTATATATGTGTATGTGTATATGGTTACAAAGTTCTGCAATTCATTTCACCACCTGCTTTTCGGTTGCACATATTCGGAGGACAGACAGCAGAACACAGCAAGTAATACGTTTCGCAATCGTGGCATTTCTGTCCTTTTATTCGTTTTAATGCAAAAGCAATAGTTTCAAAGACAAAAGACTGCAAATTAAAATATTTCAACATGTGGCTGTTAAAAACGGATCAAAAAGGATGAAAAAAGTACATTCGAGGCAAGAACGTTCTTAAGCCAAATAGAACGTACCGAGTTTGAACATAGAACTGAGAACTGAAGTTTCGCTGAACCCACGTAGTGCGCGTAACCGCTTTTATGCTAAACTTAGCCAGCAGTCTTCTTTTTTTTATGCTGTTCAAGCCATCGTCTAGAATCCTAATAGTGCACCTGTTCAAAAGTAAACCACACATGTCTATATCCTCCTTTCTAACTGCTGATCGGCATCTTCTCTAGTTTTCCGCTACTAACTAGCTTATCTGTACTATATACAAAGCTATTACAAGTGTAAAAGCCACTACTATGCTTATTATTCATTACCATTTCTCAGGTCCAATATGTTGCTTACTTTGAGGCAAAGATACACACTCAATGTTAAATGTAATCTCTACTGAACAAATTTACAGGATCTCGACTTGAAATTACACACCCATTCCAGACATCAATAGCAATAGATGAGAGGTAGATTTCTGTACCCACAGAAATTCAAAAATATTCAAATTTTATATTATATATTATATACATACATTTTCTCCTTTTTTGAGTACAGAATTTTCTAGAAGGATAGCTATCAAAGTAAACTTTGAAAATACCTTACAAAGACCGATATTTGAACATAATTTAAAAATCGTACAACTTTATTTCCAAACAAAAAATATTTAGGTATGAGTCAGGTATTTTACATTCGTCGCATTAACGGCGAAATAAGTGTAAGGTTTTAACCATTTTTCAGGTTTTATTTATAACAACAAAAGTTCTATACCTTTAAAAGATACCAAATACTTAAATATGTAATTAACGACTCTCTGACGAACTGATGTATATTATGAGACGGTTTTCATTGTAGAAATGTGTTGTAATTTCTTCTTTCAATGGGATGAATATTGCCTTAGAATGATGAACTATGTATAACGTCTCATATTTCAATATTGACTGCCCCGTAACAGTAGGTACGATGGCAAAAACATCGAAGGGTTCTTCACATAATTCAGATTATTCAAAGTTCACTTAACCTTAGGCGTAGCCTTTTTCAGAACACATTTTTTTGTCGGTTCAAGCCATCTACGACAGAGAATTAAGTAGTGGTAATTATGAATACTCTATGTCTTAAGAGAGACAACGAAAAACCACGAAGCTTTCGATTACAAATCTTATTAGTATTAATAAATGTTTTTATTTCTAAGCGGTGGTTTCATGAACCTAACGTATTTCGGTAAGGTGAGTCTAACATGTCTTAAGGCCCAATATGGTGGACCATATACAGTAAAAACTTTACTTAAAGTACTTATTAGGGGTGATAAATATCTGCCTAGTATCTATGTTTTCATATGCGAGTGGGTCACAGGGTGTTAAATTTTCAACTTTTGTTTACATAACCTAAAAATTGTTAAACAAACAAAAACTAATTCATGAAATCCAAAGAGTTTCTACTTTGGGCCTAAAATAAAATCTTTGGTGACTTGCGGCGTTGACGAGTTGCGAATGCAGTCAAAGTAACTAACGCCAAGGTCGCATGACTGTGTTGTTCGCATTATTGTTTTTATTGTTGTTGGCCAACTACTAATCTGTTGGTTTGTTGGTTTACTGGAATTCGTAATTGTTGTTTTTGTCTTTACTTTTGCCACATTTCTTAGGTTTTGTGTGTCTCCCAGGCAGATTGCTTTTCCACATGTTTGACTGCCTCCTGTGTATCCCCTCCAGCCATTCACTTGCTCGCTTGGTCGATCCTTGCTTTTGCCATGCTGTCGCAAAGGATTTGTGGCAGCTGATGAGGTTGCAGGGTAAATTCCTTTTCACATTGTTTTTGTATTTGATTTTGGCTTTGTTGAACAACAGAAATTACAACAGCATACCAAGAATAAGCTTTTTCCACTTACGAATTTTTTCCTAAACATTTGATGAATTTTCAACTTTGGTTTTTCTACTGTTCTCTGGCTCATTTGCAAGCTATCTTTTGCGGTGTTCTTAACTTGCTGTTGCTGAATTTTCTTCCCATGTTTTATATATGTATGTAAGTAGTTGTGTGGCCGTAAGCGGATAGTCATTTTTCGGTCAAGGCGAAATTCAAGTGGAATTGGATAATCTTCGTTTCATGCCGAGGAAATAATGTGGCTTCTCGATTTACTTTCGTGTTATGCGAAATCTGATGTTGTCCCTTCCTTAAATTTAACATTTGCTAAGTTTAATTGGATTCCACCGGAAAATGTGGTGGAAAGCTGACTGATCAGACCTACTCTTCCACATTCAAAGTATGAGTTTAAAAAAAAAAATATGATATCACAAATTTAGTTCCCGTGAATATTTTTTGGTACAAATTCCAAATAAATACTTTCTCGAAACCTTGAATTACCTTAGACTCTTGAAGAGCGAGTCCATTGTGATGTGGTGTAATCGAAAAACAATATCAATATCAAAGAGCAATAAACTTCTCAAAAGGTGGATATTATATGAGGAGATTAAGCGATGAATCCAAGATGTACTGTTTTAGTTGCTAATTACTGTTTAGTAATTGCTGCAATTGTAGTAACTAACTAATTGTTACTGTTAGTAATCCGTAATTTGTCCAGTATCATCGGTAGTTTGCTCATGTTAACCCCCAGCCATAGAGGTATTGAAACCCTCACTTGTATTCAATCGTTGTAATTTGTATGATACATAGTGCACGACAGTGGCCTCTACTATGGAAGAGCTGCGACTCGTCTAACAAGCATATCAGCTTTTCATTTACTTATTTTACATATTTCTTCTAATATAATATTCTGACGACACTGAGAAAAATTACAATGAAATTCGACTAGAATTAATCGGTTTGTGAAAGATTTGATAAGATATATAGAGATAGATATTTACCTCTTCGAAATATGAAACGAAAGTGATCAGGTTCACTCCGGCCTTTCCGCCCAGGTTCAAAACCTCTTGTAGAACTTCGACGATTTTGCTTTACATATATTGCACATCACGAATTATTGATGAGAATAAGTAAAGAAAGGTGACGTCTTTACTCGTGACCAGTTCCTCTTTCTAACCAATTAAAATCATACAGCCGATTCTCCAGAGATCTCATGTGCCAAAATTTAATTTCACACCTTAATTTGTCACTGAGTTGTAGAGTTTTAAGCGTATTTGAACAAAATGAGGGATTGGTAATGGTCCTATTAAGAAAAGTGATCTTACCACTCACTGTTTCAACTGTATGCCAAATTTCATCAGGATAGATATATAATTTGTATACGAGTTATCGCTTCCTCGGACAGACAGACATCGCGAAACCGATTCGTCTCGTCATCCTAATGATTTTAGGGTACGTGGACAAAACTATGTGTATACTATAATGCAGCTTATTATCAGAGCATGAAAATTACTAAATTTTCTTAAGGTTAGCAGAGTGGTTTTGAACTCACATGTATTTGTGGTTTCGTAAATTACCGGTCAGTGAGATCCCGGGTCTGAGCGTTTCAGCAATGTGTATGCGAATATCTAAGCATCTGACAGCGCTACTTTGTTAAACTATCAATAGATAGATATGGTCAAGAGAGAATTTGAGCAACGGGTTTAGCTGTAGACTCTGGCGCTACAAGCAGTTCTAAATAATTTATGAGACCATTAGATCCCTAAAGCTTGAAATATGACCATCTTATCGTATTACGAGAAAATCCGTCAAGCAAATTGAGTCCATCGGACATAGGCCTTTCATTCTGTTGTATAAAAATTAATTGTCAATGGAGAAGGCGTTTCCAGTCATAGATTCAGAATAGAATATTATCACCAGTCGTCAATTTTATCACTTATCCGGAATCTTTTTTGAAGTTGTTTAGTCTTGCGAGCTCCTTTATTGGTTTCAGTTCTGTTCAGTATCAATTTCCTCGAACGAAGTTTGGGATTAGAAGCGTCATTTTGATACACTACTAAGTGAACTTAGAACTGTCTCAAGTTCAGGATTCATCACTACATTTAGTATGATCGATGAATCTAGTTACATCAGAAATGGACTTCTGGACATTCTAGGTTCAGTATCTAACGCTGTCTAAGCGAGTGTCTTACTTCCTAGCCCTTGTATAAGCTTTTTCGAAGATAAAGTTATATTTTCTTCTGTAGCAAACTGTTTGATCCTTCCATTCATTTTGCCATGCCGGCTGACTCCAAATAAATGCCACCTTCAATCGGTATTCACCGCAAATTAACAATTATTGATCAATTGACTTTCCTACAGGGTGTTTTGCTGTTTATTACTTCTTGTTAGCATTTGCTGTTGTCTCATCTACCCCAATCTATGTATATAAAAACATATTTCAGGATTACTACAATAACGAGACGTTATTGATTGAATGAGGCAGGTTTGCCGCAGGAGATTGCTTTAGTGGCCGGCAACAAAGAACGGACAAGAGAAAATATTTTCCAACTTCACACACGCACTGTGATAATTGCTCAACACTAAAACGAATGAATGCAATAAATGCTAAAAATGGGTAAGCAATACGTTTAGTCCGTATCTGTGGCCAGAAGCTAAACTAGCAGTTTCGATTTGAATTCTGCCGAGGTTGCCGCACCACACCGCCGCATACGGACTGTTATGATTTCAATTTCTCTTCAGTGTGCAATGAACAAATAAATACAAAAACAACAACAGCGTCATTATAAGCCAACCGGGGTCAATGAGGCACACATCGATTGCAGGTACAATGTATATATGCGCGTAAGTATATAAAAGTAAAGAGCAGGTATAATAGAAATGAAGGCTTGTGCATACATTGGCATTTGATACTTGGCGATTAGTCATCTTAAACAGCAACAAAATAAGAAGACAACAAAATTGAGGATTAAATAAGCGTGTCGAGTGTTGCAACAGCAGGAGGGGTGACCTGACCTCACCGGTATTGTTGCGAAAATAATTTGCCGAGCAGAACTAAATCTAAATTTGGTGTTTTTGCCAGCAATTGTGAAATTAGTTCATGCAGTAAAAGCAAATGATTTTATTAAAGGGATAATTGAATGGAAACCGTAACTCTTGGCAAAAATAAAATAAATTTTTAATGGAATCTTGAATTGCTATTTATCTGAAATTCTGTTAACTCTTCAGCTTCACTATGAAACTTCACTATGAAAATGCAAAAGCGAAGAGTGAATGTATCGAGTGCTATTGAAAAGGATATTTACGTATGGCTATAAATATATATGTGAATATTTGAAGTGGGGATATAAAAATAAAAGCTTTTTACTGTGCTGTTAAATGTCGGAAACGGTTTCAGTAGAAATAAAACCAATTAAAAGTATGCGATGAACACAAATCAAATATAGAAGTAATATTGTGTATATAATATACATGAAGCACAAACATTAGGGATGTTCATAAAATTCCCTATATGTACAAAATTTGTACAAAAGTTGAATCAATAAAATCTATTTTAATATACGCCAATTAGAGATTACTAGTCCTATTTATAGAACAAAGTTGCCATATTTATGGATCAAAAAAGTTTATATTGTACAAAATATAAGAAAAATTATATAATGGGTATCCAAGATATTTTAACAAAATATAAAGCAATTATTATTATATAAAGCAAAAACCGGACTTAAAAGAAAGAGTTTGTTTAAAATATGAAAGAATTAAATTTTTGAATAATTATTATATTTTTATTTTTTTTCATTTTGTATGCTTTAGTTTGTCGCGTATTCCAACCAGTCAGAGTATTATTTTTATACATGAAATAATGGATTCAAATAAATTGATAAATTTGTATTAATTTACAAAAGATTCGATCATTGGTTTGAGCCAAGAGAAATCTAATAGTTGTTAATATATATACATATAGGCTAAAGAATTTTTGAAATTTTATATTTTATATTGTGATATATTATACTCGATAATTTATTTCTTAAATAAGCACTTATGTGCTTAAATTGGAAATGCGAGGTATTTAAGGCGAATTTTTATTAAGTATGACTTATGATTGAGAAAAAAAATTTTTGAAATCACATCCAGTTAACTACACCAGTTACTGTTAGTAACAGTAACTACGGAAAAAATTTACTTAACATAAGCTTAAAATTTTGCCTAAAACTCGAATGTAAACACCCAAAAAATACAAGAATTAAACAAAACTTTTGAGCATCCCTAATATGAAAATTGGGCATACACATTATTATACATAATAGTTATAAAAATAGTTAGATGCCATTTCAACGAAATTTTATACTTCGCAGCCAGCGTTAAATGCACATCTCAAATGCCATAAATCATACGATATTTGTTAAAAAATAAAGTTTTGATTCTATGACAGTGGCATTATTATTGAAATTTTGCATATTTTTTACTTTGATAACGCCAAATATTAACACACATATGTACATAAACACAAGCAGAAAGAGTTGAGTACAAAAATAGGTTTTCTGATGACTAAAAAAGCGATAAAAAAGTATGCGTTATTAAAACAGCATATCGAATATTTCAATACATTTATTTATTTAACTTTTTACTAGACAAAATGTGCGTCACTTTGATAAACAACATTTGGATATTTTTCGGGCGAAACAGTGACTCTGTTTATAAAAACACAAAAATTCTTTACTTTATACTTGAATTTAATTGAATCTTTTTGTGTTGACGCCACTTTTGAAAAAAAATTTCTATTTAGTTGATAAAGAAATAAAAATTTAAGTGACAAGTTTTTGTGCTGTGTCTATGCCAGTTAGTCATTTATCATATCATATCTGATCATATCTGATCGGGGCGTCAATAGAAATTAGTGAACGTAACTACATACGTTCTGTTCTACAATGTTCTTATCAATGTCAGAAGTTACTACTTTCCTGCAGCAGCCTTCATCGGATTCACAACAATAAACTAGTCTGCTTATGACTAACTGTATTCCTCTGCACTTGATACTGCATTTGCAAAAAAAGTATGAGTAAATTTGCGCTTGACTCTTTATAAGTTACGTAGGCTCCCAATCAGCTCAATTTAGAGTCTAGAGTAATAACTAACTGTAATACTTGACTGAAAAATGAAAATCTAATTCCCAATTAACAGTTTTAGTACACAAATTTTTTAAACATATCGAACAAGTTCAAGGCTTAGTAGAGGGGTATTAATTGTTAGTTTTCCCCTCAATTTATCGAAACTAAGTAAGAACTCGTAATGGTAAATCTCACAGCAACTTAATATCCCATGCAATGAATGATAATCTATCACTCTGCTCCATTAAAAGTCGAAAATTTGTTGGAGTTTTTACGCTCGAATTGATGCTTAGAACGCGCACACACATATTATTCGAAAATTTCCAACTTCCGTTTTTGCCATTACAACAATACGAACGATTCTTCCCAATCATTGGTTGCAGCTATCTTCTTTACTTATTTCTATGATTGCGTCCTGCCACTGAATTCATATTCTTTCCGTTTTCATTTCTTGTCCAACTGAAACTTTTAAGTTATAAAATTGTTTTACGTCAAAAGTTTGAGAAAATTCTCGCAAATTGCATTTCGACCACTAATCGTCGCATTCCGTTTTTCTTCATTCTACAAATCTTCTTCTACACTTTTTTGCAATAAACCCATGCTGCATTGCATGGCAGGGCATTGTTTGTGGCATTGAATTGTGTTACATTGTTGTTATTGCAGACTGCGCGCAGTACATTTTCACGCCACAATAACGGACCGCAGTCAAATTTCTGTTTCTACCTCCCGCCAGTCTGCGCCGAGTCTTCCTGCTATCGTTCTGTATTGATCCCTCTATGAACTGCGTTTGGCCATTATATGGCCATTATAACGCTATTGAATGATACAGACGGCGTCAATATTCTTTACTCGCCACAGTGTGTTGCACTTTTCAATGAACTCTAACCGGTCGTGCTGCTTCCTAAAGAACACAATGTCCGCGGTGGTGGGCGTGGATTTTTTATTGTCTTTTGTTTTGTTTTCTTTTCCTTCTTCTGTAGTCTCAAGCAGCTTAATCTCATCACATCAACTAATTTATGTAGGAAATTACTTTAGTTCGATTTTACTAACCATAACCCGGTCTTCATTCTTCTCGATCCATCTATTGTCGCTTTTATATCATTTACAACAGTAAAATGGTAAAGAGCATTAGAGGAGCATTATTTCTTTTTAATACATTTTATTATACAAGTTTTATGTTATAAAAAATTGGAAGTCGAAAACAAAAAAAGGCATGTTTTATATAGAACTTGAACTAAATTTGGTTGATAAATATAATAAAACAATAAGTCGCGACACAACTCAAAACCATACTTAAAAACTGTAAATAAGAAATGCACTTGAAACATATTAACAAAATAAAGCAAGTAGTGAAAAGATCAGTTCGTTTGAAACTGAACTCTCGCAAATCGAAACAGTGTGAATGTGACATATTAGCCTATTTCCGAACTGCTAGTAGCTGCCAACTATCAGGAAGAAGAATAATGTGAAAATTATTCTCACTAAGAAAAAAGTTATTCTCACAAAGACCGAAATAACGAAAAAGTAAAGAAACTAGCAGAAATTAGCAAGAAAACTTCTCAGTGTTGTTTTTAATAGCCACAACATACAATATGAATAACAAGTAAGAAAGAGCTAAGTTCGGGTGTAACCGAACATTTTATACTCTCACAATGTGCAAGGATCAGAGGCGGGGAAATGTTTTCAGGTGCTGGCATAAATTTATATTAAAAAATGTTGCTGAAGAATTCAACATTCATTATTCGACGAAATTGTCAATGGATTGCAACCATGTTTGTTATCTTATTAACTTATACTACTGGTCATGGACTCATGTACTTTCATTGTTATATTTTGCTTCGTGATATATGCGATATAAACTGAACCAAAGTTGTTTAATGAATATATTAGATATATGAGGAAAAAGTCAACCAGAGAAAAGGAAATCATTAGATTAGGAATAAGGGGTTCAGACCATGGTCTAGACCGATTTCTTTCATATTTCGCGTGAATTCACATTACGTTTAAGAAAACATATCTACTTAATTTCATTAAAATATCACACATATTGACCAACATAAATGGTTTAAAGTCAGGTGGAAAGTCGGGAATTCTTATATCGGGCATTTTTGGGATAGAGGAAGATCTGCACTGGTCATATTAACTCTTTTCATTATTCAAGTATATTAGGGAACATGTTTTCACCCAATTTTGTGAAGGTAACTCACATAGTGATCGACATATTCGGCATAAAGTCTGAGAGAATAGCGAAAATCATTGTATGTAGTAAATGGGAACTGGGATAATTCGTAGACCGATTTCACACATTTTCGGCAGTAAACTATGGTATATTCAATATTACACGTTCACTTAATTTTGCTAAGATATCTTACAGATTTACTGTTATATATGGTATAAAGTCTACCGGAAGATTGAAAATCTGTATATTAGGTATATGGAGACTAGGGGAAGTATTTACCCGATTTTCACCATTTTTGATACCATTATACACTATTATCATGGAAAGATAATAGTCCAATTTCATTACAATATCTTAGAGATTTACCGATATTTTCGGAAAAAAGTCCGATAGAGGTACCATTTATTGGGTATCTGGGGGCTTGAAAAGTTGGAATCCGATTTCAACTATTTTCACCCATGATATGGCATATCTTGAACGTACTATTCGCGGAAAACTTTATTCCAATATCTTAATTGATGCTCGATTTATCTACCTTAAAGTGAAAGCATCAGATGAAACTTAAAATTGTGTTATATGAGAAGTAGGCGTGGTTTTTATCCGATTTCGTCCATTTTCACAATGAGACATAAGAATGCAAATATAATGTCACGTACCAAATTTTGTTGAAAGCGGTTAAGGCATTCTTGAGATATGGGATTTGTTCTAAAAGTGAGCGATGCCACGCCTATCACTAAAACTTTACACGGATTCCTATTAGAGATATAAGATTTAAAGTTTCTGGCGTGTTCCTTCAGCGAGTTACACTGCACTGCACTGCACTGCACTACTCAGCACTTTAAATAGTTTTCAACATAACTTTTGTATGGGAGATAGGCGTGGTTATTATCCGATTTTACTCATTTTCTCAGTATATGAGGAGATGCTCGAAAAACTTACTCGGGGTAAGTTAGACTGATATAGTTTTATCGGTTTCTGAGATACATATTAAACTTGTTGGGGGGCGGGCCATGCCCACTTTTACAAAAATTGTTTTCCCACGGTGCTTAGCTATAGCACTTTATCTGTTTTCGATTAATGGCATTTTGTGGGCGTGGCAGATGTCCAATTACGCCCATCTGCAATACCAACCATCTTACGGTGACAGAGAACACGTGTACCCAGTTTCTTCCAAAATATTTTAATTTTTACTCGAGTTAACGTTTGCAAAGACGGACGAACAGACAGTCACTCTGACTTCAACTCGTCATTTCATCCTGAACATTTATATATGTATATATGTCTATATGTAACTCGATTAGTTCTAGGTGTTATAAACAACCGGTAGGTCAGCAAAACTAATATACTCTGTAGCAACATGTTGCGAGAGTATAAAAATTTCACTAGCGGAAACTAGCGGCTCTCTTCGCTTCTAACGCTCTCAACGTCTGCTCTTCTGCTAGTTTTTTTATTATTCTTTCTCTTTACAGCATATAAATCAACTACCAATAAAGATATCGGAGCGAAGCTTTGCACAAAGAGGGTAAGCCATCTCACGTCTAAAAATTGTCGAAATCGTATTATAACGATTATATTATATACTTTTCAAGTCTCCAGATAGCGAATATGTGGACACAGTGAGTATAGCAGACTTTTTACCGAAAATATCGATCAGTCTGCGAGATATATTTTGGAAATTCAGAACAAATCTCTGCCTGAAAATATTGTGCCCTGGTGTAAAAAATTGGTAAAATCTAGTAAATACTTTCCCTAGCTCTCATATACCTAAAACATTTTCAAACTTTCGGTTGATTTTATATTGTATATATCGATCAATCTGCCAGGTATCTTAATGAAAATCAAACAGGGTCTTTTCCTGCTAATACCTTGTTCTGATGCCAAAAATTGATAAGATCGGACCAGTACTTCTCCTAGCTCCCAAATAGCTAGTATGGCAGTTTTCAAAACTCAGTGTATAGCGGCCAATGTAAGACATCCTAGAAAACTAAAATTAGTTAGCGTATAACCTTGAATATACTAGTTTGGTGGGAAAAATTAGTCAATCGACATACGAATTACCCCAGCCCCTATATATTACAAATAATGATTATCGTTATTCTAGTGGACTCTACGCCGAATATGTCTGTCTAATTATGAGTTTTTCAATATTGAAAATGTTATATACTCTGATCTCCAGATTTGTGACTTTCCAGCTGGCCTTAAACCGTATCTACAGGTGTGTGATATTTTAATGGATTCAAGTGGTTTCTTATCCATAATATGGTTTAGAGATGAATATGAATGAAATCGGTCTAGACCTTAGTGATTTGACCTTGGTTGACTTTTTATTCATACGATATACATTCATATAAATTTTCAGACACATATACACATTCATATATAATATAAACAATATATCAAATTGCTTTCGTTTGATTGAGTTTATATCGTAAATATCTCCCTAGTTGTCTCAACAAAATTAAATGAGAATATTTCATTAGTATTATGTCATTCGGTAATAAAAATTATCGCTGTTGTACCTTACCACAACACTAATATCATGAATATAGATGATCTATCTTAGCTAGATTGACTATGAGAATATGACCTAAAGTACGAGTTCATATGACGCCAAATATGATTGCAGTCCATTCACAGTTTCATAGAATAACACATGTTGAATCCATTTCCAACAGTTTTTAATATAAAATTTTGTCAACACCTGAAAAGATGCCCCGGCTTTGATCCATAAAAATTGCAAGAGTATAAAATGTTCGGTTACACCCGAACTTAGCCCTTTCTTACCAGTTTAGGTTAAGAAACGACGAGCTTTCCAGCAGAAACTCGGCGAACTATTGATAGTATTGATAGTAATACAGAAATGGATCTATAGATAACGAATAATTCATAGAAATTTATTATGTAAATTTATGGACCGATTGTATCCACTTTGGTATTTTCTTTTTGGTACGGACGACATAGATGTACTACTACATTTAATTAATATCTGAGATATCTACTTTAAAAGTAACCGGATAGACGGAAATAGTCACGTTCGGTATATGGGGGCGTTGGACAATTTAACTCTATTATAACTTGGAATTTCTAGAATTTTCTAATTAGCTTATCTGCGGTAAATTAAATTATTCGAGATGATGTTTGCGGCAAATACTTCATAAAAGCTAATTGTGAATACACAAAAAGTTCGCGGCAGCTGATTTTTGTTTACGATTTTTTGCGTGTTTAAATTGCCACGTTTCGATACTTCTACTACTTCTACTTCTTACTATTTCGATTACTTTTAACAGATTTCAAACGACAATTACAGGATGTCTCTTGACGTCCCCTATCGCACATTTACACAATGAGGCGTGAATGCTCCCGCTTAAGGAGCACAACGAACTCTTATCCAAGCAATTTCTGCTGGTATGCTTTGGCAGATATCATCCCTCCAGTCACCTGTTTCGAGCGGAATCACTTCCTAGGAACATCAAGATAACTTTCCGGCAATATGTCGATGAGATACAGCATTATGTCGACCAAACTTTGGACGCAGAACAAGAGCTCTAGATGCCGCTTGAAACCAGAGTGACCCTTACGCAACTTTGTTCTCGATACTGTAGCAGTTTGAACTCCTACCTATCCAGAGACGACCCCAACATATCAAACTTATGTCCTGCATGTAACCACCTCTTTGCATGCCCCATGAAACCAACTCACCTAACCTCACCTTTTTTCTATCGTCCGACCCGGTCGAAATAGCTCATTTCCTGGGCCTAGCATTAAATGAATTCCATTGCAGTTACTTTTGCGCTTTCCCCCAAAACAGTGTCTAAATATTCGCTACAACAATAACAAACATTTTTGCGGTGTGGTAGTGTGAACTAAATAAACAGCAACATAAATTTTATTAAGAGAAGATTGCACATGAATTAAGCTGTATGTACATATATGTAGTTCGATTTTTAAATACACTACATTGCTTTAGATCCCTGAAAACTATTGTTAGGAAACATATTTTTGTATGGCTCCATCAATGGTGAAATTAGGCTGAGGCTTTTTATTGCACACGCGGCAGAATAATCTACCTTTTACGCGTCAAAAAGCCAAATGCCTACACACGTATAAAGTAATCCATGGGACTTTTTTACTTTCATACCTTGTGCCCGATGAATACAATCCATTCAATAAACTCTATGCGCAAACATAAGTATTATACAAATGCATACATATGTGTATATAGCTTATAAAGGTGTATATAATATACAAAAATATATATGAACTTAACGAGCGTGCAACCAAAATTAAAAATATAAATACGCTACAAAACAAACACTGCCGAAGGAGCAAGAAAACTTTATGTGACGAGCTCATGTCAAGTGTTAAGCCCTTAGACATTCCAATGGTCGACAAATGCATACACTCCACATGTATCACTCCACTCCACTCCACTCCACGTAGTTGCATATAACATGTAGACATGTAACATGTAGAGGCTATACATACTTATGTCTACTTAAATTTCATTGAATTATTATCGCAGTAAAAAGATTAAATAAGACCAGTGACAATCACAACCATTGTCTGCATTTGTTGGTTTTGTTAATTTATCTGCTTTTTTGTTTTCCTTTTATATTTACACCTATAAGAGAGCAACTTTTTGCTTTGTATGAAATTAGTCGAATTTTTATTTTCTACTAATAATGGGAGATATCATTACATATATTTTAGAGTAAATAGATATTCTTCCATTATATATCCGTTATATCATTCTGGGTATCATCTCATCAATTCAATGCTGATGCAAGAACCCATCAGGTATATACATATATATACAATATATATAATATGTATATAATTGGTAACTAGAGAAGTTTTTAAACAAATTATAAGATCTACTATTTCGAGCTGGACGACAATGCTCAACCCAAGCAATTCAAAGATAAATCTATTAAGGTAACACAGATACCAATATGTCAATCAGCTTTCTACATAGCGTAATGTGTATGCATACATATGTAAACACATAAATGTAACTGTTTATGAAGTGAAACACATTACATAAAATTGTGAACAAACGACACGTTATCGATCACAGATAAGGTCTACGATATATAGAATATTATACGCTACCTGAGATATAGAGGAAACAAGTTACCTGTGTCATGTTAGGAATGTTTGCGAGTATTCATAGCACACACATATTTCTACCGAATAAATGAAACTTGACTCCGAGCCTAGGTTTAATAATATTAGAAACACTCATTTAATTTTCAGTGACGGACGTGACATAGTCATGTTTTAAAACGCTTTAGTCGATAACAAAACGCGAGCAAATGTTTTCGTTTGTTATCATATTGTAACACCAAATTAACCCGTCTTGCAAATTTCCTTACACCCTACCTGTTTCCCGCAAAAACAGAGTCCCTCCACAGCTTTCAAAGTTTTCGTTCTACAATAGTGTGAATGCAATATACTAGTTAAAACTTTTAGAGGAAATTTTTACACGATGGAAATGGACATAATCATTTCTAAAGGTAACAACAATGACGTTTCGAATAAACTGTAATTATAATGGTACTCATTCTTTCAAGATATTGATATATATAATCTTTCCAAATAAGCGTACTTATGCATTTGCACCTACATACCTGTAAATAAAATATTGTTTTTTGTAGATAGGATACTTACAATATATTATAATTAATAAGAAAGGTACTTACAGATAATGAACATATACGTTTTATGCCATGCAAGACTTTGAGCAAATTCATTTAGTCTTATTTCGCTCTAAAACACTTCTATTCTGAGTATCGGCGGGCTAATTTTTTTACTTCAAAAGTTTTATTTGACTGGAGTAACAGGTTTCGAATACTTTTATGAGGCATTGTCACACATAACATTTCATGAGAGCAGATTTGCAAATATGTCACCAAGCGCAATTAAATACAATTGTCTTTTATTGGATTTTATTTAAATATTACATTTAACTAATGTACTTCTAATGTACTTCTAAAGAAAACTAAAGTGCATGACCAAAAATGTTTAGTTCATATATAGGTATTTACATGCATATGTAGATGTTTGTTTTCATACCGATCTACACAATTTTTATTGACCTTGACCGCATTTGTCAAATGAAAGTATCATTATTTGTATCCACTTATTGCTTTGGAGGAGAGAAATTTTGTTTTAAAATTTTGTTGTCAATTGAAACACCATAACTAAGCAAAACATACATATGTATAAAATCATGTAGAGCATACATATACTAAAGTATATCTTTATTTACTTGCATGCAAAGGTGCACTGTCGGCGATTACTATTTCATGAATTCAACTTTCACTTTCCTTTGAAATCACTCTCACTTGTCATAGCTTTTCCGGACACTAATCTACCACTCGCACTTGTATGCACCGCCTTTATCAGCATTTATGAGCAATAGGAATTCGCGCATATTATGTACTTCCAAATATTACATTAGTACTGCGGGTATTGCGGATTATTGAAAGGGTTCGATGCGTTTCTTGTCTGCCTTTTCCGTTTGTTTGGGTAACACAGCTGACACAAAAGCAGTAACCTGTCTTTTCAATTGGAAGGCTTACCAATTTTTTACGCTCAAACACAAAAATACTAGTTTACAAGAAATATAAATTTAGAAAAAAACAAGCGAATGCAATAAAAAGGCAAAAAATAAAAACAGAATCATCGCTTCCTACGCTTTCTTTAAGCATTCTTGTTTTTTACTTGAATCTCACTTCTTGCACATAACACTTCTTCTGCGTTTCTTTATGTCTCGTGCCTTAAAAACTGAACTAGAAAAAACAGAAATTTTGTTGATCTAGGAATATATTCCACATGAGCACTTAAAATAACTAATTGCAATAGGAAATTGAACCGAAATTACAGACCACTTGAGTTTGTTACATTTTTCGATTAATATATTTCCTCCCGAAACATATCGTTAATTTTCCGCAAACTAAACTTTACGCATACGAAGAAAGTTGATGAATGAAATAAAATTACGAGCAAAGCAAATGATTTTGACATTCTTTCTGATACAAAATTCGAGAAATCTAAACAAAACCAATTGGCCGTAAATACAAAGCAGAGCGACATCTGTACGTGACAAAAGGTGTAAACCTTATAAGTCCAAAGTAAATAATTATATAAATATACACATTATTTTCTGCATATTTCTCAATATCATGGAATTAACACAATTACACACAGTAGTAATTGTTCAATGAAAATTAAAATCAGTTCAAGAAGGACAAAATAGAAGTGAACACAAAAAGAATCGCAGTCGCATTTATTTTATATGGCAAGCTTCAATTTTGACAGCAATTTGTTTTGATTTTACTTTGCTTATGAAACTTCTGAACATTTTACATTAGAAATATTAAATAAGCATTCTGTAAATATTAAATTAAAATGTTAGCTGCGGCAAGTAATGCAGCAGCATCTGCTTCTGGTATTCCCGACAAGGCATGGCAACCACATTTTGTAACACTCGAAACAACGTAAATAAAATATTACTGTTTATTTTATCAATATATTATAAAGCATGCATATTTGTGTTATAGCATGGGCGAAATTACGGTCGAACTTTATTGGAAACATGCGCCCAATACATGCCGCAATTTCGCTGAACTATCACGTCGTGGTTATTATAACAATGTAGTTTTCCACCGAATTATCCGTGATTTTATGATTCAAGGCGGTGATCCAACAGGTACTGGACGTGGCGGCACTTCAATTTATGGTAACGAATTCCCTGATGAAGTTCACTCAGATCTTAAGCATACCGGTGCAGGAATATTATCAATGGCCAACTCTGGGCCGGACACAAATGGTTCGCAATTCTTCATTACATTAGCTTCTACACAGTGGCTAGATGGAAAGCACACGATATTTGGACGAGTGTACTCAGGAATGCAGGTTGTAAAACGTATCGGAATGGCCGAGACTGATAAAAATGATCGCCCAGTAGATAGTGTGCGAATAGTAAAAGCGAAAGTGGAAAAATACTGATTGTGCATACAACTATTATATTCTATACTATTATGTAGTTAAGATATTAATTTTATAACTTTTATAACTGTTTGTAATACTTCGAAGTGTGTGTGGTTAAATAAGGGGACAGGCGGTTTTCGGCAAATTACCATTTACCACCAACGGTTGGTCCTACATAGTGCCATCGAGCATATCCACAAGGCGCTTAATTTCTCGACTAAAATTAAACAAATAATATTCAAATATTCAAAATGGTCGAATTGGTCGTTTGTTAGAAGGTAGCTTACATTCTTTGTCCTAACTGCTCTGTTGGCTTCATGGACTTAGTAATTTCTTCTGTTTTTGCCATAATGGTGTACATGCATTTAATATTAGCATCCATACTGTCAGTAAGTTTATTTACTGCGTTTTTATGCACCTCCACGTTATCAGCGGTAATTGAAGATATCTAGGAAGCAGGTATTATTATAAAATATTTAAAATATTTGAGATTAACTTACTGAATGCAGCAAATTGCAAAGGTTTTCCATCAAATTATCTACTGATGCAGCCAAATATTGTGCTTCGATCTCAATGTCATTTAAAACATTCGCATCGATTTGAGGTCGCTGAGTTTGTAAGAAACGACGCGTAAGCAAGCCACCACTCACATTAGCGGCTGATGGTGTGCTATTATGTGAAGCATAACTCTGTTGATCTGAATAATACAAAACGTATACGTTACTGTAAGACATTATTTTATTTAAACCTACCGCTCCGTATTTTTTCCTCTAAATTATCAGCTACAAAGTGTCGCATTTCTCCATCGGTGCTGGTCGCACCTTCCAACTCATAAGGAAAAGCTATAATAGATAATGTTGTTTAGAAAAATCAATATTTGGGTTCTTATTGGTTTTACAAGAATCGCAGTGCAATGAATTGGGTCGCTTAGGTGTTTTATTATCCTCGTAGGAACTATCTTTGGAGTTTGAGTTGTCATCTTCATCGTCATATTCAACACCTGGTTCACCAATAATGGTCCGTTCGGTTTTAACACCTTCTGTATTAGTTTGTTGCATATCTTGTGATGAAATATCCATATCTGGATATTGTGCAAGAAAAGGAATTTCACTATATGATGAAGGTTCCATAGCGCTCGGTGGAGTCTTTCTTGTTCTGTGTTTTGGGCGCTCTTTTGGACTATAATTGTTGTCGTCTGTTATATCTGGTATACCATAGCGTGGTCGGATAGGAATGTCTTGACTTCTACGGGACATTTCCATAAAAACTAAAATTTAAATATGTAAGCACATCCCTTTAGTTTTTCGCAAAAAAGCCAAATTAGTAATGAATTACTATGCAATCAGCTGGTATACAAACAACTTAACCCGCCAAAGTGATGGTTTGAAACAATAAACTATAAATGAATATAAATAATAAGATTCCATCAAAGACAATACAAATGTGTCTTTTAAAAGAACCGTTGTATATTAAATACTAGTAACGTGGAAATAAATTAAAACATTTGCCCATTTTATATGTATTTTGGGGCTCACATTTACATTTTTCACAGTGCAATGTACGCGTTAAAAATAGCTGAAGCTGAATTGCAACTGCACCAGTATAAAAAAATGAGAGTTGCCTAACATTTTGTTTCTCTTTACTTTGTTCGCTTGAAAACTTTTCATGTTGACGTACTTGTACAATTACAGTACACTGCGCAGCACTTAAATTATTACAGCACATTGAACTTATCTGTCAAAGCAAAAGTCTGAAGCAAAGAAATGCAAATGTTGTATGTGAAAGGCCCTTTATGTTTTTATACTTTGACAAACAGCTGTCGCCAATTTTATTACATATTTCTTTCATTTATATTATTTTTCATTTGGTACGAAATTAATTTTGTAATTGTGTATGAATTAATTATGTATTGAATCTGTTAATATGAAAAATAATGTGAAAATATGAAAAAACACGAAATATTAAACATCATTAAAAGTACGGAAAGCAAAGAGTTCAATCTCACATATCACACTATTTGTTTCACTTCGACGTCAAAGTATGAACCATCAAGCAAAACGAGGAAAAGTTTGTGTATGAAGCAGGTATTAAGGCCCAAATGACGAATCTAATAGTAACTTTTGTATACGTGTATAACCAATTATACACTAATTACACTATATCTAAGTTAATACATACATATATTTACACACGATTGTGCAAGCTTAACAAAAATTTAATAATTTTATAAAACTTTATTAGGAGCATTATTATATTCTTTAAATTATGTTACATATTCATTCACGTATAAATAATACGTATATCCACGAAATTCTTTACAAATTTTAGCGTATCAGTAGAGATTCACTTATAATAACAATCAGCATTGATTTCATGGATGGCATTTTATATGGCGTATGCACGAAAGAGCAAATTAATGAACTAAAAATGAATGGAAAGAGGAAGTTTTGGGAATTAATTAGCAAATAATACTTGAATTCCAACATAAGCTCTTCATTTGGAAACGGGTAGGATCTTAAAAGCTCAAATTGTTGATCGGGTACGTAGTACGTCAACAGTTGTGTAAATGGAAATTAAAAGACTGTTAAAGTCGTCTAGTCTGATACTGTCGTAAAAAAAATATTTCCCATTTCGTTAATTCCGATGGTAGCACAGGTTTTGTTTTGAAGCATTGTAAGTGTCACACTTTTGACACTATTAAATTCTGGCACGAAAGTAAAATCGCAAATAAAAGCAACGATCACTTAATTTATCACAAATAAATAGAAGATCAAATCTTCACATAATTATTAACGGTACGAAATTATTTTACATTTAATTCTAAATTTTATTATTACCCACTGCAATTTTCAACATAATAAGTAACAGCTAAGATACTTGTTGCTTACGTACACGTAGGCTTTTATTGCTCAGTACCTGAAAATTCCATTTTGGTGTTTCCCATTCCGACTCGAGTTGGGAAAATTTCTATATTCCTTTGATTTTACGTTCTCAAATCTTTGTACGCTTCATTTAAGCGGTGCAGAAATATATTTTTCATTAGCTAATTTTTATTCACCATTGTCTAAAATATTTCTGTTACATTATGCATATTTGAATATTACATACAAAAAATAGATGATAAAATTCATATTTCAAAACATGTAAATATTTATTTGAAACCGGGAGCAGTTGCATCCATAAAAGGGAATTCAAATTAAAAGAAAGCCGAATTACGTAGTAGTGAATCGTTACAAACATGAACACAAAGCATGTTAGCCGAGCACGAGTAACTTGGTGCCCTTCATCTTTTCTCGTCGGCCCCTTTGCCAAAAAAAATATGTGTGCAACAAAAGTCTTCGTGTACGAATCCGATATTAAAAAATTTTACATAAAATATTTAATCTATTTAAAATGTAAAGTAAGAGTAGTTCACTTTACCTATAGCGTAGTACACATATCACAGAGCATTTATATCTTTTAGTACTATGGAAATACATCTCTGCGTATTTGTGCTAAATTCTTCACAGTTTTGTCGAATCGTCGTTGAGTGTTGGTGAACGTGTCGCGTGTATACGTCGTTTGCGTAAATTTAGTAAAATAAAGTTTGGTGTATATTAAGAAAAGTATAAGTGCATAGAAAAATATAAATAATAAATCAAGCTGCGGCATATCGAACTGCATGCACTCCAATTCAAACGTCTATACCCTAATGCCTATGCGAATATCTGGCGAAAAATTTGTATAAAAAAATTTCGTAACATGAACATAAATAGATCTCGGTCGTTCGCAAAGTCGTAGTTGTCAAGTTTTCACATAGTAGAAAGTCGGCCTCTGGTAACATTTTGGTTAATCTGGTGAAACATTTGTGAAAAAAATATAGTAATTTAGAAATATATGGTAAAAAGTCAGCCGATAAAAGTTAATTGGAGTTTCAATAGTGAAGTCGTTTGGGATTGCTAGAACGATAGTCAATATCTTCAGAATACAAATAAAACTCAGCAAAACGATTACAAAAAATATTTAATTTAATATATAAAGTAAAATAAAAGCAGTGATGGTTTAACGCAAATGCTTATTCCCGTAACACAGCCGCTGTCGGGCAGCTTGTGGGTTGAGCTAGTTCAACGCTGTGCGAACCAAATTTTGGGCAGGCCAGCACCAATGTGTACGTATACGAAACGAAATTAGTTGCCTTTTAACTCAATATAATAATAAAGATAAATGTAAGAAACAGTGTATAATTAAATCTAGCATACATTACCAATGTTTTTAATTATGTTTCTGATATTTGTATATTCTCGCAACATATTTAGAATAGAAACCCCGTATTCGTGGTTAATATCGGTATCGGGTGATAGGAAAGATTTTCCAAATGAAGAATATACAGTCGCCCAATAAAGTCTTCATACACCTCTGAAAAATGAAGTCCTGAGCCATCTATGCACAATGGAACAGCAAAGTACATACCAAAAAATTCCAATTAAGAGGAAACATATTTTGACCAATTAAAAAAAAGTTTTTTATTTGTATTAAGAATATTTCATAAAAACTAATATACTCTACCAACAGTTTTGTTGTTGTGGAAGTATAAAAATTGTTTTCAAAATACAAAACAGTTGCATACGGCAGTTCTGATGTACAGTCATATGAAAAATAATAGGGAGATGACCGACCTACATTAAAATATTTCAAAACCGTGCTATGGTTTAATATAAAAAAAATTTGGCAGAAATTGCTCATTTATTTTCTTGTTGGGATGTTGAAAAAGCAAAGAACCGTTATCAAAGAACAAATATTTTGCGTCTCTTCATAATTGTTGATAATTTTGAGAAGTGGGTTCAGTTTAGCCTGTGCGAAATAATAGAGATGCGAAAGTTGGCTAAATAATTTCTTTCAAATATTGAAGATTTAAATATCTATAATCGACAAGGTTATAAGATATATAATGAAATATAATTATATATTTAATGAAAAACGAAATATTATAGTTTAGTGATTCAAAATGAGCAGTTCACGGCATTGTACCGTTCTGCTTCAAGGCAAATAAAACACCGTTACAAAGAGATTTTCCTACCGAAAAATAGACGAGACGTTGAAATACTCTAAGATAATGGTGGAAAATGCAATAAAATATTGTATAAACTGCAAAAGGAAACACGCGTACGAAAACCAAAGATTTTACCAACTATTGAAAATAATATAGTGAGAATTGTGAAAAAAAACCCATTTGCGTCTTCAAAAGACATAAAATTCTAATTTTCTTTAAACGTTGATAGGTCCAGCATTTGCAAAAGACTCAATTCAAAAGATTTAAAATCGAAAAAACGGAGGAAAGTACTTCATCCGTCAAAAAAAAATTTTTTCTAAAAGGCTACTTTTTGCTCAAGAGCGTGCCAACCGTCCAGTGGAGAAATGTAATATCCTATGGTCAGATGAGTCTAAATGTAATAAGTTTTATACTGATTTGGTGCGCAATATATCCAAAGACTAATGACCACCGCTTTCGAACCACAATACAGAGTTAAAATCATTAAACATGGAGGAGAATCCAGCATGGTTTGGGGATGTTTTACTACAACCTACTATGGTGTAGGTCCGATATTTGGATTCGGATTCCTTAGATTGAGTAGACAATGACAGCAACCACTTATTGCAATATTTTAAGTGAAGTTATTTTACCCTATCCTGAAGATAATATGCAGCTTCGATGAGTGTTCCAGCAAGACAATGACATGAAAGCACACGTCAAAGCTGTTAAAAAAAAAGGTTCTTAGATAACAACATTAGCACATTAAGCTGCCCTGCTCAATTGGATTTATATCTAATTGAGAACTTGTGGTGAGAGATAAAAGTAGCATTTGGGGGTAAAAAATCAATAAATAACAATGCCCTCTGCTCACTGGTAAAGAAAGCATGGGAAGCTATTCCCCGGACCACATACCAAAAATTGGTTGAATCTATGTCTTGTCGATGTCGGGCCCTTATACATAATAAAGGATTAACAGTCAAATACTAAATAATCAAAATACCTTAACAATCAAATAATGTTAAAAAATGTGTAATTAAACTTTTTTTTAAGCTAATTTCCGTACTTTCAGTATTTTCGCGGAGCTATTTTTTTTAATGAATAAAGAAAATTGTGTTGAAATACGGCAACTAGTTACCAATTATCATAAAAACAAAAAATCTTGAAGTGAGATAGGAAAACCAGTAGAGCGTCCAAAGTCAACCGAAAAATATACAAAATATACCAAGCAAGTCTGATTGCGGTCGTCTATTTAAGCTTTCATAACGACAAAGTCTCAAATTTCGGCTATAGAAATTGCACAAACTTTGGAAAACTCTGATATTTCTTCAATGCATCCAGAAACTGTACAGAAGTGTTTGAGAGATAGTGGATTTCATAGCCATGTACCCAGAAAGAAACTGTTTACTAATGCAATTAATTTTTTGTATTGGTGATTGTGTTGTTGATGTTGCAGTAAAATACGTCAACGTCTTATTTGGTGATGGAAGCAAGTTCAATCGTGATGGAAACCAAAAGTATGGCGCAAAAACCAACAAACATTATTGTCAAAAATCTTGCTTCCAAACTCAAAAATGGAGGCGGTTCCGTAATGGTGTGGTATTGCACGTCAATACGTCAAATTGCAATAGTAATGAATCGTATGGTGTGAATGAATTCATTGTGGTAATCCGCAGATGAAATGGGCCTTGCAGAGGGTTGGTACTTCCAACAGGACAATGACCCAAAGCATCCACACGTGTTGTTCAGGAATGGCTACATGCCTTATATAAACTTCATTCTCTTCTCCAGTCTCCTGATTTGAACCCCATAGAGTATTTATGGGATGAACTGGATCATAGCATTAAAAATAAGCAGGATCTTAAAAACGCACTACTCCAGGAATGGGGTCCTATTTCAAAAGTTTACATAAAGAAATTAGTTTTTTCAATGAAAAATAGATTAAACGCTGTTCTGCAGAGTTAATAAGGTCCTTAAATATTTATTTAAATATTATCATAATTTTTTTTTGTAGCAAATACGTTTTTGTATGGAGTATGTAGACTTTTCTGTATTTTGAAAACAATTTTTATGAAATATTCTTAATAAATATACAATTTTTTTTAATAAATAGGTCAAAATATCTGTTTAATTTTAATTAGACGTCGTTTGGTATGTATTTTATTGAACCATTGTGCTTAGATTGCTCAGAATTTCAATTTTCAGGGTGTATGTAGCCTTTATTGGGCGAGTTTATTTATATAGATATAGGGTTTTTTGGTTTAATGTCGCAAAAGTGCTAACGCATCCAACCCAAAGTCCGGATCATAATCCGATAGAGCATTTCTGGGACTACGTTGAAACCGATCAATATGGTATCAATACCATTCTTGGTTACGGGGATATATCAATATATATTCACTGTCACCGCTTGTCCCAGCTTCTTTTTTTTAACTGTATATTAATGAATTTCAGAGAGCATCTTTCTCTGATAATAATGTACCCTTACGTTAAAAATGGTTAAAATCGGATCAATACTTCCTTTTGCCCCCATATACCTAATAATTCCGATTGACTTAATATTGTATATCGACAATGTGTAAGGTATCTTAATGGAATTCAGAGAGCAGATTTTCCCAATAATAATGTTCCCCTGTGTCAAAAATGCGTAAAATCGGGTCAATACTTTTCCTAGTCCCCATATACCTGATATACTGTTTTTCAAACTTCCTTTGGCTTTATTCCGTACATATCGATTAGTATACCATTCCCACGACAGTCGGTTCTACGTAACCGGTACGGATCCGGAATTTTATACGGTCAAGGACTGTCAACACGGCAGAATTCCTCAAAATTATTTGGAGAATTTTTTTGCCGGTACAACAGCAACATCAGTCTGCGAAATATTCCAATGAAATTCAGAAAACATCTTTTTATAATAATATAAAATATATAATAATAATATAAATATATTAATTAATATTATATTATTATTATATTATATAATAATATATTATATAATATGTATATATATATATATATATAAAATATAAATAATATTTATATATAACATAAAATGGCGATAAAAAGTTCAAAATGAATTTACGCGCAGCAAAAATTCGGAAAGATGAGCGTTTATGGAATTTCTATTGTAAAAACGTTTTCGTAAAAATTTTATGTTTGTTCTGCTCTTCTCATATAATATGCCCCTCATTGCAATTGAACCGTTTTGATAACCTAAAAATTCACTAAAATACATTTGCTCTTTAGAAGTCAAAATTAATAATAATTGTATTTAGGAAAATTTAAATTATCTTGTGTTAATAAAAGTCCAACATAAAAATGTAACAAATCAAAGAAAACTACAAAATAATGAATTAATTTACTGGTTTAAATAATTCTAATCGAAATGAACTTTTATTATTTGGACCCTAATTCCAACTTGTATCCATTATATACTTATATACATATAATATATGGACGTGTTACATATACATATGTAGTATGAATCTAAATGTATAAGCTTACGTTGACGAGGTTACGTGGTAACTGTAAGAGCACTAAATGCATGCAGATATGTATGTTCATATGTAAATATATTAGATACTTTTACTCGGGCATTTATGCATGGTGCCTGCCGAAAACTCTAGTTTCAATACTTTTAATTGCAATTCAAATGGCGGAATTAAGAATTCTAGAATATGTATTAAATAATAAATAAAATCTAAAAAATATAAGATGTCGAATTTTCATGATATTAAACCTTAACTTATTGGCAACAGCAACTGAAAATGATGTAATAATGCTCCAAAATGTATTTAATTTCAATGCCAATTTTTTATTTGAAGTGATCACTGTGATCACTCGTCATTGAACTGAACAACTGTCATTGAAGTCACTTAACGGTAGGTACAGGAAACGAACCATTTCGACGCGGTCGGACAATAGGAAAAGGATTTTATAATACAACTAATAACAGCCGGCGCTACGGTACCGGAATTGACCCAGATTTTATCCCGACAAGGGCTGTTATTTCGAAGATCTCTAACGCTATATGTATCGGTAATTAAAAAATTTTTTGGGTCATTATGTTTTGACGAAATATTGTCAATGTTAGCTTCTAAGGCACCCTTACTAAGCAGTTTTTAAATCGAACTAATTCTTTTTCCATATGTTTTCAAAGCTTACTCTTTCTGGGTACGAGGTGATTTTTCCACGAAAGTTGACACAAGTTTCACCATTTCATTAAACGTGTTTCTAAAAAGCAAAAGGTTTAGGAGCCCTCTGCCCACACTATGTATCGCCACGTCCATTCAATGCTATCTATGCAACAACATATGTAAACACAAATATTAAATATGTACATATCTACGTACGCACATACGTATATGCATACATTTGTATCAACCGGGCTTATGAGAGTCACGCTCAATGAATTTGCAGGGATTTTATTTTTTTTTTGTTTTTGATTTTCTTATTCGCGGCCGCTGTTTGGCGCATATCTTAGCCGTTCACGCCACGCTGCCAATGTGCCGATGCCCCGATTTCATTGAGTGAAAGCAATGGCGTGCCGAAGGATTTTCATATAGTGTGGGTGTCAGGCAGCTGCGCTAGTGGTGATGATGTGGTTGTATTATTCGCTGCTAACTTGAATTTCCTGGTATTGACTAGTTGTTGTTGTATGTTTTTCGGCTGCAAATACTGACGTGTGGGGAAAACCAATTGCTTTTCCTTCCGCAGCCACTGACGACTCATATGCCCTCCAGAGCTTTGTGTACAAGACTTCCTATAAAGTGGTGTGGATAAGCAAAGAGAAGAAGTATATTTTGTTTCTCTTTTCGTGCTCTCTTTTTGAATTGTATACTTGCAACATGTTGCACAAGAGTACAATAGTTTTGTTCATATAACGGGTATTTTTAACACCGTGAATCAAGCGTGATCCATATAGTGTTAAATTGAATAATAAATTGGTACACTTACTATTTAGAATTCTGGGCAAATGGATGTCCATCAACTAATTCGACTTCACAAAAAATAATCTAAATACCGAAAATAAACAAAAGTTAACTTTCGGTTCCACCGGAACACAATCCTCTCTTTTTGTGCTTGTTTTATTGTATTATTTTATTTATTTTGTTATTATAGGTTTTCGTTTATTTATTATTTTAAAAAATGTTTCAATAAAGTTGCACATACCGAAAAATCTAAAATTGTTATGTAATTTTGATTCCAAAAATTTTAAATATTTATACGTAGTGAATAGATCAATTCTAAAAATACAGCCTTCCGATGATCTGTTATAATTTCACAATTATTCATCCTTTAAACTTTGATTTTATTTGCACTTATTGCATAATATTACTAGTATTAAAAAGTAAAATTTAATACAAATGTAATTTTACCATGAAATTTGAAAATCCCTTTTTCGTTTTAAATTTTCTTTAATAACTTCTTATTTTGACTTCCTTTGTATGTAGTTCTTCTATAAGTATGTATGTACATATATATGTATAAACGGTACATATATGTTACACGAAATATCACTAAGCTGGAATTTCACAAGGTTTCGTGATTTTTCGCCGTATCAAATAACGCTTTTGCGTTATGTCCACAAAAAAGACGCAAAGAAAATAAAATGCGTCAGTTTTCCATGAAAATGCATAACCACGCCTAGTTTTTTATTTGCAAAATTTCTAACAGTTTTATTAAAATTTATTTATACCTTGTTTATTGACAACGGCGCAATAATCTTACGTTTTATTGTTTTACATATCTACATTTGTACGTGTGTATGCATTGTGGTGTTTTTTTTAATTTTAATTCAGCTAATAATTGTTGTTCTTGTCGGTGTGCTGTTTACCCGGCAAATATTTTTGTGCGCCGCGCTGATGACACCAAGGTACATACATATGTACATTTTAACCCTCCACTCCTAGAATTGTGTAGGCATAGACATGGCAGTAATTTGTGTGGAATTCAAAACTCACGAGAGAATATGAGTGTATCGAAAGATATTGAGTGAAAGAGAAAGTGGTTAGAAGAAGTGTTTCACATTCGAATATTTTTGCTGCGTCCTTAAAGGGTGCTCCTTAATATGTTTGGCTTTGTTGTGTCCTCGCAAAGCGACATATTTTGTTTGGCTTTCTGTCACTGACTACAACTAGCCATAGCCGCCTACGCAGCTACCAAATTCCTTTTAGGCCACATTTTTACGAAAATACTGTAGCTACCCTAAATAGTTTTAAATAGTAGTAACATGCGGGTTATATTCTTGGAAAGAATGCACTACTAGTAGCAACAGCACATAGTGTTGACAGCTAAAACAACTAAAACAACAATGCTTATGATATACGATATATTGGGGCCAACGTGGTGTACGTACACCTTACACCGTTGTCTTAAGTGAGCACAGGTAGGGTGGTTGCAGTAGCTCCAGTAATTGACAGTTAACACGAACGTGGCAGCAAGGTGTGCAACGTGCATGCGCTATGGGGAGAGAAACCGTTGAAAGAGAAGTCGAAATTTAGAATCGAGAGAAATATGGTGAGAGAGTATGCCAGTGCCGATTTTCTACAAGAGAGCCACAGAGATTATTGAATTGGGTATGTTGGCTGCAGAGGTGTTTTGGGGTGTCACCTTCATTGATGGCCAATTGGGCGAAAACGGAATTTCGAGGGAAATTTTTAAGGCATCGTTTGTTTTGTTGTTAGTACACAACGTCCTTTTTCCTGTTTTTGTCGGCTCTGCGCTCATATTCTGGGTGGCTGGCTGCTTGTCTAACTGGACTGGCGCAATGGTATGTAGCAGTTAGCTCGCAGACAATTGGTTAGTGGTAGTTGCTACTCGCTGGCCAGCGACATGATTCAGAGTGAATCACAACATCGACGAATGCGGACACTCTAGTTAGTTCGCGGTTGAAAAGTGGCCTGTTCGGTGCTTGAAGAAAGTCAAGCCAATCAACCAGCAGCCCAACAAGCCACAAAGCCAGTTAGTCAGCTAGTAGCAGCCAGCTAATAATCAAGCTGTGAAACGATTAAGTGTAGCATTTTGGTGGTAGTATATTTTGCCAAAAGTGATAGTACCAGCTGCCGCACCTTTCATCAACACCAGCGGCTAGCTAGCAGCTTGAGGCTTTTGTGCGTTGCAGCTTTGGAAACAGCAGTGCTAAAAGGTGTGTGCATGTATATATATATATATGTGTGTGTGTGTTCGTGACTAAACCAATAAAAGTTGTGTATATTTTGTAATTAAAACATTTGCTGTGCGGCTTTGAAGAAAATGATAGTAAATTCTATAGTATAAGTGACTATTAAATGAAATTGTGAATATTTTTCGATTTATCGTGAAAAATATGTGCAGATTTCTGACATAGCTTTAAAGCTATTTTTCTTAACAAAACTGCGCCACAACGTTAGGAGCATCGGTGACAAGCAAAGAAAATTGTGTTAATGCGACAACGAACAAAATAAGGAAGATAAAAATAAACACAAACAACACCTATAGCAGCAGTCGGGCAGTGGCAGGCGGGCAGACAGGCAGATGCAAGTTGACTCGCCCAAAAGGCCCAAAAGGCCGAAAAGGCCCACACTGCCGCCACTATCGTCGTCATCTTTAGCCACATACAATACATTTCTGCATACATATATTTTAAGAGAGTTGCATACATATGTACATACAGCCATCTGCACATGTATACCATAACCAAACCGTGTCGTTTGCGCTGCGTAGTTTCTGGTTTCTGCTCCACAAATGTACACGTATTTTGGTCTTAAATAGATATGTTTATTTCAGTGTATACATACGCATAGTCTACCTCTGCCTACATGCTTTGGTGAGCGCCTTTCAACTTTGCAGCCGCATTGAGTTCATACTCCGCGCACTTGCGTCTACGTCAACGTTTGAATGGCAGCAACGAGTACAATAATAATAAAGCTCGTTCGCATACTGAGCACTCTCAGCGACAGCTGAAGAGCCCATCCAACCCCGCAACCCCGCAACCCAGCAACCCCTCACTAAGGCTGCCAACATTCAACCAGGCAGACGGCAATCCAGACCATCAACCTACATATGCACGTATATATGTATATATATATAACTACCCACCTTTCTAGCACCAGTGGTGGCGGCGGCCGACCAACAAGCGTGTCTGAGCCAAACAAACCGGCTTTTATGACATCTTTTCTCTTTTCAACTTTTTTTTTTTTTGGCCTTGCTTTGTTTTGCTTTGTTGTTCTCCTCCTTGATTCGCACGTCACATTTATTTTTTGTTTTCCTCTTACATTTATACCAAAGTTTTCTCCACACCCTACTCTACTGGCTGTCGACTTCGTCTCGCCGCACATTTAGTCAAAGTGAAAAGTGCGGAGCGTTCAGTAGTTGTTGTTGCCTTTATAGGTTTTGTCTGAGCTTATTAGTGTGTGTGCTTTGTTTTTCGTAGTTGCTTTTTGTGTTTATTTTACCGAGAGTACAATAAAAATTCTGCTGTTGACAGCCGAAGTCACAAGTAAGTAAGAAAATCGAATGGAAAGAAGATGAAGTAGAAAGTTGTAGCAACTCAGTGCGGTTTTGGGAGCAAGCAAAACAGAAAACAATGAAAACATAAATAAGTGGAATTCAGTTTAGAACTTTCGGAGGCTTAAAGCCAAGTAATTTGCTCAGTATTGACAGATGTTTTATAGTTGCTTGAGTACAGCGCTTTGATAGTCATCGCATTTTAGTTGCTCTCATATTTTTTTAATTGACGATTAGGAGCACTTCGGCGGAGTTTCAGATGTGAAAAGCTAAAAGTTGAGAGGTGTCCTATTCTTCAAATGATATTAGAGTATGCCAATGTGTTCAAAAGTGATATAAAACTGAAATTTCAATGTTCATTCCCAACATGAAACACTTCCAATGTCCTATTTTAGGAACAGTTGTAAGGGCTTTGCGAATTAATAATTGGGGTAATCTCAAAAGACCAGCTTTACTATATTTTAGGAGCATTTGATCAGTAGAAAGCATACCTGTGTTTGCAAGATCAAGCATAGAATGATTCGGTTTCCCTTTTTGTATTGCCGGTCATTACCAGACCAAAGATCAATTTGATAGCTTGATATGTTCAAAATCGCTTAAATGATGATTTTGAAGAAGTAACCATGAGTTCTTATAGAAAAATAAACAAATTCAAACAAAATTATTTGCTTCAAGGACCTATAGACCTGTGGACCAGATTGCTCAAAATATTAAAATGAAAGTGATCTACTGCTCTACATGTGTTTTCAAAGGAAAAAATTTATTCTCATATTTCCATATAATATATTTCCATATTAACATACTAGTAATTTCTGTATAATTGCATTTTTTAATATTGCGTTATTTCCAATCCAACGAAAAATATGTTTTAAAAATATTTTAAAGGTTAATCATTATTTTGTGTGCACGTTCAGATGTTGTAATTAAGTACATTTTATGAGTCTGGCGGGTGGGCAAAACAGGTGGAAGCAAAATGGAATCAAAAGAAGAAATTACACATAAACAAATTAAGCTCGTGTGCGTTCACTTATTGCGATTTACATTCTTGAATTTCAAAGCAAATTTTTTAAGTCAGAATTATATCTTGTTTTCTCACTCATTTGCCGTATACGAAAAATTAACCTAAAAATTGGTGATGTGTTTCAGCTGAAAAGCAAAAATATTGCAACAGGCACTTGATCTATTCTCGCTAAACTCTATAAACTTTGTGTTTTAAGAAAAACCCCCGATTGGTGGGTTAATCGATATTAATCATATGTTAATCGATAACAATGTTGCTAACAACACAAATTCCGGCATTAGCTGTTTTTGTGGATTTTTGAGAAATAATTTTATTGGTTTTAATATTATACTTGGTTTTAATAGCCAGCATTGTCGTTATTTTTTGCTGCATTGTGAGTTAGTGTCATTATTACTTATGGTCAGACAATAAATATATTGGAGATCACTGGTTTGTAAGGTTGTTTATTAAGCAATATTTGATTTAAAAATTTAGAAACCACAAAGTTATTAATGTATGTACCTATGTACATCATCAAATATATATATGTAGATGTTTATAAATGTTTATATGGACTTAAAACTAAAATATCAAATTTGATTTATTTAATATTATTATACATAATACTAACAGCATATTTATTTGTTATTTCTATTTGCAGTTGTTCTTCTGCTTTGGTTTCAAATTTAGTGTTAAAGGAGCAAACAAAAAATAAATAATAATAATAATAAAAATCTTGTAAATACATATATACATACATATTAATATTCCGCTATTAGTAGTAATCTAAATGAAAATGTATCTTAACGCAAAATTATTCCTTTATCTAACAGATTAAAATGACATCCGAAAAGTTTTTAAAGTATCTTTATTTAAAGTAAAATAAAATTTAAATAACAAAGAAAATTAATAAATAACGAATTAAAAATATCAAAAAAATATAAATAAAAATTTCAACATCAACAACGTTGAAAATTCCAATAAACGAGTTGAAAAAAAAACATCAACGGAGTTCAAAATTATTTTAAAAAATATCGCAAAATAAAGCAGAGCAAAAATATACTAAACAAGAAAGAATTGCCGATAGCACTGAGAAATAAATAAACGTAAAGAATACGAATTAATACAACGACAACTGACAGCAACACATGTGCAAGGAGAGAAGCCACAGCACCAGCAACAATTTCACCTTTGGCAGTGAGTGTGAAGCGTGCAGATCACGGTCGAGGACATTTGTCGGAATTTAATTTGACAACGCCAACAACAAGGAATTGTAACAACTCGACCACACTTTTGAGATCAATAACGACGAATCGACGCATCGTAACGCGACGTATTGCATTAAGTTTGCAAAGAATTTTTGCATTGCTTTGGTTAGCGAATACAAATGAAAACGTCGCTTGTGAACGCGTCCGATTTCGACTACTCCAGTCGCCTTGTGTACGAGGGCGCACAACGGCACGTACTTCAATACGAGCAGCAACAGCTGCAGCAGGACCATCTACGGGCAGAACAGGACGGACCTCAGCAACAACAAGACCAGGCACAACATCAACATCATCATCAAACGCCGCTTACGTATCATCAAGAACAAGAACAACAACAACATACTCGTCAACGGAATCAGGGTTATCACGACAAACAGTCCCAACCAGAGTCGCTGAATCAACAGCAGCAAGAAAATTCTGCCTCTGCTACGTCGACAATTGTCTACCCATTCACAGCGCATATCGTAAAGCACTCGCCGAGCAATTTTGAGGACGCTGAACATCGACAGCGAAAACATCTGCACAACCGTGTGGGTACAGTCATCGCTGAAGCTATAGTAGATAGTAGCGACGACGATATAAACGGTGATAATAATTTGGCGCAGAGTGTAATTTATATTGACGATAGCAATTGCGATCAACCGCTGGATCAGAGACATCCGCTGAAAGAGAGCAACGGCGATAACTGTGTCATAACCAGCAGCAGCAGCAACAGCAACAGCAACAGCAACAGCAGCAATAACAATATTAATAATAATAGTAAACTTGCCAATAATAGCGAGCCAAGTGTAGTTACATCGACGAAGAGGCAGCAAACGTCCGCGATACGTTATCCCTCCTCCTACACGTCGAACAAATATCATCATCAATATCAACACCAGCACCAGCACCAGCACCAGCACCAGCAGCAGCAGCAGCAGCAGCAGAAAGTATCGAGTAAACGCAAGCGTGAAACAGGTGAGTGACAAAGTAACAATGTAGCTATCTATAATAAATATAAATTTTTTAACTAAGTCAACGATAGTCGTGCATTAAAAGCTCAACTACTTAAATATACTAGAACAATTAACATTTTGATAAATAGAAGTTGCTTTTGAAAAATTCGAACACCCTTTTGCTCCCACACGTGCCTCAACACATTCGCATCTTACACTGTTCGGCAGCGTAGTATGTAATACGAGCTAAATTCAATCGAAATAATTTAAAATGCTGATAATTACAATAAAATAACAAAATAATTTATTATATATGTATATATGTATATATGTATGCATATACATATGTATGATCAATCGAAAATACAACAAAACCTGTTCGTCAGCATTGCATTTTTGCACTGGACATTCGCCCTTTACTACAGACAAGGCTCAGTCAACTTAAGCTGTGGAATATTTTAAAAATGTGGTGTTCGTACGTGTTACAAAATTAACATCTTTTCAATTTTGACTTTATCCAAGGAATGGTTTAAGTTTAACTGAAATATATTTCCTAACTGGTTCGTTTTGCACTAGATACCTTAGAGTTGTTGATTTCCCCGCTGCGAAAATTTAAATGCTATTTGGGTTCATAATATATTACTTCGTAGAATAAACGTATAAGATTTGTTCTTTAAAAAATTATCGAGCTGCTTTATTTTCAGGATAACATAGGCACTTACATATGTATGAATAGTAATTTCACAAGAGATGATTGAGCTTTTTGGTCGAATTCATGTCTTGAAAAATTTCTCAAAGAAGTCTCAGGGTTTTTTGAAAGAAACTATTACTCACGGTCGGCCGTTTTGGTGCATTTTTGACGCTACTAACCCTTGTGAGAGAATAACGTATTTTAATCTATTTTCTTTAAGATAAATCAAATCTTGTAACGTTAGACTTATTTGTTGGGTCCCTATGAGTAAACTTATTTAAAACTTATTAACTTATATATCACTTATTTAAAAAAAAATCTTTTCTCAGATATAATTATTGTTTTGGTCAATAATAATTCACGAAAACTTGGGGAATGGTAAATCGTACAAAAAATTACTCGATTTAGACTGGCAAAAACAGATACATATTGAAACGAAATAAATTTTTTGATGTGACAACACGGTTTATGATTTTTTCATTCATAACTTTGTTGTTTTGTATTAAATAATGGAATTTTTTTTAGTTTATTGCAATTAGAAAGAATATTAGAATAAATCTGTATCAACACATTTATCCAAAAATTTTTTGTACTTTCAGACCAACAAAAGCAGGGGATGTATGTAGACTTTTGTCCGTCACTGTACTCCCTTATATTGAACTAAATTTTAAAATTTTATTGTCGCTTTAACATACACATTTTTGAGAATAGATCAGAGTTCAAACAGAGAGTATAGAAGCAAATAGAAGACCACTAATATAATACATAAAACATGAATGTTTATGAATATGTGTTTACCCCAGTGATTACTTGGTTACAATAGGTGATAAGCGGCGATTAATTGCTTATGTAGCCCCTCACGTGGGCACGCATTCGTAGAACACATCTACACTCCCTTTTGAACTGGCAATGTTAATGCGCGCCCCTATAACTGTTTTTGCATTTACCTCTGCTAAATTTTCAAACCAAACAAGTACGGAAGGGCTAAGTTCAGCTGTAAATGAACATTTTATCCTCTCGCAATGTACAAGGATCAAAGGCGGTGAATTGCTTTTAGGTGCTGGGAAAACTTTAATTAAATTGAAATTCTACTCTACTCTCTATTATACTTATACTATGTTGCAACATATTGCGTGAGTATAAAAATGTTGCGCAATAATATATGGTATATTACTTATACTACAGGTCATAGACTAACGTACTTTCATTACTATATCTTCCTTCATGTCCGAAATATTTATATTAAAATTACCAAATTACCAAATTACCAAATTACCAAATTACCAAATTACCAAATTACCAAACTACCAAACTACCAAATTAACTAAACTGAGATATATGCAATATAAACTCAACCAAAGAGGCCTAATTAACTATATTGGGTATATAAGAAAAAAGTCAAACAGAAAAACGGAAATCATTATATTAGGAATAAGGAGCTTGGACCACGGTTTGGACCGGCTTTATTCATATTCAGCACGAAATCTCATTATGTTTGAAAAACGTATCCACTTAATTTCATTAGCATATCTCACATATTGACGGATTGTCTACCGGAAGGTTGAAAATCCGTATATTAGATATATGAGAGCTAGGGGAAGTATATCCCCCACTTTTGTTACAACAGCTCATTATTATCATGGAAAGAAAATCCTCGAATTTCATTACAATATTTCACAAATTTACCGATATTTTGGGTATAAAGTCAGCTATAAACACAATGGTCCTTATATTGGGTATATGGGGTTGAAAAGCTATATGCCGATTTCGACTATTTTTTCGCGTGAGATGGCATATCTTGAAGGCACAATTTGTACAAAGTTTCATTGAAATACCTTTATTTGTGCTTGATTTATCTACTTTAAAGTGAGAGTCAGATGGAATCTAAAATTATGTTATATGAGAAGTGGGCGTGGTTTTTTTTCCGATTTTCCCCATATTCATAGAGTAACATAACATAATAATATAACATAACATAATAATATAACATAACATAATAATATAACATAACATAATAATATAACATAACATAATAATATAACATAATAATATAACATAACATAATAATATAACATAACATAATAATATAACATAACATAATAATATAACATAACATAATAATATAAAATAACATATAACAATAGCGACTCCGCCCATCTGCAATACCAACCTTCTTATAGTACCAACGTGCATCAAGTTTCATCAAGATAGCACAGATGGACGGACGGACGAACGAACGAACGAACGAATTGACAGACATTCACTCGGAATTCAATTCGAACAATCCTGATCCATTATATATATGTTATCCATTATAATATATCCATTATATATATATCCATTATATATATATCCATTATATATATATCCATTATATATATATCCTTTATATATATATACATATATAGATATATACATATAATTCTATATCTATCTCGACAATAAACTATTAAAACAAAACTAAAAATACCTAGAAGAACGAAACTATTATACCTAGTCGCAACATGTTGCGAGAGTATAAAAATAAATGGCGGAAAGCAAACATTTTCTTGGCAAACTACAGATATACAATATAAACATATTGTTTGTTGGTGACAGAAGCGTTGTAGTTATCAGTTCCCTTCTTGTATATGCCACTTTGATAATACAAAACGGCAATAATATATATAGTATATCTACATATTTATATGAATGTACATATTCATAGAAGTGTATATGCCCTCGTAATATTCCTATTATTGTATTGGTCTGACATTTCAGCGGAACGCCGGCTCATGTTTTTTTGTTTTTGCTATCTCGCCATATCAAAACAATTTTTGCTTTTTATTACTGTGTGCACATATCTTAATATGTACATATATACTATACTTTTATTTTTTTTAACACTTATTGTGATCTTATATTTCGCCGCAGTCGGCGTGTATTTTGTTTATTGCGACTTAGTTATAATAATAATTTGTTTTTTCCCCCAACTTTATTCTCGCCATTCGTTTTCGTACTCCGCCCGACAATGAGCTTGTTCATACAATAATCGATTCTCTTTGCCCCCTTTGAATGCGACGCCTTCCAAATTCAGGGTGTTAAGCAACTCTATGGCGGTTCGTTCTGGATTTTGTTTGTTTGTTTTACACGAAGGCATGCTTTCAAAATAAGTGTACTTACACTAACGTACATACATATACTTTTACGCCATGAAGCCAGTAAACGTCGGGTTTTTTTTTATTTATGTTTTTTTTTATACTTCTTAATTTTTAGTTTTTTGTGGTTGGTTTGTTGCAATGCTTACTTTAGTGGAAGGTACCTTTTGCTATATTTGTATATTATTAGGCTCGACGAAGTGAGGCGGTCAAAAGCATTTTGTTTACTTGTCAGTTACTTATGTGCTTGCCCCATAGTATTTACTTTATTTCCACTTATTATATATTACTTAATTGTTTTTTCATTTCCTATTCTATTTACTATTTTTTTTGGTTTATTGCTTCAAAAGTTCAGTAATTTTTTACAAGCAATCAAGTTTCTTACTTTTTTAGCTTCTTCTTATGAAGAGGCTTCTTTTTTCGAGTTCATCAAGCGTCGTCGATGAAATCGGACAATATAAAGACGATAATTAAACAAGTTAACTAAAAGTGGTAAACACTTATAACAATACTTTTGGATATTGATTTTTAAAGGCAATGTTATTTGACTTCTTATTTGCGTAAAGTTGAGCTATATATACTACATATGCGTACTATTTACGCATATACGTATATGTACGAGCGGATACAGTAGCTTACAAAAGTATTTTTCATATGAAATTGATAAAATAAATTTAAAAATATTTGTATTCGTATATTTTTCTAATTTTTAATATGTTATCTAATAAAATTAATAATTAAAATATTCAATTAAAACAAAAAGTCATGTTAATTGTTCATCATCATCATCGTTCTTCAAATTGAAATTAAGTATTTGGAAGCAGACTTATTCACCCAAGTGTCAGGTTTTAAATGAAATTTAAATTAAATTCAAATGAAATGCAAATGATACTTGACAACCGAAAAGGTCATTCCCAACACAACTGTCTTTATTTCGTCAACTATTTTCTAGCGATTGGCCTTCTGAGGTATCCAGAATGAGGTTCGGCACTGATAGCTTCTATACATTCTTGGAATAGTAATATTTATAACAATTTTTTACTTAGAGTGGATTCACCATACGTTACATGTTTATTCATTTTCTAATTAGTTTCGTTTCGTTTTCTAGTTTCATTTCTATGGATATATTTTTATTTAAGATGTCTGGACGAAGATAATTTCCGGTCCACGTATTTCACTTCGCCGTGTTATGGATAATTGCCTCGTAAAACCTGCGACCTGCTCTAAAGAACTGTGATCGCTATGTATTATAGGCCCCCATTGATATTTTTCTTTTTTCACATTTTCAAGGTTGAATTATAATATTGAATTATCCGCTTAGAATACTCTTAAATCTTTTTGTTCTCAGTTGAAATTTTGTCTTGGCGTTTATCTTTTTCTTTTGTTTCCGCTCGATTTAAAATGTAAAATAAAATTAGAAATAATTTTAATGCTTTGAAGTTTTGAAAGTAGAAATATAATAATGTTTAGAGATAGAATTGCTATGCCATATTGTTTTAAAATTAACCATAGTGTTAGCTATAAGCATGAGTACGTTAGCATGAACATTTCCTTTGAATGTATGCACATAAATGCTTGTTTAATAGTAAGGTTACTCTGAGTTCATACACGGAAATTTTGTTACTCATTATTGGCAATTTCTCTTCAGGTGTTGCCTATCCATTCACACCGGCGATATTATATAATATTCTCAAATTTTTGTACGCTTCATTCACATTCACGAGGTGCACTAAAATATTTTTCACTAGTAAATTTTTTTTTATCCTTATTTAACATTTTTCAAAAATGTTTCTAGTATATTACCCATATTTGTATACATATTTGCATATTACATACAAAATATAGGTGATAAAATTCAAATTTCCAAAAACATTGTATACATTCATATGAAGCTGAGCGCAGTTGCAACCATGAAAAAGAATTTGAAAATCAAAAGGAATGGCGAATTGCGTTGCAACGGACTATTACGAACAAGAAGGCAAAGCGTTTTGCCCGAGCATAAGCAAATCGATGCTCTTCGTCCTTCTTCGTCGGTTCCTCTTTTACAAACTTTGAGTTGCGGCAACAAAAGTCTTTGTGTGTGAATTCGCACGTATAATATTCTGTGTTATGCCCACGTCCGCGCCCTTTTTCTATACTTTCTCTCATAAATCTTTAGCCACATAAGCAAAACAAAAAGAAAACGAAGCGTTAAAAATATCAAAAGCAGATAAAGGCAAAACAAATGTAGAAAACTTCTACAGATGCCAAATGGCGTAGAGATAAAACCGAAAAACATTTTATCCCATACTCGTTGCGACAATTGTGCACTAGTGCTTGCTGCTGTTGTTTTGTCTCTCATTGTACTGTTTGCTATCTTCGCGCTAAGAATATACTCACACACTCGTATACGACGAATTAACAATATAAAAACAAGGCAAAAGAGGGAAATGATGAAAATGGCACCCAGCGTTGACAACGATTGCAACGAAGTCCGCAAAAAAAAGAAAGTCATCGACACCAACTACTATCGCACAATATTAGCAACCGCGACAATAAGTGCAAGAACAACAAAAAACCGCAATAAAAGCAACAATGTCCATTATTTGCACCTCTCATATGCACATCAACGCTTGTGGCCGCTTTCAAGCCAGGCGAGTGTATAGAGTATATGTATTGTATGGTGTATGTATGTGAGTACATATTTTTAATATTTAATTCTCACGAGCTTTCTTCTCCAACGCTGCAGTTTTTAAAAGAGCACAATTGGTGACGACAGTGGCAGCTGCAGCAGCAGAAGCATTAGCAGTAGCAATAGTTGCAAACAACGCAAAGCGGCAAGAATGCAATTGCTTTTTCTTTAATAATTAGATAACGTTGATAAAAAAAAAGTTCGCGTAAGTATCCAGAATACCTATTGAGAGACCAGAGAGGCGAAAAAATAATGCGTGTTTTGGTACGGTACTCTATGTGTACCTATGTGTACAACCTTATTTAAAAAAATGTAAATATGCAAAGTGTTTGAAATATGTTGATAAATATTAAACCATAATAAGGCCTTCAAAACAAGCCTGGCCTGATTCAGATTACTTTATATTTAAATAATTTTTTTTTTTTTTTGTGATTTGAGTGCAACTTTACTAAAAATGTGGTGCTATATTTTTGCTGAACAATTTGAAAATTACCCCAATATGTTTGTCTGGATTGAATATCATAATTAAGTCGATTGAGACTCGCTCCCTCCATATTGCACAACCCGGTGCCCTTAGTCTTTCCACGTCGCGGCAACAAAGACCGCGTTCATACACGAAGACTTTTGTTGCCGTGACTCGCATTTTGTTAGCGAGGGGACGACAAGGAAAAACGAAGGGCACCGAGTTGCTCGTATTCTGACAACACGCATTGTGCTCTTGTTCGTAATAGTCCGTTGCAACGCAGTTCGCCATTCCTTTTTCATTTTGAAAATCTTTCCATAGTTGCAAATATGAATATTTACAATATATTCGGAAATTTGAATTTTGTCATCTATTTTTTTATATGTAATGTGCAAACACATATACAAATATGTATAATTTACAGAAATATTTCAGAAAATGGTAAATAAAAGTAAAAATTAGCTAATGAAAGATATAACATAAGCATCCAGGGATTTGAGAATATGAAATGAAAAGTAATGTAGAAAATTGCGCCACAACTCGAGTCATCCGGATGAATGAAGGGGCAAAGCCAAAGGAGAATTTTCCGATAATGAACAACAGAAGTCTTCGAGTATGAACGCGGTCAAAGAACTGTGTGTCAGAATCCGCAATAACTTGATGTCTGTCAATAGTTGCACTACAGAGTTGAATTTTATTTTTGAAAGGTGTCATTCAGTATCTTATATGGCAAATTATACTGAAAACTCCATAATTACAAGTAAACTTGTAATAATATCTAAGCTGTATATATATATATATCTACTAATGCTTCTTTCTATGCATACCCTATGTATGTATATGAGTGCTATGCAGACTAGTTTAAATAGAAACCTCCACGCAAGTTTGTAAAATTTTTTCGTTTTTATGATTGCGCCAATGTTGCCATACACCTGGATGGTTACTCTTGAATACGTTTCGTGTATATATTAATAATGTATGTATTATAAACAAATTTTGTAAAAAAAAGATCGAAATAAGAACAAAAACTATCTAAGTTATCACGTAGCACGTAACACACTATGTCGAATAAGTTATGAATTATGCACAAATTATCGATTTTAGTATTTTATTATTAACACTTTGTTGACAATAACCATGATCTCGTGTTGTTCATGGGTCTATTCAATTGGCTATTCGTAATTATTGATTAAATTTTATTACAGCTAGTGTAGAAGGTTTTCTTTTAGGGACTTAAAGCAAATGGATTTCAATAGCACAAAGTTTGTTTTAGAGATTGTAGTGAGATGAAGATTGAATCGAGCGCTTGGAAAGCATAAAAAATGAAAAGTGGGCGTGGTCCCGCCTCCTAATGGAATATGTACATATCTCACAAACCACCTACATCAACTAAACTTACTACGGACCAGTTTTTGCAGCATCACCATACACATAGTGGAGTGGATATGGGTGAAATCGGGTTTCAGCCCGCCACGCCCTAATACGCGTATGTTGAAAACTACTAATCGTGCGATAACTCACTGAAGAAACACATCAGCAGTATTAAATTTTATGGTAAAGGTGGCATGGAAAGCAAGCATAGCAATTGGTGTGCATGGAGGTGTGGCACCGCCCTATATATGTATATATATGATTGCAACCTTCCAAAATAAGTATTAAAATTTTTACCGCAACAATTTTAATATAAATTTTGCCAACACCTGCAAATAATGATCCTTGCGAATTGCTAAAATATTCGGTTACACGCGAACTTAGCTCTTTCTTCCTTGTTTAGTAAAGGGTTTTGCCAATTCCTTAAAGCATTTCCCCAGCTTTGATCCTTGCAAATTGTGGGAGTATAAAATGTATGTTTGCACGCGAACTTAGCCCTTACTCCCTTTTTTATATTTCCTTCCGCATTTGAACGACTGTCAGTTAACTGAAATACATACCAGCATTTATTTGACTGAATGTAGTAGGCATATGGACTCTTAGTCTATGTATATAGTTTTCTTTGAAAGCTTACGTCAAAGAAAAAAATCTAAAGGAATCAAATAAAACATTAAGTGACAAAAATAGCAAATGATTATATATCTTTATGTATGTATGGCAACGCTGTATGCTTTCAGTCTTGCCGCCGCGCCTTTTTGTTCAGTACGTCGGCCGTCGCTCATTAAAAGACTTCTAATGACCTTCTCAAAACATGAAACAACATGAAAATGCAAAAAACGAAAATAAATAAATAAAAAAAAGAAGTGCGAAAAGATGAAGGATTGCGAAGGTATACTTGAAATACACCGAATTTCAACAACTAGTCTTATTCAAGCCGACAACACCAAATGGCAAGTTCGTCGAAAATCCCAATCTTTTTTTTTAGAGGTTTTTGTGACAGCTGACAAATAGAAATATCAACCCATTTGTGAGTTACGGTTTACAGATGTACACATTGTATTTGCTAATGCACAGAGTTATACACTCACATGTTTATTTTAATGGTTTCGTTCCGAACTACCCTTGAAATGGCGCACAAATTATGGTTGGTGATTGTCGTTGCTATTGTATTGGGTTGTTCGGAAAGTCATTTCGTTTTTTTTGGGGAACATGAAAGACAGTTTTCGTATAATGAATAAATATTTTATTAAATTATATATTGGCCATTCTGGTCCAACACCTTTTGCCATCTTTCTGGCAGTAACATAATTCCCCTCTCATAAAAGTTTTGGTCCTTGCTGGCAAAAAACTCGTCCAGGTGGTTTTTGACATCTTCATTTGAGGTAAAGGTTTTGCCATCCAAAAAAATTTTGCAGGGACCGGAACAAATAGTAGTCGGAAGGCGCCAGATCTGGAGAATATGGTGGATGTTGCAGTACGTCCCATTCAAGCTGTAAAAGTTTTTGGCGAGTGACCAAACTTGTGTGAGGTCTCGCATTATCCTGGTGGAACACTACACCCTTCCTGTTGATTAATTCGGGCCTCTTCTCTTTAAGTGAATCATTCAATTTGTCCAGCTGATGACAATAGACTTCTGAATTAATCGTTGTATTGTCCGGCAAAAGCTCAAAAAAAACGATTCCTTTGACATCCCACCAAACGGAGAGCATCACCTTTTTTTGGTGAATGTTGGCTTTTGACACGCTTTGAGCCGGTTCATCTTTTCTGCTCCATGACCTCTTGCGTTTAACATTGTTGTATACAACCCATTTTTCGTCCCCAGTAATAATCCGCTTCAAAAATGGATCATTTTCTAGACGTTTGAGGAGCGAATCACACGCGTCAACACGACGACACAAATTTCGCTCGGTAAGGACATGGGGCACCCACACATCGAGCTTCGAGGTTAAGTCCATGCCTTTCAAATGGCCATAAACATTTGAATTCGACAAATTTAACCTCTCACCGATCTCTCGTGTGGTGATTCGCCGATTTGCATCAACTAATGCCTTTATCGCATCTTTGTCAGCTTCGACCGGCCTTCCAGACCGTGGTGCATCTTCGACATCAAAATTGCCGGATCGAAATTTTGCAAACCAGTTCTGGCACTGGCGTACTGTTAACACGCCTTCTCCATACACATCCGTCAATTTTTTTCTCGCTTGGACAGCATTTTTACCTTTTCTGAAGTTAAAAAGTAAAATATGACGAAAATGCTGCTTATTGCTCTCCATATTTAAAAAGGCACCAACCAAAAACTACTGGGTAGAATTAATAGAACTTTTTCACACACAAGCCTTGCAATATCAGCTCTCATGACATATAATGGTTATGGGGGTTAAGTGTGAAGTTAGTTTCGAAAAAACGTAATTAAGTCCTCTGGCGGGAAAAAAACGAAATGACTTTCCGAACAACCCAATAATTGTGGTGGAACAAATAAATGTGAATTTTTGCACGAAATCACAAATTTTGAAATAAATTTATTAATTTGTTTTCGCATCTCAATAATTAGGTTTTTGGCATCCCAATGGACGAGCTTACTATAATAAATAATTTGTTGTGAAATTATACTAAGCGCAATAAAGCAAATGCAGATGTATGTATGTATGTGTATGTAGGCGCAAATGTGCTGCTAAATGCTGCAAATCTATCAGAATCGAATCAGTTGAAATCTATCTCTTGAGGGTGCTCTTTTTTAAGCAACAACATCTGTGCTGCACTAATGATAATAATGAGTGATCAAATAAAAGATTACATCAACGTCATCGTCAGTTTCATAATTAACGACAGTTTCAGTAACTGGACATTTGTTTTTAAGAAAAAATATTTGTCAACTTTAAAATAGATACAAAATAACTGCATATTATTATTTTATATATATAATATATTATATATATAAATATTTTATATATTTTATATTTTATATATATATTTATATATGTTTTATATATATTATTTTATATACATTTGTATGTATTAATTTTATATTTTATTTTATTTTATATGTTTTAATTTTATATATTATAGTTGTATATATTATAATTGTATATATTATAATTTTTTTTATAATTATAATTATAAATTATTTTATAATTACTATAATTTTATATATTATATATTTTATATAGTATATATTATTTTATATATTATTATTTTTCTTATTTTACGGATTCTTTATTAATTGAAACACATAACACAAATTTTTCGTCAAATTCATATCAAGATCTTAAGTAAATATGTATATTTGTAATATTCTAAATCAAAAAGAAAATAAATAATGTTCCGATTGCAAAAGCCAATGTTATTCCCTATGCTTTTGATTACCTTACATTTTTTTTACCTTACCACTTCACTTTATTTATTTATTAATGTTATAGGCGCTAATAATCGCTAAATTAATTAATTTTTAAAGAAGTAATTTATAATTTAAATCCTTACCAGATTCTCCTGGTTACATTAAAATTTTCATAATTTATATTGGTATTTTTACAAAAAAAAGTGCATATTTATATGTATAATGAGAGCCTCTTAAAATATTCCGACAGAATTTGCAAAGACGCTTCAATTCATCAAAGAGGAACGTGACAACATTTTTGAGTAATCACGAAAGGACTTTCAGCAATATTTTTCTAGGAAAGAATTACGCGTTCTTATTAAAATTTTATATTTATAACTTAGCTTCCATTAATATTTGCAACGTATATACATACATATGAACACGCTACAATATTTGAATAAATTTGTACGTGTAATGCTATTCTCCACAGACTTACCACTACATAGCGCACCTTGAGACTATAATTGAAATTATATTTAATTTTTACTTTCTATATTTCTCACAGTTAATGCCTTATTCTTTTTCATATCTCCAATCGAATTCTTTGTTTCATTACTTTCAAGCGCTCATAAATATTTGAAAAGAATTGTTAGCACGCATGCCTACCCGCCTATTTCGATAAGCGGCTAATATATACGTATGTAAATAATATATTGTACATCTATTATATATTATATTATATACATATATATATATACATATGTACATATGTATATGTATTTGTTAGAATTGCCGGTTCACACACGAGATTTGCCGCAACTCGTAGTTTGTTCGAGAGGGGGCGATGAGGAAAGACGAAGAGCACCGAGTTGCTCGTGCTAGGGTAACACCTTTTGTGTTCTTGTTCATAACAGTTCGCTGGTAAGTAATTTGGCATTGCTCTTCATATTGAAATTCTTTTTATGGATGCAATTGCTCTCGGTTTCAAATAAATATTTACATGTTTGGAAATTTGAATTTTATCATCTATTATATAATATGCATAATTTATACAAATATACATAATATGATAGAAATATTTTAGAAATTTGTGAAGAAGGATAGGAAACAGGAAGGAAAAATATTTTTGTACACCGCGTATTTGGAGCGTTCTAGAATTTGAGAAAATAATATGAAAGGGAATGGGGAAAATTGCCCAACCCGAGTCGCCCATGTGAATGGAATGGGCAACATTAAAAGAGAAATTGTCGATAATGAGCAACAAATGTTCCCGTGTATGAACTCAGACTTGAGGGTAGCACACATGGTAATTTCGAAACGTATATTAATATGTTTGTTCCACTTTACTTTATTTAATTATTATTGAATTTGTTGGAAGCAGCTGTCAGCCGTTTTTACTCTTGCACTGTACTTGTACTTAAAATATGCGAATGTGCTTGTATCCATGTAAGAATTTTTAAAATTTTCACTGGTGTGCGTTACTTCGTATTGACCTATTGCAGAGCCGCAATCGGTTGATATAAGACTTTATCGCTGAACAAACCGTTGAAGGAAGTGAGTGAGCACAAATGCATCTTGTGCATAAATTTTGAAATTAGTACAGTGGGTTTTGCTTACTATTTCTGCGGTGAAATCAACTACTTTCTGTACCTTCTTTACACCTAAATGAACCGCAAATGCAACTAGACAGCGCCTGTATTTTTCCGTACAATCAACTGCTATTTGCTATATGCTTTTGCTATGTTGTCAGATTTCAGTCATAATAAAGCAGTATATTACTTTCAAACTATGTAGTTTAAAATATATACATATGAATTTCATTTAAATTATGGATAAAATATTAAGTAACAGCAGTTTATTCATTTACTATGTTATCGTATATTTATACTTTGTTTGAGGGTGGTGAATCGAACAAACAACAAATATAAATTTAGATGACATGATCAAATAAAACTGCAATTGAAATAAGTTTTACCATTTAATTAAAAATCTTCGTTTCCAATTGGGTAACTTTGTAGCTAACTTTACATGTCAATTTTTGGATAAGCGAGCTTTGGAAAGGCGAGCAAGGAGTCGTGAATCGAAAGCTGGTATTTACCTAGTTATTATACCGGTTTTTCATATCATCGCTTTGGCGGTTTAATTAATCAGATTATCCTGTGACAGTTTTTCGTTTGTTATTATTTTAGAATATAATTGTTAAAATATGGCTGGAATAAGGTATTGCGGACCCCCCAAACATGACTTTATTTCAAATGCGGCCAGTTGATTGCGATTTGGTGTAAAAATTACACATCTTCAATATTTTCAGCGAAGAATGTTAATTTACTATTGGAGCTCGGTACTGTGACTACAAAGCAATACAATTTAAATGGACTGAAATTCTGTAATTCGTTCAATTTGTAAAGGACACTGCTAAGAAGCTGTTGTACTACTAGATTGAAACAACAATAATCTTATGAGTATTTAAATGCGAGGTGTTCTGATTTCAAGAATGGCATGGCTTTAATGATTTCGGTTATTAAATTTTAGTCATTTTAAGTCATACTTCAATTTACTATGAATTTTTTAAGTTGTTGTTCTCTTATTGAATATTGCGGCTAATGGAATTATGAAATGTAATTAAATTTTAACTTGTGTGTTATTTCTTTACATCTATTTAATAATCAAACATTATTTGTGCAAATTAGTTAATGCACGATTACTACAATTACTGAGTCACTATTTGCAGTATTTTGCTTGATTAGTTTAAAATAATTAGCAAATACATGTCTAATATTTATTTACGAGTTTCTAGTTTCACTCGACCCGAAGTTCAATATCTCTGGTTATTTTCCTTAACCCACTTTTACTTACACTTACATATATATGTACATATAAATGTATAAATCTGTTTGAAATTTGTTAAAACAACAACACGCTTTGTAATTATAACTGAGAGCAGAGGGGAGAGTTGCGCGCTTGATTACTGGGTTAATTAGTTTGGTGCAGTGGGATTTTAATAATTTGCCGACATTCAATTTTTGATAGCCAATTAATTATAAGCATGTGATGGCAGCAATTAAGAAGTTAGCGGTACGTAATAAAATTCCGCTTTATGAGTTCATACAGTAGGTGGAAAAATGAAGTTGCCATTGGCTAAATGCGAATAAAAATAATTGTTAACAAGAATTTCCTTTACTGGAATTAACATCAAATGAAATGAAATTCATTACAAATATAATATTAACAAAATGTATTTGTTGAAATCGGGAGTTAGGTTATGTCGATTTTAGTCGATTGCCACTTGAGTTTGAACTCCCTTGATGATGTTTTTGCAGAACAAGAAATATTACTGTGAAAACATATAAGAAATTGTTATTTTCTAGTTCAAATTTATTACTTTTTTTTCTAATAAATTTCACATCTCATTTATGCAATATCTCGTTTTGTGCCGTTAAAGTTAAAAAAGATATAGTCGAACTTGTGACACGCACACATCATAAACGTAAGGAACTATCAAGCTTCTCCTTCTTGCGTTCATGGTGATATGAACTAAAGTACTTTTCTGTCAATCCCTCTCAAAAAAAATTAACGGACGAAACGGACGGTCGAAATCTTTATTTCTGTCAATCCAGTGCTTAAGATGAGCGCAACGGTAATAAAAATGTACCCTTAAAGAGCACCGAGCACTAGATAGATTACGAACTCAGTTCTTAGGGTGACAACTTAATTCTGTTACCTATTGTATGTCATGGGTATATATATACATGGGTATGTATGTGAAAGATTTAAAATAGTTTTTTTTTTCTTTTTTTTTTTTTATATACTAAATTCTCATGAAGAATCATAAGAGGCTTACTATGTTACTCTTCATGTAATTCTTCTTTTTTATTTTCATATATTTTTTTTTTAACTACAATTATATATTACATATGTAGTGGGGACAGTGTGAACAGTGCATATAAAAACTTAACTTTACAAAATTGATAGAAAAAATGTTAGTATTCAAATATGTTATTGTGTTTCTCCTGTTCAATTAAAATATCAGTTCAGGGTTTCTACGTAGCTACCAACCAGCAATAATATACATAATACATACAGGCAATGCATACATTTGCCTAAATAGGCAATGGTATTGTATATACATACACACATTCTTACTTACATATCTACGCACATATAGTGAAGTACGAAATTAAAACGAAATTGAGAAGAAAACATTAACGAAATTTCATGGCTGATAACTTTCAAAACACACTGAACAGTACACTTACTATATGCATACACCTATATATATATATCGAAATGTAAGGCGAACCCAATCTGTGCATAAGCATGCGGTATGTGCATACTTACAATCGAAGTAGTACATACATATGTGTATGCGATTGTTATTTGAGTTATCGACACAGCCAGAAATGAGGGAAAATATTGTAAATATCACAAATGTGTGCATGTACACATGTGTGTATATTTATTTGGTAAGTTGAGCTAGTCAACAGCAAGCAACTTGTAATGTAGCTTGTTAAACTCTTTGTTGTTGTTGTTATTTTTCTCATACATGCACATAAATATTGCACTTGCATAGCTGCATATATATGTAGGTATGTGAGTTTGGATGTGCCTTGTGCACTTCGAAGAAAAGCGGCACGAATACACACCTATAAATTTACCAATACAGCATAAAAAGGCGACACCGGGCCACAGCGTACAATAGGGTAGGGGGGGCTGGTTGTGGTCTGGCCGCTGTTGTCGGCAGATAGGTGTCATGTGACTTGGCGGCGAAAGAAGAACTCGTTTACTTGCATATCACACATTCAGCAAGCATCAAATGCAAACCACTTAAATGCAGCGTCAGCCGAGAGCGTTTCAATTAAAAACTGGGCAGTGTGGCAACACTGATGTATGAAGTTGGCAGCAACTATATAACTACTTGGGTAACTGCATACCACTATGCTACTATGCCATGCGTGCGGGTTTTGCGGCGTGCTTTGGAACTCCAATTGTGTTTTTTTTCATTTTTCTCCTAAAGAAATATGCATGTGTCGGTGCATTGTCACGAAAATGCTGCCAAATTCACATGCTTTTAAAATGTTAAGTGTTTAGTTTATGGAAAAGAGTTTGGAAATTTGTCAAAATATTTCGAAACGAAATAATCATTTTTAACAAATTTTTCATTTACTTTTTTTTAACTTCATATACTCTTGTATTATTTATTCATGTCTCCATTTTATTTGTTTTGAAGTGGAATAAGTTAGCCAAAAGCGATCTGCTGACAAAATTCCGTTGCACTCGCAGATTTCAGAGCGCCAGCATAGGGAAGGTGGAACCGATCTGATTATCCTTTTTGATTGTTCAGTGTTATTTTCGGATACCAAAAAGTTGGAAAGTTACCGTTTGCTTCCGAATTGCACATAAAAAAAATAAACTTGGTATAAAATAGACTACAAGGTCGTAATGATGCCAAAGAAGTTTGTGTAATCCTTAGTTGAAATATTTTGGAATGGAGTCGTTACATGTTTTGAAGATTTGTGTTAAATTAAATCCATAAATTTAATGAAATATTATAATATAGATTTTATACCAAAGATGTTTGAAAAGAATTTCATTTGAAATTTTTTGTGAAAAAATGACACCAGTGTAACCGTATTGACGATTGATTGACACCGACGTAAATCTTTTATTCGTTTAAATTGAAAAGATATATGAAATATTTCAATATGTAAAAATTGTAGTATTTTTGCTCTTATTTACTTATTTACTTATTTATTTAATTTCTTATTTTTCATGCTATTTTTACGGTTACATACATTATATAAAAATTTTCCGATATTGAAAAAAAATTAATAATATATGTATGTATATAAATATATATATTTCTCTTATTTATCTTTTTGAATACACTGTACTGCGGAAGTAAGAAATTGTGTAGAGGGAAATCCAATATTTTACAAAATTTATTTAAATTTGAAAATACTATCAAGTGGGAGCTATTGTATTTATCTGCTCTCTAAATAATATTTAACGATGACCTTCCCTTATTGAAATGATTCAGTATTTTTTGAGTTCTAGCGATAGTTGGACGTGAAATGATTGATAGCTTTTTTTTTTAACAAATATGACGAGAGAAAATTTTTCAAATATACAATGAGCCACACTAAAAATTGGACACTTCTTCACACAGGGAACTTTTAACTTAAATAAGGTGAATATTGTTTTATTCCAAATTATTTTCGTTTTTTATGCTTACTGGTATATAAGAAGAACAGTTATAACAATTAGCGGCATTGAAAACAAAAACAAACAAACAAACAAAAACAAAAACAAACAAAGTAATACAAATTTGTATGAATCAAGTTGATATGAGCTGGTCACATTCAACATGGGACAGTCAGAATTCGTCAGCTGGGTACCGTTATATGTTGAACCAATTCGTAATTTGCTAATTTTTAGTAGTGTTTCAGTGACTGTAGATGAATTTACAAAATTTTTCAAAAACGCGTCAGACAACAATTGAAGAACGAGAAATTATTATAAAAAACTACAGTGATAAGAAGTCTATTCGCGAAATCAGTGAAATTGTTGGGAAAAAATAGTCGTCAGTACATAATATTATTAGAAGGTATAAAGAAAGAGGTGTTTGATAAAAAGCCGTAATTTTAAGAACAGAGTGAAAATCGATGACCGCAATTATAGATTTATACTTCGTTTAATAAAAAAAAGCCCTAAGTTATCTGCTACAGACTTAAAGAGGAAAAAACGTAGAAGTTTGTACGGAAATGATTAGCCAGCTCCTTAAGAATAACAAGTTTTATGGTAGGGTGCCTCGCCGAAAGCCACTTATTTCGAAAAAAAAGTCAAAAGTCTATGGTGGAATTTTCCAAAAAGTACCAGCATGAGAACGTGGATTTTTGGTCTAAGGTTGCATTCAAAATATATATATACATATATATATTTATACATACATATATATATATATATATATAGAGGTTCTTGCTACGCCCGCTCAGTCTCCCGACAATGAACCCCATTGAGCATTTATGGAGAGAACTCAAAAGAAGACTTGCTTCAAGATACGTAAGGAGCAAGTCAGAGTTAAAACAAGAAGTATTAGAGGAATGGGAGAAAATGGAGACTAGTTATTGCCAAAAACTTATAGAAAGTATGCCACCGCGTTTACAGGAGGTAATAAAATACAAGGGAAAGGCGACAAAATATTAGTTTTAATGTATTTGGTACTTTTGTGAAGTATTTACTTAGTGTCCCATTTTGAATGTGAGCAGCTCATATTGACTTGATTCATACACATTTGAATTCCTTCTGTTGTTTTTGTTTCCAATTTCTATAATTGTTATAACTGTGCTTCTTACATATCAATATGCAAAAATAAATAAAAATAATTTGGAATAAAAAAATATTTACTTTCTTATTTAAGTTAAAAGTTCCTTAAATTAAGAGTTAATTATTTAAAAATTTCCTTAAACTTATACATATTTTATTTGATATAGAGAACAAGAATACGTCTTGAACTTCCATGGCAGTGCAAAGTAGGCTGAGGCAGAACCAAATGGAGCGTAGCCTACTTCTACTAGCGTAGCGTAGCCTTATTCTACATTTGGCTTGTGATAAACGAATCCAAACATGTGCACAGTTGACATTTTCTTTTGCTATGTTTTTCCAGACAGCTTTTGTCAAATGTGCAGAATTCGAGCTATAAACAAAAAGTTGAAAGCGTAAAAAAGAAGCACAAATAAGCTGCAAGAGCTATACACATAGTCAACACAATTTTTGCTGAAAGACTCAAATGCAATAAATTGGGTGATATTTATGTTATATTTATAGGTTATAAATATGAATAGCAGCAAAAGTGAAAAATGAAAAAAAAAATTAAAGCAATAAAATTCATTTTAGCAAAAATTGCATCAGCTTCATATTGAACAAAGAGGGGAAACCGAATTTCATAAACAATATAAAGCTTAACATATACCCATCCTCTCTTTCCCTCTGTTCCTCAGTGTGGTTGCAGATGGCTTTGAATGAAAGAAACAGCACAAAAACATGCCAGATTTTGGAATATGTGTCAGCGACTGCTACTCCCACATTATTTATTACAACACATGTGCATACAAGTGTATTTCATGTTGACGGCTGCATTGTTGTAATCCTCATCATTGTTCTGGGTGCGTGTTTTTGAGTGAAGCAATTGTCAGTTGCAAATGCATCTCTGTTGCATGGACTAGTCGCACAGCTGGCCTCAACTTGCCGTGTTGATAAAACGCAATGTAGTGTAGACACAGTGTAGGCAGTCATTATATTCGCTTTCACGCACACAAAAATAGTTTTATCTGTTAATTCCAGTTTCTTAACAGTGGTCTTAATGCATTGGCTTCTCACAGGGTAGGATACTCGTATTCGCATTTCTCTTTCATATTTCATATTTGCTAGAAATGGGGTATGTTAGAGATTTTATGAGAGGAGCGCGCTGATTTTGATATGGATACCTCATCGGAATAACCTTCACCATTTGACATAAGAGTGCTTTCACTTTCAGTTAGAGGTAAGTAAAGTTACATAATTTAAGGAATCTCATCTTTGGCATAAAGAGTTAATGTGGAATTTCGTATTTCTCCTTAGGCCATTCAAAGGATTGCTTTCTTAAAATAAATTATAACATTTCTAAAAGCTTTACTACTTAATAGGAATATATTTATATGGATCGCCAAATTGATAATCCACTCTTCATATCACAATTATTACAGAGTAAAAATTTGAACTAAAGGTGTCTTTTTTCGTATCTTAAGTTAAAATTAAAAAAACAGCATTTTAATACTAACTGCTAAAACGCGGCTTCGCCCTAAATAATCAATGAATCTCTAAATTCACATATATATATATATGTATATATATATATCTGATAGGGAAAAAATTTATTTCAAAGTCCTATTCCGAGGCGTCTTAAAATTTATACATAGGTTCCATGACATATTTTATAAAAGTCCAAATTACTCAGCAATAATTAGTACAACTATTCAAAATATATCTTAGAGTAAATCATTCCTGTGATTTCAAGGCGTTAAAAAGAATCTCATAACATATATTCCTTTTCTCTTCTCTGTGCGTTAAAATGACTTTACCTGCTATCATATGAAACCGAAAAATTTAGATATTGTGCTCAAGTTCTGTGTTCATTACAATAAAAATATTAATCGGCGTGGTTACTCTGCTTCTGATAGTTTAAATTGACAATAACAAGAAAGGAATTATGCAATAAGGAATTATAACACCTCAACTCACGCCTATCCGAATCTCTTATACATTAAACGGATTAGCATGGACAAAACACATAACAAGTTGCAACTCATGTCCCCTATGTGTTTCGGTTAGTTTTGTCAATTTGTCAATTCGTCAATTCGTCAATTCGGCCTTAAGAAACTCATAGAAAGTTTAACAAAGCTCGAGGTTATGCCGAATGCCACGCAAATATGTCACTATGACAGCATAACACAAAGCGCCATTTAACTGGAGTAATACAATATACGTATTTCAGACACTATTTCAAAATTTTGCAATAAAATTAATAAATATGATTCAATAGTTCCAGTTCTAAAGCCCTTGGGTTAGAATATACTTGTTTCACAATATTTCACAGGACCTTAATTTATCATCGCAGGCAACACAAAGCACGAGATCTGGGCACGTTTTTTGAGATATTTTCATACTATCAATTTTTTTAATAATTAAACAAGTAAGAAAATACTCCTCTCTACAGCACAGAAGAGATTTATCCTGCCTTCTTATAAGATATTTTACATGTTGGCCTTAGTATTAGTGTTAATTAAATTCCATAGTTAGTTACTGGCGTTTAATATTTAGTTTCTGACAAATCCTATTCGAATTTAAAACTGTGAGAGGCATGACAATAACAACGCAGCGCTATTTTACGAAAACTAGCATAGTCGTGGCTGCAATAGAACATGTTGACGTTGGAGAATCGCAAACAATCAGCTATAATTCTAGTAAATAGGTGGTATTTTTTCCTGTTCGATTTCCATTAGTCGATTGGCTGGTGATGGTCGCTCGTTAAAAAGTCCAACCAACATACTTACATAAATCAATAGAATTGTTATAACGCGCGATATCAGCCATTTACGAGCGGCTGTATTTATTCAATTAATAAATGCTGAAATGAAACTACCAAATGAAGCGGAGCCTAACGAAAACACATCGTTCACATCAATTCACACACACACATTCACTCATACAAATGAGTGCGTAGTGGCTCACTGGCTTAGACCAAGGCGAAAGGGGAAGCTGAAGAATAATCAATGGTTGTTATTTATATAAAAATTCTGTTTGCTGATGCACGAAGCCGTTAACTGATACTTAATTATACAATTTCACCCAGTGCAAAAGCGACGCAAGTGATAACGTCGCTGCGAAGAAAGCATTGAAACGGATTGTGACTTCGCCGAAGGCAGCGACTGCGACCGCATCAAAGCGACGGGGATTTTCATTGTAAATATGCACACTCCCATCCAAACATATATATATATATATATACATTAAAACTTTGTACGCGAGTCGGTCAATGCTTATCACCGCTATTGGTATTGGTATTGTTGTTGTTATTGTTAGTTCTTTATCTATCAGCTTGCTGACAAAGTAAATAAACCCAGTTTGCGGTTGTCTCAATAAGCAACAGTCGCGGCAGAGCTCAAGCGTCTGACTTTATCGCTATCGTACAAGTTTGTTGTTGGTGCGATCGTCGTGACTGCCCGATGAGCGACGACGACAATCGTGTGCGTTATTTTGCAATTTTATTTGATTTTCTACATGCTTGTTGTTGTTCGTTTATGAGTTCGTAAGTTCGAATGTACGTCAGTCTGTTTAATTCCAGTCAATCAATAACAACGTGTTTGTGTTGTTTTCCCGCCGCTTCCTAAAACCTCTGTGCGTAGTGAAATACACATGAACAGTAAGTGTTGATAATGTTCGCTTTCATTAGTTTTAATTATATTGGGTTGTTCGGAAAGTCATTTCGTTTTTTTGGGGAACATGAAAGACAGTTTTCGTATAATGCCTTTCAAATGGCCATAAACAGTTGAATTCGACAAATTTAACCTCTCACCGATCTCTCGTGTGGTGATTCGCCGATTTGCATCAACTAATGCCTTTATCGCATCGACCGGCCTTCCAGACCGTGGTGCATCTTCGACATCAAAATTGTCGGATCGAAATTTTGCAAACCAGTTCTGGCACTGGCGTACTGTTAACACGCCTTCTCCATACACATCCGTCAATTTTTTTCTCGCTTGGACAGCATTTTTACCTTTTCTGAAGTTAAAAAGTAAAATATGACGAAAATGCTGCTTATTGCTCTCCATATTTAAAAAGGCACCAACCAAAAACTACTGGGTAGAATTAATAGAACTTTTTCACACACAAGCCTTGCAATATCAGCTCTCATGACATATAATGGTTATGGGGCTTAAGTGTGAAGTTAGTTTCGGAAAAACGTAATTAAGTCCTCTGGCGGGAAAAAACGAAATGACTTTCCGAACAACCCAATATTATGGTTGAAATTACTCGGGTTGTTTTTTTGTTATTGACATAAAAAATATAAATTGTACTACTTAATATAGCATTTATTATTATTTTTTAATTAATCGAACTTTTTACTGTACCTTTTAAAAAGTACCACGTAAATCTTGAAATTTCTGAGACCGACACTTGATATTTTCCCTGTCGAACACCTGGCCTTTGCCAGTAATCATCTCGAGAGAGTTCTTGCCTAGAATTGAGTACCTGGTCATCGTCTAAGCCCTTTAAATCCAGATTTAGCCCTATGTAAACCGTATTATGTAAACCATTTTATTCTTGCTAATATATCATATTTATCTTAACTCTTCAATCGTTTGAACAGTAGAAATCTAAGCAAATTACGTTATAAATCATGATTTTCCTAAATTATATCAATTCGTTAAGCTCTATTTGAAATTTGCTTTTATGGATAATAAAATACTAATCTAAATACTACCTATTTAAATACTAATAAATAAATTAATAAATACAAATTAAAAAGAAGTGTATTAGAAGAACGATTATTCATTGTGGATTATTCTTGAGAGGATTTAATTTCAAAATGGTTGCTACAATTAAGATTTTTATTTAATTTTTTTTAAATGTTTTTTAAATTTTTAATTTTCTTTTTTAAATTTTTTATTTCTTTTTTTTTATTTCTTTATTTTATTTTTTTTTTTAATTTTTAATTTTTAATTTTATTTTTTTTTATTTTGTTTTTTGTTTTTTTATTTTTTATTTTGTATTTTTTTAATTGAAAAAATTTTTTTATGGTATGTATTTTTCTAATTTATTAAAAAAATTCTTTTATGATATATATTTTTTTAATTTATTAAAGAAACAATTTTTTTTATGGTTCAAAATAAGCTTTGATCAGAGGAGCGATTTTTATTATTATTACTTTTTTAATAATCACCTTAAGATTTTTATATTAATTATGTTTTTGAAATTAATCGTAAATTGGTAGCTTTTTTATGCATTGTACAAATATGTTATTTGTAGTTACTAATTATATACTTATCTAATTTATATTAAATTATACCAATTGAACGAGTAATTTAGAAATAAAAACTGGGCCATAGACACTATTATCATCTACTAAAGAATTCTTTTTACCTTGAAAAGGTAAAGAGAAGAGCAGTGCAGAGCAGAGCAGTGATTTGAAAGCTTTCAGATCTATAAATCACGAGCAAATGTTGGAGGTATTCAGATTACTTTTTACCCAATTCCTATAACTTTGCACTGCCAAGTTGTTTCACTTGATACTAGGTTGTTCAGTAAAAATTCTGTACTTTATTTAAAAAATCTGTACTTTATAATGAATCTTATATCGTCTTAAAGTCTTACTCGTTAATGAACATTTCGAAATGAACTACTCATTTCAGAAATTTCGCTCGAACTACTGGCGACCTCTTCATCCTCACTTTCGAAAAATAAATTCATTTCGGACATACCGTTCGCTTATCTTTAACGTTAAAACTCTAAACTGTGCGGAATTGTTAATTTCTTAATATAGAAAGGATATTTGATAGCACTGTAAATAACGCCTGGCAACGGAATGTTGAAGACGCAAATGTTGAAGAAGCAAATGACGGTCTCCCAGACTTATTCGTATGTCGAAGGGTTAATTTTACACAAAAATTTTCATAATTTTTATTTGCATTTTGACTTAAAGACGATTTTCGAAAATATTGTTTCCAAAATTAGCCAAAATTTTTCTTGTTCGTTTCATGAAATATCCCTTGAAGTATGCATACTAACGCACAGTTCGTGTATTCGTATTCCTGTTGCGTATGCGTGCTTAAAAATTTCGAATTTATGCTGCTAATACCAAGTCTTGTTTGTTGCTAAAGACTACACTACGCATATGTCTAAATACCTATGTATATATGAATGTCGTCGTTAGTCTCCATGCTGTTGTTGCAATACAAATTGTTTTTATTTTATTCGTTTTTATAGTTGTTGCTGTTTTATTAACGATTGACTACTCATACGTACAAGCTGCGCGATGCAGCAACGGTGAACCCCAACTTAGTAGTGGATCTTCAACACATGGAAACCTATTTGCTTAGTGGAGGTGTACTCAAAGCGTATAGTTCGACAGCAATTGCAGTTGGGCAACTATTGTTGCAATCAAGTTTGTCGCTATTGTGTACATACATGCATACACATATATCATCTGTGCATATATGGAAACATATGTGTTTGCTTGTGAAACTGTTTGTGTTAATTTTGTTGCTTGTTTGCATTAGCGTTGGCGTGAACGACGATAGCACTGATGACTAATCGATGTTTTCACCGGCTCATTTTACCACAACCTCGCTCGCCTCTCATGTCTATCCTTTGCCTCGCAATTCGTTTGATTGCACTATTTTGCCAAATGACTACTAGTATATTACATTATATTATATGTGTACATATCCATACATATATAGGTTATGCATGGGTGTTCAGCTTGAGTTGCTACATGATGGGTAAATGATTTGCAAAGTTCGTATTTGATTATTAACTTTTTAATGATTGCAACAATTAGTTGAAAATTTACATAGAAATGCTTGTATGTATACCTTTCAAATTATTTGATTATATTACAAGAAGAAAGTAGAACAGAGGCGCTGCATTAATTTTTGCTCAATACTACTGAATTTTCTGGTTGAAATAATGACATGTAATTAAATATTTTACGTAAATATTAGGGTTACCATACTGAGATACTGAGTTTCACCATTGTAAAAATGTGATTTGTTTGTAAATGTATGATTGACTAAAATGCTATAAAGCATCGAAAGTTATAAATATATTTTCCTTTAATTATATTATTTCGTTTTATTCAGTTATATAATTTTTTTTAATCCAGCAACTGATGTCCTGCTTAATAATATACTGTTAATTATTTATTTACTGGATTAACCAAATTTAAAAAATTGGAAAACATTTTTGATTCAGCACAAACACACAAAAAATGGTCAAGAAAATGTCATTAACATAGAATTTTTTTTTTTTAATTTTACCGGAGGGTGCGATTAAATAGAAAAAATGGTTTATATCGAAATTATTATCTCTTCAGTACTTCTTCGGACAATACTTACGAATTAATAAATTAATTAAAACTGAAATTCACTTCTTGCTAAGTAAAAGTTCCGTTATTCTGAAAATTTTCTGGAAAATCGAATAAATCGACGTTGATGCTAGTTATTTTATTCGAAATATTTTATTTATAAAAATCGTGTGTTTTAGTTAAAAAAATGTAGTTGCAAAAAGTATAAACGCAAATTTTTAGCGACGATATTAGGGCTGGTAATAGACCGAGTATGGAATTGGAATCTTCCAATGACGTTGCGAACGCTCTAAATATATGAAATCTGGCTATTTTTAGTACAGATCTATATTATAATAAGAACGAAGATAAAGGACAGTAAGAGATTAAAATCGTGGAATAAATTATAACCACGACCATGACTAAATATTCAAATAATTTTACCTGAAGTTTAGACCCATAAACCCAGTCGTAGTTCTTGAATTAGTTCGAACAACTTCAATATGTATCATTCAAATGTCAATAAGTAATAAAAAGGAAAAGAAAACAAGAAAACGAACTATTTTTAAAAAGCCAAATAATTAAATATATTGCGAATATTCGCCATTTTACCTTCAATAAATCGTAAATTTGAAAAAACACTTTCCAACAGAAATTTTAAATTCAAACCCAGATCGTTCTCAAACTATCATAGCAAGTATATTTGATTAATGAAACGACAAATATTAATTAAAAATAAACAGGTTAAGAATATTATTCATGAATAAGCAGCATTAACACCTCGACATGCTGGTATCTTGTATTATATTACTTTTTGAATAACAAACTACATTAATTTAATTTTTTATATCCTCCTTGAATTTCTCACAAAATAAAAAAAAATGGAAAGAATGGAAAAACGTGGAAATTGCGCCGAAATCTAGTTTAATGAGCAAAATGTCTGTTTCGGATTGTTTGTTTGCATTTGCTTCAGCATATTTCTCATGAGATAAGCGCTGGCTCATAGATAGTTCTTGTTTTTTTTTTTTTTTTTTTATCAGTCTGCTAAAAAATCGAAAGGGAGGCAATTGACTAATGAAATTCTGTGTTTTGCATTATATGTTTTCTTGAATTATTATGTTCGTGTGTACGTTCCTTTTTCGTTCGTTATTAGTTTTGAAGGTCAACTACAAAACGCTCAAATTGCTTTCTATATATTTTTTCAGCTCTTCATATTGATTTGTTGCAACGTTGTTAAGGGTAATCAAGTAATTCGATATTATTTGTGTATGAATAAATTTAAATAAATTTAAAGAGAATTTGTTTCGAAATTTAATAGATAAAACCATGATAAGAGGGAGATAATGCTTCTATGGTGCTTATAGCATTTTTTTTTATGTATCAAGGCGAATTCATACCCGGTATTTTCGTTCCATCAGCTGTTTGTTTTCTCTTCTTAAGTGTTCTGTTTCTCAACCCACCAAGAGCTGCAAGATTTTGCCAGATGAGAGAACAAATGAGAAAGTCCCTCAGTCAAAAGCTATATTGTGTTGACTAGTAGTTAAATAGTAAACAAAACAGAAATATCACATACAAATGAAGTACTACGTAACCGAAACAAACCCGGATTTTTATTCGGCCAAAGACTGTCAACTCGACAGTATTCTACAAAAATATTTGGGGAATGCTTTATGTCGCTACATTAGCAACAACAACTATATATAAATATATAAAGAAAATATTTGACAAAATTTACATATTTTACTCAGCAGAGGCTTCTGTACTTTTTCGCGTTACTCCACTACTCTACCGAATGAAGTTTTCTTTTTTGACAGTTCATAAAGGTCTTTACTAGAAAAGCTCAGAAAAAAGCGAATACTAAGCGATAGAAATGCCAAGTTTTCTATCTGAACTCTAATGCACATGCTCCTTGGCTGGCAACCCTTTCAATACTCCACCCTTCAACCTTTTAATTTGAATTTTTTCCCAGCTTTTATTTGACATTCCCTCCACTTACAAGCAAAAACCAAACACGTATATAATTTTCTTTTTGTGATATTGATACCATTTACTGAATACGCCTCGGAATAATATTTCTTTTTTAAAGTAAAGTAAAAGGAATCTTCATATTTGGAACACTGTGTGATTGAAGTCAATGAAAATTATGAGTACTACTTCTTGGCTGATTTTTCAGATTGGTCATCAGTTTTTAGAATGAATAATTTTTTATTTAATTTTTTCTTATACATAACAAAAGACATACAACAATATAATTTTGTTCTTTTTCACTAATAAATTATTATTTATTCTCTTTTCAGGTAATTAACAGTGAAAAGAACAAATGAAACTATCTTTGCATATATTCAAACCAGTTGGTAAATTGAAAACTGTACCAAAATCTTGGTCTCTACACTTATGGGCGAATCCGGCTTATGAGCTGTTTGCCGAGACACAAATAAATACGAGCAAATGTAAATCGCATTATTTTTACGTAATCAAGACATTCAATGTATATAGACATATGTATGTGAACACATATTTATATTTTTATTTTCACTCGCGTCAAAATTTTTTTTGCGTATTCATAATTCTAATTATAAATATGTATGTAATATACTCGCATACGCAACAACTCAAACTGCTTACCTGCAAGTGAAAATTATCACATTTAGACTTTTGAAATTCTTCAACTTTTATTGTGCATTTTTATATTTTCCTTAATTTTTATTATTTTTCCTCTTCAGCAGCGACTAGCTTGCCAACATTGCTCACTGCATTTATTTTCGAAATTATGACTTTTCTGAAAAATCACATCAGCGGCAAAAAAAAAATAGATTGTATGTCGACTTTCAACTGTTGCAGTTCTTGTCGTTGCTGTTGTGCTACCGAAACATACGCGCAGAAGAAAAAAGCCAACAACCTAAGATTAAAATTTTGGCTGCAGGCACTTCCGCATAGCTGTGGCACATAACTACGAGTAAATCTATACATATATACATTCGCTTGTTTGGATATACATATTATATACATATTGTTTTATATATATATGCTTGTATTTTATTATGTTGGTATATACATATGTATGGTTAGATATATGATTCTGGTGCTTGTATAAACTGTCATTGTCAAATAGGAATGAAATTCGAATACTTTTCCTTGGAGTTAAGTGCATGAGCAAATTCTCTGCCGACTACATGAGTGCTTACGAATGTATTATAAATTTTTAGAGTTGTTTTGTATACAACGGGTGCAAGAATATTTTAGGAGAAAGATGCTTGCTTGTTTGCCGCCAAACACATTTGCACTGTACTAGGGCTGCTGCCTACATTTCTGGTCTAACTGGTATATTGTTTATTGTGATTAATTTCTGAACAAATTTGTTCAGTTTGATTGCGACAAAGGGTTTTTGAATACCGAAAGAATTCATGCATCAGTTTGATCGGCGCCAAAGGGAACTGCTTTTTCTTATAAATCCATCCAAATTCTATAAAAATAATTGCACAAAAATGGTTTTTCTTAATATATTTTTAAAACCATTGCAAGCAACAGTTACACAAGCTTCTGCATGAAAACATTGTGAAAATGGCAACATTCTACATTAAAAGTGCCGATGCCCAGAAATACAAGCTGCAACCTTCGTAAAGAAAGGCTTTTCAGACATTTTTCGTGCGAGACGATGCTATTTTCATAGTCCATGAAGTCCATGAGGTCCATAGTCCATGGTCTGCTCGAATGAAATTTATTTTCCTTTTTTTTATTTCTATGTGCAACTTGCACTTTTTCTTGGTTTGAAATGTCTTGCAACTAAATACTGTCGTGCGTTGCTTTGCCGCGTCATCGTGACAACGTCAAAATGTTAGCCCAGTTGCTTAGTGTTTGCTAATTATAGAATTCTTAGCTTCTTTGAATAAAATAATTTAGATAATTAATTTTTGGATAGGGAATGGCATTTTTGGTGCGCGCGGCTGTTCATTGCTCTCAAATAAAGTTCAACACAAACTCTTATTCATAAATTCTTATTTTTAGTTGGCATGATACACATTTTTTTTAAATGGAATTTGTAAGATGTTTCCACAAAAAGTGTTTTCCAGATTTAGCGAATCTTCACCAAGAATATTATTTGAGAAAAATAAAAATAATACTAATTTTTGGAAATATATATTTTACTAGCTTGAAGCATATAATTTGAGGGTGAACCAAAAAGCATTTGATTTCAGTAACAAAGGCTTGGCAATGTTATATATTTATATTCGTTAGAAGCCGTTTGAGCTTTTCGGTAAAAAATTTTTTAATAACATGCGTGATTAGTTGTAGCGGTTAGAGGTTCAAATAGATCATCGCAGATTCCGATCAATATTTGTCGCACTTCGGCAAGGTATCGGCAAATCTCCGAGTGCGTTTGCGTGCTCCACTGAAGTTTGGGCGACGTTATCGATTTTATATTAAATTTTAATGTTTAAATTTAACATGTTTTTCTCCGTATTCTCCACACATTATTTTCCTACCCGCATATCAATTCCTGGGATCGTGTGTAATAAGCTTATAATGCAATTATTTCAGAAAGTAGTTAAAGCATTTCGTACAAATCGTTTGGACGTACTCAAGCCGAGCTGAAAACACCCATTCGGATGGATATAATGGATGGATGGAGCTTAAAATAATTATAGGAAATATTCCTCGGAAATTTTCAGTGTAGATATTATAACTATTTATGCTATTGAAATTCGCTGGCATTCGCCTAACCTAATAACCCTGTTTTCAGTACAGCCATCTGTATTATTTTACTTCTTCGAAACTCGGTAAACTCTCTAGATACCACTTTTTGTAGAATATGACTGCTAAGGTTTCCATACCATATATTTTTGTATGCACTTGAAAAATTAAAACGAATCAAAAATTGTAATAAAAGAAGTTATATCAAAACCTCATTTAGCACGAATATCATGAAAATCGTAATGCATCATCGATTTGGCAACGTTGCATTTCACTGGCGCTTCTTTTGTATGATGTATGCAAGTAAAACGCAAACTAAAAGGTTTTCAGCTGTCATCCAGAATTTTACAGCGTTGTCGGCCTCTTGGTTGTTGGCAAATGCACTTTTAACTTTCGGTTTTTATTTCATTGGATTTTTCATTTTTGTTTACGATTTGTTTTTGTTTTGACAAGTTTTATTATTGTTGCTGGTTTGGTTGTCAATTTTCATTGCAAAACTTCGGCTAACAAGCGCCGCGAAAATTGTTGCTGATGGCGGCGCCGTTGTCAACTCATTAAACCGCCAATGCCTCTCTGCTATTACACATAGTTGTCCCACTATTCACTGGCTGTTTTGTCTGCGTCATCCTGCCCATACATTCGTACATATGTACGGACATGTAATTGTACTAGAAATGTTCGACGACTGTGGCATCATTCGTCAGTCAGCCCACTGCTATCGCTCTGGCCTGGCTTGATTTTGGTGTGTGACTCACGTTCGCAAACTTATTTAGATATGAATGTGCTAGCATCAGTTCGGAGTTGGGATTTGATGTTGACATTTATGTGTGTTTGTTTGTGTTTGTGAGTTTGCTATAAGCACAAGCTTTTCGTTTCGTTTGCTTGTTAGCCAATTGCTTTATTTGCCTTGTTTTATGACACTCTTAAAATTTCCGTCTGTCATTTTACGTTTTACGAAAGAATTCACACCTAAATACAATTGCATATTTTCGCTATTTTAGGCAATAATTGTGCGCCCCTCTTAAATATGTACTCATGTAGTTGATAAACACTGACTTTAGTAAAGCGTTTTGAAATCAAAAGCTGGTTAAAATTTCGATTACGTCCTCGTATTCAAATTAAAACTATCCCGAATTCATATATTTTCTGAAATTTCATTACATTTGTCGATTGTATGTATACCACACATACTTCACGAATATGAAGTGTAACACATGAAGCCGGTGAAATCAACTGTTTGTTTGTATTGCTATTGCAGTGAACGATGATTTCGCTGCGATCAGCGAATTCAACGATTTGACACTATATCATGAATACTTTTTCCTAATCCCGTGTCAAATCCGGAGAACATGCTGAATGAGGAGACAATTGGAAGCCAAATGAATGCAATAATGCCATAGCTCTCACTGATATGTGACACTGTCCTCAAGACAAGGAATGAAACAGCAATTCCTACTTCTTCAAATGGGACCATATTTTCGCGATTTCGACTGTTAAACGTTCCAGTAATGCTATATAATGTTGCTGTTTAAGGGTTTTGCACTTTCAAAATAGTCGTTGAAAATTATTCCATGCGCATCTCAAAATATAGACGCGTACAGTCCATTCGGCTGATTGTCGATTGGAGTCCGAAATGAAAAAAGATGGCGTCTTGTCATAGCATCAAAAATTGGCTTTATTGTGCTTGAACAGCTCTAAAAACTGCTAGGAGTCACTAAAAATGTTTTATCTCACGAACAAATTGTTCGATAGCTGAGAATTTCATTTAAAGGCTAAGTCTTGTAGATAAAATTCTATTTTTTGTTCTTGGAAACTGTACGAACTTCTCAACTTTCTTTGTAATATTTCAAAATTTGTTACGTTAGCCTTTTATTATTTTTCAGATAAGAATTAATGACTGTTTGTGCGACCTCAATTAGATTTTCGTTCTTGTCAAAGAAAAAAGAGTGGTAACATTCCCACTCTTTACCACATTCTATTCCTAATAGAAGCTGAAAATTTGAGAATTGAAAATCTTCATGTTTGAAGTAAAAATTATAGCGTTTGAGTTGAAGAACAATGCATCTGTGTATTCACTCCTATGATGATTATATATTTCGGCGTCACTTCAACAAGCAAATCGCTTACTTAAAGCCACGCGGCTGGGCGCGAGCAAGCTGGTTCGCTAGCGCAGATATCCTCTGCAAATAACGTTACCATAAATTGTTGTAAAAATAAATATATGGTACAGATCCACACATATACATACATATAGTACTACGCTGTGGTCTCCCAAATACATACTGAATATATATTATTTTAAAGTTATTTATTTGTGTTTTTGTTTTTCCGTCATTGTTGACGAGTTCAATGCCCAGGCTTCCGGCGTCATTGCTGTTGCTTCGCTTGTTGTTTTTTTGCTTTTACCGTTGTCGTTGCAGTCAGTCCACTGTTTGTTGGTCCGTTCAACGGAGTAAATGACACCTCGAATGACTTAAAACTCAAATTGACACACGCACACTCCATTTGGATTTTGGTATTTTGGTATTTTAGTTACTGTAACAACAATAACAATAGCAGCAATGACGGTCAACAAAGCTGTAGAGGTGTTATTGTAGCATTAAACCCATAAATAATTCAGCACCTTCGGGCGGCTTAAAATTAAAAAAATAACTAATTTATTTTTCTTTAAATTAATTTTATTTTGCACACGATTTGATAGTTTTGGTAAACAAAATTAATTCACATTGCATCGAAAATGAATGGAAATGCAATTCGTTGCGTGGCAGAGGAATAATTTTTGCATTATAATTATGAATACATTCATGGGTACATGTAAGTGTGTTTGTATGCGGTGGACAAGGGGCGCTGCGCTTTGCGAAAGTGTTGGCCTAGTTTGTGCATTCGCCCTCATTCGAGTGCACGAGTACTTCACGCGAAGTTTGCCTTAAGTGTAAACAAGCATACATACAAACATACATACATACATATATATATATATATATATATATAATGGCTAAGTGAAATGAACTAGTTCTCAGCACATGAACGCGATTAATTTATATTTAAGTTTTAAGTTTTTTTCCAGTTGGCTACAACAACATCTCAGGGCCGGCTTTAGAACGGCTAGTTAGCTGTTAGTAATATTTCCTTAGTGGTGAACGCTAATAGAGCCACATAAAGGAGTTGCCATTTTCAAAGCAAAGGAATCGAATATCGATTAAATGGTTTCTTTATAATGGGTTTATAGGAGTTTATAGTTTCGACTTAACCACAACACTTTCAAGCGAGTACATATTCTCCAAACGGTACTACGTTTATGGTAACGATGCCTAGCCATGCACAATGTGAAATTAAAATAATTTTTTAGACTCGCAGATATAATAGCGATGTCAACACCTCACCAAATTGTGTCCAGCGTCTACTAAAGTACACAGTTGTGTGAAAATTTTTAGTTGGGAAAAGTCATCTGTTGAAAAAAATTCATTCAAAAAAAGATCTAACTTTGACAATTTATTCTAGATGTATGGAAACAGGAATCAAATTTCTCTCTTTCAGTCTTTATGAAACATGTATTTGAGCTTAAAAAATTGTATATTGACATTTTGATACTAATTCTAAAAACTTGTGCATAATCTGGATAAGACTTGCTAGTTAATAAGTACCTTTGTTCTAGCATTACATACATTTTTCGCCAAATGGTGGATTTAAAAAAAAAAATGGTTTTAGTTTTGACTGAAAAAATCAGTAGTAATTTGTATACAGAAAATTTGCAACAAAAGCACAAAAACTACGAACGATTTGCTAGATAATATTACTGTGAAGCTACAGTTAAAATCTCATGTAGATTCGTGCGATAATTTACGAGTGTCAACGACACCCAATTTGAAAAAGTTTTTAGAAAAACGCGTTTGAAGTTTTAAGTGCTTCAGTTGAGAACAGCAGATTATTAATAAATATTTTTTGCACTCTTCCATCAATTGAATAATGTTTTTAGGACCCTAAAGTGTACTTTAAATAAAAAAAATTATTTAAAGCAACTAAACAGTTTCAAGATAGATTTCTGTCGATGATTTTTTGCGAAATGTTGCCACTACAAAGTGGCACAGAAAAGTAAAAATTGTAATATACCAATGAAAATGAACAATTAAACCATGTTTTTTTATTTAATTTAATGTTTCCAACACACGCAGGTGGCAGGTCACCATTGTCACCAAATCTTGTTTCAATAAGTGCCAACTTTGTTCAACTTTTCATTTCAAAGTTTCTAACAAACCTTTCTATATATTATTACATAGTATTTACTGTCAGGAAGTGCCACTTATCCATCGTGGTCCATCTTTTCTCCTCGAATACATTCTCCGTTATTTGCGTACAATCGCTCAAGTAGTCGCTGTTAATCAGTTTATTGAATGCAACATCGATAGGTTATAATAAAAAATTTAATTATATCAACAATCAAGTTCCGGTAAATGATCGTTACCGGCGTTAATTAAACGGCGGATCAATTTTTATTGCTACAACAAAGTAATTGCGGCTGCAATATGACAATCGTTGAAGTGATGTCGACAGCAAATTTGTGTGGCAACAACACGAACACACACATATACACGAATAAACATGCTTACATACAAAATGAATTTGTGTATTTGACTTAACTGGTTGCCTTACCGCACTTTACCGATGTCTTGTAGGCGCATTTTTTTTGTGCTGCATGCAACACGAGATGATTTCTTTGCGATGCTATTGCAGCAATGAAACGAATATTTCTGCCTCCTCTCATACCACCCCAACAAAGAAGCAAACGTGCAAATACAACACTGAGTTGTGAGTCGTGGCTTGCTGCCGTTGCATTGTTGCTGCGAACAGCCACGTCGATGGTTGCATGCGATACCGTTGGATGAATTATTGTTGATGTCGCTTCGATTGTTGTTATGCCTGTTTTTATCGCTCTCGCTCGGGCTGTGTGCAATTATGCACGTTTAGTTATTTGTACACATTTATCGCCTAGGCAACACCGCGCAAACATTTCATGCGATATCATCAACGGCATAGCTATCGGACAGCGAAATGACAGCAACAATAACAAATGTGCTGTGTAAAGCACGAAAACAGCGGAAAATAGCGGAAAACTACAAGCAACTGCACAGTACACCGTGAGCACAACCGCAACCGCAACTGCAAAATATCACCGCACGGACCATCAACCGCAAGCAGATAAGAAAGTTTTATAGCTGCATTTATCCATCTAACAGCAACTTAAATCAACTCCACACAGCTCTTGACTAACGTCAACTTCAACTTCAACTCGCTTGCGATCGATCACTCTTGGTTTTGTTGTTGTGGAAATCATCGCGTTTTTTCGTACGTACGCTTCGTTGTTGTTGTTGTTGTTGTTGTGGCGGCTAGTTTAATTGTCATAATTTGATTTGATGGCTATTTTTGCTATTAATTTTTGTTGTTGCCTTCCAAATTGTGTTTATCCAATTTCGGTTAAGCTAAAATTGCATTATTACTTTAAAATACTGAGATATGGCGAAAATATTGGAAAACAGAAGAAATGTTGCAAATACACGAATTTACACTGATAAAATTTGTCTAAAGCCAAAGAAAACAAAAAATTCTCTTTTCTTTATATAACAAATATAATTATTAGGTGGAACAATTAAAAAGATAAAACAATATATATTTTTATTGGTCGAATCATAATAAATTCTATATTTTTCCTACAAAAATTTTTGGCCGTCTTTTTTCTTTATACAAATTTCTTGCATTCTTGCAAAGGACACCCGCATGAGCTTCACTATTTTCAATTGAACCCAATTTAAGCCACTTTGTATTATTGAATGTTTTCAAAGACTTCCTCGTATAGTTACCGGCAAATAAATGTAAGTTCTATTATGACTGATTGATTATTATGTTCTACATTTTGAAACGATAGAATTTTGTGGAATCGGAATGAAATGATCTTCACTTGAATCCTGTTCTGCATTGCATTAGAAACAAAAAACCATACGAACTTTTGATCAAAGTTTTCACCGAAATTGTCATATTTTTATGGTCGGTTTACGCTCAAACAGATTTTTTCTCCGAACTGTTGGTTATACTCATTAGATACATTTATGAAATGTTAATTTTTTAAATAGGAACTTGTTTTTACTTGAATAAATGCCCGCGGAATATAATATTCTATTAGTTACGAGCCAAACGGACCATTAAACACATAGTCATTGCCAATTCAATCCACACAACAATGATCGGATTATGGTATTCCTTTAAAAATATTTTTTTTTACTCGCAATATGCTGCACAGAGTATAGTAGTTTTGTTGGCTTAACGGTTATTTGTAAAAACTAAACTAAGGTCTAAAACTAAGGGAGATAGATATGGGGATATAGATATACCAAAATGACGAGGATGACGAGGCGAGCTGAAAAATTAGGATATCTTAATGAAAATTGGTATACGTGTTCCTTGGCACTCTGAGGAGGTTGGTAATGCAGATGGGACGATTGCCACTACCGCCAAATGTCGCGAAAAATTATAAATTGCTATAATTAAGCACCAAAATAAGATGGAAAACTGTAACTGTAACTGGTGCAGAGAATCACAATAGGAAGGGGCCTCTTCCTTTTTAATTGTTTTTGTAAGTGAGCATAGCCCCGCCCCTTAATAGGTTTAACGCACATATCTCACAAAGCCCTAAAGTTATATTGACCAAAGTTGCTGAGTACAAGTCTTTCTAGCACCTTCTGGTACACTGAAAATTAATGAAATCGGATTAAAATTTCAACCAAATTTGGTGCAAAACATTAGCCTATCATCTTTACGTTACGGTGTGAAAATCAAACTACAACCTGCCTGCTGCCTATATAACACACTTCTAAATTCCATCTGATGAATGAAACTTTGCAAAAATAGTGCACTCAAAGTGTCCCATCTTTTGCCTAAAAATTGTCGTGATCGAACCATAACTTTTCAAGCCCACAAACACCGAATGTGTGGACCTCAGTGAATGCTGTATATTCGTGTCGACATTAATGTCATATATGTATACCAATGTATTTAATTTCTAAATTTATTTTTTGTTGTATGTTTCAGTTCCAATATCTCATATGTTTTTAAATTGTCTCGAATCTCATTTATGTGCATACATATATTTCCAACTACACAATTTTTCATACTTGTTTGTGCGATTTATATGTTTGTTATTTTCTCCTCGCATAAACAGGTTGGCGCAAACTGCAATTAGTTATCTCGGTTTATTTGTGGTCTCGTTGTTTGTAAACTGCAGTGTGTTGTTCCCCTATTCTGGCTGTCCTGATTTATACGGCAAATGTGAATTCTTTGTGCATATAAACCAGTGCAAATCACATTTGAGCTTTGTCATCGATCAGGCAGAAAAGTGGAAGGACATACTGCGTTAAGTGAAAGTCGATCATATTTTATTTATTTAACCCAATTTGTGTTAGAAATAAACCACAAATATGAAATACGTTAAATTCGCCCCACTTAATCGGTGACAGCTAATTTGTCCCACTTTTACCGAAAATATCGGTCATTCAGTAAGATTTTTTTATTGAAATTCACACTGTATCGTTTAAGAGTAATAATGTGCTCTTATTTCAAAAATTGGTAAAAATTCTTTTAGCCCCCATATACTTAATATAAAAATTTTCGAACTTCCAGTTGACTTTATATATCAGACAATCTGTGGGATGACTTAATTAAAGTCAGACAGCATCTTTTCCTGGTACTAATACGTCGTGATGCCCAAAATGGAGTCAAATCTTACCCGTAGCCCCAATATACCCAATATATCCAATAAAAGAATATCTAGTGTCTTCCTGATAATAATGTGTCCTGATGCCAAATGTGGATGATATCGGGTCAACATTTCTCCTAGCCCAATATGCCAAATATAGAAGTTTTCGAACTGCCGGTTGGCTATGTAAGATATCTTAGCAATATTAAAATAATGAGTGAAATCGATTTACGAATTATCCCAGCTCCCATATACTATATATAATATATTGATTATCGTTCTTCTAGTGGACTCTAAGCCGGATATGTCGATAAAATTTTCAGTAATTTTAGTGAATATGTTCTCGAACATTAGTTAAATGCCAAAAGTAAATGTTATCTGCTTTAACCTTCCCTAGCCCAATATAGTGATTTCCGACTTCGCAACTGACTTTAAACCATTTGTCTAGCTCAATATGTGTGATAATTTAGTTTAATTAAGTAGACATCTTTTCTTAAACGTAATGTGGTTTAGCGCAGAATATGAAGAATCGATTTAGATTTTGGTCTAAACCCCATATCACTAATATAATGATTTCGGATTCTCTAATTGGCCTTTTCCTCATACACAATATATTAAATTTAACCTCTTTGCTTGAGTTTATAGCGCATATATCTCAATAGAAGATCCATCAACAAAATTAAACGAGAATATTCAAATAGTATTATGCCATTTGATAATAAAAATTACGGCTATTGTACCTTACCACAACACTAATATGATGAATATAAATGAAATGTCTTCTTCAGATTGACTCTAACGACATATGTATTACCTATAGTGAAAGTTAATATGATACTAAATGTGATTGCATACTACCTACATACACCTACCATATACACCTACATACCTAAAAGTATAATACACCTAAAATAAAGCTTGATCCTTGCAAATTGCGGGTCTATAAAATGCTCGGCTACACTCGAACAATGCCCCCTTCCTTGCTTATTTTTATTTATATGGGATATAATAATTTTTAAAACCTTTATGAATCACCAGTAACGGATGGTTTTATTTATCTCCCTCGGCGAATGGGAGTTTTTTAAACTGATAAAAATGTGTTACTGTTTAAGCGGTTACATTTTTCGCAAAAGTGCATGCATATTCGTACGATTTGTTCTGAAAAAGAAAACTTTGAAGTTTATCACACATTCTTAAATTTATATATATATTGCTATTTCTGTTATTTAAAAGTAAGTGGTTTATTACGAAGAGCGTTAAACACTTTTTTGAATAAATTGAGAAAGTTTTGCCTAATATACTCGTATATCAACGTCAGCATATTTTCAAAATAAAAATATAGATTTTGGTACAAATGCCAACATAACAAAGCGATAAGTCTCAAACTAGCTGGCAAAAAAATTGACTTTTTTGAAAATTTGAGCAAATTACCATTCATATACTCATATTCAATTTATTTCTAAAACTGATAATTATATTCTCTGCGGCAAACTTATTGTACATCTCGTACACCTAAGCTATGAGGCACATTTCTGGCTAAAGGGATACGCAAAAAAGCAAACTTGTTGTATTTCGAGTGCAAAAAGTCCTGAAGAGACTTCAAGTTTTTTTGCATTCAGAAAACAGTTACTCTTATTTACATGCCCAAGGCCACTAAGGGCCCATCCTATTTTAAACTGATAATAAACAAGAAATTATTCGCGATTTTGAAGTCATCATTTTACTGAAACGAATTTTTGGTGGCCAAATCATATCAAGAAGTTGGCTGCCTGAGTAAATAGACTTAACTCGGTTGGACTATATTTTGTGTAGGTAAGTCAAGTCAATTTCCTTATATATGATAAACCAGTTACCTTTGGGCATGTACCTATAACACCTAACCTATATTTGAAAAGTGATGCAAAATTTGACCGACTGGATGGTCTAAATAGATTAATCGCAGTCATGGTAACCATATACCCGAAATTCTGTTCAAATATTAAATTTCCTAAGATTTGAAGAATAGTAAGGCCAAAATAATATTAATTTCACAAACATTTTATGCATTTTTTATTATATATCTCGAAGCCAGCCTATACATATATATGCACTTTCATGTGAATGTGTATATTGTTGTTGTTATGTTATATAAAATATTTATATTCTTTCTAGCTGTGATTAAAAACAAACAAAATACTTAATCAAATTAATTTGAAAACATTTGCCATTCAAACTGTACATACTTACATCCCTATCGTGGAAGACTACTGGATTATAGTTGCCGGTACACTTGTATTGGATACTATAATAGGATTTTACTTTACGGAAGACTACTGAAGCCAGTGTACTTGAACACGCAGCTAGAAACCTTGAATTTACATTTGTAGGAAGCACTGTTCAAAGTTGGTAGCTCAATTTTGCATTTTGCAATATAGCATTGCACAAATTTTAATTAATTATTAATCAGTAAAATAATTAAAATCGTAAAATGAAGCATAAAGAAATGGAAAGCAATGGTGTTCATTAGAATTTAAAATCGTTTAGTAAATTTAATTTAATTTATACATTTGTCGTGAAATTTCCAAATTTCTGTGCCTTAAATGACTCAGTTTTTCAACTTAAATAATATTGCCATTTTGAAGAATCTGGAAAATTATTTACTAACTATTAATTAATATAAATGCATCATTTAGACACAATTGTAACAATTATAAATAATAGTATAATCATATTAATGCATCAATAGACTATATAAATACTAAAAAAAATATTACGCAACAAAAAATTGTGAAAGTAAAAATTAATTCAAAAGTTCATAAGAGCAACAATTTTTAGATAATTTTTGATAAATTATTCAGTAAAAAATTTCGTAAATAAATAAAAATAATTATATAAAATTTCTTTAAAGATATTTAATATATTCAAACTGCAAAATTAACAAAATACTGCTCTTGAGCAGTTTCTTGATTTTGTCATTTCTACCTACTATAATCAGGGTAGATAGTAATCGATAATATTCATAAAATGGCTACGGCGGACTCAATTGCCTGCGGTAGGTAGTTGATATTCATTCGAAATGGAAATTTTGGTATATTGTTGTTGAATGGCTACATTACTCGCGCTATTATAGATACATAATAGGGGTGTTACTGATATATACATTACTATCTTATCACTAGGCTCTTCTTCAAATGACCATTCCTTAATTAAATACAATTCTGGGTTATTAATATTTTTTATGACAACAATATTATTCCCATGCATTGTTGTCTTAATACTTACTAAATGATATTGTTGACAAAATGAGAGGACTTACATAATTGTTTTTTCAAGGTAGTAATAAGAACATATAATATATTTTTTAAAAGTGAATAATGTAACGAAATCTGTGGGTTATCGACATATTTAATATGCATATCAGAGAATTACGTAGTGGCAAGTCTGCCGATGCTGACAAAACACTCGTTAAATAATCAGTTGTCTTCTTTGAGATGAATTTATGATGCTGAAATGTCAAATTAGTAAATATAAAGCCCAAATAATTAAAAATTAAAACTCTCAACGAGTTTCAAAAAAATTTTGAAAAAAATATAACGTTATCCATAATTTTTTCGAATTGCTATTTAGCTCAGCTGATAAGTTCAAGTAAATTAGAAAAAATTAGAATTAGAAGAAACCTCTTCTGTATACTAGTAATAACTGACTGCAAATCCAGAATGAAATCTCGCTTGACGCTGACAATATTCTCGCGTTGACATTCACACACCTCCTACTGGGTATATAACATTTATTTCTACGTCATGATAATTTATTTTTATTAATTTGCTTGTCTCCTAAGTATGATTGCTCTAGTAAACCTCGAAGAATTCAAGTGCAGAGTGACTAGGGGGAAGGCTAAATTGTTCTCATAGTAGAACGCTTAAGTAGTATTCATTTATGAAAATAAAAATTTATTTGTTATATATATGTATGTAAGTAGTATACAAGTAAGTGTAAGTGAGTGTAAGTAAGTATACAATGGCGCAATAAACGACAGTCTAATGCACTTTTGTTATTTATTCATAAAGGTCATGGGAAAGACATTTTTCCAGAGAATTTTATTGCATTAATAAATTTAATAATTATTTAAAATAAACCGAGTGTTACAACTGCACTGATTAATTTCAGTGCGAAATTTTATTATATATTATATTGTTTAGATTATATATATGATATATTGTTGTTGTTTTTGTTGTTATATAATATATATAGTATGAAAATATAATTATATATAATAATAATAATATATTATATATATGTTATATATATATTATATTTATTATATTATTATTATATATGTATATTATATTTATTATATTTTTATTATATATATATTATATTTATCATATTATTATTATATATGTATTATATTTATCATATTATTATTATATATATTATATTTATTATATTATTATTATTATATATATATTATATTTATTATATTATTATTATTATATATATATTATATTTATTATATTATTATTATTATATATATATTATATTTATTATATATATTATTAATGTATATATTATTATATATTAAAAATTAAATTTTTCATGTGTATAGTGAGTTTATTGGCTTGGTTTATTACTTCTTATTTTCTCTATGAGTATCACATCTAGATGTGGGAGCCATTGTCGGCATGTAGCACCTAGAGCTCGGTCATTTGAAAAATCTAATATTCATACAGTTATCAGCCTTCGCCGTAGCCTGATGGGTTAAGAATAAAACTACCACTAAGTGGTTCTTAATTTTTAATTTCATCTTTTCTAACAACTGCCAATAAGCTTACCGATAAACCGCTTGGAGGTGTCCTCAACTTGCCTTAGTTAGCCCCGGTTTAAAATATTTCTATAGGAGAGAACGCGAAAAAATTCTTTAAAATTGGAAGGATTCCTAGAATAATAACACAAGAAACTAGCTTAGCCTCTCTTCAATAAAAAATAAACACTTTTGGGATTAACAACTTAGTTGTTAATATTCTTTTACAAGATGATATTTTTTCTGTTTTTAAAAATTTTTGATTTTTTTTTTAATGAATTTAAAGAACTATTTAATAATTTTTCTATTTTAAATTTTCCAGTTTGTCATACACGTATAAGCCTAATAAATGTCCATTTAGCAATAAATTAATTGCAATTAAAAGTCTTACTCGCCAAATTAGTTAAAACTGTAAATACCTTAAAATTTCCTATACGTATATTAAGGCGTATCCATTCCAATGGCCATATGTGTAAATACTCATATGTACACCAACGTGCGCAGCATGCTGTGCGTCTAGCAAAACAAATGCTTGCGCGACAATGGCGAACTGTGAATGACACTATCTCCCTTGTAGCCAAGCAACGTGCAACAGTTGCAGTGGCTGCCGCAGTTTGGGTACAAAGCCGAAGCTAAGGTGAGACGGTCGTTTGCTTATGCACTGAGCTATATGCTGACTGTGGGGACTAAGTGTCGTTGCACTCGAAGTCAACAAAGCGAATTGAGTGCCGCCGTTGATGCTCACTGTTGCACCGGCAAATGGTACCAAGGTACTCTTCATTGCGAACCCTATCGAATTTTATGTCTGCATGTAGCTCTGATAGAGTTCACTGTACATTAATGCAACAGCACAGCCTTGTTTTTGCTGTTGTGCTTTAATACTTGGCTTTCTGTCCCTGCTTTGGCGCCGCTGTACCAAAGTATCGATTTATAAATCAATGCAAACTCTTGCCTGATGCCTAAATGCATAACAAACTCACTGCTCTCTCTGTGTGTGTGTGTGTGTGTGTATGTGTATGAGTGTATGATGACAGACTTACCAGTACCTACCCACCTAGCGTTGGCAGTTCGCTTGTCACACTTTGTGAATTTGTCCAAAGCCTATTGCAGCTACGTCCAAAGCCACGTCGCCAAATCAAATCGTACCGAATTCAAGCGCCTCATACTAAATCAACCTCGACGATGAACCCCGCTGCCTGATGTTATTGTGTACGGCGCACCGTATTTGCCGTGGTGTTGCCTTTGAAATGCCACCCGGCCGCTTGTTGCTTTCGGCTATTGCAGGTCCACTCTCCTCTGTCTGCTGAAATAGTTTTTGAAATTTTTGAAGATTTTTTATTGCGATTTGCCTTGCTTTCTTGTTGTTTCTCGCGTTTTTGCCAGTGGCAAAGTGTGAGCCAATTTTAGTTCGGTTGGTAACTGCGCAGATTGTTTGCCTCATTGCACTGGTCGAAATTATGAATTTTTACTTGGTAAAAGCTACTTTCTACTTAGTCAAGTGGAAAATTCACGTACGAACCATTTACATATTTAAAATTGTTGTATACGAATGCGAAATGTCGCAAGGTTTTATATAACTTCATCCAGTTAACTGCTTTTTATAATCCGAATAAGGACTGAGGGAGATTTTTAAACTAAAACCAGTGACGAGTGACTGTCTCACTGAACCGTTCCCACGACAGTGGGGTCTACGTAACAGGAACGGACCCGGATCACCAGATTCATTGCGGATTTCGTTGGTGGGAGGTTTACGAGGATAATTTGGGTTCATCATCTGCTAGACCATGAAATGCCTTGAGAGAGTGGTCTTTGTAGGTTTTAATAAAATTTTAGAATATTATTCCAGGGTCATGTTAATTAACATGTGTATATGAAGGTCGGTTCAAGTAAGTGATGGAGCCATCTTGAACTTATAGCTCTCAACATAACTAACTCGGTAGGCATGACATTCGCAGGAAGCGGCGTTCTGTTCTGATATTCCAAGATACAGGATGGAGTTGCGAAATTCACATTTCCTCAAGTTTATTCCTCCTGAGCTTAAGCTCCTTTCGAATGTTATTATTGCTCGTGAGTTATACCGTTGAGCGATCCCCTATAAGTCACATAGGTTAATATGTGCACAAAATATGCGCAGTGTAGTAATTATTAGTAGAACTATGCGCTATATTTTACTTTCACATCCCATAAGATTTTGCAAAAGTAATTTCTAGGGCTTTTGAGCTTTGGTGGTCTTCCAAAGATCTTTGGTTGAGCAGTACAAATGATTGTCATCAAAGGCATAGTGACTCTTAAACCAAACAATATTTATTCAAAATATCACTAAATTTTATTTGTGGCTTTGACAGCCGCCTGACAATCGGTGCAAATGTAGAACTAGATCAAGATAGCCTGTCGGTAATGTGGCCTGCTTTATAGTTCTCAATATAGCGTCATTTATGATGATCTAAGAGTTGAAAGTCTTATGCTGATTTGTAACTTACCCAATGCTACCACGTGTTGTATTCACTTTACAGGGGAAGTTTCTGTTTCTAGGAAAATTATATTTGTAAATGGAATAGGAGAAGCAATTTTGTACAATAAATGAAATAAGTATTATATACTCACTATTTCGTTATTTGGAAAAGTAATTTCGTAGAATATACATAGGCGGGCACTAATGTAAGAAGTTCTACAATTTCCTCTTGTTTCAATGGCTACTCCTGGTCGTTCGATAACGACTGAAAGCTTAATTTTTCCTTGCACTACCAAGCCCTTAAAGTAGCAAAGCTGCTCGATTATTATAACGTTTTGTTTTTGCATTCTGTTACGTAGCGCTTCGCAGGCAGTGCATTCGCCTTTCATTGTCCGTCATATGCCACATGTGAATGTTTGCATGTGTGTGTGTGTGTGTATGTGTATGTGTACGCGTACTTGTGCGTCTATTGCCATTGCATGTGACCTTAATTGAATCGTTTTGTTGTTGCTCAGCGCATAGAAACTGAAATAGAGAAAATTGAATAAAGTAAAATATAAAAAAAGATAAAACTTTATTGCAGTTGTGCACAATATATACCGCTCACGCCTGCATAATGCAACCGCACATATTTATGTACATACATATGTGTATGGAAATGATTTTCTTAAAATTTACTGCGCTCAGATGGCTCTTACGCTCTTCGGCGACAACAATTCTCAGCGTTTTCGTAACATTACTCTTCCAGCGCTTAACCCTCGAGTGCCAGCGTATGCCTTGTGGTTTGTCCTGCCTGGGTTGTTTAGCAACCCTTTCACTTTAGCTTTTGCAATTCTTTTTTGCCATATTTATGTAGTTGGGTCGCCGCCGACCGAACAACCACCCACCCGTCCGTCCGTCAGTCCGTCCGTGCGTTCGTGTGCAATTTATTCTCTCGACTCTAGACTACGTCAACACTTCTCAACCAACATTCGTTATACTCAGCCGAGCTCGAACGATTCGCGCATCTGGCTTTGTGTGCGGCAAATATTGAAAACAAACACTTGCTCGCGAGTGTGTGTGTGTGTGTGCGTGTGTATAGTATGCTGGGGAATATACCGCTAGAATGCTCTGTTCACTTTCTATGTAATTGGTTGGGTGGACGCGCGAGACGCAAGTGAGTGGCGTGTGATTCACATCCGTTGCTGCGTTCTGTTTGCATGCATCTCAGTTTGTGCCGTTTAGATTAGATACGCCGACGCCTTGGCAGTTGCTTCTGCCCAAGCCGTCACTTATCATCAACGTTTGACTTTTCTGGGTCTGCACTCGTTTGTTGCGCCTGCTACTCCCCTGGTTGTGTTGAATGCTTTGCCTGAGCTGCAAGCTTCTTGTTGCTTCGCTGTCTAAATAAAATACTGACAACTGACTGGTTGGCTGGCGGTAGCACTAGTTGACGTTTGCGTCTACCGGTTTGCAGCCTCGTTTGTTGTTTGATTGCTTTAATGCACAGCCTGGGTTGGGTTACATCGGGTCATTTCGGTGTGTCGGTACACTTATCGAAGGACACTTGCAGACCCAAGTACATTGCTTACGTGTATGTTTATTATTATTTTCATGAATACAGACATATTTGACGGCAAGTACACTAAGTTGTACAACTGTAAACCTAGAATTTGTGTGATCAAATTGGTAAACAAATTAATTTGTGAAACTTCGATATCAAAACAGTTCAATTATAGAAGTCTTGGATTCAACACAAACTCTCTGCTCGTGTGTTAAACAATTTGCATGTGCAGCAACAATGTAATCTGTTCGAAAGAGTTTATGAGTACTCATTAAAGTCCTCTCTTTTCTGTTTAATTATGGTCAGAGTCTTTGATTTACATTATATATATATAATAAATATGTATATTTATTACATCATCCGACTAGCAGATATTCAAAGAAACATATTTTACAATTGAAGATTTTTAGTTGTGATTATATATTTTGTGAATATATGTCTTGATACAAATTTTTACTAGGATCTTGTGGTGTGAAATTTTTAAAAACTGTCCAATTCTGACGAAAAGAGAGTTAAGCTTGACTTTGTACTATTACAGTGTACAAACTTGAGTCCACTGGTGTGGGTACACTTGTTGCCAAAAAAAAGTCTATAAAAATAACAAAACGGAACGATTGATCGTTTCATAGAAATTGGACTTAATTACTCCCTGGTTTTTGTCACAAACCGTTTGATTCTCATTCATACCAAATTTTCGAAATGAGACTATAACTTTTCAAGCCCCACATACCACAGTGCCTATGGCTGACTTTATACCGGAGCGGACATCTTTTCCTGACATGATGCAACATGTCTCAATATAATTAAGTGAGAATATTAATATATTGATTTGTGTTAGATAGGTTGATTTTAATATAAATATTTAGGATATCAAACAAAGGTAATAAAGAAGCTACGTGAGTCCGTAACCTACAATTTCCCGAAAAATTCATTGAAAATGCTAGATCACAATATGTAAAACATTTGATTCGAATATCAGTGTTAGTTGTATCCGAAAAGAGTCTTTACGACACCAAATGAAATCACTACTTGTTTGTAATTTCAACAAATAGCAGTAATGGCTCTGAGTTTAAAACCATCTCGATTTATAAATAATAAAAATTTCAAATAAATGCATATTTTCAGAAAATTTCTTTTCTTAAATTTTTCTTGCTAAAAACTAATTACAACAGAAGAAAATTTGAAATTGGTTCAAAAATTTTCGTTAAATGTAAAGCAAAGGTTATCGTCGTCGCTTTAACACCATAAATTTACTATCTTACAACTAGTACGAACCGCAAGCGCAACTAGTCAGGCGGGTAGTCTTTTTTCCACACAATCAAGTGGTGATGCCCTATGAGGTGTAAATTATTCGGACAACAGTCGGGTTTACACAACCAGAATGGACCCGTAATTTTATTTCGCCAAAGACCCTGCAGATTTGGGAAATTATTTGGGGAAGGTTTTCTGTTATGTCACTAGATAGAAATATACAAAAAAGGATCGAGGATCCGGTTCTAAGTTCTTTTAAGGTGCAAAACCACTTGGTTTGGGTTTAAAAATATTTAGTAGTAAATAAAAACAAAATTTCATTAAAATATGACAATAATTTAGCAGTCTCGGATTTTCCAATTACCATTACTTAAAAAAAACATAATTATTTAAAAATTATCTTTCAGTAATTCAAATAAGATCTGAGTAAAAAAAGTTGTAGTTTTCAAATAAGATAACGTATTAATCATTATATTTTGTCTTATGTTATTCGGACTAGTTCAAGTTCACTCGGAAAATTTTTGTTGTAAACTAGTGTTTTCTGCGACCAGTTTAATTCTTCACTGTAGAGTATGTGTGTATTTTATTGAAATGCGTGTATATGTTATCTTAACCGTTTGCGGCCCATCAATTTCTCAAGCCTTGAAATGCAGTCCAACCACCTTTGCTTTCGAAATTGGCAAGCGTTAAATTTTACAACAAAACTAACTATGTACACATGTATACATGTAAATATTTCTTTTCTTTATTATTGTTTGATTGCCAACTTACAAAACAACTGTATCGTCTGATTGAAGACGAGGCGAAGAGTGAGAGACTGATATCTATGGTATGATTTTGATTTTTTTTTTTTGTTTTGTTTTGTTTTATAATATTTTGCCATTTGCGCATTTGCTGCACTTTTATTGACGCAGTCAGTAGGCGGTGGGCGATGGACGCCACAATATACGTGGCTTGACGTGTGGCAATAAGCAAAATCATATGTATGTGAGCGTATGTGTAAGTGTGCGAATGCTTTGCTTGCACTCGTTGGCGTGAAACGCATTGTTATTGTCGCTTAGCGTACGTATTGTTGTTGTGGGTATACACATTTGTTGCTTTAACTGCAACAGGCCAAAATCACATTGCCGTAAATCCGCGTAATTTCATTGTGTTGCATTGCATTCCATTTCAAAACGACCGGCCGTCAACGTTCGTTGATTTGTTGCAGTTGTTTTTTTTTTTTAATATTTTTACTTTATTTGTGTATATGTGTTGTGAAGTAAAAACAAATAGCAAAATGCAATGCACAAAAATATGCTTGAAAATTCAAAATAATTATTATCATGTTTTAATGACTACATTATCATTTGTAATGCGGCTGTAAAAATTCATAGATATTTATTTTTTAGTGAATATACCTCTAACACCGTTCTTCTCCATTTCCCGCTTTGAATCTTAAATTTTGTACTTATTTACATACATATGTATTATATAACTTAATAACGAAGTCGTAATTTTCTGATAATACACTGGAAATAATAGTAACAATAAGATGATAATAGAATACTGGAAATAAATAAATAAAAATATGCCGGCAGGTTTGTCATTGTCCGACAGAGATCAAAGTCGGGTTTTGCGTAGTGGTAGTATGCAATTCTGAACACTGTATCACGGTGTCTTCCATATGAAGCGTTTTAGTAGAGTGTCGAAATTCGCCTTTTCCTTCCGAATATTGACACACAAACGCCGTAAGATGTAATAATTAAAATTTGTTCCTATTTCTGCAACCATTGTGGTTCAACCTTCTAACGTACCATATTAATGATAATCGTATTCTAATCGAGAACTGCCTTTATTTAGTTCTCATGAGTTCTGTGTTCAACATTTCCTAAAAATATCGATAACAACAGAACTCGGAGAGAAATGATCATTAATTCCAATGGCAAAGCTATCGACTAGTTTTTTTTGAACTGAATCAGTGGAATGATGCTTCGTATATGATTTGTGTATGTATGGGGGATATCGGTCAGAGTATGCTAATTTCTTCCGGAAATTATCTTGGTCGATCCTTTTACGCTTAAGAAAGCATGGAAGTAGCTCTTCGATGCAAAACAACCTCAGGCACATCACCCATTATAGCGATACTGCATTTTTCGATATTATTTCGAGCATTTACATGAAACAGTGAACAGGAAGAAGTCACTAGGGAATATGGTGGATCTAGAAGAAGTTCGAAGCGCAATTCATACAAATTTTCCATCGTCTTTCTTGACCTTACTCATACTTATACTCACCAACATTTTTTGACGAAACAATACCATTATTAACATGTATTAACACTCGAAATTCTTTTGTTATCAATTTAGTCCCCAAAAAACCTAAACATACCTCATCTAAAGAGCTTTATTTATCAATTGCCCCAGGGCTGTGAAATTTACACGTTTCACGCCTACATTGCGTGTTTTTTTTTTTTTTTAAAGTTAGGCCCGCCTAAAAAATATATTAATTAAATTCGGCCTTTAATAGAAACGGTATGAAATCATCTTGCTTGGTATTTTATAATTGTAATAAACATTAAGAGTTGTTTAAAATACAGATGTCGCCGATTGAAGAGGAGTCTTCGTGTGGGAAGAACGATTGCTAATGGGTTAATTTTAATATTAAACGTTACATTTTTCCGATTAATACGTTTAATTCTAATGGGAAATTTATTGAACATTCATTTTGTTTTTTTTTTAATAATTAAGGTCAAATGTAAAGTTGAATAGCCTTGCACGTAAAATGGTTATGGATTAAAGAGAACATTTGAAGTGAGGTATTATTGCGAACAATATACAATTTTGTTTTTGCGTTATGTAAACTGCGAACGACTCGAACTTAAATGTAATCATCGCGAATAATGCTTGAAAAACTGTCAAAGTTGACAGAAATCAGTTTAGTAATGACATATTATTCGTGATTTTTTGTGTCCAAATGGGTTTTAATATTCGACTTTCGTCTCATACATATATACATAGGTAATTCCATAGGTTTCCATAATACTAGATTTCCCACCCTTTTCGCCATTAAATATAATTTTTTGATTCGTAAACTATAAATAAACGAGTTAGGGGCGTTTGTGAAATATACTATTCAATTATATTTGTTTGTAATTATTCCAGTCGTGCTGTCATTTGTTTACATACATACAGACACTTGTTTGACGTTCAAATATCAACTCGCAATTGATGTGAAAATCGTGTAATAGCGTTCTACAGGCGATATATTTATAAATATATGGACTCAAGTCGAACGAGTTTGTAAATATTTTAAATTAACTAAATGAGGGTCTTTCATGCAAAAATTTCTAATTACATTTTAGTTTACGAGAAATGTATTAAAATCAACTAGGTACAATTAATGCATACTTACATTAATACATACATATGTATATGTAAATACACTGTAATCTTTTTACTGAAATAGCTTTTCTTCTAAACCTCTCTTTGTTTTATTAGTTGAGCATCGATTTATACAATTCAGGAATATAAATTTGTATTATACCTTTAAGCTGACGTTTTTAAGTATGGAGAGAACAAAGTATATATCTTCTTGATTGAACAAATTTTTAGGAAGTTTAAGTAGAAATTTGCAGATTTGTAGAAATGAATGAATGAATGAATGAATGAATGAATGAAAAAAATCTTTCCGTCCTACGAGCATAACCGTAGTTAAGAGCATCACCAATATAATCTATTAGCCCACTTAACCCACACACATACTATTTACCAGAACGCTCCTACATCCTCTCGGAATACACCCTCCACTTGCCGTCTTCCTGTTTGCTGCCGAAGAACGCAAATCCTCTTAATAAAATTACTTATTATCAGTTATCATTTGTCATTATCAATTTCTCTTTTATTTAGAAATTTGTATCCGTATTAATATGTTTTACCGCGTACGCATCTACAAAACGGGAAATTATTAACTTGTTTGCACCATGAATACATCGCCAGACATCGTCATCACTTTGAATTTTTGTGTAATCCATTCATGGTTTTCCAATCACGCCCCTTAACAAACTCACATTCGCGCAACATATTTCCTTCCTCTTCCGTTAGTTAGCTATCAACCGGGTTAGCCAACAAGCCAAACGACCAGCCTCAACCTAACACCCGAACACCGCATATCAACCAGCCCTACTTTCCGAACAGCAACAATAGTATATTCATTAAAATGTGTTTTGTTAATGGTATTGTTTGTAAGACCCAGTTGGAAATTAGTTTCAAGTTGTCGTATAGAGTTGTCGCTCTAAATGAACTTGTTTTTAACAAAGCTCATCAGTTACAGTAACAAACTTCTCTCTTTGTAATATTTTGTGTGAATATTTTCTTAAATAAATAATTTTAATTTCTTAATGTTTTTGAAGGACTTGTCTATAGAACTATAAGCTTGGTATCTTTCATTTTGCCACCCAGCTACTATTGTAGATTTAATTTGTATATGCATTGTTCCAACCACTTTTTCGAAATAATCGAAATAACCTCATAAGTTAGACTTTAGAAGTAGATATATTTATTTCCCTCAATACTATAAATTTAAAGCTTCCCAAAAAGTTCTTCCAGCTTTATTTACTATATATTAGGTAGCTTGGAAGGACCATCTTCATATTGAACGTACTGAACTTAAATTAATGTTTCAGATCCAGGTTGGATAATTAGAACTAAAAGATAATATAATACTAATATACATCCAGAGTTGCGTTTGCAGAAATGTAGAAAAACAGACAATAAAGATTTAGGCAGTCAGTATTGATTTATACCAAGATATTGGAACGAAAAACTTTCCTTTCAGGTTTAATCATAAAGTAATGAATTGTTTTTGTTCAAGGGAAGGCATTTTACCATCAACCAAACAAATATATCACTTATTCCCCTTAAGGTTTAAATATGCTATTTTTAGTTTCTCAAACATATTTTTACACACTATATTATTCCAGCATTGAATTAGTTTCTTCTTTGTAGTGTTTCTTCAACCACTTCTTTTCCTGCTGGGCATCTTTATGCGTTGTTTTAGTCGCTAACTTCCTTGCAAGCATAACACGCAACTTTATTATGCTTATATCGACTGTTGTGTTGCCTCGTTGGCTTGCACTTAATTGAATTTTAAACTTGTGGCAGCATTTAGTCCACTTATAGTTTAAATATGTGATTTTTGTTGTCTAAACTGTGCGTGTACATACCCAATTGCTCATATACATCAGTCTATGGAAAACACTAGTCTATTTTCGCTCTTCCAATATGATGTACAGTCACCAGTAAAAGTGTGCGTTCAAGTAGAAATCAATAATTTTGGTCTAAACATGACATTGCCTCGCCTCACTTATTTGATTTGTATGGCGTAATCTCAATATAATAATCAAATAAATAGGTTTGTAAATTGACAATAAATTAAATTATTTTCATTTCGAATGTCACTGATTGGTTTTTATTTATTTATATAACCGGGAGTGTGATTAACATGAAATAAATTATAGCCAGTGGTAAAGAGATGCCCAACTTATTCCATTTGGGAGCGCCCCAAAATTAGCATTTAAAATAAAATAACATTTTGCATTGTTGCCAGATCAGACAAAATACCAATTTTTGAGCATTTAAATAAAAACCCAACTATTATTTATATTAAAAGTTCTTATATATTGACTGTTTAATATATAGAGTAAGTAACTACTTAGCCGTTAGCCGTTCAAGTCTTTCTAGTTACTAATCGTCAAACCTATCCGATCCAGTCAACTGTCAAAGTTGGGTGATTTACTCTCTCAACTACCAGTGGCATGAGAGTTGCAGTGCACATTTCTATATTTCTGTAATCGCTTTTTGGAGCGCTATCTGCTATGGAAATATGTCGGATATCAACTTTAGAACTCTTCTTTCTGTGGGCCAAAATATATTCTTGGGTGGATCTAAACTAATTTTACTAAATTTCCTTTTGTAGAGTGCATTGCTTTTTATATAGATATAAAAATACGAAGGAATACGAAGGAATATTTTTATATTCTCACAACTTGTTGCCACAGAATATACCAGCTTTGTTCACCTAACGATTGTTTGTAACACCTAAAACCAACTCAAGTGGTAACTTAAATAAAAATTAAGATATCTTGATGAAACTTGGCCTACGTGTTCCTTGGCACTCTGAGGAGATAGATATTGCAGATGGGCGGAATCGGGCTTTTGCCACGCTCACAAAATGCCTTTAATCGAAGAACGGTAGAAAGTTATAACTAAGTGAAAGTTAAGGTACGAAACTGCAATTTGGTACAGTGGGTCACAGTAGTAGGGAGGAGCATTTGTGCGTTAAATTAAAAAAAAAAAGTAGGTGTGGATCCACTCTCTAATATGTTTAATGCATATATCTCACAAACCACTAAAGTTATGTCAACCAAACTTGCTGAGGATGAGTCCTTCTAGCACCACCTCATACAGTATAAAAATTAGTTAAATCGGAGGACAATCACTTCTACCCCCCACATGAATGAAAATACTACAACTCACTAAAGAAAATAGTTAAAAGCAATGAAGATATCGGAATGAAGCTTAGCTCAAATAGTGCCCTCGAGGTATACCATCAGTTATATAAAAATAGTCGAAATCCGGCTAAAATTTTCAAGCTCTCAGATACCGGATAAGAGGTTCTCATTGCCTTTGGCAGTGTAAAGTTTTGTCAACTCCTGAAAATGTTTCTTTGGATTTGAGGCTCACAAAAGCGAGAGTATAAATTGTTCGGTTATACCCGGACCTACCCCATCCTTACTTGTTTCGGCAATTTGTCAAGCCTGTAACGCCAGTTTTCTATTTCCTCCTGCCCTAAGTACATTCACATGTACAAGTACATGTACTAAGTACATGTGTTCACGTTGCATTTTCGTTTAAGTACGTGTCCAACATTCATCCAATTAGGAAACTGTATTAAGTCAGAGCTTGCAATTTCTGGTTGCAAAGTCACTTCCGTTCAAAAAAAGTATGAAACACCTTAAAAACTTGGATGACTTTGAAAACGTACTACTGCAAAGTAGCGATACTCTTTGAGTACAGTATTTTTACATCATCGGTACGCAACGTCAAACAACATTGCAAAACGGTGCGTTGTATAATTTGAGGTTATAGAATACTTTTACTGCACAGTTTCCTTTCGCAATAGGCTGTTTTGTTTTTTGCGAGCGAATAAAGATAAAGAAGGATAACATTTAAGCCAAGAGTTTAATTGTAAATAATTTCTTAAGTTGCCCCGAAAACGGAAGCACAAAGACCATTCAAATATACAGGAAAATATTTAATATTCTTGCCGTCGTGAGTACATTTTTTGCCAGAATCACTGAAATTAGTACATATTTAGTATAAATTAATTCAAAATTAAGAAAGCTTACCAATCTGCAACAACGACCGGGTTAATGCGTTTCAAAACATTGTGCAATGTTAGAAATATTTTGGCTGCATTACAGAATATTATACTTTGTTCATATGCATTGCAATTGACGTTTTCGAAGTCAGTATTTTTCTCTGAATGTCTATCTGTGTGCAGTATACCTTGTAGATGTTACCATTTCAAAGTATTTGCAGAACTTGTAACATTGGTATTTGAACTTATTAGCTTTGGTAGTCGTAGCTTGAATTTTTATTTGAAATTTCAACAGCCAAATTAAGTAGTCAGTTAAGTAGTTAGTTCAATTCTAAATTCACAATCGGTTTACTTGCACAGTTCTGTGTTCTTATCGGCTAACTGACTACAAGTATTCATTGCTTCTGATTTTTTTTTAGATGCTGCGGTATGTCTCTGGCCACAAGTCCATAGTATGTCTCTTCCGGATAAGCATATACTGAAGAAAAACAAATTGCTTCTAACCGCCAATAATGTTATGACGCATGTTGTTTTCTTAGGTACAATTAAAGGATTCTAGTTTTAACGCAAGGGATACGATGAAAATTATAAAACAGTCACATTTGAATCTTATTTAGATCCTTTGAATAGTTTCGAAAGGTTTGCAGTAAAAATTATCCTTTGGTGAAGAAAAAGTATATTGCAATCGTTCAACGGATTGCAATTAGAAAAGTCCTAGTTTTTTTTAGAAGGAATTCGAAAAATTTAACAATTATATAATTATTACATATTTCTTTTTATATTATAATTTCCATAAGATTCTTATGTCTAAAATTTAAACTTGGTTAAGTTTATCAAAAGTTTTTTCGCATAAGGACATAATTAAATATAGTTAATAGTCATATAGCGAATAATCAGACAAAAATGGTGAACCAAGCTATAAGGAAATTAATTGGTTAGACAAAAGTAAATATTTATAGCAAATCGGGGGCAAATTCAAAAGTATTAGAAACATTTCGCTATATCTAATATATAATATACAATTCTACAAATTTTCAATAATAACTATGCCAATGTAGATAAAAATATGGTTCGAAATTGCTTGCAATTCTAACCTTTAAATAATAATTAAGCGCGCATTCTCACTGTATTTTTTAATTTTTTTGTTAATTTTTTTTGATTTTTTTAATAATTAATTTGTAATAAAAATTCTTTAGAATATTTAAATTAAAATGGGTAAAGTGATAGATTAAAATGAAGAAACTATTTAACTATAAGCTGTATACGAACCATCAGCAGTCACACCATCATTGGCAAATTGCCAGCTTATCGCCTATTTATAATCATTTCGTCATAATTAATTAATTTATTCCTATTCTTCCAAGTAAATATCGACATTTCTTGGCAAATACTACCTAATGAGGTGATTATTTAACGTGAATTAATTTCAATGGGGTATTCATCGTCGCCTTGGTAAGCACGAAATTTACACCAATTACGCATTTACGTAAGAATAACAATCATACCATAATATATCCAAGTTATATGCTTAAGTGCATAATGGATGTATACATTTATATACTATATGTACGAGGGTATTTATGGAGCTATTGACATGTTTATTTAACCGCCTTTAGTCATAGCGACGTCCTGTTGCAGCGATAAAATGGAAAGGTTATGTTACGAGTGAAAACATTGATGATGGCGACCATGTCGTGGTAAGGCGAATTGCTTGTCATTGAACGGGTATTGTCCACCACTCGCAACCTTCGCTGCAAATTCTCTTAGAAAGTGGTGACTTTCTGGAAGTTACTGTGCGAAATGTCGCAATCAATTTGCCTTTTACTTTCTTGCACATTTCACACCGTTCCTTTTTGACCAGCAACAATTTTAATCAATATTCTATAGCTGCGCTTTTGTCGTTCTTCCTCCAAGTGCGTGTGAGTGTGTTTACAAGAGTATATGGAATCCGCTTTTGAAAAGTCTAATGGAATTCTAGTGGACTAATGCTGCTATAAAAATAAAATATGTATATATACATATGTATATACGTGTATATAAAAATAAATTATGTGTTTTTCAACAACTCTCTTTCAATGTCACCTATAACCTATTTTAAACGTTATATTTGATATGTATGTATGTGCATATTGGCCTCAGTTGTTTTTTGTATGTACATACACATGTTGCATCCAACTCATCTTTTCAGCTTATGCTTTGCATATTTTGCGTTTGAGTTTTTCGCAACATCGATCGTACATTAAAAATAGCAAATTTGAATTGTGACATACGTTATGTCATTAGCGGTTTTATAGTCGGCTTTACATTATCCTCTATAGGAATAGGTACCTGTTCGTCAGTGCGAGAGCAGATATTTTCGGTTACACCCGAACTTAGCCCTTTCTTTCCTGTTCTATTTTTAGTTTTGTCTAATGACGTTGCCTAAACTTAAATAAATATGAAAACAATATAATAGTTGTTCTGTAATTTTTAAGAGTAAAACGCTTTACAAACTGGGGTAAGCCCTATATGTTTTGTAGTTAGAATAAACCTTCAAAAGACACGTGTAATTTCACAGCCATTGGACAATTATGATAATGAAACACTTTTTTTTGATTCACTAAACTCAACAACACTAAATTCCATGGAGTCATTTGAAGCCATTTGAAGCGAAGACGTTGAACTCTGCAGACGTCTAAAGGAGTCTGCTACTCTCGAAAACTTAAAAAAAATCTCAATATTATTTCGGATAAGCGCTGACACTCTAAATATATCAAAAGAACGGGCAGGATACATCGCTCATGAATATTTGGATATTCGAAAGCTTTTTGCAAAGTAGGTATCTACAGTGTTCTTCAGATATGGCCCCAACGAATTGTTTTTGACATACTCGTAAATATGTCCTTTACTACAAAAATGGTATCGAAAAGTTGGAAGATTGCCATAATCGGTGTGTAACCTTCGATGGCTACTATAATGAATAATAAAATCAAAATGAAAATATATTTCTCTTACCTGTTAGATCGTGCACACAGTTAGTACTTAGATGTTACCTAAGGTACCCACAGCATGATTCTAGTGTCATCAGCAAACTCTAATCTATTTCTACAAAAGAAAGATACATATCAATGTACCACAATGTGATTATTCAGTGAATTCTCTTTAAGCTGGGTATTTTGTTCGTTTGTACAGCTGGCCAGAATCAGGACTTGCTTACTAGCTGTTAGAAAGATTCATATGCAGATAGACATATATGGGTCGCCAATTCGGCATTCACACATGTTTAGAATTCGCTTAGTTGCATCTTCCGGAACTCTTTCGACGAACTCGATGTTAAGCAGGCAGATAATTGATGTTTCTCTGATCAAATCCCAATTTTATAGTATTCTCTGTACTCTGTTATTAATATTTTCTACATTATTGAAACCCGCATAGTTCAGACTTTATGATTTATGGTTTGTATATATGTCCATGCAAAGAAAGTTGGTAGCCTGCGTGGCTCAGGGATTCATTTGCTCGCAGCTATTTAACTCAACTTGATTTTCAGAAATTATTCATTGTCAACTAAGCTAATTCGACAACACGAGCTAATTCGAAAAGCCAATCTATATAAACCAGCGTAAGAATATACTTGATACTCGATTCGGTCATGAAAGATTGATACTGTAAATTTGTTATGGGTAAATTTGTTCTAAGCGGGGTCGGCTTGTAAATATTTATATATTTTTCAATACTTTCTTATATAAAATATACTATACTGTGTTTTTGAGACATTTCCCTTACACTTGTTTGATTTTATTAAAATCGGAGAATTCAAAGGATAATTGTGTGGGTGAGTGCTCCCCGTCAGCAGCAGAGACAGCAAGCGAAAACGGAAGAATGAAAGAACTGCAAAACGTGCAAACAATGATTGACGTAAAACTTCACTATTATCCATCTTAAAAAGGATGTAGATGTATATGGATGCATATATTTATGCCTTGTGATTATCTATGGTTATTCAAATTGGCATTAGCAAAATAAAAGTAGTGGCATCAGCGATAATCGTGTTGGCGTTGAACGCAACAAATGCCTGCTGTTGGCATTCATTGGTGGCATCATCTAAGTTAATAATGTGCAAAATGTAGTTTGTGTGCTCTCGCTGGAACGTGTTCACTCCATGTGGTTGCGTTATGTAAATTATGGACATTATGACTTGGTGGAAATTACCAGTATCCACTTTTGTTGTTTTGGGCTTAATGCCCTATTTGTTACTCTAATGTCGTCGTGGATTTTCGCCCTATTTGTTGTTATTGTTTATATACACTGGTTTCATTGACGCCACAACGTCAGGTTAAATGTGAACTGAACTGTTCACGAATATTCGTGTATTGTGTATGTGCATATGTATAATTATTTGCTACCAACAATTTTGTTGTTACGCTTTTCAAATGCAAAAGCTGATTAATTATAATAAAACACATTCTAAACTTTGTTTTTGAAAGAAATTTGAAAGCTTAAATAAAAATTCGAAATCGCATATATATACATACCATACCAGTATATATTATATATATAAGTGGCAAAGTTAATCGGACATTTGTACGTGTAGTATTTGGGTAGAACTAAAAAGGGTAGCTTCTCCCATTAGCTTTTAAAAAATAACGATTACATACGAATATTTGGCATAATAAATCCTCCGTTCACAAAGTTAAATTTTCATATTCAATGCTTTAAACTAAAAAGTGCTAAAAAAACGAACACATAGCATGTTTTGTCTTAAACGTATTATCAGTTCAATAAAGCTCCTTGATCTACATGTGCAGTGCTTGGATGGCAACGAGTATTTTGCATACGATGCAACGAGCATTGCTAAAAACCATTATATCATTCCTTGGGAAAATTAAGCTGTCGGCAAAGATTTTTATGTTTGTCATCCAATACACCGGCATCTTAGCACCAACAACAACACATTGTAGTATTTGCTAATTAAAAACCTTTCACCGCTCCCGTTTCCGTTTGTCATATAAATGCGACTAGAATTGAAAGTTTCCTTAGAATGGTTTCCTCTCATCTTCATTGAATGATTGGTCCTCAACTAAGGCTCCCAACGTGATTTCTTCCAGTTAGGTTAGAGAAAACTCTCTTGGAAAATAAGTTTTTGAGTTTTAGGATTAGAATTAGGGAGTAAGGAACAGGGCTTTTCACTGTTGGTGTTTTATTTTCCATCTCTAGAGTCATATATATATATATATTATTATTATATTTATTATTATATACATCATTATATTTATATATTAGATTTGAATTTTAGTATATATTAGATTTTTAACACTTCACTGCAGAGTCCCGCAAAGATTAAACATAGTAAGAATGATCGACTCAGACCTTAAAGCTTCCTTTGTTTTGTAAATGCGCACACATATGTATAGAAGAGACGAAATTTTTAAGAGTCAGTTCAACCGTTCGTGAAATGGATAGTTATGATAGCCATGGAGCTGATCACTGACCTATTATGCTTTACTGCGACGTATGACCATTCGCATCCAGAGAAAATTTTTTAAGAAATCCTAAATTACCTTAATATCTTTTTAGTGTACTGACAAATTGGGAAAAAAATTTAGAGTTCATCGGATTCGTCAGGTATGAACATAACCTTTGTGGCACAGTTCAAAATATCTCTTCGTATATATTTGTTTGTTGATAAGAAATCATAATTGATTGGCATGGAAAAATTTTACTCTAATGAATTCAAATGAATGTAAGAGACATCTTTTACAAAAAAATTGTGCACGAAAAAAATCGAACGTCACAAAATAATATGTTTGTTTTATTTTAAAAACGTTTATGTTTTCAATATATACCATGTAGTGTAGTGTCAGCTTTTGTATGCCTCACTTATGCTAGCACTTTCAAAACAGTTAAGCTCAGAAATATTCACGTGTAACGTCCATATCTATTTAGCAGAAATAATCATAAAAGCTTTTAAATTCGAATAAAGTTTTTTATACTTTTTTATACGCAGTTATTATTGTTCAACATAGTTGCCATTGAGTGCGAAACGTCAATTATAGCGATCTTCCAACTGTTGGAACATTTTTATAACAAAAGACGTATTTGCTTAAAAAGTGGCCTCATATTTGGAGATTACCTCTTCGTTGTCGCTAATTTATTCACATTGAACATTGTCCAACAATACGGTGAGGAAACAATTCATGCAATTTTGTTCTTCAAACGATCCAATAACACTATATACTTATTTATGTTCTTTCACCCTACAAGAAATTCGACCAAAATTACTCCATGGTCATTTCGAAATATAGACGCCATAACTTTGCCAGTTGACTGTTGCTTCTTTCCACTTTTTGATTTGGCAGTTGCTGGCTTTTTGACGATTTTGAGCTTTCGTGGAACCCACTTTGCAGAGTTTTCGCATACACAAATATTTCTAAACGATGTATTCGACATTACTTTTGATATCTGCAGAGTGTCAAATATCTTGATCAACCGAACATCCAAAACATTTTGTAATTTTTTTTATGTTTTCGAGTGTAACTCTTTTAGAATGTCTACCGGATTTGCCGTCTTCCGTGCTCACATACTTAGCTTGGCGCAGAGCGAGTGTAACACTCATTTAACAAATTTTTGGTATCATTAGCGGTTTTATTTAATCAAAAAGCAGTATTTCATTAATAAATGAAATTCGTTTTTATCAATTTTTTCAACATAGCAAATGCAATATTTCACCAATTTTCCAACATCTGTGAAATTTATATTCGTGTACTTCGAAGGCTAAGTCCAACTACAAAACCTAGTATACCTAGGTTATAGGTATATATAATATACCTATATATAATATACCTATATATAATATAGCTATATATAATATACCTATATATAATATACCTATATATAATATACCTATATATAATATACCCATATATAATATACCTATATATAATATACCTATATATAATATACCTATATATAATATACCCATATATAACATACCTTGTATATTGTGAGCTGATAAGTTTCGGTCTTAAAATTCTTGTTAGTTAAGGCTAAAAGAGAACCCCGTCATAAAACATTGAGGTTAGATTTGCATTTACAGTACTTTTTGTGAAGTCCATCCATAAGTCAAAAATCCATTCTTTTTTGTGATCATCATCGTGTTATTGCAACATTTATCTGCCCTCCGTCGTTTGAGCATATTTAATCTAAATGAAGACATAAATGAACTTTTTCCATTTGTAGTGTGGATCTTTATTATTATAAATAAAATGTCATCCTACTCCGGGAAGTATTAAGTTGCATTTCGTGAAATAAATAATACGATGCGTTTCTATTTAATAACAGAGTTAAAGTATTTTTGTCAAAATTTTTAGTTGTGTTACGTAATTGACTTACTGGTAATTGACATTCTTCTTCGATTTTGAACATTTATGCATTTTATGCAATTTAGAGGACTTACTCAACAAGAGCATCCGAACATGTAATCTATCATATCTGTTGGCATTTGTTTAAACCAATTATACTAAATGAATTGATTAATAAAATATATTTAATTGTAGCATATCACTATCGGCTTAAGAGATAAATACAAGACTTAATCACAATTACACACAGTATCGAAGAAATTATTATTATAATTCATTTTTCATTTGTATTTAAATTTTTTTTATTTAACTCAAATATAAAACCTTAATAAAAATCTGCAATATAATTAATAATGCTACATCGTCTAAACAAAAAAATGACACCCGAATTTATTTCAACGATTAAGTAACGGTATTGCAAACAAAAAAATAATAATAATAATAATTCAATACTATATTGTTGTTCGATTCAACATTAATATTCTGGTTACACGACTTTTAACCTCAATGAAAACACATTGAAACTCAAATGTCGCAATTAGCTGAGCAATCGGAGGGAAATGGAACAAATAAATTACCAAGGTATTGAAAATCTAATAACTATTTCGAGTGAAAGAAATCCAGGCCAACGGAAAAACATGCCAACGACATGAAGCAATTACAATTAGCTGAGTTGACGTTCGTGTTGAACCTGAGCTAGACGCCTTTACTCATTGAGCCGGTATCGAATCGAAGTACATTCACTGTGGAATCGAGAGAAAAATTAGAAACCAAAATGCATTTGTTATTTAGAGCTCGCGATTTCGCAAATCTTAGTCAAATGCCAGCTCAGGTCGCACAAGACCAAAACAACACGTCAATAGCCAGACTTTCATAATCATTTGCTGCCGATCGAGAAAACCACGTTTTACATATATACATGTGTGCTCATATATATATTCACATGAACTCAATCTGCTGGCATGCATAAATAGTTGAAGAATTGATTAGCAATCGCCGGTTGAAAAGCTGGCGCGATCGTCGACTTGAAGAAAATGAAAATGTGCTCTGAGTGTGTGGTTATTTACACCCATTTGGATCAAATATCTGATCTGATCTGATCTGATCTTTTGATTTGCACGTACCCAGCGATGCCGACATTAATACATACATACGCATCTCTTACATATGAAAGTCTAATATGTATATGACACATATACATTGTGGCTCATTGCTCATTTTCATTTGTGTGTGTGCTCAATAAATATTTGTATTTTCTTTATGCTTCACTCAATAAAAAAATCACAATCTAATGAAAGTATCTGGTTTAGGGAAGCCTTGTTCGATTTATTGTTCGAAAGCCCCGTGTTTCGATTTATTTGCACCAGGTAGACTGAACTGCATTCTTATTATAAGAGATTTTTTCACAAGTCTTGGCCATTACGTTTAATATATTTCTAGATGACCCAGCAAACTTTGTACTTTCTAATGAAGGAATGATTGAGGCTAATTGATTTGACAATTTTAACTTTTACTTTTGTTTGTATTTCCATTCGATTATTTTCTATGTATTTGGATATCTTTCGAGAAATCTTACTGATATTTTGACGGTTATTTTGCCGTATTTCGGGGCGAAGACGAATTCAGCAAATCAGAGATTATTATAATCGGGGCAGACGTTCTTGAGTTATAAGTGGTACAACTAACCGGATTTTGTACTATATATGTATACATAGTTTCGGATTTTTTTTTTTTTTTTTTGAGTTTTTAATTAAGTTTATTGCCGATGTTAGTAATTTCCTTCCATACAAAGTTCTAATTTGATTTTGGTATTGATTTTATTTTGGATTATGCCAAAAGTAAACGAAATCGTTGCATGACACGAATGTACAAAATGTTTGTCCGTCGGACACACTTTACTCCCATACCCTGAAGAATTTCTACGGTTTTCAGATCGTATGATTAACTTCACTATGGATACCTCGAGCAATAAGTAAAATAAACCAAGCAACTTAAATAATTTGACAGCCTTAATTCTTAAAATTTGCCAGAATAATGTTCCTTTTACCCTCAACTTGTAACCTAAAAACACATCAACCACCTAGTGCGTATGCATAATTTTTTCCAGAACGCTAAATTTAAAATTGTTAAGTATTTTTTGTTGTTGAATTTGTCTGAAAATGTTTAACCATCAAAGGGAGATTCTAGTACTTTTTTGGAAATTCTGCTATCATTCTTCATTTCACTATTGATTCGAGGTTATTCAAATAGATTTCTATGCATTATTTGCACAAACTACTGTCCAGTAGCAGATAAGCTCAACCAATGACTGAATGAATGTAGTGAACAAAAGAACAAATATTTCAGCAACAAAGAAATATTGGCTGAATGATGGAAAAAATACAGTGTCATGCGCTTTGGGTGAATCTTTATATTGCAGCATTACCTAGGCGACATATCGTATAGTGACTCGCAAAGATTATTGTACCAACTTTCTTATAATTAATTAACAAACTCCCGTATAGCTCCGTTACGCTATTTCAAAAAGAAACTTTTAGAGTCCACGAGGCTTGTCATGTATGTGTACATGCGTTATGTGGTTCGGTTAACACTGGTTATAACTCAAAAGTATGGTTACAACTCTTTCTTTGGTTATATTTGCTAAAAGAAAAAATAAAAACATAATTTCGAAGTTGTAAGCTTTGAAGGTTTTGGTTCGATTGCGAATTTCGGTCAGAAAATAATGGTTTTCGTATATCAGATGGGAGCGCCATCTCTCTGTAACAAATTGTTTCCTCCATTTGCGGATTGTATATAAAATTATGGCCCTTCCAGCAGAAATTCCAAAGCGGATTTCTCACAACTTAAAAATCATAGGGATTGAGTACTACTGAGTAAAACATTTATATATATTGCCTACACTTGCTTCTAAATGCTGGCAAAGCAGGTGGTCTCTTAAAATCAGTGGTTTTTTTTGTTATCTAAGTATATCTAAGTAGCTTTGCGCTTACATGAATCGATATTTTAACGATTTGTTTCTGAAATATTTTTTGATGGTAGTTCTTCGCACATTAGACACACATCGGAACCGTTATATTTGCAACAAAGCTATGTTAACAACCAAATCGCGCTGTGATTATAGTTTCGTGTACTTTTTGGGCTCTAGCACCCTATCTTGGAAATTCATTTTGCCTATAGCCTTCTCCTAATTGTGAATAATTAATTAACTAATTTTAGTTGAAATCTAAATAAGATACGACCTAGCTAACAGAGACTTTGTTATAAAAAAAATATTGGGTTGTTCGTAAAGTCATTTCGTTTTTTCCCGCCAGAGGACTTAATTACGTTTTTTCGAAACTAACTTCACACTTAAGCCCCATAACCATTATATGTCATGAGAGCTGATATTGCAAGGCTTGTGTGTGAAAAAGTTCTATTAATTCTACCCAGTAGTTTTTGGTTGGTGCCTTTTTAAATATGGAGAGCAATAAGCAGCATTTTCGTCATATTTTACTTTTTAACTTCAGAAAAGGTAAAAATGCTGTCCCAGCGAGAAAAAAATTGACGGATGTGTATGGAGAAGGCGTGTTAACAGTACGCCAGTGCCAGAACTGGTTTGCAAAATTTCGACCCGGCAATTTTGATGTCGAAGATGCACCACGGTCTGGAAGGCCGGTCGATGCGATAAAGGCATTAGTTGATGCAAATCGGCGAATCACCACACGAGAGATCGGTGAGAGGTTAAATTTGTCGAATTCAACTGTTTATGGCCATTTGAAAGGCATGGACTTAACCTCGAAGCTCGATGTGTGGGTGCCCCATGTCCTTACCGAGCGAAATTTGTGTCGTCGTGTTGACGCGTGTGATTCGCTCCTCAAACGTCTAGAAAATGATCAATTTTTGAAGCGGATTATTACTGAGGACGAAAAATGGGTTGTATACAACAATGTTAAACGCAAGAGGTCATGGAGCAGAAAAGATGAACCGGCTCAAAGCGTGTCAAAAGCCAACATTCACCAAAAAAAGGTGATGCTCTCCGTTTGGTGGGATGTCAAAGGAATCGTTTTTTTTGAGCTTTTGCCGGACAATACAACGATTAATTCAGAAGTCTATTGTCATCAGCTGGACAAATTGAATGATTCACTTAAAGAGAAGAGGCCCGAATTAATCAACAGGAAGGGTGTAGTGTTCCACCAGGATAATGCGAGACCTCACACAAGTTTGGTCACTCGCCAAAAACTTTTACAGCTTGAATGGGACGTACTGCAACATCCACCATATTCTCCAGATCTGGCGCCTTCCGACTACTATTTGTTCCGGTCCCTGCAAAATTTTTTGGATGGCAAAACCTTTACCTCAAATGAAGATGTCAAAAACCACCTGGACGAGTTTTTTGCCAGCAAGGACCAAAACTTTTATGAGAGGGGAATTATGTTACTGCCAGAAAGATGGCAAAAGGTGTTGGACCAGAATGGCCAATATATAATTTAATAAAATATTTATTCATTATACGAAAACTGTCTTTCATGTTCCCCAAAAAAAACGAAATGACTTTCCGAACAACCCAATACTTATAATAATTCAAATATTTGATTATGACTTATAATAAATCAAATTTATTTTTAGTTATTCTTCTTTAATACAGACTAATGCTAATGCTGTTGTTCTAAAATAGAGTATTTATTATAATTTTCTGTAGTCTCACATTTACGTGGATTTCGTGTTAAAAATCCATAAATTTTTGTGATAACTACTTCAAAGAAAATTTATTTTTTTTTAACAAATAACGTATTGCCATCCAGTTAATTGAGTTATAGTAATTGAGTTTTTAGAGCCACTGTGTGCAATATTATTTGCGCGTGTATGCAATTACGTGTATATGTACATACATACATACAATTGCACATTATTTGCATATAAGCTAATGGGGCGTAAGAATAATAACAACAGTTTGTTATAAGATCAGCAACATTTTCAATGAATTGTCGCAATATTTTCATTGTTGTTTTTGCTGTTTGTATATGCGTTTCAAACGTACTTAGCTATATACAAATGTATGTACATACACAAATTTTCGCAGTTTCGTGAAAATATTGGAATTCGAGAATTCCCACTATTGGCCATATCGTCAGCCGTCGTTGTTGTTTGTGCGAATTTTCCGTTGTTCCTCCTAGCTACAATTGTTGCCGGAAATTGTGGAACGACGCTTTTATTTTATACAATTCTCGCACAATTTAATTACCAATTCTGCGTTGAGTTAAGTCGTATATATGCATGTGGGGGTGTTTGCCTTTGTTGTGGGAGCTGAAGAATCGCTGAAGGCTTTTGCGCCTCGCGCATTTATTTTAGCAGCCACAGTTGTTTGTACAGTTCATACGCATAGCGAGATTTGTAATTGTTGGTTGGTGGTCCAGTTTGCGTTGTCACAAAATTTACTAGTTTTAACTTTAACAGTTAAATTAACAATTTTGATTTCTTAATCGAATTCCGTTGTTCCGAGTTCTCATGATTTCCATTTATATATTTACAGAGTGCAATTGCGGTTGCGTTGATTCATACACATCATCCTCATACAACGGTTCTGGCGCCGTATCCAATTGCCTAAGCAACAGCAACGAATCTGTCGGAGTTGGTGTTATAAGCAGCACGACTGCGATAGCAGCAACAACTGCTTCAGCGAAAGCGGCATCCAGCAATTCGGAAACGCTGGCAGCGGTGGCGACAACGACGGCGACCAACAGCCTCAAAACGGCGCACACAAAAGTCGCCACGTCTGGGGGGCACGCCAACACGCAGCCCCCCAGCAAGCGCTCGAGCAGCGGCGCCGACGGTGATTACCAGTTGGTGCAACATGAGGTTCTCTATTCGCTCTCCGCTGAGTATGAGGTGTGTTCACATACAAGATTTTGTTATTTTATTTACATTTTGAACTTTTTTTTTCTGTTTTCTGTTTCATTCAGGTCTTGGAGTTTTTGGGACGGGGCACGTTCGGCCAGGTGGTTAAATGTTGGAAACGTGGCACGTCAGAGATTGTGGCTATTAAGATCTTAAAGAATCATCCTTCATATGCACGCCAAGGGCAGATTGAAGTATCGATACTGTCGCGTCTTAGTCAGGAAAATGCCGACGAGTTCAACTTTGTGCGAGCATTCGAGTGTTTCCAGCACAAGAACCACACTTGTTTGGTGTTCGAAATGCTCGAGCAGAATTTGTATGATTTCCTTAAGCAAAATAAGTTTTCACCGCTACCTTTGAAATATATACGACCGATTTTAGAGCAGGTTAGTCTAATAGGAATACACATGAATTTAAATTCTCTCTAAATTTATATATTTCTTTTGCTTTCTATCTTTCACTCGCTTTAGGTTTTAACGGCGTTGCTAAAATTAAAGCAACTTGGTTTGATTCATGCAGATTTAAAGCCGGAAAATATAATGTTGGTAGATCCAGTAAGACAACCTTATAGGTAAGTAACCCAACAATCACCCTACTCAGGTTTTTTAGTTTCAAACTTTACTGTTGTAAGAATGTACAAATGTATATTTATTCTCTTATCTCTTTCTCTTATTAAAAAACAGGGTGAAAGTGATTGATTTTGGCAGTGCGTCGCATGTTAGCAAAACGGTATGCAATACTTACTTGCAGTCCCGTTACTATCGAGCACCAGAAATTATTTTGGGTTTGCCTTTTTGTGAGGCAATCGATATGTGGTCACTAGGTTGTGTGGTAGCCGAATTGTTCCTGGGTTGGCCTTTATATCCGGGCTCATCTGAATTCGACCAGATAAGGTGAGTTAATGATTATAAGATTTTCTTTTTTAAACAATTATATAAATACAAATTTTTATTACAAAGGTACATATCACAGACACAGGGTCTGCCCACGGAGCACATGCTGAACAGCGCCTCGAAGACATCAAAATTTTTCTATCGGGACGTTGATTCGACCTATCCATTTTGGCGCTTGAAGACCACCGAAGAACACGAGGCGGAGACTAACACGAAAAGCAAGGAGGCACGCAAATATATATTTAACTGTTTAGACGATATTGGTCAGGTAAATGTTCCAACTGACTTGGAAGGTGGTCAATTGTTGGCCGAAAAAACGGATAGACGCGAGTTTATTGATCTGCTAAAGCGTATGCTAACCATTGATCAAGAGCGTCGCCTTACACCAGCTGAGGCGTTGAATCACTCTTTTGTACGCCTCACTCACCTAGTTGACTACGTCTATTGTAATAATGTAAAAGCGTCGGTACAGATGATGGAAGTATGCCGCCGTGGCGATTTCCATACGTAAGTATCAATATGTTCCATTGCCACGAAAATTTTTAATTCATTACTACTTTTCTTTACTTCCTTTCATTGTGGTTATATAGCGTACAACCAGCTTCTACTTTGGTAACCAATTTTGTACCCAGCACTACGGAGAATATGACGTTTACCATTAACAATCAACTGACCAGTCAAGTGCAGCGTTTGGTGCGTGAACGGCCTTTAGCCTATGAGGGTCTTTATCAGATCTACGGTGGCCGTAATGTCGGTCGTCAGTACACACAGGGGCGCGCCGACGCGTTCCAACATCAGCTAAATATTTTATGTCCGTCATCTTATCAAACCATGCCCAGTCCCACCAAGCACGTGGTTGTTGGCAGCGCCACAATGCAGCCACCATTGCAAGTACGTATAGATACTGAGCTTTAGCTTTTTAAAAAATAATGAAAATTAAACGTTTCAAAGGTTCCTCCACAGCAGTATGTCAATGTGCCTGTGCCAGTGTCGATGGTGGAACCGGCTTCCGGGCAGCGCATGTTACTAACTAATCGTGTCCAAGCAAGCGGCGTGGCTTGGCCGCAAACTGGACGACAGATGGCTTTGGTACCCTCGTGGCAGCAAGCTCCAGCGCATTCGCTAATTGTCGATTCTGCACCATTTTTGAATGTTGAGGAGATTTATCCTAAACACCATTTGAATATACCCAGAAATGATCTGAAAAAGGAGTCACCAGTGCAACATTTAGTGTAAGTGTTAAATTTATTGCTTTACGGTGTGTTTAGTTTGGTTTTATAGCACAACTAACCATTTATTTTCACTGTGCAGCACTAAGAGCAACTCGTATCGTGTGCCTCGCCACGATAAAAAGGAAAATAATCAGTTATCACCTGTTAAGAAGCGTGTAAAAGAAAGTTCACCACCACACCAACAGCGCTACAATCGCGCTTCACATGTTTCGCCTCAGTATCATAATCACCACAATTGCAACTACGGCAGCAACTACAACAGCAATGCCGGCCCAGTTATTACTTCGGCATCGTCTGGTAGTAAGGAAGAAATCACATGCTATTTAAATATCGTTTACAATTTTTAAATTACTTCCTTTTTCTTATTTGCAGACATTGTTAGCCAAAATAGCAACAATGGTGGTGGACACCATCACCATAGCAGCAATTCGGCTAATCAACAGCATGTTATCAGCAGCAGCAGCAATGGTGGTGGTGGTGGAGGTTATAACAACAGTAATCATCATATTATCAACAATTGCAGCGGCAACAACAGTGTTGGTGGCAATTACCACCACCAAACACATCACACACAGCAGCATCAGCCGGCTCAGCCGGCTCAGCAAGCGGTGCAACATTCGCACCAGCATCATGCCGCTATTGTAAAACAGCAGACAATTACTATTCACGATACGCCATCTCCTTCGGCCGTCATAACGATTTCTGATAGTGAGGATGAGGGTAATGAGCCACCGGCCCCAGCACCTGTGGCACCGGTAATGAAGCAACGTGCACATGCGCAGTCGCAAACGAATCCTGCTTTATTGCAGCACTCGTCGTCGTCGTGCCGTGCCAATGGCCATCAGCATCAGTTGCAGTCACAGCAGCAACAGCCGCAACATGTACACCATCACCACAATCAGACGCATCAGCAGGTACAGCCGCAGCCGCAGCCGCAGCCACAGCCACAGCCACAACCACAACCACAACCACAGCCACAGCCACAACATCAGCAGCAAGCTCAGCCGCTACATCAGCATCATACTGCTAACATCTATGGTAATACATCAACATCCACTTCAACGTCTACTAGTAGCATCAATAATCATACAAAGGCAAAGTTATCACATGAACCACAAGCGCATACGAATTCGTATACGCATTCAAATCTAACACATAGCGCTGATGTCAGCATCAAATGTCAAAGTAGTTCGAACAGTAGCCATAGCCATAGCCATAGCAATAGCAATAACAGTAATACCAGTAACATTAATAGCAATAGTCAAGGCGGTGGCGTACATAACAATAACAATAATAATAATAATAATAATAACAACCACAATAGTAGCAATACCAGTAGTAACAGTAATCAATATGCCACCGCCGCCCGAAGTACAGTATCAAATGCTGTGCAGGGCGGAAGCGGAAGTGGAACTGGATTTGGTGCAGGAGCAGGAGCAGATATTGCAATGGGCGCCGCCGTGGTCGCCGCATGCTCGGCACAGCAACATGTGCAACACGCACATTCGCTTCCACAATCGCACTCGCATTCGCATCACCATCATCATAATTCTCATCATCACCATCAGACGCCGACACAGTCGCTTATGCAGCCACAATATATTGCAAGCACTCACCATCATCAACCAATGGCACAACCGCAGCCACAGCAGCAGCAATGCGGCAGCATCTCTCACAATTCCGTCTCCACTTCCGCAACCAACACCAATTCCAATTCTGCTTCTACTTCCACCCACCACCATTACAATAGCAACAGTAGCAGCGGCAATCACCATCATCATGTTGCTAGCAACACTTCCTCCATATCCTCAAATACAAACAATTCTACTTCCCATCCATCCTCTAATCTATCCACAAGCAATCCCTATCCACCCATACTATCAACATCCTCCACTACCTCCTCCTCAACCACCAGCATCGCTCATCGTCACAACAAACATGTTCAGTTAGTAATCCCATGCGTAACCGTAGGTGACAACGACACAGATGAGGTGCGCCGACGCGGCAGTCATGCGCACAGCGGTGGTAACAGCCCTAGGCAGCAACAGCACCATCAGCATCATCAACATCATCAACATCCTCAACATCCTCAACATCATCAACATCCTCAACATCAGCAGCAGCAACAACAACAACAACAACAACAACAGCTATTGCAGTCATCGTCATCACACCATCATCAACACCAACAACAGCCACATCAGCACCACCAACAACAACATCCACAGCACCAACAACAACAGCAGCAGCAGCAGCACCACCACCAGCAGCAACAGTACCAGCAGCCTGCTCAGCACCAGCAACAGCAACAGCAACAGCCTGCTCAGCAGCAGCAACAGCAACAGCAACAGCCCAATATTAAATACGAACCCGGGCAATCGCAAAAGAAGCGCATCTTGGCTATGGCCCAGAACGAGTGCTACAATAACGGTGGCAACGGAGTTGGCTGCAGCGGCAGTTTAGGCAATCAAACAGCTAGTTTACCACATTTGCCAACCAAGCAAGAGCCAGCTGAATTCTACGAGTATCCGCCACAGCAGGCTACATCAGTTGTTGTCGACAACAAGCGTTCTTCATGGGCAGCAGCAGCCTCACAGGCTCCACCGGCACACCACAAACGTGAGGTCACTTCGACGGCCTCCTCTGCCTCAGCCTATGTGCAGCATACACCCTCAACGGCAGCAGCTGCACCTCCATTGGCACATTCGAAGAGCTCGTCATCGGCAGTCGGCGGTGCAGTGGCTGTTGGTACAGTGTCGGGCGCCGCTGCAGGCCCTCCATCGTGGGGTGCACCACAAGTATACCATCGGCAGCAGCAAACTCACACTGCTGTACAGGTGGTTGCACCATCGGCGCAACAGCAACAACAGCAACATCACCAGCATCACCAGCATCAAGCGAATACACCAATCGGTGGCTCGCCAGCCGCTGCCACTGCAGTAATGCTGCAGCCAGATATCTATGCACAGGGCGATATGTATCGACGCCCAACGGTGTTTGTGTCGCAGGCGACTCCTACATATGCATACAATCGTGCCGCAGTCGCACCACCTCCAGCACATAACAGCTCGAGTCGTCAGGTGAGTTTTGCGCCACTCATTTGAATGGTTCCGTATTTAAATGAATTTATTAAATGTTCAGATACATTTTAATTGCCTAAAGGTGAAGTTATTCATCTCCAAGCCTTTAATAATAATATTTTATACAAAAGGGATGCCTTTTTAAATTTGTGAAATTTTCTGTAAATTTTTTTGAACTTAAAAATTTTTTTTTTTAATTTTTTTTGTTTATTTATCGTTTTTTTTTTTGACGCAATGGGCGTTATGTTCAGCCAATGTAAAGTTTCAAAGAAGAACCTCTGATATATTTCTGGCGAAAAAAAACAACTCAAAGTCTCTTAGAATATTTAATATTTACAATATTTTCTTATTTTCTGTTCCATTTTGAATCGAGTGGTTCTACCAAAACTTCTTAGTGGATACCGATTCGAAGCCGAAGTAATCTTTTCACATTCTCGGATAATTAAACTTCATATCAATGTACCCTATATAGTCCCTCATAGGAGAGTCTGGTCAATTTAGCCGCTTTAATTAATTTATATTAAAGACGAGATGTTTATTTAAAGCGGAGTCATCTCATTCCCATTTGGTATAATTTAGTACAGTTTGATATAATTTGGTATAATTCGTACTTATAGTGTTTTTACTCATACTTCAAAAGAAATTATTATTGTTACAAAAATATATCACAAATTATGCTGCGTATATGAAAAATGGGGTAATCAGTTCCAATGTAGCGCACAAAGTAAGGATTGATACTTAAAAGTGATTTTCGATAAGTCAAGTCCTCCACTAAAGGTCCTTGTATACCCACGTATCTAAAATAAACGCGTTCTTTGATTACCGTTATTGTCTTACTTAGATCTTTTGTTAATTGGCAGGTAATACCATCGCATCCACTACCCGCTCATATACATTTCCCCACACAGTACAGCCAATTTGGTCCTCTAAGTCCAGCACAAGTTGCCGCCAGCAAGCATGCGCATTACGCACCGACGAACATATGGTACGGTGGAGAATAAACTGGTTTAAAACACTCGAGTGAGTCCAACGAAATGAATGAATATTTTCCATTATTACTTACCCTAAAGATTTGTCTATTTCTATATTAATATCTATAATTTTCTTTTCTACAAACTTTTGATGTGTATGTTTTGACTTGACCATGTATATGCAGATCGTTTCTAACTGATTGTGTTGACAGCAACGGCAGATTTACGAAAACCAAATGCTTTACAAAGCACTACAAACACAATTACAACAATAATGTCAATAATAGTTTAGGCGACTTACAGCAAGATTTGCAAACAAGCACCCAACTGCAACAAATACAAAATGAGCAACAACAAAAACAACAAGATTTAAAAGCACAAGCGTTCACACGGAACGCGTTGAATGCTAAAAGCGAAGCGACTGCTGAGGAAACCAACACAACAATTGTGGATAATCAAACTTTGTCTTTTACACGTTGGTGGTTTATGTTGATGCAACAAACCATCAATTACAATTACAGCAACATATTGCAACGAACGAACGTTGCAACAACAACAACAGCAACATCTCTACCAACAGCATTTTTGGATGGGCTACTAGGGAATGTAGCAAATATCTTTTCAAGTGAATAATTGCAGCCATAAATATTAGCGGCTAGCATACAATACAAATACACCAAATCAATTCAAACGCAGTTGTTAGAAACCATATAAATGTGGAATTGTATTCCGCTAATTATATATATATATATATATATATATATATATATATATATATAGCATATTGATTTGAAAGGATGATAAAACAAAAACTTACTGAAATGTCGATGAAATGACTATTCATATGAATATGGAGTTCGCAGAAGACTCCGTCAACTATATGATATCCGTATAATTAGACAGTTACTTTAACTTATTAACACATATACACACTCATACACTTATAGCCGCAATAAACATGGTAATTGTTGTTTTGGACGAATATATTTAAAGCAAAAGCTTTACAGCATAGTTTTTTGTACACAGTTGGCAAAATATACAAAATTTGATAGAGCGAGAGCTATATGCTCAAGAAATGAAATGAATTAAACACTCACATAAATTCACATACGCATGCATATAATGATTTTCGTGTAAGAAAACTATAACATATATAACACATTCACATTTATTATTACTTTACAAAAAATACGGCAACATACACACATATATATTGCTAATACAAATTACTCTAATTGCTCTTAACTGCAACTATTATTATATAATATGCATTATACCTATTGATATTTCGTTTATTACATTACATAAGTTTACAACGGCATAATTTTGTAAGAAGAAAACAAATATAAGTGATTAATGTAACAATGTACTTTAAAGAAGAAGAAAAAGAAAAAGCATGGAAAATATGCAAAACTAAAAATATGCAAGGAACACACAGTCTAAAACCTACCCCTTCATATATTTAACTAAATTAATTAAATTAGTTATTAGAAGCAAAAGAATTTGATGCTTTATCATTAAGCGGTTATGTATTAGACTACATACAAGCAGATACCTTAAATGAGAAGGGTTTAAAGAAAAAACTCATTGTTATTAAAATCATATTAAATAATAGATGTGCAAATAATTTTAGCAGCAGCAGCAGCAGCAGCAGCAGCATAATAATTGTGGAATAATTCATTTGTGCATTAATAATGAAGAATTTTTCAATATCACATTTAAAAACTTGTTTTAGTGACATATGCGTAGTACACTTTTATGCGCACAAGTGTAGAAATGTTCAAAAAATTAGGGACATTCGCGTAATTTAAAACTAAAATTATTAAAAATAGTTTTTAGCAAACAATAAAATACATTTTGGACTTAAATTAATTTGCTTTGAATTAACTTGTATATTTTCTATTTCGCTTTAATAAATTTTTAAACTTTTTTTTTCGTGTCGATAATTGTATACGCATTGCGCTATTTTTTATTATTTAATTAAATTAATTAAAGGTAAAACCTGTTTTTCACACCATTTGCACTGGGTTTATAAGCAAATAAATAAATTAATTTTCATTGCATATATTATAAATATATTAATAATTTTTCTTTTTTTTTTGACTTTGAGTTAAATATTAGCATTAGTGTTATTAAACGTATTAAGGAATACAAATTCAACAATTTGTATAATGCATTACGTACATAATATAATTTTATATTGAATTTTGTTTATTTTAACATTAAATGTATATGAATAATTCAAAAGCAACACATGTGTCAAAGCATAGCATAACAAATATAATTTTAATTTACTAAAATATTACTCTACAACTGCTAAAATTTAATTTTTACGCTCTACGCACTGAAACGTATATAGCAAGCAAGGTGCAGCATAAAAGTCATTCAGTTAACGCATTCATTTCAATTCTCTAATTATACAAATCGCCTCTAATTGTAGTATTAAAAATTAATTTTTACTGAAAGAAATACTAATGAAATAGCTTAAGCTTAATTTTTGATAAATAATATTTCTTATATGTTTTAATAACAAATTTAACAGTTAAGTTACAATACAAATAACAAGGCAAATATTTTGCAAAAATGAATTAAGTGAGCAGGTTTGAAAGATTGAAAAGTTGCTTTTTCAAACATAAGCCTTTTTTTAAATATGCTTTACAATACAATATACATTTTGTTTTTAATTCTTTATAAGCGGAAATTTTAGTTTTCAAGTTAATGCAAAATACTTTTAAATTATTATTATTTTCTTTAATGTCAATGCAGAATACATCAATTTCAAAGCAATCAATTTCAATTGGTCAAACAATTAAAATAAAATTTTTTGAACTACTCGAAATAGAAACTATATACTTATATAATTTTTTTAAGTACAAAAATACAGTTAAAGCTCATGGTTTTTTGTAATGGTTTTTTGTTAAACCACAATAACAACAACAAGAGTTGAATGGAAATGAGAGAAAATTACAAAATATTTTTTAAACTGTTCTAAATTATTCAACATCTCAACATCTCAAGCAGCAATTTTTGGTTTCGAAACAGGTAAACATTGCAATTTATCAAAACATACATCATTATAACACCAACTATGTATATATAGATTACTTATTATTTTTTTTTTGCATTAACACAGCAGCTCTTTGCTCAATTGATTTAATAACTTTTTCTGTTGACATAGACTTCTTTTTTAACCGGAAAATTTAGTATGTACCTCTGAGGTTTTAAAAATGTTAGCAAACAAAAGGAAACGAAATAAAATAATAATACATGTTATGTTTATGTAATAAAGAAATACGTACATATACGAGAATAAATGCACTTTCTTTACTTGCTTACACGAAATTGTTTAAGTGGTGTTGCATGGAAAAATTCATTTGATTGTCACTAATTAGTTGGCACTTATGTTTATATATATTAGTTTATATATTGTCAAGTAGTATTATGTCAATTATGAATTTGCTTTATTTTAGTTGTAAGCATTACATTTACATACATAAATGTTTTATGCGCACCTGTCAATTGATTTGTACATGATTATAACATGTGGACTTCTTGCCTACAGAAATACGAACATACAATGGAACCACATAATAGACAAGCTATTTGGTTTGGTCTTGGACGTATTCACTTTATTTACTTTTAAGTGGTTACTATGAGTTTGCTTGATTCGTCGAGCCTTTACTAAACTATTTACGCAAAGATACGTAAACGAATATACGGCGTTCTATATTATATTAATAAAACTAATCTACATGAAACATTATTCGGCTTTACTTATGAAATATGCTTTTGAAAACTTATGAAAACCTTTGCTGCTACCACTGTCTGTCAGACTCTTTCTTTTGTGTTCAGTGTTAAGTGTATGCATAGCATAGATCTTCATAAGAGTATGTCGAAGAAGAACACTATTTTCCGCCAAAAAATTGTTGAATTCACGTCTTGGCTGGAGCGCAAGTTAAATGTATTTGAACACGATTGTTTAGTAACGGCAGACTGAAATAAATGGGTACTAATTTTAAAACTAGACAAGAAAAGAGTATATTGAAAGTTTGTTTATAAAAGACTAAATAAAAGTCTAAAATGCTATTATAATCTTTATAGGAAAACATGTAATTTATTATATTTATACTGAAATTTATGCATGAATAATACCAAAACTGTCTAAAGAATATAATATATAATTCCTAATTTTTAATTTTTAATTTTTGAATACTTTTGCTACAAATTAACCAATCATTTCTGTAATTTCAATCAGCCTCAATAATTCGACATCACAAAAAGCAAGACATACATCTAATTTTTGTACTAATACTATTTACATATATATGTATTTACATATATATGGCATGTGGGGCGTATATTGCCAAACAGTACATATATAATCAATGAACTATCTTACTTGTTTAAAATTAAAGTTTTTTTTTTACAATACACACGAATTAATATAGTGTTAGTGGTAAAGTAATATTAGCTTTTTATTATCTTATTCGCAAATATAAGTAGCATTAAATGAATTTCATATTAGTACAGCGATTTAAGAAATGCGGATGTTGGAACAAATGGGCAAACAAAGTTAAACAAGAAACTACAATGTAAGAATACTATGCAACGCAAATGTGAAATAAAAAAAAAAAAACCAAGAAAACACGAAAAATATAAGCAAAGCAAAAATAAAAAATCCAGCTGGGCATAAATAAAGATGTGAAACTAAATAATAATAAAACACAACAATAATAAAAAGAAAAATACTAGACATTTAGCTTATAATTATTGTGATGTAGTTTTTAAATGGTTATACACATACAAACAAACAAAATAAATGGTAAATACAAATTACGTTAAAGATACATACAAACAAATTAACATTAATAATACGCATAGGTAACAACAAACTTATATATAGACATACATATATATACATATATATGTATACATATATATATATACATAAATTACTTAGATACAAAAACTTTATATACATTTTTATTGAAATAAATTTAGTGTTAGTGCAACTCTTATACAAAAACAAGCGTAAAGCTAAAAAATATTTATACCTAACTAATATAACAAATTACGCAACATAAAATACTTACAACTCACCATGATGAAAATTATAACTTTCCAAAAAAATATAAAACGCATACACAAAAGTAATAGTTTAACGTTAATATTATACTCAACTTATTTGTTTCTACTGTATGTAAAAATTATACGCATGTGACTGGGGGCAGCTCAAATGCGCTGATGAGAGTTTATTTTCCGAAAATTGTTCTTTTTACAACGGTTATTCTCACTTTTTTTAATGCTTAAAAGAAGAGACACTGTTCAGTTGTGAGCTGCTTATTACAACTTCACATTGATACCTTGATTTGGCTGGATCCATAATGAGTTCGTGAATTTGTGCAGAGCCAATTACAATAACATTCTTGAAGTGGAATAAAGTGGAGAAGCATTCTCTGTGCATTCTCTGTGGATTTAATAGCAGTTTTTAGTTTGAAAGACTGGTAAAATTGCGGCACAAGCTTATTTGGTGCGGATAACATTTTATTGCACCTAAGACTATATTTGCAATTTTGACACGAATGCTAGCCGCAGTTAACAATTTAAGAAAACAGTCGTTTATTGCATATTTGCTGTCCACAGTTCAATGCAAATTTAACTAATCTAAATTTAAATTAATGTTTATGTAAAATATGGATTTACAAGAAGGAAATAAGTAACACTAAAACGCAAAAGGAATAGGGAATCATTACAAATGTAACTAAAATTTGAATTTACTTGTAGTTATAAATTGAATAGTAAGGTTATGCGAACACTAATACAAAAAGAGAAACAAATAATTAATAATCAAATAAGTTTTATGTAATTAAATGTGTTGTGAACGACCTTGTGTTAAAATGCTACAGCTCTTGTGTTGGTACATTTGTGCTATGTAAATGCGCCGCAACCAATAGGCTGGCGCATATGATTTTATAGGCTGTCATTTCTACTAAATATTGCACGATTAAATAATAAAACAAAAAATATTAATAGCTGTTTAAAGTAGAATTGCGTAACGTGTAAATGGCACATAAATACGTTTATTAAGTATATTTCAATATTAGAAAACACGCAGAGTGGATTTAGTTTTACGCACATTTTAGATGTTTAGCGCCAAAGTTTTGAAACACTTTCTCCACTTTAAATAGCAGTTTTGTAAAGTTTAAAAGAAAAGTTTTTGTTTTCCTTTCCTAATACAAGTAATATGCGTACCAGCGGCGAATTGAAGCAGACGAAGACACCAAAAATTACAGTGCTGCAATAAAAAAAAAAAAACTGAAATAATTTAAGTAAAAACAAAAACAAAAACAGTGAATTTCTGCTTTATAATATGTAATAAGTGTTTTTTACGAATACTAGATAATTAAGGCAAAGATAGAAATATGTAACACAAATTAAACGCAATCTGAAAGAATTAAAAAAAATGTTTGTGTGCGAAAAAAAAGTATGCAATCTGATGTACCCGAGAAGTTTAAAAGCAACAAAAACTGGAAACACATTTGCTCCATGAGGAATTGCTGCGAAAAACTTCAAACGTATAGATTGTATACAATTGGACTATTTTGCACTAATGCATTCTATTTGTGGTTAAAATATAGCCAATTGTCTTTCAAAATTAGACTTTTTTGTATTTAGTATTGAAGTTTCTTATTGCTTTGCACTTAAATTACAAATTACATAAATTAAATTTTGTTTCCGTTTTTTACTTTCCTTTCTTGCTTATTTGAATTTTCTAGCAAATATTAGCCTTGAAACTTCTCAGTGTATGTCATCAGCGCTGTAAAAACCAAGCGAGAAATTAAATGCAATAATTGCTCTGTAAAGATATGTGTGTATGTGTTAATCGTATAAAAACACATATTGTTTTAATAAAATTTATTTTTTTTTCATTATAAATATAATTTGCTAAAAATTAGTCTATAGAAAACATTTTTAAATTTTTAATCCAAACGTTCGAAACTAAATATATACCGATATCTAAACACAATATAATCAATTATTTTCATGTTACATAAAACAAATTAAAGCAATTTGAAGTTAAGCCAATCCATTATTATTCTTATTACTATTATTAACTGTAGCATGTAGTACGCTTTTGATATTTGCATACTACTATGTTTATATTACAATAATTACATTAGTTATCTATTATTACTTATGTACTATATACCATTACAGCTACAAAGATTAATATTCGTGAAAACTATATTTACTATATTTACTATATTTTACAAATTATTTTCTACTTTTTAATCGAACCACTATCACTCATACATATATGTTAAATGAAAAATATTGTCTAATGAATTCTAATGGAATATGTTTACTTTATATCACAATTACTGCATATACAAATATAAAATATAAACTTACATACCAGTGTGAACACATAAATTTAACACTATTTTAAAAACTACTGGAAAAAATATACGAAAAAAAATTAAAACGAAAACAATATTCAACTAAAATATTAAATATATGATTTAAATGCAGCCAATTTAAATTTACTCTTTGTTTTATTTTCAATAATTTGTGTTTGTAGATTTTAATTTCATTTAGTTTTGAAATTTTGGATTTTCGCGTCTTAAGTCTTAGCACAGCTCTCGGTGTCACAAAACCGTGGAAAAATTTAAAATAGTTCAACATATAATACAACACTTGATCGCCTAATTTTGAAGCCTAGAATTGAATCCAATGGCAAAACGTATGATAACTTTATTTTCTTATATGAAAGTTTAGGGAAAGCGAAGCTACTTTCTGATTATCCTCGTATGTTTTTTTTTTGCAAGTGGTATAACTGTATCTCATAATCTGGAATAATCTGGAGTCACTGAATAGAGAGCGACAGGTATAAATGAGAAGACCGACAAATTTCTCAGATCGAACAAAACAAAATAGAGAAAACTTTTAATGGATTGAAAAGCGAACTTTACTAAATTTTGCATCATATATGGCATACGACAATATATATATGTGTGAAACGTACATAACCCTTTTTCGCTTTAGTTTTTAATTTTTTTTAAATTTTTATATTTTTTAAATTTTTTAAATTTTTTACATTTTTTATATTTCTTACATTTTTTATATTTTTTATATTTTTTTCATCTATTTTTCATATATTTTTACAAATTTTTATATATTTTTTATATATTTTATATATTATTTTAATATATTAACCTTTTCTTACATATTTCTTTGATATTATATATTTTTTTATACCATTTTTATTTCCAATATACATATACGTAAGTGAAATTTGTGGATATAGGTATTAATCGATAGAAGCACGATACATTTCTTAACCGACAAGTGAATGTGTCACAATGGCGTGAAAATGTCAAATCGTAGTTTATAATACTGGAATAAATGTGTAGATCGTAAAAAGCCACAAGAATATTTTACTAAATGTTTATCCCACCAAGCAACAACAACAACAGCAACCAAAATTATTACAACGTGTTAAAATCAAAATACTAATAATTACTGAAAAATATAAATAAATAAAGAGGTAGCAAAACCACTTTGCGACAATTTGCAATCCCAGCTTTATTAATTTAGAAACAAAAACACACAAAAATTAAATTGTAATTCAAGTATGTATATAATATTTAACACAATGCCAATATTTTTTAAGGATAAAGTAACAACTTGAAATTGCATATATAACAATAATAACAACTACATTGATTATATAGCTAAATGACACAAATTTATGAGCTTCAAATGATTAATTTCAACGCTTCAAATGTGTTTCACACTGCAGTTTTATGCATTTAACGGTAAATATTGCAAACACAATAAAAACATACAAAATGCCACAGCACGTTGCGTATACATACATATGTATATGTGTGCGTGTGCATACTATACACGATGATTTATTTTAAAACGAAGAAGATTTAATAAAAAGAAGCAAACACCAAATAGTTTATGTAATTGCTTAATATTTATATGAAATAAAATCTGTTTTAGCAGAAAAACTGAAATCAAATCAAATAAAAACACTGACAACAAAAAAGCAGATAAAAAACATACAGAGCAACAAAAATGCAAGAGAAAATATATGTGTGGATATTTCAATTCCAGTTTTAAACGAATATAGCAATACCGCACTTCAAGTTAGATGTAACGGCAAATTAGAAAACAAAGAAAGCATACATTTTAGTGTAAAAAGAAACTTAACATTTTAATTATGAACAAAACACGTACAATACAAAGAAGTTTGAAATTTCTGCGACACTTGGTGAGTAGTTAGATACAGTTACGTGCAAGATTGATGTACTACCCGTCCAAATAAAATTTGATTTTAACGAAATGAAATTTCCGGCACAACAAAGAAATGTATAAACAACAAAGAAATAAATTAATAAAATACAAATCAAAGAAACGTTTGAAATAGCATTTGAATTAAGAAGTTTGATATTTAATGCACTGAATTTCAATATCCTTACATACTAACATATGTACTATATATGTATGAATGTATGAATGTATGAATGTATGTGTTTATTATTATTATATATTATTATTATTATGTTTTACAATATCGTGATGACAGTAGATGATTTGATGTATTATACCATAATGTGAAGAAAGTAAATTTATATCATATTTTCAATTTGCAATGAACATACCAAGGTAGATGCATACGTTTAACAATGTTGATGGGACAACCAGCTTGAATGCTTAAAATAATGTCAGAGAATGTAAATAAACAAATTAAGCAATGAGGTGAAACTTTAATTCTTTTATGTGAAACCTTTATTTGAAATGCATACTTGTAATTTTTGGCAAAGCAGCTTAAATGACTTTAGCAGGTTTTCCTTCAAATACTTTTCCTTTGATCTTTCGTAGATAAATTAAATAATTTAAATCAATTTAAATGAGGGCCTTAAAGGACAGATTTGCATAGTTAGTTGATTGAATATTAAAAATACTAAGGGACATAAGCTGTTTTAACGAATTTCCACAGATATAACAACTAAAATAAATTGGGCTGTTTATATAAATTACGCTTTTAAAGAACTTTTTTAACTACATACTCGGCTTATAAGAGTTTTTAAGCACAAGTTTTTACGATTTATGAATGCCAAGTCTCAAAGAATGTCTGGGACAGTTAGTCAACCTAATGCAGAGCAATGATATATAATATTCCTAAACATATTTCCACTGTCCATCAAATCATTAATATTTCTGCAATCGATTTCAAGGTGTACAGTGTTTTTCATACGTCCTTGAAATCTATTGGTATTATAAAATATTTTATTTGTTGCATCTTAGTAATATTATGGTATGTATTCTTCTAGATTTCCGCTTTGGCCGTTAATTACAAATATTTAGCTACAAAGGATAAGACAAAAATTCCTTCGAAGCGTACTTTGTCGCATCACTTTAAGTTCTTGTTTTTAGTCACATAATAGAATAGTTTGAACTCAAAAGAAAGAACCATCGATCTGTCATTGGGATATCTGTTTGAGACGTCTAAAAAAATATTAATTGAGACAACTTAAGTTGCCAATTTCATGACTGCTACTTGTTGAATCTGCAACTCCAAGTAGATTGAAATATTGCTTTTCTTTTATTAAAACCGATCACCACTTAATGGAAAAGGACAACCGTCTCTTTCAAGCCTCTACGAATCTGTTTAGAGCTTGGATAATCCTCCATATGTCAGATAACATCAGCTTGTAACATATTCAAACAGACTATTAATTGTGCAATTAAAAGCATTTAAGTAATTATTGCCTAAAATTACAGATTTTTTTTTGCCATTCAGAAGAAGTTCGCTTAAGATTTGTGATGTATTTTGCTATTCTTTTTCTTGTTGCTCTGCTCAGGAGCATAGGCCCTCAACAAGGTTGCGCCATCTTACACGATTGCGGTTAATTGCTTATAGTTTAGGGTCAGAATATTCTATTAATAATCAGCAAGTTAGCACTTGTTGATGAATGCTTGGAGTCACTGAGTGATGGAGTTCGACACCAGCCATGTTTCGCTTCCACACAATAGCGTCGACTTCACGCAAGCATAGAATATTCTGAGCTTTGTGCTTCTGAAGTTTTGCGAGTTTGCCCGCACCGATTATTGTTGTCCGCTCTTGTTTTGCTTCTGCTCCTCCGTCAGCTGTTATAACAGTTGTCAATCTTTATTTGACTTCTGCTGGAGTGATTGACTTACATCGCCTTCTTTTTTGGGATGTATATCTCAAGTCCGACAGTACATGTCAGCTCGACTGGGTTATTGACCTTTTATTGCATGTCGGAAAGTCCAGTTCCAGACGATGCCAATTTTTTTGTGTGGGAGCGTGCTCATGACGTCGTCTATGATGATAGCGAAGGGAAGAGAAGAGAGAATGAGAGAGATGTATATATCCTATTTATTTGGAATTCATTGGAGTCCAATTATTTCATTGTTCCAAGTACTATTCAAGCGGTTTTCGAGTCAAATCTCAAGCAATGATTTTCCACTAGGTTTATCACATGAGACAAATGCTTTCAAAAAATTAAAAGGAAATACAACTCTAAGAAATAATGGTTTTACGGAAGAAAAATATCAAGTTGTAAAAGCCTTTATATTATTCGTTGATTTTTGGTTTTCAAATAGTTATGATTTCAATTTTACTCGATATATATATGCATACATACATACATACACATATGCATACATATACTACATGTGTACTTATAATATGTGGTTATTTGCATCTGTAAGATTTAACATTTTTGTATTGAAACTCTTAGGCATAATAATAAGATAACATACATACACACGAGTAAATATGTGGATAATAATATATGACTAGCAATTAAATACTTGTAGCTGCTAACTGATTAAATAAAGCCTTATAAATATATATGTATGTACCATAACATTTTGACAAAGGCAAACAAATGCGTATAATGTTGATGTGTGAAATTCATAAGACTATAGTATCTCTCCTACCTATTAATTAGTAAAAAAGCAAATGGTATTAAAATATTTATCATTACGTACAATAACTACATACATACATACATAAACAACATACAAAGCATATGGAATAAGCGATAGAAGAAAATAATAATGTGCATAACAAAACTCAATTATGGTACCTTTTTGATGATACGTGTATATATATGTGTGTGTAAGAATAATGAAATATGGTCGTAGAATAAGTTATATAAAAAAGTAATTATTCAAAAATTAAAAGATTATTAGAAACAGACATACTCACATACAAATGATGCATGTAGTGATAGTGATTATATAAATGGACAAAATATTAATAAAAACATTTGAATTGCTAACTGTATTGAATAAAATAGACACTTTGCAAATAATTATTAAAGCAAAATACTGAATGTATGTATTTGAATTTTTTAATGAAATAAAATTTTATTACAACTAAAATAAAAAATGAAGGTATGTAGGCACGCATATAAAGCTTTTGAGTGTAGTAACCTATTGCATATATAACAAATCAAAAATCGACAATGACAAACAACTTTAAATTTAAATAATTAGAAATAAAAATATATTCGGAGATAAAAGAGAAAAATATTTTTATATTTCAGCAAAAATTTCTTAGATTATAAACTAGCTATTTATTGTAAGTACAAATATTATATATGTATGTATGTAATGAATTTAATTATAATAAAATAATGGATAAATTAAAAAATGTGTGTTTCCGCATAGAAAAATGTGAATTTTCTAAATAATTTTAATGTATGCATACTTTTAGTGAAAAACAGAGTCATTATGTAAACCTAGTTCAGAAATAACAGCATAGCTTTAGCTCAAATTTGCAAATTACATAACAGTAAATATAAATATGTAAATATAGCTTAATATTTTTTTTGAATAGCCTCAATTCAAATAATTTCCAATTATAATTAAAATTTTTTATATATTTACTCAAATATTCTTGTAATCAAAGAACATGTCTAACTTGAGCTATACGATAATTCAGCTTATGTAAATCAAATCAATTCGTTTCGAAATATATGACAAGTTTCTCAAATATTCACTTAAATCATAGCTTAAATATAATATTAACAATATCATTAAAATTAAGTTGTTTAAAGATGTATTACAGGCATCTTATAAATCAAAACCAAATTTTTTTTAAAAAACACACAAATTACAGAGGCCATAGAGATCTCCCAACTTTTCTATACCAAGACTTGTCCGTTGTCTCTAAGTAGGCCGCTTTTCAGCTTTTATTTTCACTTTGCACAGAGCTTTCACATATCCAAATGCTCATCAACCATATGTTCAATATGTTCCTTTAATAGTTTTAAAGTATCAGCTCGATTGAACTTAATTTTATGGTTATCGATTTGAATTTTTTTGTTGTTTTCGTTCGAAATAGCCCCTTTCGGACGTCCACCGAATCGATCGTCTTCGATGTCCTGTCGTTGGTTGATCTGGCGCAGAGCCCGAACAACAAACAATCATTAAATAAATTTTAGGTATTAAAAATTAAAAAAGAAATTTTGTTTCATTAAATCACGAATGCAAATTACCAAAATTCCCGTTATTCAAAATTCTACATGTGTCTTTTGAAAGTTAGCTTTAACCACAACTCTGATAGAAACGATACAAACTTTTCAGCCTGTCTAGGACTTTGAAAGTAAATAACAATAAAAAATTCCAAAAAAAATTATTTATTTACATCCATACATATTTATATTTATGTCAGTTTTTCATTACGTCAAATTTAGTGACAAAGAAATCAGCTAAATTGGCGGTAGTACCATACCAGCTGTTCATTTCAATAATGATAATATTTCAGAATGATTTTATGGACAAGCAAAGTAGAAATGAAAAAGCAAGCAATTTTATTAGTTTGACCAGAACTGGCATTGATTTTGACGTCATGAAAACATCAATTTAGTTATTGTCAAAATAGTTTTTTCTAGAAGACTGAAAATTTGGGTACGAGTTGGAACATGTTTGTTAAAAGTTTGCCAAATTAGTTTTTTTAAGTAAGGCAATTGGCACCACTTCCGACGTGTTTTTCAGTTCACGCTTGAAAGTTCAAATGAAAGCCGGTATTTTTCAAATTTTTTTAAATTCAGACGAGCATATGATTTGGCTAATTATATCATTATTATTGGTATATACTATATATATTATAAACAAAATTCTTACGGCTTATTTACTGCGTACAATTACTCTAAATGTTTATGAAACCGTATAGTTAATAGAAGAAAAATTGGAACCTGTAACGAATTAGCTCTGCGGTAGTTTCCAAGGTTGCACTTGAAAAATATGGACACCAAGAAATAAAAAAGAAAATGTAATTAAATATAATATATTGCTAAAAGTGTTTTTAAATCTTAAAAATCTACTAAATTGGTTTCGTCATCCACTCAAAACCACCAAATGTATTTTAGTGAACAGAAAAGAAATTATCAACAAAAATTTTTATTCACTTAGGAAACATAAATACCCACACATAGCCTTGCACGCATAACCAATAAATAATGAATAAACAAAATAATTAACATGAAACAAGAAAGTAGAATACTCCTACGATTTCTTTTATAGCGAAATCAAAATCCTTAGGTAAAACAACGAAATTAAAAAAAAAAGAACAACAAATGTAATTAATTAAAGCGGGAACATTGGAGACTTTGTACATTGCCTGATATCCCTTGTGTCCCAACTAAAAAAACTATAACACAACATTACTTGTGACCTAAAACTTTTTATGCTACATTTTTATGTTGCTGAGTAAAATGACGAAGGTAAATGCTTGTATTAAATTGCCTTTCATTAAATTGTAAGACAAAATGGTTTTCTTGAAAAAATTAATTATTTCAGACAATTAGGCATCTCGGAAAACTCGTTTTTGACAAAGAATCGAACCACAATTCATACCCTGCCATGTTATAACATTGCCATTTTAAATAGTTAGGTTTTGTCCGTCCTACAATTCGTTCTTTTGTCCATCTGTGCGAAACCCTGAGTGCTTTCGAAATAGATTCGGCCGTTTTGATGGGCATTCTATTGGCAGTTCTTGTCTTTTTCTGGAAGCATGACAATTCGTTGCAGCGTCACCATCAGAAGTGGATCCGACAATAGTATATTAACCTATAAATGATGAGGTGAATTTCCGAAATTCCGCCGGATTAGCCCTGCTATATGTGGGGAAGAGTGTCTTGAGTCCATTTATTTAAAAGCCAGAGCTTTCCTCTCCAGAGAAAGAGATCTCTTACCCAAAATTTTGTTTTGTTAAATGAAGTTTGATCACACTGTTAGTTGAATGTAAACGCTTAATGAAAGGCATTTATCATTCGGCCCAGCCGAAGCCATTAGCATGCTTATTACTTCGCTTGTGCACGAAGGTTAAACCTTGGCAATTGTATTCGTAAAATTGCACTCCTGAATGTCCTACATACTTGGTGTCCTATTTGTATGAAAATTCAAAGAATTTACTTAGAAATGCTTACAAAAAAAAAAGAATAAAATGAAATAAAAGAATAGAAAACAAAAAATTAATTTATGGTATTTATGTATGTGCCAGAGTATGTAAGTATGTAAGAGAAATTCGTCAGCGTATTTTCGAAGCTTTAAATTTTATATTGTAATAAGATATGAAAAATAGCTTTTCATATAATAAAATAAATAAACATTGTAGATTTATGTAAAAGATAAAAATGGAGTTGCACATACAATTTATAAAGAAATTTAATCAACCAGAATTTTAGCACACCGAGTAATACTAATCGTTTCGTTTTTCAATTCAAAGTTTTACTAAAGTCATAAATGCCTAGACATACTGGGATACATATGTACATAAATGAAAAATATGCATGCATAAGTTAATGTTAAACTAAAATACCGTTAGTTTTGAAAGTGCAGTTGGTGTTTAATTAATACTCGTACCGTTTTCTAAAAATAGCAAATAATAAAAATTTAAAAAATAAATGTGTAGAAAATAAAGCACAAGTTCAAATTTTTAGAAATACATGAAAATGTTATAAAATAGTTTTTACCATTACTGAAAGTCATATTTTTTCATACATCTATGCGGCATTTCGCTCAGAAATGGGTGTACCTAAAAATTTTTAAATACTCGCTACTCTTACACATTGATACAGTGGTTCATAAAATAATTTATCAGCCTCGCCTATTTAAAATATATATCTCCAATGTTTAAGTCAGCAATTATATTTGAAATATTAAATATTGATTTTAAAAATGATTGATATATAATTTTCTTCAATGAGTTATGAGAAAGTTTTGTCAATTTCTTTTGAAAGAAAGAAATTGTAAAGATTTTGAGTATAAATGTGAAAGTATCTTATAATATTCATATATTATATGTTGTTCAATCTTATAAGAACAACATAAGTGTCACAAAAAGCTTCATAAAATCCGATCAAATTAAAAGTGACATGCTCTGAAGGGAGCTAGTAAGCGAACTGAAACATTTAGTACGTTCAATGTCCTTTCCATAAAACTTATTATTTTAGCAGATCGTTCTAAATAATCCACACTGGACAAACACATTTATTAAGTATTTAGTATGAGCACCGCATCAGTCCTCCCAGCATAACGTTCTCTTTATTTAAATTGTATTTTTAAGTCGTAAAAGTATTTCTAATAACATCCGAGATGCGAATGTTTTAAGACTGTAATGCGACAGCATTTCATTCAAATGCAAGCGTTCGTCAAAGTTCGTTGCATAGTTATTTTCACTTAAAAACATCCTTCATAGAAATTAAAAACGCCAAGCCTGACCTAATTAAACAAGCTTTAAGAAATGTGTGGAAAGCCAGTTTCGGAATTTGAATTTTTGGTATGTGAAAAAAAAGTAGTTTCATAAATGTATATTTTTACAGCACTTATTTTAAGTGGCGACTATTAATTGCGGGAATCTTGAACTTTTCCATACAATTTCGTTCCGCACAATTATGTAAAAGTAAAATCATCATAAAATAAATAATATCTAATCGATCAAAACTATTCTCTAACAAATTTTAAGATCTCTGCACTTTTTAAATTCTCTACGTGGTGGATTGATTAAATTATGAACCACATTATGAGGTATATATGTATACAGATATATACATATATTTATGCTGCTATGCAAACCTTTTCATAGAAAATTCATACATCTGATAAAAAATGGCTCTAAAAATTTAATAACTTTTTTCTGATTGTCTCTTTTGAATAACGCATGTTAGATATAAACTTATTTGTCTGCATGTAATAAAATGTATATCACGCACGCACTTAATACAACACCACTATAATATATTATTAAAGAGTTTAAAACACAGCAAATGTGAATATAAAAATAAAACGAGATTAAAATTCAAATAAATTTAACTTTATGGCTGTTTATATTATGGCATACATACACACATACATATATTGTGTAAATTTAGCATGCGTATAAAACACTTTTGCATTAAATAATGGTAATAATTAAAAGTCAAGACGCATAATAAAACACTAAAAACTTAGTAATAGAAAACCACAAAATTTCTAAATAATTTTAATTTACTTTACAAATTTATACAGCATTCTTAAAAATACATACTTCTTTAAATAAATATATATGTATATATATATATATATATATATATTATATAAAATATATTATGTGTATAATATGTATAATGTGATTGAAAAAGCAAAAACAAATTAAGTGAAAAATAATTGCATATTTCGATTTTTACTAAACATTTGTAATGCTAGGAGGTCATAAACTTCAAATACAACAACAAGACACAATGAAAAGTAATATAAAATAAAATAAACTATAAAATTATGATAAAATCCACAAGAGATTCTTCGGTGCTGTTTAACCGACTTTTTTCAGCAAAATCTTTAAAATAAAAATTAAAAGGAATTACAAAGTAAACGCGAGGATCAAACAAATTCAAGCAAAATTTATTGATCAAAGAACATAAAATATTGAAATATGTTCAATACTAAGAATAACTTGCTACACAAATTCAAGATTTTGTGAAATTTAACGTCTACACACTTTAAAGTCCTCGTCTAAAATTGCACACGACAAATTGAGTAAAAGTCTAGCAAACAAACCGATATTTGTTTCGTAATTTATTATTCAATAAAAGTTATAAAATATGTAAGTACACAAATAGTAATAGTTGCTACCACAAAGAAAGTAAAGTAACTAAATAATTTACTGGGAAATTTAAATGTGTCATTTGTATGTATGGAAAACAAATTAATCTTAATACCTTTAATGGTGAAAAAATGAAACTTAAAGGAAAAAAATGTGTCAGTTATGTAAAACATAATGATGGAGTCAGATAACTGCAAAAAATTAAAATGAAAAAAGCAGCAAAACAAAAAAGAAAAACAAAAATAAAGTAAAACAAAAGCATAAATGTGAAATAGCAACCCTAAAACGAAAAAAAAAAATATATTTATTGCAAACAAAAGAAATAAAAAAGGAACCAAATTAATACAAGCAAAACATGTGTTTTAATTGCTGCATGGTCTTTTTACATAACGGTGGTCCCTTTTTATACTCTATATACGAGTTGCATGTATGCACGTGTAATTACTAACTTGAGTAAAAATGAGGTCCATCTACCATCACCATACAATGTGAAAATGAGTAAAATAGCATAATAACCACATCTACCCACCTTATTAGGATTGTTCAAAATGTATGTACTTAAAGACAGATAACTTGCTATGCAAGAAGCATTAATTTTGACAGTAAAGATAAAGTACTTAGCGTACACTACCCGTGAATCGGCATAAAAATGGACAATGGAAATGGCACCGTCCACTTTTAGATGAAATACCATATCTCAGGAATGACTCTGACATCTTTTTGATACATTGTCAAAATAGGAGAAATCACACAACAACCGTAATCTACTTTCCTTATAAGACAATTTTAAATTCCATATGATTCTTTTAAAATAATATATATAATTCAAGCAACAATGACCATATCGAAATCAAGCTGTACAAAAGTTAATTTCTGCTTTTCTATCTAAATCTAAAAATAAAAATCTAAAATAAAAAAAAAATACCCTTAAGGGCACTCCCTTAAGGCATGCAGTCTCTTAAATATAAATTTTCGAAATTGGACCATAACTTCTCAAGTTCCTGAAACCGAGTGTGTGAACTCAGTGCCTATGGCTGACCTTTTACTGAAAATATCGATAAAACATTGAGTTATCGTAATGAAATTCAGAGCGAATCTTTTCCTGGAAATATTGTACTCTGGCGCCGTAAATATATGAAATCGGGTAAATACTTCCCCTAACCACCAAATACCTAATATAAGGTTTCTAAAACTTTCCGTTGACTTTTTACCGTAGATATCGCTCAATACATGAAATACTTTAACAAAATACTATACGCTTAGTACAACCTCAATATACCACATGTAATGATTACTGTAGAAGATTCTATGCTGAATATATCGGTAAAATTTTGAGTTATCTTAATAAAATTCTGTGGAAATATGCTCTCAAGCTTACTTCTGCTTAATGACAAAAGCTCCCTAGCCCTAATGTGCCCAGTATAGTGATTTCCGGCTTTCCAGATGGCTTTAAACTGGTAATATAAGTCAATATGTGTGATATTTTAATGAAATTGTGGAAATGTTTTCTTAAACATAATGTGGTTTAGTGCTGAATGTGAATGACATCGATCTAAACCTTCTAATCTAGGTCTAAATCCCATATCATTAATATAAAGATTTCCGATTCTTTGGTTGAATTGGCTTCTCTTTACTTGTTAAAAAATGAATGAATGAATGAATGAAAATGATGAATGAATAAACAGCATCAATGAAAATACGTTCATCATTCAACGTCCAACTAAAATATTGTAATTTTACCTCCCGGGTTTAATATTGAAACAAGAACTGTGTGGTAAAATATAACATTTACATTTATTAAAAAATTATCAATAAGCATTTTAGCACTTCTGTTTATCGGGTCTTACTGCGGCAGTGTATTATAATCAATAAATTTTCAAAATATCGTATTATTTACGATATTGGGGGTATGAAGCGTGTGCTCAAGGTGCCATTTAATGCTTTAATTGTGTGGCAAGCGATTAATATTACTTAAGACGTTAAGTAAGTTTAAATGTTACATTTTGTTAGGAATTTAAGAATACATTCGAGTTAGGCTACACCTTATTTTAACAACTAAATTATTACTGATATGAAAAAAATATCAATAATTTTGTAAGAATCTAACACTTTCCATTGGTTGGTGCCTTCGGCCGGCAGATTTTACTGCGACCATTTGCACCGTATACTATGTTGCAAGAAAATGTGAAGTAGCCACAGGTAGACGACTTTGTATAGTAAGTCGATTGGAAATTCTTATTTTCCTGTGGTGGATTCTTAGTATTATCCATACTGCCGGTAATCGATTTGGTCACGGTTACGTAACTGTCTGGTGTGCGGTGTTTAGTTTGTGTCCGCTCTTCAGCACTATCTAGATCATTGTCCGTGGGTTGAGATTTCACTGCCTTGGTGTGGAATTTTTTCTCTACATTAACGGTGCCGCGGAAGCCACGTGGAACCATTTCTGTCGTCGATCGGAAGGGATATTTCTGTACACGCCCATTTTGATTTTGTACCAATAGATATTTATCCGGCGAATTGGGTACGGCAGCCTGTTGACTCTGTGTCGGTGAATTTTGTGTATATGTGCGATATGGTGATTGGGATTCCGATTTGTTATCGGTTTGACTATCCAACTTCGGGGAATTTTCATTGTAGTATTCATCTTCATCATCGTATTCATCGTATGGTTCTTCTTCTTCATCTTCGTTTAAAGTGGAATCTTCGTCCGTCATCTTGTTGGCGTTCACGACTAAAAGAAATTAGGTTTGAATATGCGGTATTGAATAATGGGTATTTGGTATCCGTCAATATCATCAGTAAATATAAAAACAGTCTTCACATAACTAAAGTCCGAGCTCACTCCTGTCCATAAAAAAATGTTCTTAAAAGAAATTCGGTTATATTTACTACACTACGGACGCCTTTATGTCGTTTTCAACAGATCTGATAAATATTACTGATCAGAATCTAACAATTCAGAACACTTTCTAGCTAGATGTTTAAAACTCAACACATTTATCGGCACTCGGATGACCAGGATGAATGTCAGTCTGTCTAATATTCGATTGTATGGCAGAAATTCTGGAAACTCTGAGTGCATTTTTGACATGAACACTCCTCAAATAGGAGTTCAACTTAACCTCTGTCGCTATGGTAACAGCAAAGGCATTTATCAATGCTTTGTGAAAATTCCACGTTTATAAAAACGAACACACATTCGTGCCAGAATGAAAAAAATGAAGTTAAAATTTTTGTATAACCTACTTTCTTTGACACTCTTCGAAGACTTCAACTCAAGATCTGGTAAAGCGTTGCCCTCAGCTGTCAATGCTGTTCCACTAGGTCCACTATATACGGTGTCTACACGATCAGTTACACTAGAAATAGTTGTTTTTTTACTTTGGTTAGGTTGTATGTGCCTGGAAAGGGGCATTAACTTACGCATCGGTACTTCCAAACTGGCTTATACTGTGAAATAATTCACGATTTTGTTCGCGGTAGCTTGCAACTTGTTCTTTGGTACCGGATGCAGATTGGGCTGCACCGTGATATGATACACCGAACCTGAAATTAGTTATTTGAAGTATAGTTATAATATATTATATATTTGACATTGTATTTAGAAGAGTAACGTACTTAGATGTTCCCTGAATCTGCGATTGACTCTGTCCTGAGTGGCTACCAGATTGAGCAGATGCTTGACCACCTCCAGTTGTTTGTGGTAGAGCACTACCATCTTGATTGGGTCGGAAGCCAATTTGAGCCTGGGATGACGTTTGTCCAGGCCCACTGGACTGTGAATCAGCTAAACCTCCTTTATCATTAGCTTGTACCTTTGTATTTATAAGGAAATCGGTGAAAAAGTATAAATATCATTGCCAAAGAAGTTTTTGTTTTGCAAATTGTTAGCATACCTCACTTTGACTTTGATGGATTACACCTCCGCTTTGTGAGGATGCTTTAGTGCCTCCATTGTTCGAATTGACTTGAACTTGAGCTTGTGATTGTGCTGCGCCACCTTGTCCTTGAGACTGACTCATTGCTCCATCACTATTTCCACTCACTTGGGCATTAGCTGAGCGGTCGCTATCAGAAGTTGAAGCACTGGCGCTGAATGTTCCTGTCGAACTATATGTTCCTGATACCTGAGTTTTGGCAGTACCGCCATTCTTTTTGCCTTGTGCACTAGCAGCTGCTTGGCCTTCGCTAATAGAGGATTCAGCTTGTGAAAATGCATCGTCAGTACCTCCTGCACCACTTGCTATTATTAAGTTGCCAGGTCCTTAAATTTAATATTTTTCACATTATCGGTTTTATGATTTAATTTAGCACTCGCTTAATTATTTATTTACCTTCCTCTTTATACTCACCCAAAGCTCCAGCACCTGGGACGGTAGATCCAGGGTATACTAAAGCACCTGGTCCTGCTGTAACACCCCCTGGAAGGACACCAGCACCACCAACTCCAATGACACCAGTAGCTCCAGTTCCTGTACCTCCAAGTGGTCCAAATGTTCCGCTGCCGGGTAATGTGCTTGGCCCATAAACATCCCCTTGTTGTGCACCAGAACCATCACCACCAATTTGTCCATACGATGACACCGCCTGTGGGACAGCAGGGTAAGTTGCAGATGGAAGTACTCCTCTTGCTGCATCAACGACTCCTGGCTGAGCACCACCTGCTTGCCCAGACCCAGGCCCGTAAATGCTGCCAATCCCTGGTCTATAACCAACAACAGGTTGCACACTGCTTCCTGGAGGAACACCGTCAGGACCCCCTAGTATTGGGCCATAACCCGGACCCGATCCGGGTTGTAAACCTGCGCTTGGTTGAAGTCCGCCGCTTGGTTGATAACCAGTACCAGACTGTATTCCTCCACTTGGTTGGTATCCAGCACCAGGTTGATAACCTACTCCTTGTTGTAGTCCAGCACCCGGTTGATAACCTGATCCTGCTCCTTGCTGCAAACCTACGCCTGGTTGCAGCCCAACTTCTGGTTGATAACCTGTTCCTGGCTGATATCCAGAACCTGGGCGTAGCCCTACCCCGGGTTGTTGTCCAGCCCCAGGTTGATAACCTGAACCTGGTTGAAAACCTGCTCCTGGTTGGTATCCTATACCTGGTCGTAACCCCGCTGCAGGTTGTTGTCCAGCCTCCGGTTGAAAACTTGCTCCTGGTTGATAACCTGCTCCTGGTTGATATCCTGAACCTGGTCGTAACCCTGTTCCGGGTTGTTGTCCAGCTCCTGGTTGGTAACCTGCTCCTGGGTGATATCCTGAACCTGGTCTTAACCCTGCTTCGGGTTGTTGTTCAGCACCAGGTTGAAAACCTGCACCTTGTTGTATACCTGTTCCCGGTTGAGAACCACCTTCCTGTTGGTAAGCTACACCAGGTTGCAAACCTGCACCGGGTTGTAAAATTGTTCCTGGTTGATATCCTCCAGTTTGTTGATAACCTGCACCAGGTTGGGATTGAACACCTTGTTGATATCCAGTACCTGGCTGATAACCTGCACCAGATTGAGCTCCACGGCCTCCAACGACATCGGGCGCATAAATTCCACCTGCTTGTTCCGGTCTATACAAAGCTCCGGAAGGAATACCTACACTAGGCCCGGAGGGAGTGCCAGATACTCCACCTTCAGGTTGCCAGTAAGATCCAGTTGGATATGTGCTTACATGTGGTCCAATTGGCTGACCTCTCGTATCAACTCCATAGATATCGCTTGGTCTAGTAGGGGTACCAATTTGACTTATATGCAAACCCTCACCAGATTCAGGTGTTTGACCTATTGGACTGGAGCCATAGATATGAGACCCAGGTGGAACACCAACTCCTGGAGCTTTCAAATCACTTGGTTGAGGTCTTCCACCACTTAAAACACCTCCAGTGGTACCTGCTCCTCCCGCTCCAGGTGCATAACCAGTGCCAAAAACGCCGTCGTATCCTCCTCCAGGCCTAACTCTACTTTGTGGTCTTGACCCCGGAACAGGTCCCAAACCGGGAGGATAACTCTGAACTGAACTTAAATCTGCACCTTGTTGAATACCGCTACTAGGTCTTGAGCCAGCACCCGTTCCTACTCCGGGCCCATAAATACCACTAGGCAGTGCCCCACCACTTACTACACTTCCTGTTTGCGTAGGCTGATGACCTGGCTGTGGTTCGTAGAATCTACCGGTTTGACCGGTTTGACCGGGTTGTAAACCGCCACCAACACCTGAGTAAGGTGGTTGTCCGGTAACTTGTGAACCACCTTGTACGAGTGCTCCTGGCCTTTGATCAACAGCTGATATGCTAACACCTACTCCGGGTTGGCCAGTAGAAAGACCAGTACCTGGAGCATGAAGACCACCTGGTACAACTTGACCACCAATTTGCTGACGACCAAGACCAGGTTGTACAACACCGCCGTCACCAGGTCTTGGACCTCCACGAACTCCTTCTGCACTAGGTACACCGATTTGACCAATACCATATCCACTACCAGGCCTCGGAGCTCCTCCTGACTGTACAGCTCCTGGTTGTCCATAAATTCCTCCAGGTTGTAATTCACCTGGTCTCGCAATACCTCCTGCTTGAGGTGAGCCAGCTCCTGGGCCACCAGTTCCAGTTGGTTGCCCAACTTCAGGTCCATAAGATATTCCAGGTCTAGCACTAGGTCTTACAGCAGCATCTGGTTGAATACTAGTACCGGCACCAGGTGAAGGTGCAAGACCAGTGGGTTGACCACCAACACCAGTTTCATAGCCAATAACGGGTCGTCCGATACCAGCTATACCACCAGGTCCAGTGGGTTGACCACCAATACCAACACCATAAACGCCACCGGGTTGTCGTCCCATACCACTTACACCCCCCGGTCCGATGGGCTGACCACCAGTACCAACACCGTAACTGGCACCGGGCCCTCCAGGGCGAATGGGCTGCAAACCACCAGGAGCCGTAACACCACCTCGCCTTAATGTACCAGAAGCTCCAGGACCACCAATGGCAGCAGTACCTGTAGTACCTGGAAAGCTTCTTAAAGCATCTGGCCTACCACTACCGCCGATATAAGTGAGGGGATCAGGAGAACCCGCGGGATATTCTAAATTGAAAATGTGCTAATATTAAACTAAGCTTTTATTTACCAGTATTGCTATTTACTTACCATAGGTGGGGCTTGATGCACAATCGGGACAATCTCCCAATGAGAATTGACTCTGCGCTTGTCCCATACCATGGCTTCCAGCTAAAAGTTTAAATTTACTCACTTATTTATGGAACTGAAATTTATTTTTTAGGAGTTCATACAAACTGTTGTTCTAGAACCGTGTTCATTAGCCTCTGCTTCAGCTTTTCCATCCTGTTCTGGTTTTCCGAAATTCAGATATTGCGACTGGGTTTGACCACGCATACTTAAAGAAGAACATAATTAGAATTATGTGATTTAATTCATATCTTGGCGATGAAACTTACTAGCCTCGTCCGCTTCGCTTTGATCTGTCCAGATCAAGTTGATCGTTATCAACCTCATATTTCGATTCTGCCACACTTCCATCTAATGACGCCTGGAACATAAGGATAAAATGCATTTTAGGAATTATGCGAAAACCGACTTGTATGCCTATGAAATCTAAATTAAAACTTGATTTTCAAACTTGTTTTTCAAGCTTTAATTTAGGACGTAATAAAGCTGCGCAAGACAGGACATAATAAAGAGCAAGAGAGATGTAAAACACATTATTAACTTTTTGTATCACTACCTTTAAGTACGTTTTGAAGTGGGAGGTGAGAGAGACCAATTAAAAGTCTCAATTCAAAAATAATGCTTTGCAACAACAACCCACAAATACGTAACTCTATTGGGTATATAACTATGTTCGTGCGGTTTGCCAAGAGATGGCGTAACTTGATTATTATTCTATTGCTCCAATATTCGGAACTTGCGTTGGAAAGCTACTATTCTTTTGCGTCTTCTTCAGTATATGCGTTCATTCATTCTAATTCATTTGAAGCGTAAACAAAATTTTTTTGTCATTCAAATATGTCGAACTTTTCGCCTGAAAAAGTGTTTTACGGGGAGTTCTTCTTCATTACTTTAATATGAAGAAAACCTCAGCCAAAAGTCACCGCATTTTGATGGATGTTATGATAAACAAGCTCTAGATGACCCAGCGTGCCAAAAGTGATTTGCACGAATTGTTTTTGGCTTGGAAAACGAAGAACGTCCTGGGTGGCCAAAAAAAGTTTGAAGATGTGGAATGGCAAGCATTTCTTGATGATGGTTGTTGTCAAACGTAAGAAGATAGAACCTTTGGAAATCACTAAAGCAACCATTTCAAAAAGTTTAAAAGCAGCCGTTGATAGACGATTTTGCATGTCAGAATGCTGCTTGAACGCTACAAAAAGAAGTCATCATTTTTGCATCGGATTGCGACTGGTGAAAAATGGATCAACCCTAAACGCAAAAAATAGTATGTGAAATCTGGCCAAACAGCCAAATCAACGGCAAAGCCGATTATCCATGACGCCAAGGTAATGATCTGTATTTGAAGGGATCAGAGGGGCGTGTTGTATTTGCAGTATTATGGGCTTCTAACACCGGTGAAATAATTAAAGGAGAAAGCTACCGACGTGCACAACAACTCATCAAATTGAAGAGAGGGATTGCTGAAAATGCAAAAATTATCCGGAATTTACCGGTACGAGGCAATAATTTTCCATCAAGACATTTGCAGAACCGATGACCGATGCAGAACGCCGTCACTGGAATACGGCTCACGTTAGAACAGGGTATCAAAAATTGGCTGGATTCAATTTCCCCCAAGAACAGGTCAGCGCGCGCCGCTGATCTTTTGGGATGGAGTCCACAAGTTGCCAGAAAAATGGGAAAATGTTATAACTTCGATGAGCAATACTTTGAATAATACTATTGTCCATATTTCTTTTAAACAAGCATTCAATTTAAAACAAAAAAACTAAAATGACTAAACTAAAACTAAATGTAATGTAATGTTAAAGTAACATTTTTATCTTGACGGAAGCAAGGGTAAAGAACTTTCCTAGAACAGGATTGGGTACTGAGCAGATATAAAAATTATTTTGGTCAGATAAATTAAATATTTAATGATACATGGAAATAAGCTTAGTCTGGGCAGCATTTACAAATTCAATTTAGAACCTTACAAGAAACTTCGTTAGATATATACTCTAGAGATTATTGGAATTAATATTATTTTCTAGAATGCTAAAATGTTCTAATGTTCTAAAGGGAGAACGGGGCTTTTAATCTAATCAGTCCGTAAAATTTTTGTCAATACATCTGACTATAGACTGACATCTAGGAATATACAAAGCATTACTCAATCAACTATAAAAATCCGAAATTTATAGAACATAATTATGATCGTAATTTTCAAGAAATTTGAACTCATCATTTTTCCTGACATCCCTGTAATTAAATTTTAGTGTTTAAGTTACGATATCAATATAAACCTTAGATAATTTACAGTTACTAGACATATAATATATGGCTTTTTCAATTGGAAAATACACATTTTATAGACTATGTCGGTTTAGTTTAGTTTTTAGTTTTTTGCTTGTTATTCAGTCATTGACGACATCGGTCAGACAACATAGTTGTGTCACTATCGCATATTATGTATTTTAATTTTATGAATTGGTTGCCTTTCGCATAGGTTGCGGAACTTAGTAAAACTTAGTTGGTTTTGAATTAAATTAAATTTTTCTTGTGGGGCTGCTGAAGTCTCCCCGAATCGGAATAATTGTATTTTCGGTATGCATGGTGTGTACTTTATTCTGGTAAAATTTACCTTTTTATTTCTGCTGGCGTCTTTTTATGCTTGCATCTTTAGGTTATAGAAGTTCATCTCAACAAAATGCGAAGGCAATAATATTTTTTATTTTTATACTTTCGCAACATGATGCATAGAGCCTGTCTGTTCACTCTTTTGTATACTCGTGCAATTGATAATTTAATTACAATTTCTCACATCTTGATTAAACATGGTACACATATTCCTTAGTACTCTGAGGAGGTCTATTGACATATAGATGGAATCGGACCAATACTGCGTTCACAAACTAGTATTTATGAAGTTTTAACTTAGTAATTAAAACTGGAAAACTGAAATTTAATACAAGTAACAGTGAGCATGAGAAGTTTCAATTGTTTTGAAAAGTGAGTTTAGCCCCAGCCTCTATTGAGTTTAATGTACATATCTCGTAAAACTATGTCAATCAAGATGGTTAAAAACAGTTCATTTTGGTATTTCATGCTAGAGTGTGAAAATAGGTAGCATCGGGTAACAACTACGACCACCTGCCATTTAATGGTTATTTTAGAATTAACTGAATGGGCGATTTTGTCTAAAAATAATGATAGAAACATAACATTTAACAACACGGATAATACATAAGACACTCTTGTGGACCAGTGCAATAATTGAACGATGGGCAAGGCATTTGGCAAGACTGATTTGAACCAAATTTCCTTCATAAGTTAGTAAAAGGTAATAAATTATTTTTTTAATAGATGCAGATTAATCTCGTGTTGCATTAGCACGATCGGGTCTTGCTTTCAGGCGTTAGAAAGATAAGATTTCGTACTAAAATACCTCCCAGAAAACTTTGTGATTGTTTGCTTCAGTATTGTTTCAGCACGAGTCAAAGATGGACACCAGCAATGAGAAAATAAACCATAGCTTAGAGTTTTTCTTCGATAAAGGCAAAAACACAAGCCAGGCGACTGAAAATGTGAATAGTGTTTGTGGTACTGTACTGTAACAGCAAGTTATACAAAAAAAAGCCGCAATTTTGGTTTGGTCTATTCCGTTCCGGTAATTTCGGTGTCAAAGATTCACTCTGCTCTGGAAGCCAATTGTCGAAAATATCGAATGGAAATTGTCGAATCCGATTGTCATGTTAGCACTTTTTCGATTGCCCAGGAGCTACATGCATTGCAGAAAAAACCGTTAGGAACCATTTAAATAATAACTTCATGTACTGAATTTCTATCTGCGAATCGCTGCTGAATCGATCGATCGATCAATATATTCATGAAGCGAATGGTTACTGGTGATGAAAAGTGGGTCACTTACGATAAATAGCAGGCGCAAATGGTTATGGTGAAGGGTAAGGCTAGGTAAGCCGGTGCAAGAGGTGTCCAAGTCAGGATTGACGGTCAGGAAAGTTTTACCATGTGTTTAGTGGTATTGGCAGGGAATCCTCTGCTATAGACTGCTTCCCTACTTCCAAACTCTTAATTCAGACTTGTACTATCAACAATTGGACCGCTTAAGGAAGCAATCGCTCAGAAGCGGTTAGTTTTGGCCAATAGGAGAGGAATTGTGTGCCATCAGGACTACCCCAGGCCACGCACATTGATAGTGATTCGCCAGAAACTCTGGGAGCTTGGTAGGGAGAATCTTATACATCCACCATATAGTCCGGACCTAGCACCAAGTTATTAGTACCAGTTCCTGTGTACGGTGAATGATTTTGTTGATGAAAAATTCGCCTCAAGAGAAACTTGTGAAAGTCTGCACAACTGTACTTGTAGTTAACCTATATTTATTGGTTATTTATTGTATAAGTTATCTTAATAAAATTAATAAAATTTGTTTAGACTTTGGAAAAGAAATTGTATTAGAACTATTTTAGTCTCTCTACTTTACTCTATTCTGAATATAAATATTAGTTTATTGATAAGCAATGTCAATTCTTACAAATTTGTGGAGTATCTATCCATACTAGTTTTTTTCAATATATAAAATGACGTTTGGAGTGGTATGGGTCATTACATACATCAGAAATATAAAATTCATGTCAAAGACATTCCAGATCAGTGGTCGTACTTTCGTAGATCTCAAAATGGCGCTGAAAACTCAGCTCTTAAGCTATAAGCTCTTAAGTATGCATACATATTTTGCTGCAAGGGTACATTAGATTAATTTTTAGCCTTATCTAGAAACTTGGCGGAACTAATGTTTTGAAATAATATGCTTTAATAGCATAAGTATGTACGTGAAAGTGTGAATCTAAATGTTATGTTATGTTGTTATGTTATGTTAAACATTAATTTAGATTCTGTGTACTGACCTTGGCTATAATTTCAATAAGTGTTTAATGTATTTTATTATCAGTAGTCGGTAGTCTTTATGATTGTACTGATTCTCAATAAAAAAAGTCATTATTTTAAGTAATGTTAGCACATTCTTGTATGTGCATATAAGAATCTTAATATTTTAGTTTCATAATCAAAAGTATTATTCTTTGAAATGTTAAAGCGAAATTTTAGAGTATACATATTATATTACCGGAAATACATTTTTTGTTGTATTTAAAACCGCTAAATATTACAGAGTGCTGAATATTTAAATCCAAATAAACTGAGTTTTTGGAATTTCTTTGTCGAAGAAAGATTAGAATTTTAAGTTAGAGTTCAAATAGAGTTTTAGTTAGTCAAATAGTTTTCTCAAAATGATATGACTGGGATCTAGAAGATATTTTATGCACAAAAAGGATTGGTGAAGGCATGATACCAACTCCTCTCTAAGGAAATCTAAAAGTCCTTTTGCAGAGATCTCCGAACTGCAAAGAAATCGTTTCGAATATATGAATCCTGTACTGGACAATTGAGAGTATGAACATTGTGTTCTGATATTTTCTCTCAACATTTCGTCCAATGAACAACCGTGATCCACCAGAACATATACCAGCTGTTTAAATACTATATTGCTCCATATTATCGATTATTCTTCCAAGTAAATAATTCAATAATTGTTCGCTACGAAAGAGACTTTCGTTTCCAAACAGAAAAAAAGTTAAGACCTTCTACAGCTAGATGAAGAACTCTTTCTTGCTAATGTATTTATGGCTTCTTCGGTATCACACATTTCAGCCATCGGCTCAGCGTTGCCTTATTAGATCAAGACACTTCTCGGATATCAAGACATTTCTTTAGCATTCTGTTGTATTTTTCTATTATAAACTGTTTTTAGTCATCACTTTATTATAAACTGTTAGTATTTGGTTTCTGAGAAACGCTTTTGAGATAAACTCTTCTGCAGGATATCTCATAAAGGCGAAGCAAATCGCGGAAGGTTAGATGTACACTACTATTATCACCCAATTTACTGAATTTTAGTTAAAAAAAGTTGGTGTTGTTTATTTAAAATTACTCACGTTATTTTCATATTTATTCTTACTTAATAAATTTCCATTCGTCACCAATTGCATTACATAAATTTTTTTATATTTGAGGGAGTGAATACCTTTTTATAATATGTATTTTTTATGTTGGATGTTCATTATCCTTCGACCATTTTTATATATACTTTTTTAATTGATGAGCTTTGATGGTTTTTAGCGATTGTTATGAGTCACACTTACTATGCTTGCTCCATTTGTAGCTGCAATCAACAGCGCGACGCCGACGAAAGCCCAACGAATGGGCAACATTGTTATCCTTTATGCACGCACACAATTGTAAAATTCTTTAGAATTTTCTTTGCACTCCACTACGGTTTGAAAAATATACCCGTTTTTGAGCTGAAATAATTTTATATGTATTTATATAAATCAATTTATTTTCAACTCAACATGCTTATTTAATAAATATAATATAAATATTTAATTCGTTAAAGTATGCATCACATATTTTCACGGTACAAGGATATATGTGCTTGAATATTTTGATAATTTCATTATTTGTTATTATCGTTTAATTTTTAAACAAATATTTCACTTTTTTATTAAATATGCGTTCACCGTTACTTTCACTAAAAACTCATATCCTTTGAGTGTTACACTTATGCTGAGTTGTAATTTGAACTTTACTGCTTTTTCCTTTTAAGAATTAATTCCGATTTGAGGGCTTCCGATCACGGCAACCGCTAGATTGCAAATAACAGCAACGAAAACCGATGGTCCCACAATTGGAGAGCTCCAATTGGAAACGACGAGTGAGTTCATTTCAAATTGTCATTGTCTACGTGATGGAGTAATAACAACAAATAATAAAAATAAGTATAAAACGAAGAGTTTTATAAATTTACATTAAATTCAATGCGCTCATAAACACACGCAACACACATTCTTACAATTTTAATTTCTTTGCCTTATGTATGTGTTCTGTTCTGTGTGTGCGTGTGCGTATTTATGTAGGACTATCAGCTCAAGTGTATGCACTGTCTGAGAATCGCTAAACCATAGACAGCACATCTGATGCTAAGTCAAATATGTATGTATGTGCACTTACATACAATACATACAAGCGCTTAGTGTATGTATGTATGTATTTTTAATAGAGGCTTTTTCCAAAACCCATAAACATTTCAGATCTCGCGAATCGATCATTTTACTTCATTTTAATTCATTTTACTCATTGTTGCTCCACTTCAGTTGCGAAGCGCAGCTCATCCTCGATTTGCTGCCTCGAGAGCACAGAGTGCATTTAGGGCGCCAGCGTCTCCAGCCAAAATTACAGCAGCAGTATACATTTTTTCATCTCTAAATGTCTTCTCCTTCATGGCTGCGTCGTATTTCAATTTGCGTCAAGTGGTCTGGGAGTTTTCTTCAAACAGCTAAAGAAATTGTCATAGACTTTTGACCTATTTTGAAGATAAACACAGATGTGTGAAATTTCTTTGGCAACAAACAGCAACAAGAATTATATCAATAAAAATTTTTATACATAAATACATATTTGCAACAATAAATATACATTCTGTGAAATAATATCTTTCACTGAGAGATTTCAGAAAATTAAGTAGATTTTGTCAGCTAACCTGACGTAACTGCGCGTACGCTGAACCTTTAGTTAGCTAATCGAGAACATTCGATCAATCTCCTCCATTGATCTCCTTTAAGTTCCGTCACAATAGCCAGCCATTAATATTAAATAGTTTTATTTTCCCGATTTCGAGAGAGTTATTAATCACTGAAGGTACTCATTCATATTTAGTTTTCAATATAGTTAATTTTGGATAATGATCTTCTGGTAATTGGCAGGATTCCCTCTCCATTTAGTTTCAAAGGCTTGCTTTTAGAAATAACAATTAGCCTGAACACATACTCGTAGCATAGCAGAGAGAAATTTAGAGATTATTTATATGACAAAAATTTTCTAAAATACAGCTCATACTCCACGGCGAAAGCTTACAGTCAACTATATTACTACCTGTAATTACAAAAGTAAAATTATATCTGTACGTCTAAGGCAATTTAGTGAAATCCATTTCCAAACTCTCTAATAGTAAGAGTCTGTCAAAGTTCCGCGTAAGTCATTGTCCATTTTCGTTAGAATGTAGAAAGCATAAATGTATATATGTATATATATGCTGATCTCTCCTACATGTTTCGTTCTGGACCTGTCTTCCTAAGGGGTTAAGCTAGTTCAGAACCCTCAAAAAAGTCCTGACTTTGACAATTCATTCCGGATTTTCTCCTTTTGAGAGTTTACACAACTTTTATATTAATATTTTGCTACAAAATGGCCGCTACTAGGTCAATTTTCGGAATCCCCTTCATCAAGAAGGCTTTTATGGGCGACGGTGATTATATGACCTCGATTCACCCAAATTATTTGTCGCATAATGTTTGTAAAAAAAGAGTTGCAACAACAACTAAAAAATCTACTTATGATTTACTATACAATGTTACTGCGAAGTTAAAATTAAAATTTCAAGTAGATACCTGCTACCTATTTGAAAAATGCAGTTCCGAGAGAAACGCGTTCAACGTTTTACGTGTTTCAACAGACTACGCCGCGTGGTTCGATACTACGGCGGATTGGAAAGGAAAACTTTTTTTTTCATATTCTATCAATTGAATTTCATTTTAAGGTATACGTTTGCCAAAAAAAAAGTATTCTTTTTTATAATTCGAAACTGGCCTCACCCCTTAAAATGCAGTTCTATGAACTTAAATTCTCCTTAAATTCTTAGTGAATTGGTGAATTGTGATTTGTTTGGATTAAAATGACGTGTATATAATGTCGTTTTAAAGTTAAAAATATATGAGATATGAGGTATGTTCAAAAAACAACGGGAATGTTCTTCCACCGTGTTCTTTGATTTTATTTGCATGAAGCATTATGAATTCTTACCTCAAGGTCAAACGGTCAATAAGGAGTGCTACCTACAATTTCAACGCCGTTTGCTTGAAGCAATCCGAAAAAAAATCCGAAAACGCCAAGATTTGTGAGAAAACATTTCAAGGCTTTTGCTCCCCTTTGCTCAATTCTGCTCATACTTCGTTGCTTATTCGTGAATTCTTGGCCAAAAATAATACTGTAACGATGCCCCAGCCTACATATTCCTCAGACATGTCTCCGTGTGACTTTTTCCTATTTCCGAAAATAAAGAGAATCTTAAAGGGCCGTCGTTTTCACGAATAATCACGAAAAGCTAAAGTCTAATCCAAAAATCGAGTTTGAGAAGTGTTTCGACGATTGGAAGAAGCGCTGGCATAAGTGCATAATATCGAATGGAGACTATTGGAAAGCGACAACATTGAAGTAGACGAATGAATAATTATTTTTTTCAAAGCACAAAAATTCCCGTTGTGTTTTGAACACACCGCATATACAAACACCAAAAAAACTTCAGAAAATTAATTGAAATTGGGAACTTATTTAACAGAGTGTACTGCAATAATTGCAAGAAATGTTTTGACCGAAGCAAAACCACACACTTACACATTGAAATATCTACAAATATATGGTTATGTGGTAATCTTTTAACTTCAGTGCATCCAGAACACTCGCAGTACGACCGCCTTCAAATGTATCTGTTTCCACTTGACGTTTGTCATTTGCCGGCTGCTTAGCAGCGTTTGCCTTTGCCAATCCACCGATAGTCAATCACCGAACCAACGTCCCGATGTTCAGCCATCTGTACACACACACATATAAACATACCATTAAAAGCGTTTGCATTCGATCGAGCGCCGTGCGATTGTTGCGATAAGTTCAGTGTGCATACATTACATTTGGATGTCATGACAAAACGCCGGCTCCAGCCAGCCTATTGGGAGATGAGCACTTAAATACATACATATGTATACACATACTTATTCTTACATCTGTGCATTGCTATATGTGCAATATTTTCAATTTAAAAGCATATGTAGCAAGTAAGTACTTTCTCATTTGTTTCACACTTTGCTCTTCAGTATTTTCATAAAGCTGAAACCCACATAATTTCAATTAAATTTACTGTTGCGTATGTACATACATATGCATGCAGTTTTGTACGAGTACTTACATACATATTGGTACATATATTTTACATAATTAGCATGTTATGCCCATTTGTATACCGATTTCGCCATTTGAAGATACACAGACATACTACTAACATATCGCCCATACATATATATATATATATACACATAATTTAAACTTTTAAAAGGTTTGTTTGACTTGGAAATGTAAAATGTTCAATTGCTTTAATGAATGTGCGACATTGCCATGTCCCACAATTCGTATAAGAAATTATTTTATTGCTTGTAATTATATTTTATGTGGCATTGTTTGGGGCATAAGAGGGTATGTTGCAACTTCTTGTACGTAATAACAAAGTGCGTTTTTGGTTTTTTATGCTGCACTTATGGAGAAAACTTGCCTCCATTTGAGTTGGGTATGTACACTTATAATATGGATTAATTAATGGCAGACACCTCTTCAAGCACCTAGGGCTACTATGCTATGGTTATATTACATCTCTCATGACAGTCTTCACGACGCTGAGAACCTGCCCGGATTGAATTCGGAGAATATTTTCTGCCGCTAAAATAACAACAATCGATTGCATTACTAATTCCGCAGATGCTATGGGATTACGTGACCCAATCATTTCCGTTTTATTCTTTCCTAACGATGAAGGAACAAATTTCGCTGTTATTAATAACAATAATAGAGAGAGAGAGAGAGAGAGAGATTACTTAGAAAACAAGCGAGAAGAACTAAGTTCTGGCAGTATAATATATTAGATATGGAGCATTACTACTATAAAGGGAGATAATCCATAATATTACACATATCTATTTGCCCACTTAAGGTACTACATACGACTGTGTAAAATATATATCACTTAAGATCACCAACTTCGAGTGTTTGAGACTAAAATAATTCCTAATCTTTCGTTATATTGAAGTAATACAAAACTGTTACCTACTTCAAACTTATATAATATCAATCAAAAAGGTAGGATTATAGACAATTCCCTATACCCTGAAACCAAATATACCTTGAATTTAAAAAATTTTGTAAATTGTGACAAGCTTTTTTAAAAAGTGGTGCTTTGGTCTCATTAGACCCATGCTAATATTTGGGTCGAAAGTATGGGCAATGACAACATCTGATAAGGTGGCCTTAGAATTCTTGTGACAAACTTTTGAACTCCAATAACACCAACGTACCACTTCAGTTTTCGAATAATACAAAATATGGTACTATAGAGCAAGTAAATAAGATCTAACGAAATTAGAACATTATTCGAGCACAGAGAGTAGTACTTTGTAATATTTCTCGAAGCTTAAGCATTCCATAAGGTGTAGCATGCATGCCTTTTCCATAAAATTAAAATAGTTTTATCTTACGAATTTCATACAAGGTTTAATTTCTTATTCAAAAAACAGGATTTTTATTGTTAAAGTAACAAATTTTATAGCTGATGAACAACTGGTGTACCTCAAGGTAGTATAGTAGGTACAGCTCTATACATCATATACATATCAGATATTCCAACAAGCAGATGTGTGTTGGCATCCACTTTTGTTGACATGACAAAAAATTGTTTCAACGTAATACCTGCAAATGGTGTTTGGAATAGCGGTATTGGACCATTGCATGGATGTCATAGAGTCGGCCAAGAAATCTAACTGGCAGTTTGGGGGCGTGAAAATATTCTGATTATAATTGACGATCAACGATTCTGATTGGATTACATTATTAATTGAACTATGGTAGCCTATAAAAAGTGTAAAGTATCCGATCGTCCCAGCAATTTGATTCCTTGACATCCACTAATTTACCGTAAGCGAGCCTAATATTAATTTTAACAGTCTATTTTCGTCTTTGCCGCAATCTCACTACGCCACGTGAAGTTACCAAGAGCTGATAATATTTCATTATAAATATTCGATTATGTCATCGCATCGACCTCAATTCTATTTGCCAAACACTTTTCATTTTATTATTGCTTTTAGAAAATTTTTATTTATTTTCGAGATGTTTGAAATAGATTTACATACGCTTCCATACAATTTAATTAATATTCATTCAGTAGAAAATTGAACTGATATAATCAATCTGGGTTTCAACATTGTTCATTAGTCAGCGCCAATACATCTATCTATGAAAATGAAGGCGTACACGCACGTTCAATTTCACTGGCACGCATATATACATACACATATACGAAGACGTATTTGAAGCAAAAGTATCATCACTTTTTTGCGGCCATCACTTTATGCATCATATAAGTATCATATAATTTTTATAGCAATAACTATATATATATATATGTATATATATATAATTTGTACACTGACAGTTACTGACTTACGCTTGAATTGTTGGCATTCCAAACGTGAAGATTACAAATTGAAGTCTTGATAGCCTTGAATCAAATTGCTTGACTGATTTTTTAGAACACTTTAGTTATTGGCGCCAACATAGCGCATACATACACGCATACATCCTCACATACACACACATATATGTGCGACCATACGCATTCGCAGCGCATGTGTTGCTCACACATACAGACATACACACACGAAGCTGTTGGAGGTTAGCTTACCGATAAGCCTAGTTTTGTTCTAAATTCAAGAGGGTTAAAGTGCTTTCAATGTTTCTTTGTTTTAAATAAGAATAATAAATATATGTGTATATAAAATTGGAGCAATGCTACATCAAATCAAAAACAATTTGGCAAAAACTAAATGAAATAGTAAATAAAATAAAATACAATAAAAATAGTATTAATGAACTTTCTATGTGCAAGGCCCATGCATACGCACTAAATATTATGCTTCTGGCTCTAACAATGTTTCACCACAACACAAATGAAGCCATCTTTTATAAATAAAATTTGCAAATTTCCTAATCTAAGGTTATCGGCGGGAAGAGTGAAACCAAATAAAACAATCATGGTTCTACAAATACTATCGCTTCCGGAAGTACCCGTCCGCAGCTTAGAAATATTTTTCAAATACAATGAAATACAGATATTAATACAAATATAATGATCATCTGCAGTCATTACTGTACATTATTAGGGTATGTTTTTGCCATCAAATTCTCTTTGATGTCCAGTTACGCAATTCACCCAACTAGAAGCAATAACTACAGTTATATGAATATCCATTTCTTAATATTTTGAATTTTTCATATGGGATGAAGTTTTCTCTTTAGTTCGAGCTTATCCTCTGAAGAGATTAATAGCATAGCCTTTTATAGCCTAGAAGTATTCTCCGTCCCCACTTTTAATAAAAACCTTTTTCTTTAACCTTTAGTTAAAATTTGTTCCACATAATCGCTGGGTCCGAAATCAGCCACAATTATTCTTTTGTTTTACATGTAGTTTTTAATTAGCGTTATTCATATATATCTGTAATATTCAGATAATCCGCTAGGGGAACGGTCTCTTCTATGTAAATATCGCATTCTTTTCCTGGTACGTGTAACATTCGATAAAAATATTCGATAGGTCCAACACATTCTTTTGATGTTCTTAGATTGTTAGGTATCTCACATGTATTTGGGTAAAGTTTACACTTTTAGTGTATTTTCTCAATTACAATTAAAATGTGAAACTCAACTGGAACTATCAACTAAACATTTTGTGTCAACTAAGTTATGCATTCAAGTAAAATTTATTCAGTCAATCAAAACAATATATTATTTATTTTTGTTTTTCTTCTTTATTTAAAGTTTAATTTGCACACGCCCTTTAATTTTACGGGCATTTAATGCAAAACTAAACATAATCTTTGGTATAATTAGCTTTTTGTATATTTCTTTGTATGTACATAATTAAAAATATATAATATAGATGTATGTGTGTATAATATATATGCATGAGTATTATAAATATAAAAAATAAACTTAGGAAAGGCTATACAAATGCGCTGTTTCTACTTAAAAAAATATTTAAAATAGAAAAAATTAAAAACTACTTGGCTTGAGTTAATTGAGTACTTCATGATAAATTAAATGTAAATTAAAGTCATTGCATATCTGAAGATATCTGAAGAATGGCAACGTCTGCTCATAGTGTGGGGATTTTGAAAATATTCTCGAAATTTTTTACAACTTAAATTAATTGTTTAGCATATTCCACAATTTTATTTCTTTGTTTTTTAGCTTTTAATATTGCACATAATACGGCCTAAAGCTAAATATAAATCAATAATATTTTAATTTAAAAAGAAAGTAAAACAAAATGCTAAGTTGAATTACGAATTTTACAGTTTAAGTAAAACTTAGCAGAGTTCAACTTTTAAAATTAAAGACTAGACCATCTCGTCCGTTTCCATGTCAATACAAATATAATATACACTTTTAGAAACTCATAAATATTTACATAATAAATTAATGTACATGCTGCCAACGCAATGATATATAGTTAATTAAAGAATTATTACAATAATAACACTTGAGTACATGTACTAGCATAATAAATAAAAAATTTATTTGGCTGTCTAAAATGTTGGCTGTCTATTATGTTATTTAAGCTGTCTAAAATGTTTACAAGTACGAGTGCCTATATGTAATTAAGATCATTGTGTGCGTATGCCTACTTCTAAGATTCATTAATTTATTATATGCATAAATTTTCTTTATTTTGTCGAAATATTCGTGGAAAGCTATCTCAACGTGTACGTTGCATGAAATACTGTACTGTTGCTTAAAAAATCTTTCAAGAAATCGCATGTGAGTATTACACATTCAAAAGTAAAAAAATATTTCCATTTAAGATAAGCCCATTATTTTATAAATATGCTGGAGAAGGAAGAAACACCGTTGAAACATTGCAGCACAGAGTTGCATTTTGCTCATTGCCATTCATTGCACATTTTTTCCTGATAGCAAATTTTTTAGTTATATTTTATTATTGAACCAATTTATGGATGGAAAATAAGTGTAACAATTTGAGTACCTTCATTATTTCGTTTTGTTAAACCGTAAATATATTGATAATATCAATTTGCTGTAGTTTTAAGTTTCAGTCCAAGAAATTTGTTTTCAATTTGTTTTCCTTTGAAATAAACGAATATTTTTTAACGATAAATACAAATTTTAAGTCACTTGGTTGTTAATCTTACGATTAAATGGGCTCATACTTTACTTTATATGTTTCAATGTTTTATATATAGAAGCATTCTTAAACTAACTGTACATATACAATTAAACATATGTACATATTTTATTCCAAATATGACAATGTTGTTTTTTGTTTGCAAAATAATCCCAGCAAGTCCCGACTACCGAAACTTTAATACATTGAACGAATTAGCATGGAAACTAATGCATACACATATTGAAATTCTTTAGCCCTATACGTAAGAAAGGGACGAACGTTCACACGCACACCAGAGTTTCGGTTAGTTTTGTCAATACGGCTTTAAGAAACTCATAGCAACTTTAACAGAAAGCTCTGGTAGCGCTCTTTTGCAATTAACGTGTGATTTAACCGATTGTTGACTTGCAGGGATATATTTGTAGTTTAAAAAATTTTCAGAAATTATTTGCTTGCTTTTACTTTTTTACTTAAATTTGTAATTAACTAAGGCTAATCTTTTTATAATTATCACAATCCGTTTTCTACTAAACTACCAATGTAAAATTCTTTTCATTTAAATCATTTATTAAAATATGTAAATATATTTTTTTTTTGTTTTGTTTATTTTGTGATTAGTTCAATAAATCTCGCTATTTCAAATGTTCAAAGTTCTAAGCAAAATATATTTTTAGAGTTAACAGTGCAAATAATTCTGAACCGCTGAACTTTTGAAGGCTGGGAAAAGTTGACAAAATAACAAGCCTAACTAATTAACGGCAGTTTCTAAAAGATTTTTATTGTTGTTATGCCTGTTACAAGAGAACAGACGCTATAAAGAAAATAAAAAACAAATCCTGATTGGAAATCTTTTACAGCTTGTCAAGTTCATACCGTAAACGAAAGTAAGAATTCAACTATATCGTAAAAGTTAAGCACTGAAAAATTCCCATTTGGAGTTAATGTTTCGGGTAGAAGTAACTTTTACCATGGCTCGGATAAGACTATGTAAGCTGACATATTTTCCAGAATTCAGATCCTATCTAAAGAATTGATTTTATGCTCCTAATCTTGTGATAGACTCATTTGAAAAGTCCGAACTTCGAAATAATTTTTAAGAATATATTATCTTTTACGAGAATTCAGCACTGCGTAGTGAAATGACTTTCAATAAATCCTCATTCAGAAATCATCAACCATCAATCGTGGCATAATTTGTTTAGAATAATTCATAATGTTCCCATAAACTTAATTTGACATACATTTTACCAAATCATTAAAATATCTTTAGTAGTCGATGCCTGAATAAAGTTTTGGTTCTAAAGGGGTGGTGGAAGAGGCCTTAACATGCTCTTCATTATACCATATAGTTTATAAACGTACACATAATCCTGTATTATGAGCGGTTTTTGCTTAGAACATTGTTAGCTATTAACTACGAGCGAGAATATTCCATAAAATTCGAAATTTGCTTTGTAATCAAAATCAATTCGAAACATTCACGTCTTTTCTGTGTAAATTCTTTTCTCTGGATCTAGCTATATTTATAGTGAACTCCAGAGGTTTCAAGCATACCAACAGTCTAACTTTTTCAAAATTTGCATTGTCTTTTTGAACTATTTTCAACGCTTACGTCTCCTGCTTTAAGCCAAGATGGCATAATTACTGGTTAATTCGAAAGGGCTGGTCTTTGTCGAATGTGTAAAATTATTTTTCGGCGAAAAGTCAACCGGTTGATCTTGTACCTGTTGTGAATGCTCATTTCCCGTATCACGATATTGTAAGGGGATATGTGTTGCTGCATTCGCAATACCGATGGGTCCAATTGTATGGTCGCGGTAGATAATATCACTTGGAGTTGCCGTTTGTATGACACTTATGCGCTTGAAACGCTCATACTCTTCCTGAGACATGGGACTTGTGAGCATTGTATACGACTTCTCTTGTGCCACATTCGCCTTTATTGTGCAGTTGCTGTCGGTTAGCGTCAAAATGGTGGTGATTTCAAGTGGTTTATGCATGGATTCCGATAAAATTTCGGCAGAGCTAAGTGCAGGAGCTTGACGTCTGTCTTTCTCTTTCTGCAGTAGTTTAGTGGCTAGCGTGGACTTAGCAGAGTCAGTCAACGAGTGCGTGTTCACGCACTTAACGGTAGCGGCGTTCGTCGTATTTGATGCATTTCTGATTGTGCGTGGTTCATTGCGTTCACCGTTGCGTTGATGGTTTTTCAAACACGAAGATTCCTCGTGTTTATACAGATAGGATTTAAGTGCAAACGCCTTGCCACAGCGAGCGCAGGTATGCGGCTTTGTATTCGAGTGGGTTTGTATGTGGGCGCGTAGATTGGATTTATCCGCAAAAGCTTTGTTGCAAACGCTGCACTTGAAGGGTTTCTCACCTAATTTATTGAAGAGAGAAGGCAAATGATTATTAGAGAGGTGCTCCTGGATATTTACATTTTTTCAAGACCTACCGGTATGTGTCCGTATGTGACCCTGCAGCAGCCACGGACGAGAAAAGCATTTACCACAGTACTGACATTCGCAACCTTGGTTGTGTGTGCGCACATGCATGCTGAAGGCGGGCATTGAGACGTAGACCTTCTCACAGTACGGACATCGTCGCGCCTTCTTGTCCATTATTGACCTTTATGGAAGAATATTCGTACATTCGATTACTCTCAAATTTGTTTGGTGATTGAAAATATTTTGTAATACCTGTGTGTTTGTCGATGCCTTGCTAAATTGGACGATGTCGAGTACTTTTTGCCGCATTCCGGACATATGTGCTCATCATCGAGCAAATTAACACCATGGGTACTGCACTCAGCACCATCGCTTAGCTTGCTGCCTTCTGAGTTGCTCGAATTACTTGAGGAACCCATGAAATGTTCGTCACTACTACAGCTAGGCAAGCTGCTGCACGATAGTTCATCGTATCGTGAGTGATCGGAAATTGTGGAACGACGCAACTTCTTTCGATCAAATACTTTGTGACTGTAGTAGTTGGAATCGTCATCGGAGGAAGAGTAGAATGTTGTACGCGGCACTGTTAATGTGGTGTTGCAACTATAATGATTCGTTTGGTTGTTCTGAACCTCTGTGTTGTCGTAAGGTTGGTTTTTGTTATTGGACTTCTGATTATTGTTCCACAAGCCATTGGATGATTCACTGTTCGCGCTTGTTGCAGGTTTTGCTATCACACTTGAAGGTTCTGACATTTGAACATCGGTTGCAGACGTCGTGGTGGTTGTTTCACCAGCGAGATATTCCAATGCCTTGTGACGTTTTATGTAGTCTTTAATTTCTGTTATATTCGTTGTGCTAAGTCGTCCAGCAGCCAGTGTGACCTCAGCCAACTGTGTGAGATTGTACAGCTCTTCTGGTATTGCGGTTGCTTGTTCTTTCGTCATTTTATCAATCAATATTTATTTAATTCGTATCTGTTTTGAAAATATACACACAGAGACATTGACTGAAATACTTATTGAGCAATATTTGATCTAGTTAAATTCTCAAATCTTAAAGTTGTGTAAAATGAAAAGTGGGTGTTTGAAATGAAATCGAGTTTACCAGTTAGCGATTCCAAAGTTTAGTAAATGAATTTCAGCGTCATACGAAGGCAAGCCAAAAATTGTACAATAGGCGTATTACCGCCTACTTTTAAGAGAACTACAAATCGAATTTATCAGTATTTACAAAACCAATTTGAAGCAAATTTGGCATATAACATTCCCATATTATAGTTTCAAAATTAGCAATATCGTGCTACAACCAAGCCTACTTCCCAGATGACGCCATTTTAAATTCCATCTGATTCATGTACTTTATCATAGGTAAATGGTTATCGCACTATACCTTTTATAGCCTCCATATGCCGAATATGAGGGTCTTAATGTAGCTGAATTGATTCCACAAGATCAGTTTTGGGAATATTTCAAGTATTTACAATTAGTACCTTTCCTTGAAAATGATTGGGTGTAGTGCTAAAAATTTATAAAATCGGTTCGATACTTCCCCTAGCCCACATATTTCAATATAACGATTTTCTTTATTCTGGTTCACTTTATGCCAAATATTTTGGTAAATGAGTAAGTGAGGTAAGTGAGTAATCTGAAAATTGGGTGGAAATATTTTCTATCTGCTTAATGCCAAAAATAGACCTTCCGTCCTCTGATGTGTGTGATGTTTCAACGAAATTAAGTAGGCATGTTTTCTTGATCTCAATGAGTTTTAGCGTCAAAAACAAACGAAATCGGTTCATACTATGGCCTAGCTCCCATATAAATAATATACCTCTGATTGACTTTATGTTGAATATATAGATAAATGTGTGAGAAATTTTAATAGCATTACGTGAACATTTTATTTTAAGTATAATATGCTTTGGTGTTAATAAGTGAAGAAATCGGTTCACCTAATTCAGATATAGCTATATATATAAATTTGAAATTTCCAAGGTATATAATGTTGGGCTGCTACTAGTTCGGCCTACTAGTTCTAGTTAAGTTCATATTTTTTTAAAGGCTGAATGTTTCTCATTCTGGTTCTTATGAATATATGTTATTTACAAGGCATTGACACATTCTGGTTTCGACCAGTTTTGAAACTAAAATATTGGATGTGAATACAATGTAATTTCTCATCCTGTAAACCCGTTTGAGCAACTTCTGGAAAATCATTGCTTAATACCTAATTATATATGAAGTTTCATGCTCTTTTTTGACATGAAAAAATAATAAAAATCGAATAGTCGTTAGTGTATATCGGTCGGCTTAGGGTGTATGGTAAAGCACGAAAATGCCCATCTTAAGTTCAAATATGCACATTTTTATTTGGGATGCGTAATAGGTTGGTGAAAAAACATTATATTTTTTTCAGCCACGTGTTTTTGCTCATTTCAGTTTTATTTTGCCATCCAAATATATACTTAATATATATAACTTATATACTATAACATATATGCTTTGTGTATGTGTACATCATAATCCCTTAAAGCCGCGCAAGCCATAATTACTATTTTCATGTTACAAATAAAGCATTTAGCCCCTTTATCGTTTGTGGAAATGTTCATAAAAGTTAATATGTGGATCAATTGAATCTACAAATCAGATAGAATTTTTCATTTGCCTCAAATATGCATATCTTTCAGCAACAGTAATAAATTATTTTTTAAGAAAACATACACACGCCACGTTTGGTATCGCTGAGGGCATACAGAATGAGCGGCCAGAAGCAGAACTATTTGTATTTCATAATGTACTTATGTAGATGATTGTGCATAAATACGTGCGTCATAAGCATATACATAAGCATGATCGATCCGAACCACTCTTACGTGGACCCCCTTAAAGACCACATGTCCAAAATGAATATTGTTTTTGCCACAATGCTCTAAACCCCGACCATAGTCACGCCATAACCAACGGAGTGTTTCTATGTTTGCATGTATAGTATGTATGTATGTATAATTACATGTTTATTTGACCAATAGTGATCACCACTTTGCACTGGCCGACTGCACGTCGCTTCTCTTGGATGCCCCACCAAACCAGTACCTAATTGTTAAGTAGCGAATTTTGTGTTTGTGCGCAATCAAAAATTCACAAGAAGCGCATAACGCAGTCAACTTGGTTCAGCTGTTCTTCCGATGCTTTAGCTATTGCTAAAATGCCGAGAGATTGGTGAAACAACCTGCTAAATACGAAAAGTGCGTCATTTTCCTTTAGACGCCCATAATTTAATGAGTTGAATTGAGGCCAAATCAGCGAGAAAATGGCAACGAAAAAAAACTGATCAACCCTGCGTGCGACAAGACGGCAATAGACGAAACATTCGGAGGGGGCGACTCGTCGACTGGTCTTTTCGGCGAAACGAGCAATGTGGGAAAAACCAAAACATACAGTTATCCACACTTCGCAAATTCATAAATACAAATATGTGTGTACCTTCGTGCGTTCAAGCCAATTTAATGCTTATAAACAACACATACTAAAATATAAAGAGCTGTGGGCATTTTGCTGATGATAGGAACTTAAATACAGAAGATTCGTGGAAATTTCACTTCCGAGACATTTCATGAAAATAAAAGGTGTTTATTTACTTATTTATTTATTAAATTTTTTTTTTGTGATGATTATGAAAATGTGTGCTATTTTTTATACTGAAATATATTACAGATATGTGCTTATATTAGAAATTAAGATTTTTGCTGCAGACACAAAAATAATTTTCTCGTTTATAATTATTTATGATATATAATATCTTGACAGAGCTATCAAAGTGTTTTAAGAATTATTTCCAGAGAAAATTCACTATACTTAAACTAACAACTTTCATCAAATTCTCTTCTAACTGAACCTTTTTTATTACTACCCTGAGAAGTGCTTCCGGGAGTGTCTTCCCCGTTTGTGAGGTTAACATTGCAATTAAACAAAAATGTGCTTGCTAATAAAACCAATTATCTGGAGAACGGTAAAATGTTTCTTATTCTCCAATAACAGGAATGATTTTCTTATCAGTATCTTATGGGATGTATTATAAGGCATGCGCTTCAGCCGATCGCGAATGCTTCAATTTAATAATTAATTTAAATATTTTTTTTTCGCACGACAATCCAACACGAGTTACTTGCAGCATCGGCAATTCATTTTCAAAATTGTATATACCGATAAGAGTGTCGTGGTCTTTGTACGAAAATACTGGTGCTACCGAAATTCTTTAGCAAATACGTTTTACGAAATATATGAAATTAACCTGCTTCCAATTTCTGTTGTACCAGCGTAGATCCGAAGCTATATCATATCTGTAGACATATTCACTCTATATGCTTTCTTACTTCTATGGAGTCTACATAACCATACTAGCCATAAGAATACAGCGTATTTTCATTAATTAGAATTAAGGATGGTCTCCTTAGCAGCCATTGCTTGAAAATATATACGGAATGTAGAATATTGGCTTCACTGTGTAGAATTAAGCAGAGAAGTATAGTTGGATTCATGAGGTTTTTTCTGAGAACGTGAATGAATTTTTTCTGTGCTTTCTTCCTGCTTAAATTTAGATCATCTGATAAAAGTTTGTCTTTTATAGCACTTTCGTGTAATGATCGCAAAATATGAGAGGACCTTGATCAAACCAGTCGAATCTCAGTTACAATAACAACGGAAGTAATAAAAACTACCCGTTAAATCAGACTTGCGAATAAATATAAAACAATTAGCTTAAAGTAGGTGGGAATTGGCAATCTTCTAACCAAGGAAATATTTCCTGAAATTTTTTTTAAAAAATTCTTTAAAGAAAAATCAAAAATAAGGACACCCTTAATGAAATGGCATTTGTTTAAAAGGCTCTAATTTGATTTTTGTAAATTATTTCGTATTTATTTATACACACACGAGACATACTTGCATATGTATATGTATTTTATTTAAAAGTTTTCACGCTGCTTCGCATACCTGTTCGATTTTGTTGGCTAAATGTTTTGGAACATACATATTTCTTCCAATTATTTCTTTCGTTGTCATTGTTTTATTATTTTTGTGATTGTATTTTGCTCTTAAGTCAGGGTTTATACACGGAAACTTTTGTTGCTCATTTTCGGCAACTTCTCTTTTGGTGTTGCTCTTCCGTTCACTTGGGCGACTCGAGTCGGGCAATATTCTATATTCCCTTCCATATAATTTTCTCAAATTCTTGTACGCTTCAATCACAAGGTACACAAAAACATTTTTCATTAGTTAATTTTTATCCTTACCCACCATTTTCTAAAATATTCCAATTATATTATTCGTATTTGTATACATAAAATTCGGATATTGTAAATAGTCAACTGGAGCGAAATTGCACCCGTGGAAAGAACTTTAAAATGGAAAGAAATGCTGAATTACTTAGCAGCGAACAGTTACGAACCAGAACACAAAGCATGTTGCCCGATCAAGTGCAACTTGTCCTTGGACTTTCCTTACCGCACCCTAGTCTACAAACTACGAGTCTAGGCAACAAAAGTCTTCATGTATGAACGCGCTCTAAGACGCAAATCGGGAAACACACGCGGTGCATTCGCTGCCAAATTTTTTTCAGCCACCCCCTCAACCAGCATTTGCGGCATACAACGACTGGTAACAGCAGCTGACATCTGGGAAATTTCTAAGACACGTTCGAATATACATATGTCTGTTGTATAAATATCGTGTAATGTATGGATGGATCTTTGTGACCATGTCCATATATCTATGTATATACGCTAGTGGGGTTGTTGCTGCATAGTTTTTGTTGGAGCCCGGTAATCTATTTGATGTCTGCTAGCAATTCGCATGTTTCTCTGACAGCAAAATTATTAATTAGATTTGTCATGAAGACGAATTATATATTAAATGGACACGAAACAAATGTGTATCTGTAGATATGTATTCACACAGTAGGGTCTCGATAAGCAGCATAGACTATGCTTCTTATTTAGCTTAATATTCAGTCTATGAGGCTTTTGTTAAATAATTCTAATCGATCCTTCCACGGATGTCATTACCGAATTCCATAAACAGCATAAAACAAACACTGATCTTTTGACTTATATGCTTAACATTCTTCGTGAAAATTAATACTTCTCTTTTCTATTTATGGCGTTTGCTCTCTGCATGCTTTTCTCTTCTTACATAAATATTAAAATGCAGTGTGATCTCTCATAGAAACTGTTCGAGTTGATATACTGCTGGATGCAGTTATAGTATACTAATTTTTCATTATACAATTTCATGAACGCGATCAAGACTCTTCTTAGATCCCTCCACCTCAAAAGAATCTCTTCTGATCTAGAAATTTCCCTGCAGTTCTCGTGACATATCATGGTTTCTATGATAATATTTTCTTATGATACTCCTTTCCTATTGAATACTTAATCAGTCATCATTACAATATTTTCCAGCCCTCCTCATCAGCCCACCTTTTTGAATATGAGTCACCATTGGAAATAGTTCTATCCGAGTTTTTCTATTTTCTAATGTTCATATGACAGAAGTGATGAGCGACTGACGGATAATCTTCTCAAAACATGGATTTTAACTAAAGTCTGTCATTGTTTTCGGTGTTTATTCTGGACCGTAGTTAGAAAAGTACGATTATTTCCTTATACGAACTAAGCATTTGGAAATAAGTGATCATCACGACTAAGAGATTCTATGCGAGTTGGCCATTATTTGAGGCATTATTTCGAAACCAGTTAGAGGAAAAATTTAAAATTATGGAACGGTTTTTCCTGACAAGAGTATAAATCGAAGTTTGAAAGGAGACTATATGGTATTTTGAAAATTCTTTTATTTCCCACCACCAGAATTACTTTTTCTACAAGTTCAAAGCAATTATAATTTCAGATTTCAAAATTTAGATATAACATTTGTATTTTGAGACCTTAAAGAATTTTCTTTACTTAGTCAATCTAATACGTCTTACGTCTAATGTAATCCATCAGCAGTCTAAAGTCGTCTTAAACAGCGGTTTGGTCCCTCCATATGTCGGATATCTAAGCATAGGAGGAGGATTAAGAGTGTAAAACCCGATCAAGACCTAACAGGTGCAGCTAAATAGGTGTAAACGCCAATTTTATATTTAGTACATTTCTTCATTTTTGGATCTTATTTTTTAAATACAATTTTTTTATTCTATCTGACATTTGATAGTTGGAATCGAAACTCGGACCACTGTTACTGTTTGTGGATCATCTCATTTTATAATGTAGTTAAGTCCAATTTTAATTCTTGTAGACAAAGCTCAGAAAATTTTATTAAATTTTTACGAAATACACATTTTGTTTTCATACGAAAACAATAAAAAAAGAAGCAGTTTGAAGTCAGAGGTTTCCTACAAGGTATGCACTAAGTATGTACCTACATATGTAAGCAGTCCATATAAAACAACTTGCTATACATATTTAAAAAAGCATGGCCAAAACTAGGAAGTGCCATTTGAAAATTTTCATATTTATATAAAATATATGTACATATATGTATGTGTATGTATGTATTTTCAGAATTTAAATTTATTAAATTTTCTATATTAATTATATCGCTTCTAGGAAATTTTCTTTGTTGGCTTTGCATTCAACGAGAATACATTTTATTCACCAGCACTTATGCGAATATAAATGAAACGGTACTTCTTGGAAAGACTACAACAAATATTTTAATTAATTTCCGCGCTTTGTTTACGTTTGCATTGAAAACACCTTTACCATTCTATCATTCATGCAAGTAATATATTGTTTTTGCTCTTTCTTGTTATGTTTCTTGCTGCAGCAAGGAAATGCAGTGTAATTGGAGAAAAACGAGAACACCAAACTGTTAATAAAATAGAACGACATAAGTTCAAAATCCTTTTAATGAGTATAAACAAATGTAAACGACTTACAGGCCACCAGCACTTGAGAAAACATACATAACGCCATACATTACAACAACAACAGTATTTCTTTTGTGCTTGTCGCGCTAGTGCTACCGTTTGGTTGTTGGTGGTATTGGTCGAGCAGTGGCTTCGTTGCAGTCTATTTTTAGAAATCGTTCATTTACATTTTAGTTCAAACTTGAAAAACATTGAAATCGAATTAAACAACGCTGCAACGTTAACCGCACTACACACACACACACACACACACACACACACACACATACAAATATAGGTGTGACTGCAAACGCATGTTTTTCAACGCCTAAATATATGCATGCATGTGTGCTTGTAGCAAGGGCAGAGGCATTTGTTCGAACTCAACAACGCGGTTGTCGGAGGCAATGTGACCACCTTGGGCCGCCTGGAACGCTTAAAGCGCACAGACTAAAAATCGTCTTTTTTTATCTTTTCCAATTTTCATTTCTATATGTGCAACAGTATATTTAACATTGTATATTTGTACATATGTACCATACCCAGCCTGCATTCAACACTTTAATCTGGAAGTTGAAATCTGAACGATTTGTTTACACAATTTTCATTATAAACAAAAGACAGCGCGACTACTGTACAGTGTTTTATGAAGGGTTATGCTTTTCTTGAGTTAATTATCCTTTTAGTCATTTTCCGACATTGACCTCAACATTGCTCAGGTCTTTCATTTGCTTGGTATGTTGGAATGTATGTGTGTAATAAATTTTTAATCACTTTAGAGGCTAGAAACAGTAGTGGTAAATACTGAAATAACCCTTTGAAACAAAGAAAGAATTAATCTCTTCGTAATTTAATAGGGCCACCTTTTTCCAACGCCTTTTTACGCCCATATAACGGGTTTCTTTCGAACTGCTAAACCAAAGATAAAATTCAAATCAGGTTTATTGGGTTGGACAATGCATTAAATTGGTCTTATCTATGCATCAGTTCAGGGATTAGATAATGAGGATTTTTAGGTGAAAATCCAGAACATCCTATACGTTAAAATTTTATCAATATATATACTGAATCTTTATAATATATAACTCAGATCACCAGTACGGTGTTGAAACAAAATATAGCAAGTCATGCACCAGCCATATTTGGCAACTTTCTTTCGAAAATATATGAAATTTTGTCATTAATTTTCTCTAGTCTCCCAATATATCCATAAAGATAAATTTAAACCCTACTGCTGACTTAACAATGGATTCGAGTACACTGAGTAGGAGTTGAAAAGACTGTAACACTAATTATTCTCAAACGGTTTTAAATCATTGCGTATTTTTGCGGTGAATCATAAAAAATCATTAAGACTCTAAAATTTTATAGACAAATAAAATATTTATCTGGGTGAAATATTTGTTTAGAAGCTCTTTAAAAAGTATTGCGACCCTTGTAGAACTCAGTGAGCGCATATAGATCATCTTGAAAAAACATTTGTAAAAAATTATCAGATCTCCAACATTGTTTCTTTGTCAGGTTTTGATAAGCATGTTTATAAATAAAAAAATCATTTGGAAAATCTCTGTTTTTGAATACACTCTTCGACGGTACATTCGCTCCTCCTACTCTAAATTAGAAGTCAAAGTCTGGTAGCGGTATAACACAATTATTTGTAGGGAAACCGCATTATGTGATATATCGAGTTTATGTGTATAAATTTATTTTGCAAAGTATTGGGTCTATTTCAAGATTGTTGCAAGTCAGAAATACTGCTTAAACCTACGAAAAGAAGTCGTTAGTCCTTTTTGCATCGGATTGTGACTGGTAATGAAAAATGGATCCACTACGACAACTCTAAACGCAAGAAATCAAATGTTTAATCTGGCCAACCAGCTAACCACCATCAAGGATCTATATTTAGTGGGTGAAAACATTAATAGGGAACGCTACCGACAACAACTCATCAAATTGAAGCTAGTGATTGCTGAAAAACGCCAGGAATTTGCTACTTTTGGATTAGACACGAGGCAATAATTTTCCATCATGACAACGCTCGGCCTCATGCTAAAAGACCGGTTAAAAGCTATTTGGAAAATACCGGCTGGGAAGTTTTGCCACACCCGCCTTATATCCCAGTCCTTGCCCCTTCTGACTACTATTTGTTCAGTTCGATGTAGAATGCCCCCACTGGAATATGGTTCATATCAGTGCTAGGTATCAAAAATTATCTTTATTCATTCCAGGCCACCAAAACGGTGCAGTTCTTATGGGATGGAACCCAAATTTTGAATGAAAACAAAATGAATGAAACCCCAAACCCACAAATTTTCAGAAAAATGGGAAAATGTTATAACTTTAGATGGGCTACTATACTTCGAATAATACTATTGTTTACGTTTTTCTTAAATAAACATTCAAATTTGGAAAAAAAAAAACTAACGGATTACTTGTGGACCCATTAACTTCATTTTATTGAATTCAAAATTTTTTTTTAAACTTATGTATTATACAATAATCTCCACTCTAGGCTGCAAATCATTTGAAATGCGGTGCATAATAAAAGGCATTTTAAATTAATTATTTCACATAATTTGTTTTATCGAAAATAATTAAGTGTATAGTACATATTTAAAAAAAAATTTTAAGTTATCGGTTAACTAAACGAAGTATAATTGAATTGTTAAGTTATTTTTTCGGCAATATTGCAATTTAAAACGCACTATAACATGTACTTTGCGCCAAATTTGAGTTAAAAAATATTCATACTAATGTACTAATACATATTTACTAAAGGCAGGCAATAATGCACTATGCGCCCTAAAATATGCAACGACTACATAATTTGTTCTATCTCTTCTGATGGTTTAAAACTGTTGTAGCATTATGCTTTTCTTTTAATACTTTGAAATAGTTCAGCGCTTAATTCACAAAGAATAACACGCACGAATACCTCGTTTCGTTATTGGGAAGCATTCGTCCCATATTCACATGCGCAAAACCATTAATTATCTACACAGGTATCAACATACGTTTACATACATACATCCATTTATATACTGAGGCACACAAAATCGTAAAATACAATCGAATTTTCATTAGCGAAAATCTGCTTTCAACGCATTTGGTTAATTATTATGGGTAGAATAATTTACGGATGCAATCACATTTATTACACTTGACATTGATTGCGGCAACGTGAATGCAGCTGGCTAGTGTATGCAAAAACACGTACACATATACACAAACATACATAAATATTCGCAGATATACATATAAAAAATATGTAAAAAAGTAAACCATTGGGGATATTTAGGCGCCAAGCAAGCGACCAACAAAAATATATTATGTGATTATTAATTAAAATATGAGTACTTTAAGTCGTAAATGAGGCAAACGTAAGTCGAAAGGTACACTAAGTAAATTTTCTAACTTTTAAATTCCTCAGTGGAAATTAGTAAGAAGCTTCGCCAAGTTAAAAATTTAACGTTTGAATACAACAAATAATTCTATGACGATGCAACATGACATATGCATATGATGAAAACAATAATGATGCAAACCAGGTGACCCACATCATCAAAATGGGCACGAAAATGGTCAAGAGCTATTACAAAAACTTTCCCTAAACCACACATTACAAAATAATATGCATGAACTTTCTGCGTTTGAAAATAATGCAATATCAGCACTGTGAATTTTAAACCAAAATTTGTACCTATTAAATATAAGTTCATTTTTGAAGTGTAACCAAGTCATTGAAATAAATTTAATGTGTTGTTTGCAACAAAACTTGTATTCAATATTGTATTATTTTCAATTCTGAAAATCGCTTGGAAAAGTTAATAATTCGAAAAAATTAATTACCTTTGGAACATTTTGGATCTCTTTTTCGAGATTCTACTGTAGTATAGATATACAACCGCGAAATATTAAAAAAGCAATTAAAATCAAAAATTGTTATTAAATATTTTTTCATTTGAGAAGGCTCGGACATTGGTTCCGTGATATCTGTCTGATCGACCATCCGTTGCAAAGGATGTCTTGAGTAAAAATTTAAATATCTTAAGGAAATTGGTACATTTGTTCTTTGCAAATACGTTAAAAAATTAAAACTATTAAAAATGTATAATTATGTCGAATAGTGAGTTAAAAAATTCTTCTAGTCTCATTCACGTTTAGGTTATATATGTATATGCATTTGATAATTAACTTGAGCTTTCTTACCTAAAGTCGATGAGTACCCTTCACATTGCATAACAAAAATTATGCACTTTCCTTATATAACTTTTAATATTACTGAGAGCGCATTTGAAATACGGAGGCTTTAACACCGGCAATGTTTCAAATATTGAGTAGAATGATAAATAGAAGTTATATAAGAAATTTTAATTGACAAAAATGTTCTTCTACGCTACATTCCATGCAGCGCCTTATCTAATTCCGTTAGTCCATTTGACTTTGCCAAGGACAACTCATGTGCTAAGAATGATAACCAAAACAACTAAAATGGACTAAATTTACTCAATTCTTTAACTCTCTTCATTAACGGATAAAAAATTTGGGTCAATAAAGTTTTTTGCACAATAATTATTTCGAACAATAACAAAAACATTATATTACGAAGCAATGCCACCCTAACATAGAAAGATTTGGTACCAAAAATTAATAATATTTAATATAATACTGTTTTATTCTTCCCATAATATATCGATATACAGATTTAGTCCGTTAACCCGTTATACCCGTTAACATGTCATATATGTAATATACAGTGGCAGGTCTCTACTTAGGATATGTATAAGAAAGAAGCTATAGTCTAAGAAAATGGCAACCGAATTCACACGCCCGAAATACTTACCCGAAGTCGCTTACTGACCAAATTTTTAAACGGAGTAAGTAACCAGCATATAGTCTCGATCTCTCGATTAGTTAATCCTGGTGATAAGGTTAGAACTATACAGAACAACCCAACTTGGCTGAGCTTTAGGAGCGTTTGCAAAGGGAATGACAACGTTTTAGAAAAAAATAATTTTATAATTTTTTTAATACTCATTTATGCTCTCCCTTGTATGCCTAACCCATCACTGTATGTATAGTATATTCTACACTCTTTTTCAATTTTGCAAGCGTGTCTCAGTCTTGTGTTCGCTCGCACTTAACCCTTCCTTACTCATTATTATTGAAATATTAGAAAATGTCAAAATATTTAGCGCAGCACTCAAATTTTAACAAACAGACACTATGTATAAATATATATTGTTTGTATGTACGCTAGAATATATCGTACATACATATATGTATACAATATAATACACGTATAGCGTTTAAAATATACTCGCTTTCATTATTCTATAAAATAAATATTCATAAATTTCTAACCAAACACAGCGGTCGCGATAATTTTAAAATTGCTTCCTATTTTCTGTCTTTTTGCTGCAATTAGGACACCACTTTATGTGCCTCATACATTTATATAAAAAATATTTACTATATACAGTTGAAAGTAGGACAGCATAAGCAAAATATATTTATACATATAATAGCTATTTTCAATTTAAATTGCATCTTCAATTGCAACAGCTGATGACAATTGTCAACAACATCTGCGGATAATTTATCTGTTAAAAGATGATTACGGTACAACATTTAAGAGAATTGCTACAAAAATATATTGTATATGTTGATATTAATTATGATTTATAATATATGTAGAAGAGGGCTTGAGAAGAGACACAATGGGGTTACAGACAGCTTACTTCTGACAGTGGGTAATATTTGTGAAGGGAGAGGTAATGCTCTCTGCGGGTCTGTTATCAGTTTTAACAAGACGCTCTGCATTAAATAATGATGAAACTTTTTTTTTATCTACATACATATATATCATATAGAAAAGGATTTATGTTTGCGTGTTTAAGCACTCTAGGTATATATATAGATATGTTTATCTGTATAGAGAGTAGAAATATTAACAAAAATCATAATCAAGGCCCGTTATTGTTCATATCAACTCACACGCAGAACAGAAACCTCAATTCAATGAGACTGTCAAGGGCGTAGTCAGTGTATGGAAACAAAACAACTCTACTCTGTGACCGATAATTAAAAGTAGGAAGAGTAAAGATTTAGATGAAGAATATCCTAGAAAACATATATTTTCAAGTCTACTACTAGTCATCAAAATATTTTCAGACGCAAATAATGACTCAAAAAATGCTCCTGGAGGTAACCTTGCAAGTGTTTTATCAATTCAAATTTGATTAAATTAACTCAAATATTATGAACTAATACTTTTTCTTGAATATTTTTTCAAAGAGGACAAATTATGTTACTGCATTATTCCAGTTCCTTTGCGATCGAATTTATAGAATTGATATATTGAAAACTACGTCTGAGAGTCTATCACCGCGGTATATACACACAAATATGTATATTCTGTGTGAACATATTGTCAATAGGATTTGAAAATTTCTTCGACTCCAGTGCCATTTACCGATATATTTGCGATCACATTTGTTTGGTGTATGCTCCGAACATGTCCTGGCATCTTCGAAACTCATTAAAATCACTTTTTAAGTAGTTCTGTTGTATACACTTTGGAACAATTTTATTGATTTATGGATTTTGAATGTTTTATTTGCTCCAAAATGTTCTTCTAATCCAACGAGTTTTAAAAAAATATTCTGTATGCTCTTGGTGAGCGCTACAAGGGTCATTTACATACCTACAGTAAAAGAAATTTCTTAGGCGCAGTCAACTCAATGAAATTTAAATTTATCAGTACAACTTTTTAGCCTTAGTTGACTTCCGTAAAAACTTCTAATGCATTTACTTAAAACCGTTTTTATGACTAAACGTACGAAAATAATGAGCTTTATGGCCTCTTCAATTCCTACTCAGTAATCACTAATTTCACAACAATTCCTAAAAATCGATGCGCTGCTTCTATCCATTGCCGAGAAGAAATATTTAACCACTACATGCATATAAACGTGTCTATACTAAGTGCGTATATGTGAGAATTAGCCTGAAGATTTAGCAAAATATTTATGATAAATATTTACAAATTTAGATATTCACGAGTAAAATGTTATGCAAAGCAATACTATCGTCAAATCATCGTTGTTATAAACAGTGTGTTTGTTGTGGCAATTAAAACGAAGCAAATTCCTACTCAAAAACGCATAAAGACTTACCTGAAAATTGGAGACAAAATATGTCTGCAGCGTGATTTTCAAATTATAATTTGCTATTTGCGATTTGCGTTCGATATTTCTTCGAAAACACGCTGCGCACACAGACAGAATTTAGATGGATGATTCAGCGGCGTGGACGGGAAGTGACCAACGCGGCGAAAGTGTAAGACCGCGTGTGCCAAAGCGTCGACACTCCGAGACACCACCAGCACAGCACACGTCTTTGAAAATCGTTAACACAATTCAAGTGGTTTTTTTTTTTTAATTTAGTTTAAAGTAAGTTTTTTATTTTGTTTAATATTTAACAACAGTTCAGAGGTCTTTTATTTGCTTTAAAGAGAAAAATCGCACTCAGGTTGCTGTAGGTCGAGAAGTTCCACTGAATTATGAAAATCTAAAATCCCCACACATAGGCATTGTCAAAATTTCGCAATATAAATAAATATATATATTTTTATTCTCTACTTCGTCGCACTTTTCGGTGGAAAATATTTTCAAATTTCCACCGGTTTCGCACAAAAAATTATATTTTTTAACTTATTTGTATTTGGTCTGTATTTTCTTTCGCTCCGTATTGGCCGGATCGCTGTTGGTCGTCGCCTGGTTGGTGGTTTGATTGTGTGCACACGTTTAATCACTTGGAAATCTCGAAAAGTACTGAATTGTTTTTGAAAATACCACTTACATTTTTACATCTCGAAAATGTTTCCGACGCGTCCGTCCGCGGTCGTGCCGCAGGCTGCAGGGGGACGCTGATGATGTCGTTGGTGTTGACGTTTAACTATGCCACGAATGACGGTGGTCGATCGTCGTCACTTTCGTCGTCTTCGCCTGTGCTGTGCTGGCGGCAATTGGCGGTGGTGGCAGCGTGGATGACGGCAACACCGATCTTTGCTAACGATACGGTAGCAGCTGCGCTGCGCACTTAGGATACCAAAAGGCCTCCCTCGTTCTTATGTCTTGCGGGAGACAGCTGAGAGGATCGTGCGCTGCCAAACAAGTGTGATATTTTAAAAATAAATCCGAGTCAGTTTTGCTCGAGAGCAACCGATTCTCAACCATATATACATATTTTGGGCGTGTGAATGTGTGTGTGCGTGCGACTGATGGAAGTGCCAACAAAAAGGTGGAGCAAACGGGGAATTTATGCATCTAAAAGAAGTCAAAGCACAACAAAGACATATCTTGGACACGATCATGTAAATGTTTATAAAACATACACCCTCTGATCTTCTAGGAAAACAGCTATTTCACCACTAAGCAAGACACCCTTATGCGCAACCCATTGTGCCACATGTAATGGCATAGGCGTTAGGGTTTAAATGTATTCCTCTCCTTCGCTTGTCGCGATCGCTTCTATTGTCTGCCAGTCAGTCCGTGGTACGTGTCACGACACACCGACAATTAGTAAGAGATCGTAAAGGAGCAGTGCGCAGAATCTGAGCTAGCGATGTTCGATTGCCGATCGCAAGCTAATGAGTCGCTGTTAGAGCGCATCGTGCTTGCGAGCGTCAACAATCAGTGTCAAAAAACTCACAAAAACATTCCAAACAATCGAGGAAAAGGTGAAAATTCGCCGGTCTCTGATGTTCGAAAAGCGTTTTTACATTTCATATATGCATATATTGTCATATGTGCGTCTTTCAGTTTCGTCTTGAGGTAGTTGGCTTTACTTTTTTCTCTCATTTTCTTTGTAAATTTTCATAAGATTTGCTCATTTTGCCATTAGTGTCAGTTTTTCGGGTTGTAGTTAAGTGGTTATAAGCCAAGTGCCAAATCGACTGCTATGATTTTCTTTCATGCAAAAAATTTGCGTAGCACGCGTTTTTGACGATTTCCACATTAGCGAGTTTAGATTGTTCGGCGCAATGTAAAGTATGCAATCCAAAGTTTGAAAATTAATTTTGACAGGAAAGGGTTATCCGACAGCAAGTTATTATTTTACACTATTTTAAATTAGATAAACTTCGACAAAGGTAAAATATACTTTTATGAATGAATTATGTGAAGAATGAGACACACCCAAGTTAACATCAACTCAAAGCTCACGGGGAAAATAATTGCTTAGAAGTTTCTAATGGAGATCGTGTTCTTCTTCCAGTTAATTTCATTACCAAAGCAACGAATCTACTGGGTATTCATAGGGGTCGAGATGATTTATGGGTCGAGATCATAATAAGGACCGCACAATGGCTCCTAATAACAGTTATTATCGTAGAAAGTTTTATAAATATTTCACCTAATATTTTTCAAGAACATTACCAGAGCCGCAACATAAATTTTTTTCATGGTTTATACTTCTGCAAACTATATTCAGAAGATTTTAATGGGAGACGCTTACGTCACGATTCTCGTTCGTCCTGCCTCTCAGTTACCGACTCAGTCCGCACAGCGTGGTTTAGCGAAGAGTGACGTTGGATTCCAAGGAGACGTTTTCGACAGCTAGTTTTTCGAAAGATGAAACGACTGTTATTTCGATATTATAATTGCCATAAAAACATGAGGGAACAAACACCTTCCCCCTTTATTTTTAAACAAATGCTACCAAAAGTTGCAAACCAATAGTTTATTCGACAATCCACCCTGTACACATTATATACAAATGCTTCTAATAATTTGCTCACAGGTGTGTGGCACTCATATAGACTCGAGCGTCTGACATGGATGTGTTGAGCTTTTCGCTAGTTTGGTATAATGAACTTTATGTCACTATTTGTCAGGTGCGAAATAAATGTACATATGTGTGCATGTGTGTATATATGTATGTGAGTACTATTAATTTTCCACACTTTATTCTATAAATAAATAAATATTTGGTTTGGGGGCTTAGTTTGCTTTGGTTAATCAATAAGGTGATCTGTAGGAGTTTCATGGGCTCATTTCGAAATTTTCTGTGCTTGCCATTGACGCACATATGTACGGATATATGTACATATAAAAGTGTGTGCGTAAGTGCGCATGCACTTATTGAACAAAGAAATAAGCTGAAGAAAGGCAAAATAGATCACAGTTTTGGCAATGGTGAATAAAAATAAATGCTTACATTTTTCTTTTTTTCTAATGGATTTTGAAAGGTTTGTCAAAAATTGTATACACACACTTGCATATAAGTAGCCAAATTATGCAATATTCGTACAGAATAAGGAAGATATAAATCGATGGCATTTGAAGGGAGCACCTGTTGCCGTTAAAAAATTTAATAATTGCATAGATAAATTACTATATCAAATATAATCGATGATGTGCAGAGATTATAGTGAAAATTTGGATTGAAATACTTAAGGACAACTTATTGCAACGAAACGTCAAACTACAATTTTCTGGCAAAAATCTTACTATCCAATCGGATGGAGCCGCCCGCTAATATATATTCAAATATATATATTCAAGATATATGGGCAAATTCCATATTTAAACCAATTTCCACCAAATTTGGTCCATCGCGAAGTGTTAATATACAATTGGAATACAATCACACCTGGTTTCCAGATAACACTATTTAAAATTTCATCTGATTCTTTCACTTTACAAAATATAATTCAAGCACCAATCAAAATATTGGAATAGAACTTTATACAAAAAGTGCCTTCAAGGTATGCCATCTCATGTCTAAAAATGGTAGAAATCGAAGTTTTACGTTTCCAGTCTACAGATACCCACTATATGGACTTCAATGTTTATGACTGACTCTATACCGATAATATCAGTCAATCTGTTAGATATCTTAATGAAATTAGAAGATCATCTCTCTCTGGCCATTGTGTAAAAATCGGGTAAATACCTCCGGTTGAATTTATACCGTATATATCAATTAATCTGCGAGATATTTTAATGTAATTCAACTAAAATCAATTGCTAAAAAGTTAAAGCCAATGTTAAAAATTAATAAGACTGGCTCCTAGCTCCCATAAATCTGACATATGGGAAAATATGAGAATTTTCTAAACTCCGGTTAACTTTATACTGTTAACGAATCTAAATGAACTCTTAATCTTGAATATAATATAGTTTGGTGGCAAAAATAAATGAAATCGATTTACGTATTAACCCAGCCCCCATATGCTACATATAATGATTATCGTTATTCTAGTGGACTCTATGCCGAAAATGTCGGTAAAATTTTGAGTTATCTTAATAAAATTGAGTCGAAATATGTTCTCGAGCATAATTGAGTGTAATGGAAAAAGTAAATGTTATCTGCTCAGACCTTCCTTTAGCTCCAATGTACCCGATATAGTGAATTCCGACTTTCCAGCTGAAACCGTTTATGTTGGACAACATCTGTGATATATTAATGAAATTAAGTGACGTGCTTTCTAATAATGTGGTTTAGCGCTGAATATGAATGAAATCGGGGGAACATCTTGGTCATCTTGGTCATCTTGGTCTAAACCCCGTATCTCTAATATAATGATTTAGATCCCTCTGGTTAAATTTTTCCTCTTATACACAATATATTATATTTCGTCTCTTTGGTTGAGTTTATATCACATATATCTCAATAGAAGATATCTCAACAAAATTAAATGAGAACGTTTCGAATAGTCTTAGGTCATTCGGTAATAAAAATTTTGGCTGTTATGGTACTATTATCATGAATAAAAATGACTTGTATTAGTTATATTGACTTTATGAGCATATGACCCAAGTAAAAACTAATATGATGTCAAATTTGATTCAATCCATTCAAATTTCGTCTAATCATAAATGTTGAGTTTTTACGCAATATGTTTTAATATAAAGTTTTGCCAACACCTGAAACTATTTCCCCGTCTATCATCCTTACAAATTGCGAGAGTATAAAATGTTCAGTCACACCTTCCTTACTTCTTTGCCTTATTTCAGTGTATGTTGGTGCAATTATTTCCCCAACTAGTTTCCATATTCGAATTAATACATAGTTGATCTTCAAGAAAATGTCTTAAATCGAAATAAAGAGTTCAAGAGTTCAATATTATCTGAATTCCTACTACTTGTGAGTTCATCTCATATTTAATTGCGGTGGAAGTTAACATTTCCTTATTTACATTTTAATTTTCTCCGAAGATTGAAAAAAATTTGAATCGAATGAGTTTTTATAATGGTAATCTAATTCTGCTCTATAAAGTCACAAATTACGAAACCTGTGAAAACATCCATTTTACTAGAAAGGTACGCTGTCTTCCATTTCTTCATGCTCGAAATTTCTTCGTTTATTAAAGTTGATTTGCATTTGCCGAATAACAAACTTTCAAACCACAATCCAACATTGAAACTCATCGGATATAAACAGCTACAGCTACAGCTTACTTACTTATTGTTGAGTACTCTGCTTTAGGACAGGGGTTTAGATCAAATATTTAACATAAAGCAAACATATAAAAATAAATAAATTTAGACTTGAGTTAGAGTCAGCTACAATATGAGGAAAGAAAACATTGTGGAGACTATCTCCTAGGTTAGTAAATTGGCTTAATAAGATTACTAAAAGATTGCTGAATAAAGAAGCAAGAAGCCTGCATTCCTCATTTGAGTTTTCCAGACAAATGTTGTTTTGAATAAACTTTGGAAAAGAAAAGTAGGTGTTGGAAAAAAGTGTTGTTGGAAACCTTTTTTCGGTACTTCTGGCATGAAATATCATTCATCTATTACTCAAAAAAAAAAAAAACTCATTATCTTTGTTTACCTAAGATACAGAATCACTGCAGAATTTGCAGGAAGAAATCGATCAAACATCTAGCGAATAACTTTGCGTTCTTAGGTTTTAAGCCATTGAAGTTCTAATTTGCATTAAAAGTAGGTATAGAGCTCTTCAGAATTCATCTTAATATTACACTGATGATTTAATGATAAGCCAGAACTATTTAAAGGTGTTTTACAATTGACACCAGATTTCGCGACAATCACAGCTAAAAAATTTTAAGTGTATAAAAAAAAAATGAAATGAAAATTAATTGTCCACCAAACGAGGCACACACAGTATATTGTATATAACCCTTTACGAGTAAACTCGAATCACTACGTAACACTCGACATCCTTTCTTTGTGCAAAAACTAAGAGAAGGTGTATTTAAATGGCACTTTAAATGCCAAACAACGCAAAAGACAAGCATATTCAATTTAAAAGAAAGGTCAAAGCATTTCACAGCCTCTCTAGACACATCATTGGAACCATGAAATGCGTACAATAAACACCAACTACAAATACTATATGCGTGGAACAAAGAAAGTAAGGCGGCAAACAGTGATGTGGCACAATGTGACTTCCATGTTGATGGCAAAATTTATTGCGTTGTGGTCGCTGGGGGATAGCTTGGTTGGTGGATCGTTGGATGGCTGATAGGCGATGGTTAAATGGATGATGGCTGATGGCTGGTGGCTGGTGGCTGGTTGCTGCCAACTGGCGTCTGACTAACAGGCATGCGTGACACATGTGCCAAAAGTATTTAGGCGGCGTATTTTCGATGCCAACGTGCCAACACAAACAACCACTTCCGTTTCCGCGCTGGACCCACCTTTTACTCACCGAACTGCGCGAATACATATTCACATACATATTTTCATTGTGGAACATTTTTATACTCTCGCGGCATGTGCCACAGAATATAATAGTTTTGTTCACCTAACGGTTGTTTGTAAGGCCTAAAACTAATAGAAATGGATATAGAGTTGTATATATTTATATAAATGATCATAACGAGACGAGTTGAATTTCGCGTGACTCTCTGTCCTTCTGTCTGTCCGTCCATCCGTCCGCGTAAGCGATAACTTAAGCAAAAATTTAGAAAAAAATTATCTTGATGAAACTTGGTACATAAGTTCCTTGGTCCTCTGAGAAGGTTGGTATTGCAAATGAGCGAAATTGGATTATTGCCATCCTCACAAAATGCCGTTAATCGAAATATTATAATGCTAAGGAAACTCGGCAGAAGCATTAAATTTCACAGTAAAGATGGTATGAAAAGTCCCCCTAGGAATTTTTCTTTAATTTCGACACTTTCACTTTACAGTATATAATTCAAGCATCAATGAAAATAACGGAATAAAAATTTTCACAAATCTGCCTCTAAGATACGTCATCTCACGTCTTAGAGTAATCGAAATCGGACCATAACTACTCAATTCCTCAGATGCCCAGTGTCCACATTTTCTCATATACTCAGTGCCTATGGCTAACTTTTTACCTAAAATATTGATAAATCTGTAAAATATATTACTGAAATTCAAGAAGCGACTTATCTTAATAAAAATGTGTCCTTGTGATCAAAATGGGCAGAAATGTGTCCCCCATATATCTAATGTAAGACTTTTTTTAACTTCCGGTTAACTTCATACCTTATATATCGTTCAATATGGAAGATATCGTAGCAAAATTAAGTGAAATATATAGTCTTGCATATTCTATAAATGGCGGAAATGGGTGAAACTGGCCCTCGAATCATCTCAGCCTAATTACTATCTATAATGATTTCCGTTATTCTAGTGGACTTTATGTCGAATAAATCGGTCAAATTGTAAATTAAGCTAAGATAAATTGCGAGAGTATAATATGCTAGGTTGCACCTCAACTGAGCACTTCCTTACTTGTTTTAATGGCAAATCATTAATAAATTTTACAGCGAAAGCGAATTGCACAAGGCGAAAATAGTGTTGAACGTGATGTCAGGGGCGGTCATTGAGCGCGCGTGCTCGCGGCTGGCGAGGCAGGGCAAGGCGGGTGGCGCATGCAGTCGCTGGAGTAGTGGCAGGCGGGACTTTATTTGTATATGTGTATAGGAATCAGTAAGCCTATGATTGTATATGCGTAGGTGTGTATTCCCTCCATTTCGTTTGTCTGCGTCTGTTTTAAAAATAGTCATTGGCATCTGTTAGCTGCTGCACTGGCCAAACTACAGAGACTCGCCACGTCGGCTGAGTGGTGCGGCGCGGAGCCAAATGGTACAATACTGTACTGGAATGCAGCTCCAGCGACAGCGGACAGTGTACGTCCGCGGAACGTCGGCATAAAATGCACTACGCTCTATTCGATTGGGGTTGTTGCTGGTTGGTTTCTGTAGGCGCATAGTCATTCATGCCACTGCCACACAGTGAATGTTGCCGGTAATAAATCTATTTTCGTCCTGGATTCCTGCATTGCAACAAACAATGCAACACATGCAGAGGGCAACAAGATGCGACGCTTCGGCTTTCAAGCAACCTTCGTTTATGTTGCGCGCACACTTGGGCACACACAAATATTTATGTAAGTGCATTAATCGCAGGCAACAACCACACTTGATTTCGTTGCTGTAGTTTTTGTGTCTTCTTGGCTGCCACTGCAATTCCACTGCACCCCAACCAGCGTGCAATGACACGTCGCATTCGTGGTGGCAGCAACTAGTGGTGTTGGTGGTGGTGGTGGTGGCGGTGTTGTCGCTGATGCCAATCTTACTGGTGGCAGTGGCGTTCTTGTTTTTCCGACGGTGGTGGGGGGTGCGTTGGCTTTTTATTTTAAGATTCATAATTTCATGAACAAGTTTGCGTAGATATACATACATATACATATATAAATATTGTACATATATAGTATACATACATATAGTGTACATATATAGTATATAGTACATATATAGTATATACATATGTATCTACATTTGTACAGTTACATGCATGCAGTGCATTTTATATTATTTCTCGATTTATTTACAATATTTAGTTCAATGATCAAAATCAGTTCACCCAGCTGCGGTCCACGCGTGTATGTGTATGTATGTGTGTGTGTGTGTATTATGATATTTATATGAATATTTGGCGGCGCTGTGTGCATGCCTTCGCTTATTTGCTATATGGGCTGCGCCGCGAGTGCAATGCCACCAATTTTTAGCAGCCAATTTCGCCAAAAGTATACAGGTCATACGCAAATTGGATGAAAATAAATGCAGAGCCGTTAAAATCACCGCACTTGCCAAGAGATAATTACATCGTAAACATATTTAATTTTTGATTTATTTAAAAAGGTTTATTGGATGCAAGCGCTTGTGAACTGGTGCGAGCAATTTATGTATGTGACCACTTAGCACTGATCCGGATACGGACTTAATTTTGTTTTACATTCAAAACTAGCTGTATTACTCCATGACCAACTCCTCCATGACCTTAATGGCGTTTTTTGGCTATACTTCACAGAGGGTTCCTTTAATATTCGCCTAATGAGGTCCTCTGGATTGTTCACATAATTAAAGTTTTTTATCGTTCGAATACCCGATACCCCATCATAGGAACATAGAAGATATTTTCTGACTTTTGAGTAAGATCGAAACTTCCAACTGATTATAACGGTAGGTCAGGGTTAGAAGTGCTTGGGACCACTTAATCTAAGTTCTCACATGAATGGTAATGACAATGTGGTGATCATTCTTTATATAATTTCTCAAGCTTTGTATTTTTATGGTATTAAATATTACACTATATATATAATATATATAATATTAAACTATATGTAATTCTTCAGATTTTTAAACCGATTTTAAATAATTCAAATTGGGTTCTAGATCTTTTGCTGTCTATGCTGGTACAAGAATAGTACCGAAAATTATTCCAAAAAGGTAATGTGACTCAAAAAATATCCATATAGTATGGGAAATACCAATTTCCAATCGTAGATGGAATTAAGTGGACTATTAAGTGGAAATAAGCGTGTTTATAAAAATGACAAAGTTGATGAAAGATTTCGGCAGCACGAAGAAAAATTTTCCAAGCTATTTCTGAATTTCCAATTTCCGCAAAGTTCGTTTTATAAAATTACATTAAGCAATACCACCAATTCAGCCAGAATAGAAAACCATCTCATCACTCAGTTACTGCCTTTCTGAGGTATCTTAATGATATGGGTAATATTGTATTAAACAAAAGCGTCCTTAGTTCTGCTTTCGTTCAAAGCATGCTCGTCTTCGCTCGCAAGTCATTGTTGACATTTTCAGATAATTCCATCGATCTTAGTACAACCATAAACATATTGAAATCAATATAATCGAACGTGGAATCATACTTCTCAAGAAATAACTCATGATAAGTAAGATAATGACACATGATAAGAAAACATATCTGTCCTAACAAATGGTTCAGAAAAAAGAACAACGACGACACGAATCACAGATCATGCAAGATGGGATGATGAGCTGTACAAAGTACACTACGTCCTTAATCTAGTTCAACGAGTTAAAAGTTTAAGGCTATTTGGATTAAGGCAAATCGACTCCGAAAGTATTTAATACGGTATCTTTTAGTGGTAGTAGTGAAAGAGGGAGGTTTTCTCTGCGTTGGAAAAACTACGAAGAGAAGAACTTGGTAAATTTGATCGATATCGCTCATGGCGTGTGCTGATTGTAGATAACAACCAAATCTGACAACTGGAATCTAATTGGAATCGAAATTAACCGTCTCAACAGATTTGTGATGGGTTCAAAGCACCTAATCGATAAATGATGATCTTTTGAGTTTACAGTTAGGAGTATTTGCTATCTAAAACGGCTGGTGTTTCAACCAAGTACGATCGTCGTAATCTTCGTTGCTAGGAGCAGTCCCAAAATTTAACCTAATCAGATGCTTAAGTATCTATTTAAAGTCGACATGAGTGATGAAGTAGGAAAGTAGGAAAGTAGATGTGGTCCATGCGTATCACATGAATAGCACAGAATAGTCCAATTCAAAAGCCAAGTTTCATCATATCAATTTGTTTTCAAGCTATAAATTGCACATACGGACAGAAGACCTTGTCTAGTCAATTTTCAAGAATCTTGACATTTTGGTATTGCTAATTTTCAAAACTCTTCCCTGTGACTCTGATTAAAGTTATTGATATCAGTTATTAAAGTTATCAACATTTGTATTTTGTCATCTTCGCTTTTCACCGCTTCCAAATACCAGATTTAAGATCTTCGAAACAGCGCTTGTTTTAAAAGTTACCTCTCAGTTCGATGATGACATGTCGTCAACACAACATACATTTTATAAAATTCTCAATGCATACAAAATGAAGATAACCAAACATTTATGAAAATTTGTTGGTGCAATCACCTTTGTATACAGCTATCTATCAGTTTGTTTAAAACACTTTTTGTTTGGAAAAATTTCACACTACGCACTTGAAAACGTTCTTCGGTTGCTGTCTGGACTGCGGTGTCATTGCACCTGAATTTTATTTACAATTACCAACCGTATTTCTTTTTTCTTAAAAAGTAGATAAAAAAGGAAATTGGCGTTGCAGTGGTTAACGTGTAGTACAAATGAGTTTTGAGAAACAAGTGCCTTATACGAAAATGTATACAAAGATGGAGTTACGATATATATTTATGTTTTCCTACAAATACAAATTATTCGTCATGTGTCTTCATTTCCAACTTCCTCTGACACATACATACATACATACATACATAGAAACTAAAATGCACTAGCCCAAGTATAAAGTTTTAGTCGATCCATTTGTGTGAGCTTGAACGGATATGTTGCTGATTTTTCTCAGATCATTTCAAAGAAAATAACACCATAAATGTCTATTTTTAACAAGTAGTTTTTCAAGCGGAATACAAGTGATAAAACCCAATCAAAGGAAGGCCCGCATCTTCCGTAGGGCGTGTTCGAGACTCTATGCTGTTCGTCAAGACTAATGACTAGCAGAGAGTACATAATAGAAATTTCAAATGACGCGTGATTGCCGCCATATCAGCCGTTTAATAACCGCGAAACCAAAAGAAATCACACAAAACTTTCGGAAGGGACTTTCGACGGAGCATTGAATAACTTCTGCTTTCTAAATTTTTTTTAACCCAATTGCATTATTGTTTTATTTTCTTCAATCTCTTTTGCGTTCAAAGAGCCTGCCAACTAAATGGACAAGTGCCATTCACACAACAAGTGCACAGCTTCGAGAAGATTACGGATTACCAAGCATCGAACAATAATCAGTAAGTTATCCGTCATTTTTTGGTGGCAATCAGTCTTCTAGTACTCTTGAGCATCCGGATGGAGAACAGAAGGCGATTCTTTTCGTGCTGTCAATACGAAACTAATTCTAAAATGGTACAAAAAAGGAGAAAAAATGTTATGCACATACGTACATATGTATGTTCATACATATATGCATATACATAAATATTATAGTAAATTCTTCGATATTAGGGTGTATCAAAAAATGGCCTTCCGAAAGTACAATGATTTTTTCATTCCGTTTTAGTATTCAACAACACTATTTCTGACATATATTTGCTTACTTAAGAATTTGGTCCTTTGGATATTGTAAGATACCATAGCTTTTTTGATTTCAAAAATTGCCAATTATCTGTTAAATAATTTCAGACAGTTGCTTGTAATTTTATTACTTAATAAAGAGTTTATTACCGAAACTTAGAGGTCTCCCAGATTTATGTTTATGTTACGACTTTCAATGAAGGCTGCAGGATGAGGAGGCAATTAAAGAAAATAGGCCTTTTATTAAGATTAAGATTTCCCGGCTATACTAATCAATTTATAAGAGGTCGTTTTGCGAGAACGAGTTTTTTATGGGAGACGTTTTCTTATTTCAAAATTAAATGAATTTATTTAAATATTTTCTCATGTAATATATAACTATTAGTTGGGATCACGGTTATTATGCAGCAGTTCCTCAAAGTACAAAAAGACAATGAGTAGACTTTTAATAAGGTAGGAGGTTTCCCTACCAAATACGATTCGGCGCCGCAGCTACAGGAAACTGCCCATTCTGTTCCATCAATGTTTATAAAGTAACGAGTGAGATATAGAGAAGTAACACTTGAACTATCGAAACACCACCGTTACAGGGCGTACCACAATCGTGAGCAGATAAAAAAACTACCACGTTTAGGTAGCATTATGGTAGAGATCATCACATGGTATTTACTTCTAAGGTCTCCGAAAATTAGGATTAAAGGATTAGGATAAAATTATGATCAAAAGTTGGAACAAAAAGTCTGCAAATGCTTTTGCCGATTGAGACGAGAGATAAAGTATTTTAGACCTTGCTCAATGCTTTCATTTTAAAGAAATTAGGCAGTAATGAATGACTGAACTGAAGAAACTTAAGTCCATTGATAAATTCAGTTGTTCAACTTACTAGTAGTAAATTATATACAGATATATTGGCCAGAATGAAAAGTTTATATCGATTCCATAAGAGGGCAACAATCAGCTGCCAAAGTTGTGACGTCTAAAGTTTGGGATGCGCATGAAATAATTTTCGTCGATTGTCTTGAAAACAGAAAAATTATCAACATTGGTTCTTATAGCGTTATTGGAACGTTTGAAGAATGAAATCGGAGAAGACCGGCCCAATTTAAAGTAGAGGAATGTGTATTTTTGTGTAACACAAATCCATAATAACGATGGCGAAATGACATAAAACGTGCCCTGAATTGCGTTGCTTACACCGAGTTCTTCGAATCTGACTCCTAAGGACATTTTCTTGTTCTCAGACCTCAACGGAAGAAATTAAGCGACAATTAAGAGGTAACTGCAGAGACTGGCGCTTACTTTGAAACAAAAGGCAAACTGTACCTTAAAAATGGCATAGAAAGTTTGGAAAGTCACTATAATCGGTGCATTAACCTCGGGTTGCCATTGAGTAATACAATCGAATTTTGCCAAAGCCAGTATTTATAAAATTTTTTAAACTCTTTTAACTTACTGAATCAAGCTTTTAGTTAATATGACTTTTTCGCTGTATTAAAAGTGTATTTCCGAGAGAATTACATCTGCAGATATAACAAGTCGGTATGATACCTGGAAAACAAAGCGTGATATACCCTAATGTCTATTAGATCGCTTGCCAGCAGAAGAAAAATCATTTCCATATATAATTTGTATACTTATGTAGTACATAAGTACATAAGTACATACACATACCGCCCAGAAGCACTCAAGCAAGAAAAACAACAACGCAGAAGCGCGAACAATTTAAAGCTAAGACCGCAAACTTCTTCAAAAAGCGGAAACGTAAGGATCTGCAAGACGGACGATCGGGGGTGGTAGGTTGGTAGGAAAATATTTCTGCGTTTCATTCGAACGTGGCCATTGAACTTTTCGCATACATACATACGTACATACATACATATGCACACACAATTTTATTTTTGTCTTGCTGCTTTCGGCACTCCACCCCCTCGGACCACCTCCGCAGCTCTTTGTCTAATCTGCTTCGTTTAATTCATACGGTTCGTGGTAATTTTACTGTTGCCGTGATGGCGAACACAACAACAGACATGACAACAAACGGAAAATCAAAATAACGAAACCTCTTCGAAGGAGGCGGTTTGCTAGCAGGTGCTAGAATGTGCAGACTACTCGGAGCAATTAAATTTGTTTACTTATAGTGCAATATTAATATGCGCATTGGTATATCTAGATGAGTTATCAATTATCGAAGGAATATTGGTGAAAGTTTCCGATATTAATTTTTGAGGATAGAAAAATAAGATTGATAGAATCTTTAGTTACTATAGTTCACTATTCACTATTTCACTATTGGTAGAATAGCAAAAATGGTCTAAATGGACTCTCTGGTAAGTTCTGGTCAACCGTCGAACTGCAAAGGAACATATACAGTTATTATTATCAGCAGATCAACTGAGCGCCACACCGCACTCCAGACAGTCACGGGAGCACCTATATAGTGAGGCCCGCATGCTACAGGTCAGGGAGCGCAACGCACTCCTCTCCAAGCAATTCCTGCTGGGTTTTTTTGCCGTAATCACCCCTGCAGTCACCCGCTTGGAACGGAACCGCCTCCTAGGAACATCAAGAGGACATTCCTGCAATACGTCGACGATGTTTAACAATTTACCAACCAAAGCCCGTACGTGACAAACTTCCTACAAACACTGTACCTCATCCATAGTGGGGCCACTAATACCTTCATTGACTCCCTCCCAGTGAATCGCGTCCTTTGAGTCCAACCACCATCAATTGCAGAACAACTGCAAAAATGTTGCCGCGTGAAACTAGAAAGACACTCGCGTAACTTCGTTCTGTAGATTGTAGCAGGTTAAACTCTTATTATCCACAATTGACCGCGACATACCTAACCTATGTCCAGCATACAACGAGTATCCGCATGACACCAACCACCTCTTTGCATGCCCCTTTTACATTGGTCCGACACCGTCGAAACAGCTCATTTCCTGGACCGACTGTTAAGTGAACTCGGTGACAGTTAGTTTTACGCTTGCCCCCAAACAGGGTCTGGATAATCGCTACAACAACAATAACAACATGACTCACTTCTGAAGGCTCAGATAACCGCCAGCAAAGAATCAAAGAAGACTGTGCATCTATCTCTTCGTGAGTAGGGATGACGTTACTAGATGACGTGGTGAAGACACAGCACCTGAGCAAAGGTAATCATTAGGAATTATTTTTTTAGTTCACCCTGCTTGAATGCTGAAGACAGCTCGATTATGGTGTCGGACATTGGAATTGATAACATTAATTTAAAAGTTAACAACTGACCTCTCCGACCATTCTTGGTTCTCCACTCTAAGGATACTAACACTCTACCCTACAAAATCCATGGATACCATTTTTAACGTCTGGACGAAGGAGTAAAGATCCATTTTGAACATTATAATTAATAGTGCCAAAATTCTGACTGTTAACAACCCGGAAATACGGCTTTAACAATCTGTACTGCCCATCTTCCCGCACGACCGCGAGAATGGTCAGAATACCGAAGCGCATCAGAATCCTCAAATTGCTATCAGTACTAGAGACAACACAGTCCTATAACGAACTTCTCTTTAAGTAACATATTCTGGAATATTTCCACCGAACCAGCCTGCAAACACCTACCTACCTACGGATATTCCTAAATTATATCTGACTACATCTAACAAATCATATATCGGGCGCGGTGGCCCATAAACAGGGCTTGGAAACATCCAAAATATTCATCACTTCTTTTCTCTTGTACCAGTCCGTGCGGAAGAAAAGCTCAGGTCATCTCATTATACTGGACTACCCCTCGTATAATTCTGTTTCTGTACTAATATATCGATACTTAATATACTACTGTGGCGATCACGAATTCCAGAATCGATCATAACTTATCAGAATCTAGAACCAGACATCGAAAGTAGTAGTTGCCAGAATGTTCGAGTGAGGATCTGTTGGTAACGATCTACTATATATGGGCTGCCGGAATGGCAGCAAGACATTGATTAGAGTGTTGCCAATTAAAGTTCAAGTGAATTCTAAGTAATCTCGAATAACCAGTAACAAAGTGTTAATCGAACGGTGATCGAACTCAGAGTGGAGTTTCAACGTGAACGATTACTTTAGAAAATCCGTTACACTACCAAGGTTATCTTCAACAATCGATTATTGGAAGTGTAAATAAGTTTATGCGATCACTATATACAAACAGCTGATTTTCAGTACGGCCTTTGTTACACAGAAATGCACTATTGTTGGCAAAAGTAATTGGGTGCACTTATAAGAATACATGACGCGTAAACATGAAAAATAGATTATCGAAGAATCCGCATCCGCATTAACATAATTAAATAAACAAATTTTTGTAAAATATGCATTTTGCGTGAATTAACTAAAAATGGACACACTAGACGAGAAAATGGAAGCAGCAAGATCCAGTGTGCATGTAGGAGACAATATTGTTGAACAAACTAACCAAATTATTAGAAGGGACGAAGTGGGGGAAATACAATCACAACTGCAGTTTGAAAGCGTTGCAGAAGACGTGGCTATTTCAAAGGTTGAACACCCAGATCAAGAGCTAGTTGAAGCGGTGCTGACACAAAAATCAATTCCAGTGCAGCAACTGGTTGGAACAGCTGTTACAAATGAATACGAAAAATCCAAACAAGTGTTTTCTACGGCGGCTGAAGTTGCTTTGGAAGCAACCGATAAGCAGTTAGACATTGTCCAAAATCTGCCAGAAACTTATATTTCAACGCCACCATCTACAGGAGGAACTCCTAGCTCACCATGTACACCTAGGTCACAAGTAGACAATTTGTCACATATTGAGTGTTTAGCGCAAATTGAGCGACAACGGCAAAATTATGAACAGCAACTAGAACAATTGCAAACTGCACTAGTGCAGAAAGATAATATGATAACACTGTACCAACGAGAGAACGCCATACTTGATAAGGAAAAAAATGCTGTAACTATAAACATACCCAAATTATTTTCACATTTTAAAAAGCTTGTTCATTACAGTTTCGAAAAGAAAAAGAACTCGCAAATAAGGAAAAAGAATCGACGGTAATTAAGTTTGCTATGAAAGAAAAATTATTATTAGATGCCAAAAAGGAAAAAGAAGCGGTTGAAAAACAGCTTGTTGATGCCAAAAGAGAAGTGAAAAATGTGTCCATTCGCTTCCAAGCTCTTAATGAAGAGAAGTCTCGTATGTCATACATAATTGATGAAAAGGTTAGAAATTTATAAAAGAAATTAGCAAAAATTTAATTTATTTGCTATTTCTTTAGTGCAATGAAGTTCGCAAGTATCAACGCGAGTGTGAAAAAGTAAAAAGCGATTACTCTCATTTGGAATCGAAGCTTAAGTACCATGCGAATAAATTAAATATTGAAATTGAGCAACGAATGGTGGGTAATCAATGTGCTTTAAATATATTACCTAATTTGTAAAATTCTTTAATATTTAGGCTTTAGAAAAAAAGCTGGAAGAAGAGCGGAATGCGCCTAATAAATTGGAAGAAAAAGCTAATGGTAAGTAAACTTCACAAGAATTGCCGACATGAGTTTTTTAATTGTTCTTTATAATTTCAGAAAATCTAAAAATGGAGTATGAGGCCAATACGATTTTGTTAAAACATGAAATTAAAAGTAAAACAGATCTAATAGACCAACTGCACAGAGAATTAAATAAAACAAAGGAGGACGTTAAATTGTTACAAGAGCAATGTAGCCAAGAGATCTTGGAGGTAATTTTTGCTAATGTATTTGTAGAAATTGTAGTCATTAAAAGGCATGTTTTTTCTTTATAGAAAACTGATATCTGCGCTGCGTTGGAAAAGTTGCAAGAGGAACACAATTCATTGCAAAATGCTTACAGCGAAGAAATGTTGAACTCTGCAAAATTACGTTGCCAACTGGATCAGCTTCAGGTGTTAAAAACTCAAAATACTTTGTAAGCTTAGAACATACTCAATTCATATATTTTATAAGAAAATGTATATATTTATTTTGCAAATGTTTTATATTTTAGAAATGAAGAAAAGATTACCACTCTCACAAAATCCACAAATGAAATGATAGAAAAGTTGCAAGATAACGAACAAGACTTACAGCAGTTGCACAAACGAGAAAGAGAGCTATTGAGTATTAATAAGGAAATTAGTGAATCAATAGTTGCCTTACAAAACGAGATTTGTTTGCTAAAGTCTGAGGTGAGCGAATTTAAATTTATTGTTCAGATGTATTATATAAGTTTATCTATTTGCAAAATCTTAAGGTAGCTCAAGCTAACATAAATGAATTGTGACGATTTAAGTTATTCTCAAACAACATACTCGAGACTCTACTCTATAATAGGTTCGCAAGTTTCTATATTATTACTAATACATTAATTTTTCCTGAAAATTTGATAGAAAATCCTTTCGAACTTTTTTCGTGTGATTACGTAAAACTATTTTAAATAATTTAACTTGAAATAGGAAAAAATTGAATGCCCCGGGTGAGGCTCGAACTCACGACCTTAAGATTATGAGACTTACGCGCTGCCTACTGCGCCACCGAGGCCATAATCCTTCTTTGTCAAACAGCTGTATTCTATCACATATGCTATTTTATAATTATGGATTAGAACATACTGATTGGAAAAGTAAAGTAATTTCATTCCAAATTTCAAGGTTCAGGGCGTTGGGGCAGAAAATAATATTTTGAAGAAAGAGAAATTACAGTACGATAGCAAGTATAACAAATTGCAAGAGGATTTGAAAAATGAGGTCGAGAAAAAACTTGAGGAAAGGCAATTGTTTGCTAAGCATCTTTCAGAAAAAACTAAGCTTTATGAAGTTACGAAGAGTAAACTGGAAAACGTTGAAGGCGATTTTGAAGCCACTAAGCATAAACATGCGACCGTGGTAAAGGTAAAACCATACAAAATAAGTATATTATTCTATAAAGCATTAATGACTAAATTGATTAAAATTGACCAAAAAGGAACTCCAACGTGAATTACAAAAGTACAAAAAGTCTTTGGAACATTCAACTACTTCACCAAATACTGTTTCACGCCAACATTGCTCACAATGTATGAGTATTATGAGTAGCGGCGAAGCCAATAATGTGCCATTATCAAATGGGTTTGAGGAAAATGGAACTATGTTAACGGCAAAGCAACATCGCACGCATAGCCGCACTAGCAGTCAAAGTAGTCAACCGAGCGCAAGTCGTCGGCCAAGCGAGACATCTGAGTCGGAAACAATGGCCAGCAGCGTCACGACTATACAACAAGATTTACAGGTATCTCGAATAATATAATTTACTTTTTCCGATATTAATATTAATAATCGCCCCTTAGGGTCCTTCCAAAAAACACTTAGTTGATCGCATATTACGTCTGCAACAAGCTTCAGCGCGACAAACGGAAAAAATAGATTTCTTGGAAAATCATACCCTTTCTTTAGTTGCCGAGCTGCAGAAAAAGTCCAAAGTCGTACAGTATTATATGCTGCGCGATCAAGCAGGTGCACTTACCTCAACAAGAAGTGATCAAAACAAGTCCGAGTTGGCTAAATATGGCAATGGTGTAATGTCAGCTATATACAATGGAATAAAAGGCGATACCAAGAGTATGACATTAGAATTGTCACTGGAAATAAATAAGAAACTGCAGGCTGTACTAGAGGATACTTTGCTCAAAAATATAACATTAAAGGTAGAAAAAATATCAAATGATTCAATTGGAAATTTGTAAATATAATTTGGTGTTATTCTACAGGAAAATTTAGATGTATTAGGGTTGGAGGTGGATAACCTAACTAGAAAACTAAGGCTTATGGAGTCCAGAGAATGACACAGACCAATGTTTTAAATACGCAAGACTGCGACATATATGAGCCACAAATCTATGAAATTCTAGTTAGTATTAGCATAAATTAGAACAATTTAAGCAGTCATTTTGTAAAACTATATACATATATACCTAGTTTAAATTAAATAACATTCCATTTTGTAAGGTAGCATTATATTACTTACCAAGATAAACATTTTTGTTGAATGTATAAACAAACAAAGTTATGTAAAGAGAATGAATGAGATAATATATTTATGAATAAGAAAAATATCCAGACTTATTTATAAATTGGGGAAATTTGTGGAATTTTAATCTTTTCGCTCTAGAGAGCCGAACATATAGGTTAACGAAACAATTTTTATATAATTCATTCTAAAACGAAATATATAACTGTATAGCAGATATTATTTCAGTTTCACTACATCACTAAAATATCTGATACCACAAAAAAAAAGCAAACAAGGAAGGACTAAGTTCGGGCGTAACCAAACATTTTACTCTCTCACAATTTTCAAAGATCAAAGCCGGGGGCATATTTTCAGGTGTCGACAAAACTTTATATTAAACTATTATACTCTGTTGCGACATGTTGCGAGAGTATAAAAATGTTGCGTAAGAATTCAACATTCATTATTCGACGAAATTGTCGTTGAATTATATGAGATGTGTTCAAAAAATATCGAGAAATTTCGTTTTTTTGGAAAAATATTTATTCATTCGTCTACATCAATGTTGTCGCCTTCAAAATAGCCTCCATTCAATATTATGCCAGCGCTTCTTCCAATCGCCGAAACACTCCTCAAACTCGATTTTTGGGATTTTGGGTCATCTTTATTTGTAAAACAACGGCCCTTTAAGGTTCTCTTTATTTTTGAAAATAGGAAAAAGTCACACGGAGCCATGTCTGGCGAATATGGATATTGAGGTATCGTTACAGTATTGTTTTTAGACAAGAATTCACGAACAAACAACGAAGAATGTGGGAAGTGTGGGCGTAGGTACAAAAGCCATGAATTGTTTTTCCACAATTCCGGGAGTTTTTTTCGTATTGCTTCACGCAAACGGCGTTGAACTTGTAGGTGATACTTCTTATTGACCGTTTACCTTGAGGCAAGAATTCATGATGCACTATGCCATTAAAGTCAAGGAACACAGTCGAAGAACTTTCCCGTTATTTTCTGAACACACATAATAATATTTGGTTATACTTATATTTATATACTAACTTATATTTTAGGTCATAGGCTCACTTAGTTTCATTACTATATTTTGCTTAGTGTCCGGAATATTTATAATAAAATCAATTAACTCAAATGATATATATGATGCAAACTCAACCAAAGTGGCTAAATTTGATATATTGGGTATATGAGGAAAAAGTCAATCAGAAAAACAGAAGTCATTATATTGTGGATAATGGACTTAGACCACGGCATAAACTATAGACCGATTTCATTCATTCATATTCAACGCTAAACCACATATTTAAGAAAGTATGTCCTCTAATTTCATTAAGGAAAGTCTGGACAGACAGCCGACGTAATTTCGGCATTGAAAAAGTGTAGTCGAGAATATGTTTCCACGCAATTTTATGAAGATAACTCACACATTGACCGATATATTCTGCATAAAGCCTGTTATTATAACGAAAATCATTATATGTATTAGTATATGGCAGCTGGTGTAACTCGTTTACCCATTCACCCATTTTCGACATTAAACTCTAGTATATCCAGTATTATACGTTCACTAATTTTGCTAAGATATCTTACATACTGACCGATACATACCGTATAAAGCCAACCGGAAGCTTGAATATCCTTATATTAGGTACATACGGTATAAACTTAACCGCGTGTTCAAAAATCTTTATATGGGGTTTAAGGGAAGTATTTACCCGCTAAGATATCTTACAGATTGGTGTAAATACATGGTGTAAATTCAACCGGAAATTCAAAAATTTTTATATTATGTGTATGGAAGCTAAGGGAAGCTATTGACCCTAATTTACCTATTTTTGACCAGATATTTTAAGACCACATTCTTACCAGAGAAAGGTGCTTTCTGAATTTCATTAATATAATCACAGATTTACTGATATTTTCGGTAGAAAGTCAGCCATAGGCACCGAGTTCTTCATATACGATATCTTAGGGCTTGAAATCTTATAGTCCGATTTTCACCATTTTTTAGTTGGAATGGCATACTTTGGGGGTATTACTATTTGTGTTAAATTTAGGTTCAATATCTCAATTGGTGCTTGAAATATACCATGTACAATGAAAAAATTAGATTGAAAACAGGGAATAGATTGAAAACATATGTACCAAGTTTTATCAAGATATCTCAAGTATTCGCTTGCACAGACTGATGGACGGACGGACGGACAGGAAGACACCTGAAATCCAACTCGTCTCGTCATCCTGATCATTTTGATATATATAACCTTTAGATGAACAAAACTATTATACTCTGTTACAATATGTTGCGAGATATAAAAAAAAACTACTTGTCCTTTCTTGTACGCTTTTTAGCGTAATAAACATTCAAAGAAAGAGTAATAAAGAATAAATCCTGCTAGTCACTTATCGGTTAAATCTAATGTTAGTTGCGAGAGAGCGTTACCAGAGATTTCTATGAGTTTCTTAAGGCTGAATTGACAAAACTAACTAAAAGTTTTTTGTAGGTATGATCGCTCATCCCTTTCTTACACATAGGACTAATGAGTTGCAGCGTGTGTATATTTCCATGCTAATTCTTTCAGTATATTGAAGTTTTGGCAGTCGTGACTTCCTCGGAAAGGAAACATGCGTTTAAGTAAATTTATTTTTATCTCTTCAAGTGGCAGCACCGTCAGCATTGAATGTCAGTGGATTCAAGCATTGTAATACCGAAACAATTATTCATTGTATTGTTATGCAAATAACCAAGAATCATATGGTTTTCAATATTTTCACACAACTGAGATCACCTGATCGAATTTGACCCTTTCCTGCCACAGAGCTTTAAATAAAAGGACTTTAAAATAAGAACTTTCCTTGTGAAAATTAATTTTCAATGCAAAATATTAAATAATATTAAATATTAAATTTAATTATTAAAGTAATATAAAATTTTCTGACATATTTTAGAAGCTAATGTTAATTGAATAGTGAATTTTTATATGAATTCCTTTTCCTCGCCGTCTCTGAGGTTGCAATGTAGGCGCGTTACCCATCTTTTTTGGGTTTTCGTTTCCCCAGAGGCCTATTTTCATCCATGATATTTATAATGCTAAGCCAAACTACTTTTAATAATTTAAACAAAACTAAATATTTAAAAATCAGGTACAATTCAGGTACATTAACAATACATTATAAAAACAAAACAATAATAAACAATATATAAATCATAATTATGTAAAAGTCAGGTACAATTCAGGTACAACAATTTTAAAAATCAAAACAACTACTAAGTAATAAATAATATTTACAAAATATTCTAAATCATCCACAGCGAAATGCTAATTAAAAAACCCTATCAAAAGAATAGTTGTGGAGAAAAGGGTCCTAAATTTGGTACGCGAAAACATTTAAAAAATAACAAAAAGCGTACAAGCCTAATTAAAAGAGTTCTTATTTCAAAATCACAGATCAAGGTGATAACTAGGGAAATTGCGGTCTTCGACAGAGAAAAATTTGGATAATTAACAAATAATTCAGATCGACAGACATAGATATAAATTCCGAGTCACATAGGCAGACAAACGCCACCAAACACGGCAACACTTTATAGCAGATTTGGTTCTTTTTTGAAGCATTTGACAGCTTTAGTAGTAGAATATTTGAGGCAAACCTAATCAAGTGCCTAATGTTTTGCCCCTTTTCTTCCTCATTTTATTTCATTCTTATTGTAATTTCTTTCATTCTAAAACCATTCGCCTGCGTATGATGAGTGAAGAGTCTAAGATTTGTTGCTTGTAGGTTTGTACAATGCAATTGTTTCTCATCTCCCTACAGCTACTTCTTTCATAATATAGATTCATAATCACAACTCCGAATTATTGCTGCTAAAATATTGGAAATAAATAATACGAAACAATGAGCGCAATTAAATATATAGGACGTACAACCGATTTTCGTGGCAAAAGTCTATGGGAGATTATAGGCAATCTGCGGGACTATGGAGTTGGCCGGCTGATAATACGTAACATGTTCCAACGATATGAAGAGCCTTGCTATATGCGTATACTTAAAGTAGAGGTTACACCACATGATGTGAGTAAATGTGTGGTTACAAAGACTTTTAGTATAATAAAAGCATTAATATTTCTTTTATAGCCTGCTAAGGATCCAATTCGCAAAGTAGCAGTAACAGTAGAAAAGACGTGGAGAGGTGTAATAAATCCAAAACCAGTCACCATATACAGAACCAGCTATAAGCCGGACTACGAGTTAATCCCCAAAGAAGAAGAAGCAAAATATACCAACAACACAAAAAAAGTGTCTGGACAAATATTAGCAAATGCTATAGATTTTCCTCCATTGTTGCGTGAATTTATTCGGCAGGAAACTGGCACGGAAGAACCAAAAATGAAAGTTCATCATAAACTTAATCACAATAAACTAGCACGATTGGCTAAAGAGGGTGAAAAGCCTACTATAGAATGTACAATGGGTTTAGGTACTCCAGCCAGTCCAAAGTTATATGAAGGCGTTTTATAAGGCATCTTATTTGTACTTTCTTACCAAAATATATTAAGTTGTAAAAGAAAACATTAAATGATTGTTCGCTGCAGATATGCATATATAAACTTGACATCTTAAGAAGAACTTACAAAAGCAATACACAAATATTTGTAATATTTGTGTAGTTGTTTTTCTTACCCATGGTACTATACATTATGCAATGTTGTAAAGCATTAGACATTCTGAAACAATATTACCGTGATGTTGTTGGGTGACCATTCGAAACGGGTATAATGTCGGTTAAAATGTTTACCGTTTACAGCGTATAGAAAGTCAATAGTTTTCAATTTTAAAGTTGTTGACAAACTTATTTTGTTGCCTTAAATAAAAGTGCCGTTAAAATAAATGGGATAAGGATAATAACAATTAAATTAAATTAACAAGCGGGTATACGTAACTTCAACGGTAAAATAAAGTAAAGATGTAATAGATCTTAGAGTTCTAAGTGAAAAATATAAATAGGATTTAATTAAAATATCTCAATTCGTCGTTTTGATTAATGATTAAAATTTTTAAAACTTATGTACTATAAACAAATCGTTATAATTAATGACTAAGATTTTATAACAAAGAATCAAATACATAGAGATATTTACTCGCAGACTTAGACATTGGACGAAGACATTGCATGGTCGAAGGAAAATTACTCCACGCCATGTTCTTTCCACAGTAACAGGGATCCTTATTTTGTTTGTATTTTTCGGATCGTCAGGGTTTTTTTTTATCTGTTAGAAGAGAAATATTTAGTAAATTCCACGACGATCAGAATTAACTTAAAATTTTTGAAGCCATATCTACAGTCAGTATGCACATATAACTATGCGAACTAGCACGAACTATTAGCCGGCCAACATCATGGTTTGACAAATTTTTCAATAGTTGCTGAAGCGGTTTTCCGCGATAATGAGGTTTTGTATGCCCCTTTCGTTTATTCTTTTTCCCATGTGCAACAGATTTTAAATATACTTTCATACAAAATAATTGTATTAAACATACATATGTATTCAATTGAGTACTTGCTTGCCTTGAATTTTCTTTGAATGGCTGCATACATATCTGCAAAAAGTCGATGAGTGATATATCGAAGTTATGCATATATTTTCAAAGCTTTTCAAGAATTCTCTTCTAACAATGAAATACAATAAGTAAAACTTCATCTACGGATCTACGGAAAATTTATGTTATTTGGTGTTGTAATATCCATAAATAAATTAAAATTTAAATATTTGGTTTATCATAAGCCAGGAATCAAAAGTTAAGAACAAATTATTGAAAGCTAAAGGTTTTAGCGATCATAATCGAAGATGTATTATACCCACTCGGCAAGATGTGAGGGTTGAATGAGAGAAAAAGAGAACTAAATTTAATGGTCTAATACCATTCTATTTTCTCTTTAAATTCAGTTGCCTATGATAAGAAACAGGGATGTGTAGCCGATCAATAATTAGGTGGTCCAGTTCAGCGGTTGGAATCGTATTTCAGCATTTGAACTGGTTGGCCAAAACGGTTTTTTGGCCTTGAACAAGGTTGCGGATCACATCAAAGATTGTAGAGGTATGTACAGTTACAGATGTATGTGTGTACAGTTACACACATATAAATGATCAGGATGACGAGACGAGTTGAATTCCGCCTGACTGTCTGTGCAAGCAATAGTTTGACTAAAATGAAAATGATCTGAATGATGATGAATGATGATAATCTGAAAATGCCAATGTTGGTAATGCTGATGGGCGAAATCGGATCATTGTACCGCCCACGCAATGCCGTTAAGCGAAAAACTATGAACTGCTATAACTAAGGCAAGAATTAAAGCACAAGACTTTGGTACAGGGAATTACAGGGAGGGGCATCTCCTGTTTCAAAATTTAGCGTGGTTAGTGTGGTTAGGCATGGTTTAGTGTATTTATTTCTTAGTTTTTTTGAGAACAAGCCACCCTCATACACTTCCTCATATAGTTTGAAAATGGATGAAACCTGAAAATAATCACGCCTACTCCCATATAAAGTTTTTTTTTTAAATTTTGGAATTGCGAAAACTCACTAAAGTTTCTTATTTCGTCAGAATCTGTTAATTTCATACCCAAGGTGGTACGGAAGGGTTGCATAGAAATCCACGTAAAAATTGGACAATGGGTGTGGCACCGTCTACTTTCAGGTGAAATTTCATATCTAAGCAACAACTATATCGATTTCAACCAAATTTGGTGGGTAATATTAATTCAATATTCTTCTATTACAGTGTGAAAATAACACATTTTTCAATTCTATATAATGATTTTCAAACTTTCGGCTGACTTAAAACCATATATATCGTTCAATTTGTAAAGCATCTTACTGAAATTCAGAGAGCATATTTTCGTAAAAATATTATGCATGTGTGTTAAAATCGGGTCAATACTTTCCCTAGCTTTATTTTATTAAAAATGAGGGTAAATAGGTTTTCGAGTATACTTTAGTTTAATGCCAAAAGTAAATGTTATCGCCTAGACTTTCCCTAATATAAACTGTTTATTAAGGTCAATATGTGTGATATTTTAACGAAATTAAGTGAACGAAAGCTTGGTCTACATCCCATACCTCTAATAAAATGTTTTATGTCACTCTGGTTGTTTTTTCCTCAAATACATAATATATTAAATTTCGTCCATTTCATTGATGATAGATGATTGATTGACTGATGATTGAAAATTGATAGAGTGACCAGGAAACCTAAAACTGAAATTGATAGATAGTGCCCGACAAAAGACTTCTCCACCATCCCTCTCACAAGCTTTGAACCATCCGTAAAAATTCTTATCTATAAAGTTGACTTCACTTCATCTATATATTCTATATATAGACTTTCCAAAGCTTTTGTCGTATATAATACATTCATTGATAAAGATTTTGCATCCAAATAACGCTGACAGTTTGCGAGCTTTGAGGAACTCGTTACACAAAATCTTCCATTGAACACCTCAAGAGCCGAAGCAATGGATATTTTTATCTTCGCTATGTGCACATTATGTGAGGTTACACTGGACATCCCGTTTAACCTTTTTTTCCAGGGTTGTCTGTACCAACCAATGAAATAAAAAGCTTAACACCTTGGTATCTTGGTTTTGTTTATTTTTGTTTTAATTCACAAATGTTTAGCTCTAGGTCAGATAAACATTTCTGGTATGCTAAAATAACCATATAGAATTGTTAAATTGCATCATTATTGCCTATGGTCGTCATGTGCTTCATACTGTATCTCTTGACCATGTGCAGTAGTTTCAATATCATACGACGACTCGTCGGCTTCAGCACTGGGCGGATTGTGATTGGTGCTCTCATGCAAACCGATCGTGGCGTGTGCAGCCGCCTTTGATGCATTCACTTGAGCTTCAGCGGCGGAAGATGCAGCTTTCAATGTCGCCTCCTTGGTAGCCTCGTAATCGATACGCGCCTGCTTCAGCTGCTCCTCCACTTGCTCTACACGACTTTTTGCCTGACCGACCATTGACGATTGTGAGGCCAATTGATTAGCCACCTCACTTGTTGCTTGCTCGGCTTGTTCGGCCAAGGATTTAGCATTATTCACAGCAGCTATTAGCACAGAGACATGATGATTGGCAGATTGCGCTGTTTGCTGAGCCAACTGTGCCGCGATCTTAGCGGATTTCAATTGCTCTAGCTCACGCGAGAGTGAGCGCTGCGATTCGGCTGCCTGTTGCTCCAACTCCTGCAGAATCACTTTCTTGCCGGCCAGTGCTGCTTGTGCAGTGGCAGCCGCTTGTGAGGCAGCCTGCGCCAAGGTGTTTTTGGCTATGAAAGCAGCCTGTTTTGCTGCGGCGTGTTGATTGGCCACCGCGGTATATGCCTGATTGGCCGATCCTTGCGCGATGGAGCGCAAACCACTGCCAATGCTGTAGCCAGATTTGCCGCCAGCGCTCTTACTGCCACCGCTACCACTATGCGAATGCACACTCGGCTGCGACGGTTTGTATTCGTAATACGGACCGCTGGGCGCCTCATGAGATGGACCTGACGGCAACTCATGTGGATGCAGGGAGTTGCTATTCTCGTAAAATCCATGTGCTAGCGCATGCGGCGGTCCAGCTGGCTGTTTGTAGATATAGCCGCTGCGTTTATTAAGGCGTCCAATTGCTGTGGAACAACTGAGCGCTGCGCAATGAAACACAAAACTAATATGAGTTAGGGATTTTTCAAATATTTTAATACCTACCCAATAGAAGTATCGGCACAGCGAATGTGTTTGCTAAGTTGCACTTGATCATGTTTGCTGCAAATTCAGTAATGAGCATTTGTATATCCTGCCCATTGATTTTATACCCACCAAATGGCATGTAAATACCGTTAAGGTAAGTAAAGTATCTACAAAAACCACACTCGCATACGTTCAAACTCATGCTACACTTCCCAAGCCCAATTTCTTGTAGCACGTGTGGGTAGGAGGTTGGGCAGCGGCAGCGGCAGCGGCGGCGTTCAGCCACATGTAACGGCCACAAAATGCGGTATGAATACAATTTTGTCCAACAGCGGCAACTTTGTTACCAATTTTATTAGTTGGCCGCTTGCTTACTAGGTGTAAAGCAAATATGTTCAGATGTGAGTGTGAGTGTGTGTTCTCATTACTTTGTACTCTTACTTTTCATAAAGGTACTTAGTGGACGCGATTATTCTTTTTACTTGAACATTTTCGTTTTACTACACTCGTTTCGCTTAGTTTAGACCACACATCGTGGCATAAAGCGCGTTTGAGGAAGTGAAATTTTCAACTGGCATTTAACACGCTTGCTGCTGCTTAGGTATTACGAGCATATGGGCTCAGGTGAGTTTGTATGTCTGAGCGCTTTTGATTAAAAATAGTAAAAGAAATTTAATGAGTTGTTGGTCAGTTATAGAAATAATATGGTCAGTTAAGAAAAGCGCAATATAAAGTATTGAGAAAAGCAATCAAAAGCGGCAAATTTCGCAAGCAAGAGCGTGCCAATAAAATTATAAAAAGATGCAACCAGGCGTCATCTGTCTTGGGAGCCGTAAATATCAGTTTATGTAATTTTTTACTTAATCACAAATCATTATTTTTTTAAATTCCTGTTCCGTTATGGCGACCTAATTCGACTTGAAAAGCAAATCTTAAAATACAAACTTAAATAACCTTGAAATATTCACTGATTGCTATTTTCATTTCATTATACTGACAAATTAGCAAAAACTTCTTTAAGTTTTCGAACTCGCCATGTTTATGTGAACTTTACATAAACTTTTTTTTATCCAATAGATGGCTAAAACGCTTTTAGGCGCTCACATGTAGTTCCACTATCAGGTGCAATAACCAGCCTGGAATCATCAGGAGCGTCTTCATATCATTTTTGAAAAGTGGAGAGGAGACTTTTTTTCGCTTATATTTCCTTCAAATTATCCGTTTGTTGCATCTTTGGCTGTACTGTAAGAAATTTTAGTCAGAAAGTGATGGTAGTAGTAGCTCAGGTGACACTGTCATCTGCGGCAATTCGAAGTTTCCAGTTGTCAGAATTTCCAAGAAAGTATTCGCGGCATACCCGATCTTATTAACACGCTTTCTACATTTAATCATTAACGCTTCAAATTATTTCGTAAATTCTATTCATATGAGTGAGTTAAACTTAGTAGTACCCATTGGTGCGGATTTAGAAACTTGTTTTTGATTGTTATCTAATCTAACATGTTAACTAATCTAAATTGTTATCTAATAGATATCGTACACCTTAAGTTTTTATACAAGTAAGGAAGGGATATGTTCATTATAGGTAGTCTCACATTAAAGATGTGGTAGTATTTCCGGGTGTCTTATTACCCGATTCCACTTATATTCCATATAGCGCTACAGATGTTTTGTTAAGATATTTTGTTTAATATCCGAAATAAGAAATCAGTGCATTTATCATATCAGTGCTAGGGAAAGATATGGGTAAAGGTACTTATCACTCAATTTTGGTATCGAGTTATGTTACATTAAAGCGAGAGTAATCTCTCTAATTTAAATTCTAAATTTCTTTCTAAATTTTTGAGATATCAGACAACATATATCAAAGTCAACCTTAGTGAAGGAAACCACCATATTGTGGAAGGTTTAAAAAGATTTTATCCATTTTTGGTGCCATTTATACTAAGCTCAAGAATATTGCACTTGAATTCACTAAGGTACCTTACATATGGGTATATATACCTTATAAAGTCAACCAAAAGAGCAAAAAACTTATATTTTACTTAAACTACTTATATTTGGTATAACGGGGCTAGGTGATGGTGTGGACCAATTTTATCATGAAGCCATATTGTGGAAAACATGCCTGATTCTTTCGATTTAAAGTCAACCTGAGTTAAGGAGATCTTAATATTTAGAATATGTGGGTTGGAAAAGGATTTTGAGATGACAGATGTCACCACTTTGTTTAAATTTTCTCATTGATGCTTAATTTATTTATTGTAAAGTAAAATAATTTGATGGTATTCAAAATGTCTGTCGTGTTTTGATGGCTTCGATAGTAAATTTTACAGGAGGTGTGTGCACTTTTTACCCCCTTTCACTAGTTTTTATGTCACAGCATAAAGTGGTAACATATGAGCATATAGCATAGATGTAAGTAATATTCCTCCCAAGTTGAGATGACATAGTTCGGGAATTTGTTTTATATTTACTTTAAGCTTATGAGTCATGTCTATATTTCAAATGTCTTAAAACTTATCATAATGCCAATTAGTGGGCGCAACAATATTTTATTATGCTGCCTATTATTATGCCTGTAATACCATCTCCCTTAGAGTGCCAAAAGATACGTGTACCAAGTTTCATCACGATGTCTAAATTTTTAATCAAGTTTCATAGATAAGGTCTAAGATCCAGAGAATTTTATATATTGACCTACAATTAGAGTGTTTTAACTACTTCTACTACTAGGCATATATAGTATGAAAAATAAATTTCGTTAGCCCCAATTCAAGGCAATATTTTAAGATTCAATTATTCTACCTTAAATATTTATAGAAACATGCGAAAAGTAAAATTAAAATTAACTTTAAATAAATTAAAATTTAAAATAAGGCTCCTGTTCAAATTCATATATTTTTTTCTAATATTGTTAAAATGTCTGTATGCTTAATGGAGATAAATATTTTTACGGGCAGCTCCCTTCATACGTGGAACTTTGGAAATTGTTTAATCCTCGTTTAACCCCAGTAATGACCATCCTCGAAAGTTTCTTGTTGATAGTAGATGCGCTAAATTTGGCGGTTTATGGTTCAAATAGTTGAATATTATATATATATATATATATAATATTTGGTATATATTCAAATGATATATAATGATTTTACTTAAGTATTTTAACATTGTTTATATATTAATAAATACTTTCTTATTTTCTTCTGTAAGGAATTAACATTTTTTCTTACTTTTACTCATATAATACGTGTGCTGAAAATCTTCAGCCTGGCCGAGATATCGCCAAATATATCTTTGTCTTAGAGTACCAAACCTTAACTGTAATAGTGTCAAAGTATGTCATGAAGACAATCATACAACATCCAATCGTTCTCAAGTTATTAGTTTCGATCTGCCACTACCTCTGCTATTTTTGTTTACAATGGGAAAAATGAATATCGTGGTTTGATAAAACATTGTTTCCTGATGGAGAAAAGCAGCGTCAATGCAAAGGAACAATTTCATAAGTATTATGGCAAATTTCCCCTGTATATTCAATGGTCAATTACTGCTTTTCTGAATTTCATCGTAATCGTACAAACAGAAACGATCTGTTAAGAAAGACCTCAAGAGGCAGTAACACCAATACAAATTGCGAAACAATTTTGTAAAATCATAATATATTGGGTAGCTGTAAAATGAAATTGAATGAGTTAGTTAATTAGCCAAAGATCATTTGCATCTCAAAGGAATGCGTGGGTCATATCATTCCCGAATTTTTACAAATGAAAAGGCTTTGTGGTCAAGGGCAACCGCGTAAAGCCAAAATAAACAAATATCTCTCTTTAAGATCAATAAATTCAAAGGAAATCCATGAAGAAACAGTAAGAAATATTCTCGAACCTTACCTCCTCTAAAAAAATAAATCCCAGAATACCCTCTACCATGTTGATTATAAGAACATAAATACAATATATAAGCAGGGCTAAAAAAAGACAATAAAGATAAAGCCACCATTGTGACCCAAGACTATCTCACAATACTATTCAACAAAGAAATTTCACCCAATAAATTCAACGACGGAGGAGCCGCCATATTACAAGCACTTATTAAAAATCACCATAAAGTCATAGAAGGCATAAAATTCAATAAACCCCTATTAATCAACAAACTGCGTCTACCCAAACGCTCATAGGTAATATTAGCAAGACAGAACAAACCTGATGAACACAATCCATGAGCAATCATCAAATAATAAGACCCACAAATTCCCAAAGGGTTATTAATCAACCCGAAGCTTCCCAATATCTAATCGCAATCGAAATGTTGGCCCTCCACAACAAATACATTACTTTAGATAGATACTATGTCGAAAAATAAGACTATATCTTTCATTCAAAATGTTTCTATGTAGCTTTGTGGTAAGGTTGTTACGTTGCTTCCCAACTAACTCCATCATTCATATGTCGTGATTCTATCTAATCATATGTACTAATTTTTTTTTTACTAAAATTTTTTGAAATCGCAGTATTTCTCCATGGGAATCAATAGTCACAGTTCATGTAAATTTATTATTAATATTTTTTTTATTAAACTTTTATAAAAGTTGTGACATTTGTGTGTCGTAAAAGTAGATATTTACAACAATTTAAGAGTTAAAAAGTGATAGCAGCAGCCGATTTCGCGCAAAACGGTAAGTCGAGCAATCAAATAATTTAACATATGTGGAAGAAGGTAATAAATATTTATACATAAAGAAAAATAAAAACAATAATTGACAGAAACAAGCAGTCGCACTGAAGTGCACTTAAATACTTATGTGCCTACACTTAAAACACTAAGCAAAATAAATAATATTATTATCATATACTCGTACTCGTCGTATTACTCATAAAAAATGGCTTATCGAAAGTGAAAGTGGAACACATCTCGGTCTTGTGACAGACAGCTGTGATAGGCTGTTGTGGTTGCCCGCATAGGTGTCGTCGGCACTGGTGCCACTACTCATTTATAGTATTGCGTAATTTGGCGTATCCAGTCCAAATAGTGCGAAACGCGTACATACACACCGGGCACATTGGCTTGACCGCAACCGATGCCCCAGGATACAACACCGACCACATTCCAGATGCCGTTACGTTCGCATACCAATGGGCCGCCGCCGTCACCTTTGCATGCATCCTTGCCCTCCTCACCGCCAGCGCAAATGAAACCGGGATTGAGTTTGTAACTATAGCCGAGACGAGTTTGACGCAATTGTGATTCACATTGGTGATGAGACAAGATTGGGACATCAACCTCCTTCAGGATATTCTGGTATTTGCCATGTTCGCCGAAAGCATCCTTACCCCAACCAGTGGTCCAGCAACGGGAACCGGTGAAGTCGGAGAATTTGTCAGGCAAACAAGCTGGACTGATGTGCGGATTCTTGGTGAAGTCAACGGGATGGTCCAGTTTCAGTACGGCTAAATCATTGTCCAAAGTACCAGCATAGTATTCGGGATGAATATGTACTGAGACAACATCACGTTCGATGTACGGAAAGAATTCGACATCGTGGTTAACATCCCATTCACCTAGGCGTGCGCGCAAGTCGAAACCGTTTTGTCTATTGTTTCCAGAAGGAAAACTTGTTAAATAAATCTGAAGATTTGCGAAGATTTAGTAAAACTTACGATTTAATGCAATGAGCTGCAGTGATCACGTGTTGTGCATCGATCAGTGTACCGCCGCAAGCATAAATCGATTCCTTAGGGTCCTTTTTTAAGATGGCCACGTGCCAGGGATACTCGCCGAACTCACTGTCGCCATCGATGTATGATGGGTTCTTGATGCGGCCAGTAATGCCAGCAGCGTTGCGTGTGCCGCAACGACCAAGTTGTTGTGGCGCTGGACGTAATGGGCGACGGCAACATACTTCATTGACGCGGCAAGTCTTCTCAACTGGACGGTTGCCATAATAAGCACGCTAGAGGGATGGTAAACTAATTAGTATACATATATGATACAAGGCATACAAATACATTTGTTTTATTAATTTTTTACTATCTCTATCCTTAATCTTGTCCGTTTCGGTTTTATGCTTTTACCTGTTCTGTCTTTACCGTTCTTGCTAATACACTTTCTCTACGTTCCGCAGCTTCCTCATGTTCAACCACATCGCGTCGTCGTCGATCGCGTGGAAATGTTACATAATCACTACCTTCAGCCGCACCAGGCGCTTGTGTTGGTATTGGTCGTAAGTTTTGCTCATATCGCAGGCTTTTACCTCTACGATTGTTCAATGTATTCAAATGGTGCTGCTTACTGCTATGTTTAACTGGCCTCCTAAATGCCACGCTGAGATTGGAACTGCGTTCCTCATATTCATTGTAATGACCACCAGCGAAAATCTCGCCACCGTGACCGCTAGAGCCAAATTCGGTTGAGTAACCAGGCTGTGGTGAGGCACCACCATAATAATTTGTACCATGACCGCTTGCGCCGAATCCACTTGGAATCGAACTGCCAAAATGAGCGGAGCCATGACCGCTAGCGCCAAAACCACTTGGAATCGAAGCACTTAAATGAGCGGGGCCAAGACCACTAGCACCAAAACCACTTGGAATCGAACCTCCGAAATGTGCGTTACCAGTAGTGGGGTACGATGTATGTCCAGCAACAGCAGATGGACCAGGATAAAAGTTCGCTGCAGAAGTTGTGCCGAAAGATGTATGTTGTGTTGCGAATTGTTGTTGTTGGTGGAGGAACCCGGTATTAATTATAGTGCTTGCCGGCGCAGTTACTGTGCTGTGATGCTCGTAGATCGGTTTGCTTGGTACCACATCAAGAATAGCAGCACTGGGCAGTGAACCGTCATATATGGGGCCAGGAGCGGTAACAGCATGCGGATGTGAGTGATGATCATGCTCAAAATTACTATAATGATCGTGATGATGGTAATGTGTGTTGTGAATGTAATCAGGATTTGATTTGAATAATTCACCGACTTTTTGAAAAATGTTCGCATTTGGTGTGACATGAAGATTAACTAGTGGCTTTACGACTTTATCTCCGAATTCGGTTTTGCTGACCTGCACAGAGACCAATGGATTTACATTTACAAGACCTAAATTCAATCCATTCGGTCCAATCGAACCGAAGTGTGGATTCGGTGCTGGGTAAAAGTCGCCATGTAGATTTGCGGGATAACCACCACCACCGGTGGGGTATGGCAACCCAAATGATAAACCATATGTGGGAAGAATTTTACGCTTTATGAGCTCGATGGCTGCCAGATCGGGTATGCCAGTGCGCTATACATGGTAGATGTTTCGGGAGGGATAAGTGAAAAAGAGGAAATGAGTATAATGGTAAGAAGTTTAAAGTGGATGGGGCGTATGTGAGGTTTTGGCATGCTAGTATGCGTGCGACTTGCAACCGAATGGAATGAATGGTTTGGCAGTGCAGTTAGAGATGGAGAGTTTTTAGTGTGATTAGTTACATTGAGAGCACGTCAAGGAATGTTGAAACCACAAAATTTCATTTTATTCATTTTAAAAAATTTCCAGGTATCCACTTTTTTTGTGTCCAATTTGAGCAACTGATTTATGTACACGTATTTGTCAGTCGGTTGGTTGGGCTGCAAGGGACGTGAGTTGCGCAACGCGAAGTGTGGTTCATGAGTGTGCTTGTGGAACGTAGTAGAGTGCTGCGGCTATTACCTGTGCTGCCAATTAGTTTGTTATATATTTTTGTTTATTTTTGCGGATGTTTAATTGGGTTACAATTATCAAAATAATATAAAGGTTTTAGTAAAGAAGAATTTTTGATGCACTCACCCCTTCAGCATCTAACGGTAGATCGGCTGCGCTGTCATCGGACTGTTTATCTTCGTCTTTCGCTTGACGTTTGCTGCGTTTACTGTCCTCATCTTTCTTTTCTTCTTTTTTATCCTCTGTTGCGCTGATGGTCGCATTTGTTGCGGTTTCATCACCTAAAGCTTCAATGTCCTTACCCAAATTGCGAGGATCAATTGCCAAAATCAGATCTTCCTTGCGTCCGATACGATCGGCAGCAGGGCATTGATTAAATGGCACACACTGGCAATCCACGATTTGTTGACGTGAGGTGTCATATCCACCTTGGTACTGACCACCCAAATTGTTGCCGATGCCGTTGTAGCCGGCCGAAGTACCGATACCGCCAAAGTTTTGTAACTCTTTCTTAAAATATTCGGGATTCTGGCTGTGGTAGCTGCCGCTGGTCTGACCGAAGTTGTTGGATTGTCCAAAATTGTTCGACTGTCCGAAATTGGTCGATTGTGCAAAACCGCTTTGACCGAAACCACTAGCGCCAGCGTTTTGTTCATAAATTCCACCTTGACCCCCGGATATACTAGATTGATCGTAAATTCCTTGTGCGCCAGCATTGCCAAAGCTACCTAAACCTCCTGCAGGTTTGTAAAAGTCAGTGTTGGGTTTCTCGTAGTTGCCGAAACTGTTAGCTGCCGCCTGTGAGAGCAAACCACCTTGTGAAGCACCATTATAACCGGCATTAAATGCATTTGATTCGGTGAAACCACCTTGTGTTTGGGGTGTGAAGGAAGCTGATGATTGTGCAAGAGCCGAAAAGTCAGTGTTAATTGATTGGCCAGCACCAATTGGTATTGGTACTGTAGGCACCTTAGAACTAGCATCACCACCCTCGACATGGTGGAAATGGTGGTGCACATGTTGTTGTAAGCCGCCGGCAGGAGCTGGCACTGGTATAGCATTTAAATTACCAACAACTACTTTCGAAGACGAAGAGGAAGCTGATGAGGCCGAAGATGACTGATGGGCATAGAAATTTGGTTGCGAAGAAGCGGCAGTTTGAATTTTCTCACCAATTGGATTCTCAAAGGCATATGGTGGGGGTGGTACATCAGAATTGCCATTGTACACTGGACCTGGTGGCTTACTGTCATAAATGATAGCGCCGGGTGGCGGTTTGTTAAAGGTATTTGGACCTGTGGTACCAATTGCTGACGGTGGTGGATTTTCCAAATATGGACCGTTATATACGGGACCGCCAGGACCCGACGGACGGAAGGGTGGTTTGTAAGCACCTTCATAGCCAACCTTACGTGGTGGTCCAAAAGAGTTCAACGACGTTGGTGGTGGTGGAGGACGGTTATTGAAATGACCGGGTGGTGGCATAGGTCTGGCCGGTCCATACGGACCACCACCAAATGAAGATGGTGGTGGACCTTGCGCATATATGGTTGAGTAGTACGGACGTTTTTCTTCAACATCACAGCTCATTAAACCCAGCCCACAAAGCTTATCGCGTATGAGATTGCGCGCTTGCATATCATCACCTTGTTGCAGCGCTTGATCGATGTTACCATCGGCATACACTTGGTCGTAATCTCCTAAAATACGTCCCTCGCGTCGTGAATTGATAATCTGATCGATAATGGCATTGATATTGGTATCGTTGCTGTAGATCGGTTCATGCACGTCATAATTACGACCCTGTACCTCTACTGATTGTGCGGCACCGGCATTTGTTTTTTCAGACTCCACGGAGCGTCTGCTGAGCATTGACTCCTTCGAAAGTTCCCAACCGCCACCCCAAGCTGATTCCTCAGCGTTAATAAAAGAAGAGCCTGCCAAGAGTATGGCGGCCATAACAGCCAAACAATATGTTAATCTCATGGTACAGGCGTCTGAGCTGTAAAAAAGTAAAAAATAATATAAAAACGCGTGATAAGTGATTGCGGCAAGCAGCAATGAGGTAACTATTTAAATGTTTCACAAGTTCAATGATTTTTACTACTTTTTTTCCGTCCGCGTAGTGTGTTAATTAACCTAAATATTAATGATGGCGCTAGACAGATTTGTGGTCATTGTGCCACTTTGCAGCTGTCGCTATTGGAGTTGCTGCTGCGCTTTCGTAAAGATCAACAATAAATATTGTACAAGCATTTCGGCAATTGTCAGCTACCGGTTTGCATGATCGGAGAGCATAGCGCTCAGAGCACAGCGCAGTGAGTCACGCTTGAGGTAGCAGTTGCTTGAGCGCGCGCTATGAACGAAGCAAGGCGCGAAAGACTTTTACTTTCGTTTTAAGGTCGTTAGCTTGAAACGAAAAAAGAAGCACAACAACAGCAAGAAATTAACAATCGCCGGAGCAGTTAACTGGCGTGATGTTGCAAGTCGCAAAAGCGGAGTGCGGATCTACTCTAGGTGCGAAGGCGCTGCTGTGCATTTCTTGTATATTTTATTTACTTGTAGCTTAACCTCGACGAGGAGGAAACGTTTTACACACTCAGGCTGATGTAAGCGCTTAGGCTTGGCGCGGGAAGTTATTTGCATAATAAGAAATGAAAATATAAAGTTTTGTGCAAAACATATATACAAACAATGATGGTTACGTGTGATTTGTGGATTAACTCCTTAAATGCAACAGACTGTGATCGGCGTTACATGTGTTGGAGCAAACGGACGGAGTGAATGAGCGACGTGCCCGTGAAGTTGACTAAATGGCATAGGGGAGAAGTCGTGACTTTTTGCTTGAACTTGTTGTTGCTTTTGTGTAAGACCTTTTCTTCGGTTTTACTTGAATGCGTCGGAGACTTGGATGATTTGTGTTGCTTGACAAATTTAGCTTGTTGTTTTTTGGAGTTGTTATGCAATTGGTAAATGTCCAAGTGTGTGTGTGTGAGTGTGGGGGTTCAAGGTATCAAACAGCTGGCAGTTTCACTGTCTACTTTTTTTGGCGTTGTTGCTTTTGTTATGTTTGGGTTTAAGATTTAATTATGTCTTCTGGAGCGAAAAATGTTACGGTTGCATACAAAATGCTGCTTCAATATCAGCAGAGTGTTGTATGTGTAATGCTGAATTTCAAGCATCGGTTTAATAGTTCATTGTCTGTAAACTTTTATTTCAATTTTTACTCTTGTTTTCCACTTTATTATGCAACCGCATCCGTTTTATTTATAAACTTACATATATATGCATATATGTTGCGTAAATAACGGCTTATTTTGCGAAAATAACTTATGGAAATATTGTATTGGGCGCTGGATACGGTGAGAGGCCAGTTACGGTTTGAAAATTTTGCTTGCGTAAGTGTGTGTTGCCCATAAAGTTGCATTTTACTGAACAAGGAGTATATAGTTATGGTTTTTGAAATTTGAATTTCGAATTACGTATATTGTGCTGGATTTAAGTTGGAATGAAATACAAAATTAGACAAAATTTTGTGCTTATATATTTAAAAAATGCATGAATCACTCAATACTTATAATTTTGACTTTCTCTTTTTTATTGCATATAAATATTAAAAACATTAATAAAAAATATATTTAAAACTAAAAAGATTTTTTGGCAACTTTTTCAAAAAACTTGTACATTTTTATTGAAATACCGTATATATCTATTACCATTTCGAAACACGATTTAAGCTGTAATTTTTATTATGCTAAAAATTTTTGTATTTAAATTTTTTTAAAGACTACTACATTTCGCCACAATACTAATAATTTTGACTTGCTAATTTTTTTCCTTCTATTTTTGAAAGATGTTTAACTTTTTCAAAAACATTTTGGAAGTTTTTATTGAAACACCCTCTTACCTTCTATACAAAATAATGACTTCTTGAGTGAAAATTATAGTTACAACTTTGTAAAATGTTTCTAAATTTAGCAAATTAAATATTACAATTTCTTAATCTTATTTTAAGATTACGGAACCCAACTGATAGAAATACATTTGTGGTAAGCCTGGTAAAGTTTTGGTAATTGGAAGTATAAAATGAGTAGTTTGTGCACAAGAGTTGCCAAATTTATTTTCCAGTTGTTTTTGAAATTAAAAAATAATTTTTTGGAAATTCGATGCAATTTACATATAAATGAAGATCTCAGAAACTTTTAGTAAAAAATTTTATATAACTTTTATAATCAAGTAAAACAGCAAAATAATAATTTGAGAATAAACTGCATTTCAACAAAAAAAAACGGAAGCTAAGATGGCTTGTACTAATCGTTGGTAAATGATATTGGCAGAAAATATTTATTGAGAATTATTATGGCGTTATCTCGCAAACTCCATTTTGAGCTGAAAATTAAATTGAAATCATATATTTACTGACATCTTGAACAAGTAAAACCTTTTAATTCTATTTATGTCAAGTTGTAACATCTCTTGCCATAAATTTCATTACTCCATTTTGGCTGCCAACAAATAAGAAAAATATACGAAAATGTTTCAACATGGTTTTCACAACTCATTCATTGTTCAGTTCATTAAACCTACACTATAGTGCAGTTGTTGGCCGTTTGAATTTCCTTAGTTGGTCTTTTGTTTATCTCTCCCTCAATAGTGATCATAATACATAGCACAAATATATGCACATTAATTTCGCATTTCACACGAGCTCTTCGAGTATTTATGCTATTTTTGCGAATTCGAAGCCAGTCGCCATACAACAAATATGTGTAATTTTCAATTCAATGGCAACTACAAATTTTCGTGCAAGTTCGTTTGCATTTACGGAGTTAATTTTTTAATAATTGCAGGCCAAACGGTGTTTACGTGTTTAAATACACTCTATTGTCTATTGTCTATTGTCTATTTGTCTTATTGAAATGTTATTAAAATTTTTGTTAAAAGGATAAATATTAAAATATTATATTTTCCGATTTTTTTTCATGCGCTTATAAATAGATTTCCGCCAGGCATACATATACATGGGTTGCCAGGGTTGATTGACACGCCTTTTAAATATTGTTTTTTTTTCACAATTACTACACCTTTTACCTTCACTGTTGACACAATTAGTATTTTTTTAACTGTTTTTCACATTCATAGTTTCGTAAAGCTTTTGTTTTCGGTTTTTAAACTTTTAATTTTTGGTTTTTGCCGAACTCACCTTTTTGCTTGTTTCGCCTGAATTTGGTTTCACAATAAAAATAAGTATCACTAAACAACCGTAAATGCTCAATTTGCTCCCAATACTGTTATTTGTATCCTTATATAATAATTCACGAAACGAAAAAGGTAATCCTTGGCTCCTTTTTCTGTTGATCGCGCTGTGCGCTTTGCTGATGTTGGCTGCTCGACTGACTTTGTTTTGGACCTCACACAACATTTTATACCACTACAGCCCGTTGTTGCTTGGTAGAGAGCAGTTGCGGTAAGCTAAGCCGGTAAGCTCTGTGAGTAAAATTGGGAAGTGACAAAACAATTTAAAAAAAAACATACAACTTAACGGCGTTTAAACGAACCACAGGCAAAAGCAAAGCCAATAATAAAGATAATAGGTTTGTTTCTGCAAATTTCAGTTAAAGCCCTTAACAATTGCTCGTTGTTGTCTCTCAAAGACATGGTTTCTCAGTCGAGGCATGCACTCTGTAAAGAGTGACGTCATGAGGAGCCTCCAAGTGAATCTGGTGAGTTTGTGCCGAGGTCTTTGCTTAGCAAGTTTTTGTAGTTTGCCTGTATGATTTCTATGAATACTTAAAGGTCGCTGGTTACTGCCGATCGTGTACATATGTACATAAATATGAGTTTCGGGTTTTTCGCATTTTCGACCATTTATGATTAATATTCGATGATTTATTGAATAAAGTCAATAAAAACAGGCTTTACATAAATTGCTGTACTTCTTAGAACTAAAATAGTCGAGGTCCGTGCTTTCAATTAATATTAAATTTACGTAGAAATATTCAATGAAGATCGAATATGGGATATGTTCGAACAAAAAGCTTCGTATAAATAGGTTCGTATTTTAGTCGCCATGACCTTCTAATGAGCATTCGCAAAATATAATTTCGAAACTCAAATTACCATATATTTAGTTCTAAATTAATTTCTACTTTCATACATGGTGGGTCTCAATGTAGGTCTTTCGACTGAGTTCAAGTTTTTTTTTGACTCAAACAAATTAAGAAGGAAGGAGAAACCCCTTCTAACATCAGATCGACGTTGGTTTGTATATTTAGGAGCTTCCATTTGTGGTATAATATTGGACGAATAGGATGATACCTTCGAATTCATTTTACATGCAATCACCAAACAACTGACTATTATCTAGAAAACTGTGCAGTAAAAATTTCTTGTTGTCATTACACGTGGATATTATTATTAGATATTAATTGTAGTACGTAAAATTCAATTCAGTGGCAAGGACACATACACAATTTGTAGAATTTGTTTGGTATGAATGAATTGAATGATATTAATTGAATGAATTGAATGATATGAAACCTACGCTTTTTTTTTGAAGTCCAAATGATGTTAACTAACTCACTCATTTCATCACCCAACAACATTTTACTAAATTTCGCTGTTTTCTGGTGTAACTACCTCTTCTGGCTTTCCTGAAGTGACTCCCTTTTCATTTGTGTTGGTACCGTTACAACGAAATTCAGTAAACGAGTACTCCATCGTTGAAAATGCTGGGGTAGATTTGTTGTAACTCCCTTCAGACCATTGCTTTGCATCAACGAAGTTTTTCCCCATCAGGAAATAATGTTTTATCAAAACACGAAATTCAGTTTTTTGTCCATTGTAAGCGCAAATAGCAGAGATAGCGTCACTTAGAGACCAATAACTTGAAAACGATTAGACGAAATGTCAAGAAATTTCGACTGTATTCTAGGTAAGATTTCGTGTTTGTGGCACCATCTCATCAAAGGCCAAATATCTTTCATTTCATGTAGTAGAGGTGGCGTTAGACACTTTCAATAAGCTGTCAAAAAATTTACGAAAAAGAACTTTTCACCAAGTTTAAAATTTTGGTCTTATTCATTGCGACTGATCTTGTATATTGGTAACAGTGCTTTAAGACCATTTTATTCACGACTGAATTCTTCATTGTTTTAAAAATTAGTGTTGATGGTTTAGAAAAAATGGCAGTAATGAATCCGGCGGTTAGCTCAATTCTGAAATATCATGAACTTCAAAATTAATCTTTATGCAAGTGTAAGGGCATTTCTATGGTATATATATATATTGTTATTTTATAACCGTTTGCATTTTATGAACCTTGCCAACTTGTTTAACATTTTCTTCCACATTTTCTGATAGTGTGGAAATAATTATCATGCTCTTCTTCGCATTATACTTTTCAGCGTGCAGCTTTCACAATATGAAAAGCGAAGAAATACTTTCACAAAATGGCCGTGGAAGCAATTTCTCGAAAGCAAAAATCTATTTCTGAAACTTTCTTTACATGCTTAGTATGAGAGAACCTACAATCTTTTCTACTACTTTTCCAAATTTGTCAGTTTGACAGAAAGCCAACAGTAATCTACTTGCTATGTCTAACAGTACCCTAAAATTGTAATTTGTTTACTTGTTTTTTTGAAGTTCTAACTGATTTGCTCCATCAGGATCAATGGATGTCTCTACAAATTGCTACTCTGAACGGCGATCGATCTTTTATGGATTGCTTTTATTGTGAGAAATATAAGCAGATTTTCGGCTTTTTTCTTTCTAAGACTACTCTGTAGCTTTATCTGGGTTTCTGATACATTTTGCATAACTTTCAAATTTGAATCCAAATGGTACATCCTTTATATATGAGTACATCTACACAAATTGCTTAAATAAACGAAGGTACAAGTGTATCACTTAATTAAATGAAAATAAAGAAAGGCGAAAACGAGTTAAAATCATGCAGGTCCACAGCACCTTATTATATAATATTCGTACACAAGCAGATTACAACTTGTGTAGCCATATTTATGTTAAAAGTATAACTAATTACTTCATTATTTATTTTGAACGCCATGTTTTTGAATTTTGTACTCTCGCAACATGTTACCATAGAGCATAATAGTTTTGTTCACCTAAATGTTATTTGTAACACCTAGAACTAATCTAGACAGATAAAGAGTTATACATGTCAAATTGATCAGGATGACGAGGCGAGTTGAATTTTGGATGTCTGTCTCTCCGTCGCCGTCTGCTCGTCCGACCGTATTTCCTTGGCACTCTGAGGTGGTAGGTATTGCATATGACCGAAATCGGACCATTACCACGCCTACAAAATTCCGTTAATCGTAATCCATCGTAAAATCCATAAAGTGCTATAACTAAGCCACAAATTAAGATATAAAACTATAATTTGGCACAGGGCATCGAAGTGGGGAGTGAAGGGAGTGGCTGTTCAAAAGTTTTTTAAAAGTGTGAGTGGTTCCGCTCTCTAAAAGGTTTATGGCATAGAATCGTTTTAAGAATTGGACCCACCCATCGCATACTTTTCGGCGAAATCCTATATAGCAGGAACGACTCCTCCAATTTCAACCAAATGTTTTGCATAACATTATCCTGGCATTATTATATGTGGACCTCAGTGATATTGCTAACTTTTCGCCGAAAAATGAGTCAGCCTGTAAGATATATTAATGAAATTCAGAGAGCATCTTTTTCTGACAATAATGTGCCCTTGTGTCAAAAATGGGTAATCTCGGGTCAATAGTTCTCTTAGCCGCTATATTCCGATTGACTTTATACCGTATATATAGGTTAATATGTGAGATATCATAAATAAATTCAGAGAGCGTCGTTTTTTAATATTAATGTATGCCTGTGTCAAAATGGATAAATTTGAGGGCAATACTTCCCCTAACCCCCATATACCTAATATAAGAATTTCAAATTTCCGGTTGGTTTTATACCATATATGGTCAATATGTATGATATCTTAGTAAAATTAAGTGAACGTATAATGTTGGACATGCTAAGTTTAATTCCGAAAATGTGTGTATCCCAGCTCCCATATACTACATATAACGATTTTCATTATTCTTGCGAACCTCCCAAATATATCGGTCATGTCAATGTCATCACTTGAAAATATTGATCCACTCAAACTGCGAAGCTTTAAAATGTTCGGTTACATCCTAATTTAGCACTTACTTACTTGTGACCCTAAAGTTTATGTGTCTGTGAAAATTTTCCCCTCTTGAATATTCTGTAAGTTGAATTAGGTGCTTTTGCCCCTGCGCAGTTTCAGTGATTTTTACTTAAAAAAAGTAGAATCGTCATCTTCACACGTACACAAATGGCTTCGTATAGGCAATAAAATTGTTATAGTAAAAAATCGGCGGTAAATATACATGTAAATATATATATATCACAAGTTTTTATCTGTAACATATTTTGTTTCGTTGTTTGGTTTCTTTAATCATCACAATGTGTCTTCACAGGCAACACAGTTGGCAACCGAGTGCATTTTGGTGAGAAGGGAGAATGTGGAGAAAGATGAAAACAAAGTATACTAAGTAGTATCTACTAGAGTTCATGAGCGAAAATGTGAATGCAAGTAGTCACAGTGTGAAGATGTGCGAACAATGGAAGGAAATGCGGCCACAAAAACAATTTATGAGATTTCAACAGCGACGAATTGATGCAATCAACAAAACAGCGAAATTAACAAAATAAAAACCAAATTTGGAGCATTTAAAATTTTGTGAGCTTGCAAGATTTAGTGGATATGTTGCATGAGTGACTCGAAATTAAGTTAAATGGAATAAAATAAGAAAAAAGAAATATTTGCATTTTTGATAAATTTCTTTTCAGTTAGACGTATTATATGGATTATACAGAAAATGTAACGCTGAAAGAGTGATATTATACACATAAGTGTCGTTATTTATTTGGATTATCGGACGACTGCCCAGTTAAGGGGGATGCTTTCCTGTACTGCGATAGAGCATAACGATATCTTCGGTAACTATTTCACTGGCTGTGGACTGTAAGTCAAATTCTAATAAGGCATTATCTCTCTGACTTACATAGCATCAATTGAGTATGGTTCTATTATTACTTTGAGAGGCATTTAGAAGGAAAGAAATTCTTCAGCCATAACAGAAATTCGATTGTCCGGCTTTCCTATGACTAAAACTCACACATTTCATTAAACTTTGTTTATATAATTTCACTCGAAGGCTTTGTCCACGACTAGAATGGATTAATTGAAAATTTATGTGGTAACGAATAAATAATGTTTTTTATTTAATTTTCATTACTTCAATGTTGAATAGAAACCCGACAGCCTATTTACAGTGACATACATTCCACTAACCATAATTTACGGCGTTTTAATATTTTGCAATTTTGTTTCAAAACGAATGCCTGGTTAGGAAAAACATTCTTTAGTATTTAAATTACCTTTTTAAAGAGATGGAAACTCCGATTATTTTTATCTATATATTCATAAATATATTTCCTAAATACTTCCATTCGATTTTAAACAGATGGAAACTTTTTTCAAATTTACATTCGGTCGTATGCAAACCATACCAGACTAACTGTAATTTTGGATGTAAGGAACCTAGAGAAGAGGCACTCTGTAGATTGCTTACACTCCTAGCACTCCAAATTTTTACTACCATTTTGGTTATTGACGAGTTAACGAGTACATTTGTTTAGCTAGATCAGCGACTCATAAATATCAAATACAAGAGTTTACTGGTTTTACAGTTATCTCTCTGGGGAAATTATAGAAAAAAAAGAGTTGTTGTTAGGAACTCTAAAAGAAAATTGTATATAAGGTCGTAAAGCTGTTTATAATGTTTATATTATAATAATGTTTATTTTAAATATACTATGTCTTTTAAATTAAATTTTATATAAATCAATAACACTAGTATTCATTATACTAATATGGCAGATAATGATTGGCCAATATGATATTACCAAAAGCGGAAATACTACCATGCTTTTTGAACACATATGTAGTCTTCATCTTAAACATTACATAATCATCACGGCGTGGAAGAAAAGCAAAACAAAAGAAAAGATTTATAATAAAAATAAAAAATAACACCAAAGAAAAAATAGGTCAACACACTGAGAGTGCAAAGATGAATGTTTAAAATTTTCCAAATCAATTTTTAACGAAGAAGCGACCAATAAAAGTAAAGTAAATGGAATATGGAAGGAGTAAAAAAATTCAAAAAAAAGAGACAAGGAAAGCAAAAAAAAACGATGTAAAAGAGGCCAACTCAAGCGTGTTGCAATGCCAATTGTTTGACGTCATGAAGGTACAAAAAATATAAATTGGGTATAAAATCATGACTCACGATTAATGGAGGCAATACGGTTTTGTAATCACTGTTGTGACTTATGTTCGGACTAAATGTAAGTATGTCCACAAGTATGTTTCGAGTAAAATGCGAAATTGAGCTAAAAAACATACGAAACAGCCAAATTCATTAATGAAATCAAAATAAATGATTTTCAAAATTTACTGATGTACACGCACACACACTTTGACACACAATAATAGAATGACAACTGCTGTGAAATCAGTTAACCCAACTGTTGTTTAATATCAGGCTTGTGGATGTACAAGGGCAGTGTCAGAAGTACTGAAACTGGAATGAAAATAACGAAATAACAAAAAATCGAAAAATATTTCTTTCTGAGCTTGGATGCCTTAGTTTATTTAACTCAATATACACATCGAAATACGAAGCTCCTTTCTTTTCACTGAGCTCCTTAAGAATACTTCCCAAAGCATTATTCGAAAACCGTATTCGAGTCGATATTTCTCCGCTTGCAATTTTTTAGCGTTGCTGTTTATCAAAAAGTTTAGAAGTGAAAGCAACAACAAAGTTAGCGAGTTCAATTCAATTCAAGAGATCATGTCATTATCTGTCTCTTATATGAAAATGCAAACTTCTTTTGCTTTGATTTGAAACACTTAAGACTTGAAATAAATTTCATATATAATCATTGTTTATAGAAATTCTAATTCATGAATGGTACTCGAAATCAAAGTGTTACTAAAATGTTATTTGATGGGGGAAAGAAGCATTTCTGCACCAAATAGAGAAATGTAACATTATTGTGCACGCACAGCTGTTATAGTCTGTTTGATTCGCGATAACTGACGGGACCGTTTTTCTTAATAAATGCTATGAAAGTTTAGTTCTTTCTTTCCCCAGTGATGTCGCAATATTTGAAATCTGTCATCCCTCACAGTATATCATATACCGATATTTTATGTTTCTCAGTACCACTTTCTTGTGGATTGAACTGTTGGAAAGCAATTCTTAATTTTGGCACTGAGATCGAATATTTCTATGGTCACCCGCGTATTTACGCATGCTATTTGTTTGCATGAATAATATTAGCACAGCGGCTGAGTCGATGGGAAAATTCAACAGTTACCCCAATGACGGTATTGATTTAAATACTCCGGTCGTAGACGCTTTTCGGAATAACCAAAACATTCAATATTGGCGCTAAATAGTGGAATTAATAAAACACACACCAGTTGCATAAAGCTAGTATGGCTATGAGACCAGAAAACGCTGAATACTAAAACTAAAAGCACTTGCTTTTACTAACATTTCCGCTGGTTGGTATGGCTACGCGTGCCACAATTATTAATTTAAACCCCAAAGCAACAAAAAAAAACTCAGTTTGTCAGCGTTTATTGAATATTCCGCGTTTAACTCATTCGCCTGTTTGCCAGCTCCGTGTTTTTGTTTTTTTTTTGGTTTGCAGTTTTTACTCAATTTAGTCGCTGTGTACGTTTTGTTGAGTATGGTCAGGGCGACCTTCAACGCTTCAGTTACTCTTTTGGTTTTTTCACAAAAAATTTTGTCAATTTTAAGTTAATCATATTATGAGTGCTATAACAATAATAAAGCATACTTATTTGTTGTTCATTTTCACAACTTGACTACAATTTTTTGAATAAGTGCTCAGGTTAAATGTTAGCAGCAAACGCACAAAAGAGCTTATCAGCGATGCGCAGTAGCTGTTTGATTTCTCTTGAAGCGTTAGAGCAGAGTTGACCATCGGGTTTTCTCCACGCCGGTATTTTGACTTCGATATCATTGAACTTTTCTTGAAATTTGAAGAATGATTGATGCAAAGTGATTCATAGAATTGTGTCAAAAGCTTTGGAAGGGTTTAGGAAGATCGTAAAGAAAATGCGACTGTAGATACTCATAAATTTTTGGAAGACAGTATCAATACTGCGATTTCGGGATCCCGGAGCACTTGCAGATACTGTTATATTTTTTCGCTGTTATTTCTGTTTCTGTAAATTAATTTCTGTTAATTTTTATATTAAATAATTAGTACGGTAGAACAATGCATACGGAATAGATGACTTTGTAGTAAAACGGCATTGATATTTTTCTGAACAAGGAATTGTTTTAGAATTTCAAGAGAATCTTTATGGTATAAGCAAGCAGAGTTAATACCGTTTCCTATTAAATACAACACCATTTTAATAATATCCGTTGTTACAAATGTATTATACGAGAAATATTAAACCCCGGGTCTTTCAAGCAAATCAGTGCAATATACCAGGCAAATTAGACGGTTAGTCCTAGTTCTAGCCAATATAATTGAATTTATATGTTTTGTCAACCAAGACCAAGATCAAGACCAACCTTCAAAAAAAACAGTGTAACAATTTCGGTATGTTTTTGGATGAATGGGAAATGAGATATGGCATTTGGGTAACGTAAGTTTTGTGTTGTAGATTTATCGTTCATAAATATTTGGGAAAGCGGAAGCTCTATACAAAGTGGATATCGAGTGAACTTACATATATTCCAACAAGATAAATATAGAAGCGTTAATGGAACTTTTGGAGAACGAAATCATGGTAAAAAGGTAAAGTAGTGTAACCCCATTTAAAAAAGGAGAAAGTGCTGTTTCATCAAGTCAATGCACCGTGTCACGAATCAATGAAAACGATGAAACGTGATTGAATTGTGCGTCGAAAAGCTTTCACATCCACCGTACTCTCCGGATCTGGACATTACTTCTGCTTTAAGACCTCAAGAAAATGCTCACTGGTAAGAAATTTAGCGACAATGAAAGCAAAAGGCTAAGACTGGTCTAATTTTAAGTAAAAGGCCAATAGTACTACAAAAATGGTTCCGTAAAGTTGAAAGATCGTTATTGTTACAACATGTTGAATAATAAAATCGGTAAGGTCATGGGATAATAGAAATCGCCTCCTCTTTTCGCAAAATTTGTTCGAAAATGGGCGTGTTAAACTTAAAGATGTAGCGGAGATCTCCAGAACCCCTTATGGATATTTTCAAAATACCTCGCCTGGTAGTTTGGGTACGCAGTTCGTTATTGTTAGAGCAGCAAACGTCCTGAGTTTTTTGCGAGAAGAATCGGACAGATGCAAATGTCATCACTAAATCACATATTCGCTATAAAATTCAATAAAAAAAATTCACCAAAGGATCTAAAATCCTTTCTGTCCGAAGGCTCTAGCAAGTCTATGGAAAGTCAGAATATTAGTTGGCATGCTTGTGATAAAAGACTAACCTTATCTGTTTCAAAATAATACGTTGATATTATAGTATCTCGATATCACGTTGAGGAAGCTGGATTATGCTACAGCTTGTTGTTCGCTTATTAGTTGACTTGAGCAAGTAATTGACATTCATTCATTATATTGCTACACTTTTTACCAAATATCTCTGCTATATTGGGGATCCAGAGTTTGTCCAAATCACTTTAATTTAACTATGAATATATACAATTCAATATTCCCTAGAATCATTTGCTGAATCAAGCTCTGGGTAATATATGCACCAACTATTGGGTGAGTTTGGTGTTTTCTGTAAATTGGATGGAAAATATTCATTATTTTATGTTATGAAAATATGAAATGCATTTCATCTAATAAGCAACATAGTTTAATATCAAATAAATCATTTGCATGCATGTCACATTGAAATCAGCAATTTAAACGACCTTCACTCCAATGAAATGGATATGTAAACAGACAATAACTAGAAAAGGAACTGGTAAATAACGCCACGCCAAATGGGCTACCAACCTGTTACACAGGCGTCATGTATTAAAATGCAAAGCACACTGCAAACTCGGTTGTACAACCCAAAATAATTCAATTTGCAATCAATCAAAGCGAAATGAGTCACTTTTAAAAAGGAGTATGTGCATACTTATATGTGTGTTTAGTTAACCGTTTACAAACGCATGAGCTTTGATTTACAGCAGCTGTTCGAGTTATTAACAGCGGTCGTACTTGTCGAATTGAGTTTCGATTAATTTTTTTAGCAATAGAAATAAGGAATGACCTCGAAGATATATGTACGTATCAAGAAAAGGCAATTCTGGATATTACCTGGACGTAATCACCTTATTTACATTTCCAAGACTTCTATCCGTAGCTACGATTGAAAAAATAAATTTTATAAAGATGGAAAATCTAAACAGCAAGTTGGGTATCACTCTTGGACTGCTATAGCTAGTTCTTTATGAAGAACCAACTCCTATAAATAGTTTTCACATATCGACAAAGAGTCTTGAATCCATTACATATCTGCTTAGGTGTTTTATTTCTATTCCTGCTAGCTCACCTGGATGTCTGAAGATGTGAGATCTGAGGTGTATTAACCTTAATACCGCAATACCGCGACAATTAAAAACGATGTCTCTGCGTCGTCCAAGCAACGTCTGAAACTGTCATTAGTTTCAGCTCTCATGTCAGAACTCACAATATTATTGCAATTGGCGATGGTATCTGTGTACTAAAAACTCAAATCCAGTCAATTCTGTTATATATATACATGTAAATAAAATATATTATTTTCAATTTCTGTCGAAAAATTAGTCTGTAAATTGGAGATATGATGGTATGATTAAGCGAGTTTTGACTGTGGAGCGTTACGCATGCGCAGTTGTACCAAACATATACTCGCATATATTACAGTTTTACATTTTACCAATTCGGATTTGCATTAGTGCATGGTACTGAGCGGTGGAATAAGTATTTGGTGATACAAATAGTTGATGGAGTTGCGTATATTTTCATAAATGAATTGCCTGTAGTTGGCTGACTGAAAAAGCGTGTAGTTTTTGGCTTTAATTTTGTATGTTTTCATACATATTTATATATGTGTGTGTGTACATTTAAATAAAATCAAGCGAATAGACAAGTGGCAAAAATCCCTCAAAATCACTACACTAACGCTGAATCAATGCTTGGCTTACTTGCATTTGGTATAGTTGGGGAAATCCCCATGGTTGCAAAACAGAAATGGCAGACGGCTGTCTCACTGCCGGTCTAATATTTCAGTTGGCCAAGAATGAGCTGAAGCATGAAACTTTTGTCTCAAGCAAACAAAGCTTCAGAGCCGATTAATGCAGGCGAAGTGACTGAGCGAACGAGCCCATTGCTTTATTTCTTATTATTTTTTAGCATCTGTTGTTGCAATTATGTTGGTGTTATGTGTGCGTGTGTAGCTCAGTGAGTGGTTGCTTGGTGATTTCGGGATTTTCCCAAATTTTGTGGCGTTGCATATACGTTGCATTGGTTTTTGCATCGTTCGCTTCCTGCTTAGTTCGGCATTTTGTGTGTATTTCATGCAATTTCTGGGTTTTCCGTGCAGTTATGTGCTGTAATCTATTATTGCCACTCTTGCAGCATTAGTTTGCTTGTAATTAGTTAAATTTTGCTACAAATCGCTAACGTACATTTATTCCTCCGTTCCATTTAGTGTTGCATCGCGGTGCAAATTGTGAGATTTGTTTTAATTTTTAAATTTATCGCATTTTCCTTATAAAAAAATCGAGTTTTAGCTCGGATATCCACATTGGGGCATATTGATGGCACGCTTGCTAGGGCAAAAGTAATGGTCAATGTTACAACATTTGCCCCAGTCGCTACCTTTCAAATGGTCGTAGTGTGGGCGTTTGACTTAAATGCCAATTCTGTTAAGTGGTTGAATGTGGTAACTATAAAGTAAACATGCGATGAAATAACATTAAAAATTCGTTAAAGCAACATGCAACCTCGATTTGTTACAGATTTGCTAAATTATTTGACCGTATATACATGTCGTTGACATTATTCGCAAAGACGTTAGCAAAAAAATTTGGTTTAATTTTTTGGTTCAGTGAGGTTAACTGCACTACAAGGTGTATTCCCATGACTTTCAATTAATACCGTGGGTGTTTAGCCAATACCCAGTGTTTTAGAGTACACAAAGAGATAATGGCCCCTATTATGAATATTATTCGGCATTCGATCTTCGCTCTCAATCAAATATCGGAAAGTAAGGAAGGTTTAATTTTGAGCGGAACCGAGCATAAGGTCCTCTCACAATAAAAGAATATATGTGAATAAAAAGTAATAAATGTTTCTAGGTAACAAAAGATAGATAAGGTAGATATTTTTCTACATACAATATATAAAATGTAGTCATCTTATTAAGATTGAAATAATTACTGCAAAATTAACGGACGAAAGGAACATTGTAAATTTGTAACAAGTAGGATGGATAATTCAAGTTGCAGACCAATTTAATATGTTGGTAACTAATTACCTCATGCCTATATAACAGGCATTTATATTCGTTAATATATAGTTTAGGTTAGTTTGTATAGTTTAGGTACATTGTAAATACAAATGATCTAAGCAGGGGAAAATGTAGAACGTTCAATCGGTTTCTAATTTTAACGATACAAAGAAGGCATTGAAACTGAGAGATTTTTAGCAAATATTTTGGTCATAGTTAGATATGATATTCGATTGAACCGCTCTATTGGAACATTCTGAGATAACCATATAGCTCTATTATACTCAAATATTCATGAACGATATGTCCAACACATTCCCTTTATATCTTTATAGTGTCAACTTGTACTTGTCATCAATACCTTACGGTCTTATAAAATCATTTAATAGATTTTCTGATGTTGTCATCCACAACTCTCTGGTTTGGACGTGAACTTTCTTTACATAATTTTATCTACATACCAAAACTTGCATCTTAGCCCATCTAAAACTTCTGTCGTACTTTGGGTCCCTTAACCGGTTGCAATGCAACTACACATCGAAATGACGCAAGGTAAGCTTTTTCCGTATTCGAATTCGGACCACAACCACCACGATGCTCTCCAGAGGGTTATACCGCATGAGCAGGTTGGAGCGAACTCCAACAGCTCCTACTTCCCGTGGTACCACAATTAAGTCTCCGGTCAGAGCTCGTAGCCGAAAATTCTACCAGTTAAATTAACATACAGCTCCCGACTGTTGACCAGGGATTTGGCCCCATTCGCACATTCTACACACACACCATTCACACAAGAAAGTTACGCCGATTTCTAGCTAACTGCCGTCGCAGTCTAAACAAAAATGCATTCAAAGGCACATATCCCATAAGTACAAAACTTATTATCTGCGGCATTCTGAGGATCGGTGCCGAAAATGGTTGAAATCGGACCAAGAATTACCCCAACGCTTTTATACCCAAATATTATCAGGTCTTTGATTCCTAGGAATCGCAAGAGTATATAATATTCGACTGGTCCTGAACTTCGCCTGTCCCGACTTGTCTAAGATTTCATTATTTAAGTTTCAAGCTTCAGAGCCACGAAATCACCTTTCAAAAGTCATTTTCGCCTACTGACTCATACCTTCCCGATGACATATCATATGAAACTCTATTCTCATATGATATGTAGGTAGGCGGAGGGGATTAGCAGTAGTCCTAAAAACGTTCTTATTCAATTTAAAGATAGGTTGAAGATGCTTGATGAGGGGTCAAATACGGAAAACAGGTTTGTTATCATTTTCAAGTTATAGAGGTTGACAGCTACTTTTTTGATATCTGTGATTTAGGTGATTTAGTATAACGAATTTTTATTCATCCACCCCTCAAACACCTAAATTTACATTGTTAAAATGTTCCACGGCAACTTAAACGGATTTTCAAAGAAAAGAAAGAAAATTTCAAGATGCATACATCGTCAATTGGTCACTAATATCAAAGGTACTTATTTATACAATCAGCAGGCCACAATTTTGGAGTAACACACTACATGGCCTGGCTGAGACATCATCACAAACGAAAAATCTCCTTCTTTTTCTTAGAGTACTTCTGTAACATTGTTTCCGTGATAAGCGTTACGGAAAATCTGTCCCAGCATATTAAAAAATCAAGTATTGGTTTGCTGAATTTCGTCGTAACCTTAACTGTACAAATGATGCACCGGTTGGGGAAGGCCGCAAGGGTATAAATACTGTAAACATGGCGAAAATTCTTGAAATTGTGTTGAGTGACCGCAAAATGAAATTAAGTGACGCGTTGGATGCCGCGATGCTCTTTCATCAAGACACAGACACGACCGATATATTGAAAGAATTATGTTATGAACTGATCGATCAACCACCATATTCGCCAGATTTTCTCCCCAGCGCATATTTCGTCTTAACCTCGAAGCTTCACACAATCGAACCGGTATCGAAATGTTGGAGAACCGTTACAACAAATGCATTACTTTAGAAGGAGATTATGTGGAAGAATTAATCCATGCTTTCACTCAAAAATAACGTGGTTGGATTGTTAGGCTAAAGACTTTTCAGCCTATTATAGACAGTTAATTAGTTTATGGCGCTAAAATGGCATGAGTGGCAGTCTAAATATGGTTAAAAGAAATTTTTCGTTGGCAAAAGAAAATCGTTCGCTTATTGAACAACTGTTACCTTTAAATGAAATAAAACTAAGCTCCCGATAAATTTTAATGAAACAGAAAGAGGTTCCTCGAGACAATTTTATATTCTATAAATTGGTTGAATTTTTTATTTATTTCCATATCCAAATCAAAAACGTGAACGCCCAGCCTAGATGACTACACATTAAATTTGAATAAAAAGAAGAAGAAGAAGAGAAAGAAATAGTTCAATTTTAATTTAATACTCATTCCAATTTTATGAGAACGCTGTGCTACGCAGTACTGTTAACGAATACATATAAGACTATATACTATACAAATGTACATACATATATATTCCTTTCTGAGCGAAGATTTTTCAACTTCAGTAGAAGCGACTGGTTAGAACAACAAGGTAAATGATAATGACACCCGCTGCGTCATTAAAGGTCATTTTCGGAAAAGCTTTTCTCGTATTAAAGTGTATTGTGATACCGCCTGCATGTATGTATTCATATATATATATACTCTTATACATACATATACATACATATGCGGATACTTGAATTTTGTAAACACTGCTTATATTTGAGTGTATCATTTTTCACATTGCAACCAATATATGTACATATATCTTCACATAATTTGTATGTGTATCATTTGTTATATTCAACTATTAAGGCATTATTTGATGCTAAATATTATCAGTTGGGTGCATGACCGATCATATCTGTTGTTTTGTGGTATGCACATCGACTTTAATGAACAAATGGAAAATCCTAAGGGGAGATATATACTTGGCAGAAAAAGTCAGCGTACGCGCTTATGTCTTATTTTCTTTTGTTAAAAAATAACTTATATATTTAAAATTTCAGAGCAAAATCACCTTATGTGCTTTATTGCAAGTCTATTGCATAATCTGATAGCATTTAAATCAATTAAAATCAGGCAACATTGTTTTATAGATAAATACAAAGAATACTCATTTGGCAGCGCAGAAAGAAAAAAATCAGCAATTATAAAAAATTTTTGTTTTATTCAGTTTGTTATTAATATTATAATATGCAATGTCGGCGAAAGGAAAAGAAATAAGCCCCTCTGAAAAGAAAATTATGATTAAACTCTTCGAATAAGGAAAAAAATACCGTGAAATCGGTCGAATTGTTGGTAGAACACATTCTTCTATACAAAGAGTGATTATTAAGATGACCCTCTGCACTGACGCCGTCATGTCGTACGCAAGTAGCCATTCATATCGCTAGTCAATAGACAAAAGCGTGTTGCTTTCGCGAAAGACCACTTAAATAAACCCCGAGAGTTGTGGCAGAAGGTTATTTTTTCCGATGAGAGCAAGTTTTGCGTCTTTGGAATCAAGGGGCGTAAGATTGTGTGGCGAAAAACAGGAACGACTCTCGATAAAGAACACTTGTGCCTACTGTGAAGCATGGAGGTGGTGGAGCAATGGTGTTGGGTATGGTATGGGGGTGCATGGCTAGTAATGGTATGGACCGAAAGGATTTTATAGAGTCCATCATGGACAAATATACATACCTTAATGTCTTGAAAAGAAATTTGAAGCAAAGCGCGTATGAATTGGGTCTAGGAAGTGACTACTATTTTCAAGAAGATAACGACCCGAAGCATACAGTAGACATAGTTAAGCTTTGGTTACTCTATAATGTTCCCAAGCAGCTTCGAACACCACCACAATCGCCACATTTTAATTCTATACAGCACCTATGGGATTCACTTGAACGAAAAATACGCCAACGCACAATTACCTCAAATGCTATGCACAAGTATGTGTTGCAGGAGGAATTTGCTCAAATCCCTTCAACAGAAATCACTAAGCTTGTTGATTCCATGCCAAAACGCCCAGCGGAAGTTTTAAAACGATGGGGATGTCCGACTTCCTATTAAATTTTAAGCGGAATTTGGCAGAAGAATATCTTTGTTCGACTTAAGTACCTTGTACGCAGACTTTTCCTGCCCAGTGTGTATAACATATAATTATTTAAATTTTTTTTATTTTCTTAACCCTAAGGAAGGTGGAGAATATGTTCTAATACATCCTAATTTGGATAAAAATAGTAAATTGATGAATGCTCTCAGAGTTCGGTAAAACCATTTGTGATTTGAAGCTTGACCAATCAGCTTTATCGAGGCAAAGTCATTTATTTGCCAAGGTATTAAAATGATGAACATATACCTGACTTGGGGGTCTATTAACGATAGTAAAATACTTACTAGGACCCTAAGTTTGGCAAAATTTATAATTTAAAAGGATTCATGAAACCATATGTTCATATGTTTCTGAATCCGGCGATCGAGGTATTGTCTCGAATCTTCTTCAGCCTATTCCAGTTTCACTGTTTGTTGTTACCGAGTACCGAAAGTCCGCAGTGGACTTCATCTCTAAATTGCCTACTCAGTCCAAGGTACTAATTGCTGGCGAGCGTGATTCTTCATTTGGTTCTGGAAAGTGCTTCACCAATCTGTATATTATACATTAAATTATTGATTAAACTAAATTGAAATACGGCAGCACTTCATTTTAATGTTACTACACATAAGTGTATGTTCTATTGAAGTTTATAAACTCTCCAATATCCAATTTCTCTTCAATTTAATATATGTTAAGTGATGTTTCGGAAAACACCTTACCAGCATAGTTCCTTGTTTTGTTCCGAGTAGTCAAGGAAATTACCACAATTTAATGCAATCATAGCAATCCATTTGACTTTTGTATTTTTATAACAGCAATTTGGATAATTCGTCTAACAAGCGTAAAGTGGATTAGATTCCAACTGTTCGACGCTTTGATTATCAACATTCATGGTGGCAGTCTCCAGATGAATTGGTCATGCAAATTTGTGCATCGGGACTGTAAGTAGCCATATTCAAATAAATATTAAGGTGATCCAACATTTAGACTAATCTTAACCAGGCTTAAAGTGGGCACTCAGATAATCGAAGGTTTTTTATTCAAGCGGATTAATATTTGATTTCCATGCTGATAATTTATATGTTAACATATTTTTATATCTGTATAACTAATTTTGGTAGATATGTGTAATTTAGGCTTATTGAAGTACGGGCGATAGATACCAACCAAGTATTAGAAAATATTTTGCTGTTTAAATTTTTTCTATACCAAAGAGCCAAATTCAGTCAGATTGGATTCTGGCGCACTTGAAGATCTTTTCCTAATTGTTTAGAAGCAAATCATGTGCAGAGAAAACACTTTAATTCATCATAATCTCCCCCGTTTGCCCTATTCTTGGCCGAATCAGCTTTACCCAACATTATAAGTCTAACCTGTATTGTTACCTGGTCGTCTAAAAGAATAATTGGGACTTTTTATAATTCCGTCGATCTATGCCTGAAGGAGAGTTACAGTTTTCGTCGAATATCTTCACCTGCTTATAATTTGACTTATGTAAATATGAATATGTGAATATCAGCGACGATGTTGAAACTGACTGAGTCTCGTGTCTAATCTTCTCTTCTTAGGGGCAAAAAGTTTGACCTCGTACTATAACAAGATTTTTGCTTTTGCATTATATATTCAGCATAATCCGATTTCTTCAATTAGATTGAGTACGACGGCGTGCTCAAAGTGATCGCCAGTGGAATCATAATTCCCACAGTTTGTTCCAGACGTTTGCTACACATTTTTTCTGCTCATCGTATTGGAAGTATATAAGTATATACAAGTGTTATATTATATAAGTATATAAAATTTTTAAATTATATTTTAAAATAGTCTAATTATTTTTATAATTTTTTATATTGTGAAACAAATGTAGTAAGGTGCCACCCTAATGCAGTGTTAGTATATTAACAAAATTAATATATATAAATTACTTGAAAGTATGATGAAATCTTAAATGAATAAAGCTGTATATATACATACGTATTCATAAATATATATACTTATATATCTCATTTACGTAGACATAACAACAGTGTTTGTAGAGACGCCGTAATAGTTAAATTATTGGAGTAAATTGTCGGCACAGCATGCAAAGATTCAACAAATAGGTATTACATTGCAAAAACAAAAAATGTGCATGGAATGTTTTAAACAGCAAATATGTTTGTACACAGAATTTAATCTCTAAATATTGTTTTGAAACTTTTCCCAAATTTTTTTATAGAGAAACGTCAAGCCGACGGGTATACTCGTACTTCTTAAATTACATTAGAATTGCAAAACATCGATCAGAGGCAACTTAAAAATCGTGGATTATATAGAATGTCTTAAATGAGAATTATTCCTAAAGAAAAGTATATTTTTTTGTCAAAAAAAAAGCGAAATAATGTTCACCTTTTGTTTAGTTTCTCTAAAATTGCGTTTTTAGGCATAAAAAGATAGGTGTAGTGGCGATAAAGAGAAGGATGACTTAGTCGGAATATACTATAATTAATATTATAAGGGCAAGCGTAGGGCGACGAATTACGCATCCTCTGAAACATTTGAAGGCATTTTCTCTTATTTCGCGACGAAAAGAAGTTGTAGGATTTCCAAATAAGGGAACAAATTTCATACATTGACCCAATTTGAAGATTCAAAATTTAAGTGGTAAAACAATAAGCTTATTGCACTCCCTAATGGGTACCAACTTAACACCACCTATATGGTGATGGCAAACCTTTCCCCTTTGCTACCCACACTGTGGCAACTTCAAATACGGAGAGTTTTGAAGAATTATTCTCTTTAGAGAATTTCTTTTCTCTTTTCTCTTTCTCTTTTTCTATCAATGATTATACCGAGATACTAAGTGGAGATGAAAATAGCTCTTTCTAGATTCCGGGATAAGCTATGAGGGACCTTTTCTGAGAAGTTTGCATAGTGGACAATTTTGAAACTCTCTGTGTCAAGGAGCTGGGGTAGTTTGTTTACCAAAGTAACTCAAGAACTCCAGGCAGAATATCTTCTTGGAGGGCGATGCAGATGAGCTGATCTAGTACGCCCTCTGTTGTATACGCCTCATCTGTCCATATATGACTTAATAAAAAATACGAACTTTAATGTCAATAAAAAGCTCATAGGGTGAATTTACGTTTGTCCATTTGTCCAGAAAGAAATTAATAGTTTTGGAAGGAGTCTGGTTTTGCTCAGATTGTTGCAATTCTTGCCAATCCATTTCAGCTGAAACATGTCAGACTGTCTCGCTTCCTGCTCGTTAACAGCATTATAACACTTCGTGTACTTTTGAATAGTACCGCTAAGAGTATGATGGTGGTACGATACCGTCGATTTGTGATACCATTATCTCAACTTTTCGTAAAATATCCTTCACTACATTTCAGTCATTTCTTTATCATACGCTTTAAGTTATAAAACAACTTAACAAACAACAAAATAAACAGTTTGTTTACTGTTATTATTTACATATTAATAGCAAATCTTTCCAATGCTGACTTGAAATATACTTCAGAACGTGACTGTTTGCCGAATTGTGGTGTGAACTTTTAGGCGCGAATTTTACGCATCAAATATACTTCTGTAACAAAAGTTTACAAAATAAGTTTCCTCCATCACGACTACACACATACATGTATATATGTAGTGTGTAAATTGGCATAAGTAAATCAACAAGTTGAAGTTGGCCAAAAATAACTGGGGTAAACAAAAACAGGTAACCTACTTTTGCTGTATATTTTGCGGCGCAATTTTTGCAAATCACATACCACACACACTCCTATGCTTATTTTTTTGTCAATACTACCGGGAAGTAGTTCAAAAGTTTTGTTTATGTTTAATAGAAAATAGGTAAATATTTGCCTTGTGAAAAACTTTTTCATCGATTTTTGCATTTCCCTATGGCCGAAACCACAAAGGCTGGTCTGCATGAAACACACACACATGCATATATATATATATATGCGTTTATCATTTATTAAACTCTGCCATATGTAAATGAGCGTTGAAGAATAATTTCCATTGATAGTTGCATCCTATTCTGACGCACTGACCGAAAGCGCGCCAATAGCTCTGAGAATCTTGTAAGAAACTGTCAATCCTACGCATATTGAACACACAAACACACACACATGTATCAATCTATCTTCCCACGACGGAAAATGCTCACTCTTTTATTCACCAGCAAATTGCTTGTGCGAGTTTTTGTCTTGCTTCCTCTGAATGGACTACAATTCATACAAATATATAAAGCCTAAACAAATAATATTGTTACTTCATTTCAAAGTGATGATGAACACAGAATTGTTTCTTATGACGAAATAAACAAGTGGGCTCACTGGTCTTACACCCTCAACGAGAGCGAGTGGGGAGACTGAGCTAACCTGAAACCAATTTTAATTGCCTGCGTACTTTTCCATTACATTCTACTGGCCTTACTGCTTTAAGTTGCCTCCAAGATGAATGAAGGACGCATAACCAGCGCTGTGAACATTTGAAGATTTTCGCTGCACGATTTGAACTTCGGTTTTACTCGCATTTTGTCGCAAACAAAGATATTTCTCCGCACACTTTTCATATTTTAACTACAGGTTAAGTAATGTGTGTTGCTTATTCACTTCATTTCTCATCATTTTCTTTCTATCTCTTTTCTTGTCTTTAGTTATTTTATGCTGTAATAACGGTTTCCTGGTTACACTAACGGCTTCCTGTTTAAAAACCCCCTTTCGGTTGACATACAGTTTGTCTTCGTTTGCAAGGACCTTGAATTGTGCTGCTGACGTTGAATGCTGTGCTTTGCATGGTCCCATATAAGCCAAAACTATTGTACTGTTAGTGGAGATGAATTCGCAATTCTTAGCAGATAAATCGCCATTGTTTGTTAGATTTTATTGCATTTAGTGAAAATGCTTGTGCATTGGTTTCTTTCAGCTGTCAATCGCAAGCGGTTGGGATTGTTGAAGTTATATATTTGTTGTCGGGTTGGCGGTGGTTTAAAAATTGAGAGCTTAATATCGATTTAAAAATGTTCAAAAAAAAGGAACAGCTACTTAGTATCAATTTTGCAAACTCATTTACTCAACTCAGTTATCAAAAATTTTTTTGCAATTATGGGCTTCACAACACAGAATAATTCAATGGAATTCAACGGATTTCTAGTTTTTTCTTACGGATTTTATCACAACTCTAATATAATCTGTAAAATATCTTCCAATGTGATAAACTTATATTTATACTCTCGCAACATGTTGCTACAGAGTATATTAGTTTTGTTCACCTAACGGTTGTTTGTAACACCTATAACTAAACGAGTTAGATATAGACTTATATATATATAAATGATCAGGATGAAAAGACGAGTTGAAATCCGAGTGACTGTCTGTCCTTCCGTCCGTCCGTGCAAGCGATAACTTGAGTAAAAATTAAGATATTTTGATGAAACTTGGTATACGTGTTCTTTGTCATCGTAAGACGGTTGGTATTGCAGATGGGCGTAATTAGGCATCTGCCAGCATTCTTATATCACAGTGTGAAAATGGATAAAATCGGATAAAACTCACGCCTACTTCTCATATAACACAATTTTAAGTCTCATTTGATTCTTTCACTTTAAAGTAGATAAATCGAGCAGCAATTAAGATATGAAAATCGAACTCATGTCACTCATGTCACGCAATCGATTCCATGATAATAGTGTACTCTGGTATCAAAAATGATGAAAATCGGGTAAATACTACCCCTAGCCCTAATATACCTAATATACGGATTTTCAACCTTTCGGTAGACTTTATACCATATATTTCGGTAAATTTGTAAAATAATGAAAAATAAATGAAATTCGAGCATTATCTTTCCATGATAATAATGTGCTTTTGTGTCAAAATTGGGGAAAGTCGGGTAAATACTTCGCAGAGTCTCCGTATACCTAATATAAGGGTTTTCAATCGCCGGGTAGGCTTTATACCATATATTTTTAGTAGTATTACTTGTTAACATAGTCGTTGTTGATAAGTTAGCAATATTTGCTAAAGTCTTTCAAATATAATTTTCGACCCGCAGCGATTTGAAATTGACTTTGAATTTGAATTTTATCGTTTTCGCTATTTGAATCTGTTCTTTCTGCATGCAAGAAATGTTTTTCTGAACATTCTTAGCTTCAGTTTTGAACTGTACTCCAGATGGATGAGATCCAAATCATAATTCATGTAAAATATGTGGTCCAATTAAAATTGCGATGTTTTAGGACAAAACCTGAATAACATTGGGGTATTCCATGGAATGTCTGCTGGAAATTACTTTTATCACTGCTCTCAAACAGTTACAACATTGAGTATTTTCATATTATTTCATACTGGCATATATTTCGAAAAATTTATCTATGTTGAAAGCGAAAATCGAAAATAAGACGTCAGTTGATTAGACATCATTATCATCATTAAAACTCGAGAAATGATTACGGATTATTGTGACTGGTTGCATATTAAATAAACAGTAGAGGTTTGTCCGCAATTCCTTTCATTGTTGCAGTTGCTTGGCTTTATTATGTAACCAGTGACATGCTTCTTACATATTCCTACAAAATAATAGCATTCAATGTGAAGGACAAGCAATGCTATTATCCTTTGGGTATGTATGTGTATCAGTTATTGCATTACCAATGTGGCTAGTAACAGCACAATCATGATAACAGTATTTCTTCGTATTTACAAATGCATCAAAATGACGTTTCCTATTGATTTCAAAGTGTGGAATGCTACGAGGGCGGGTCAATAAGTCCGTGACTTTTTGAATTTCTGACCTCTTTACTGAAAAAACAACACTACTCCCGTCAACAGGCATCTGTCAGTTAGTTTGTGTTTGACAGCTATCTTTATCAGACTACCCACTAGTTTGAGGAGAAAATGGAAAAAAGTGAATTTCGTGTGCTTATTAAGCATTATTTTTTGCGAAAAAAACCATTACCGAGACCAAGGCTAAGCTTGATAACTCTGCACCATCGATATCTATGGTAAAAAAGTGGTTTACTGAATTTCGTTGTGGCCGTACAAGCACTGAAGATGCCGAACGTCCTGGACGCCCAGTTGAGGTCTCTACACCCGAAACAATCGAAAAAATTCACGATATGGTGTTGGCCGACCGAAGATTGAAAGTGCGAGAGATTGTGGAAGCCGTAGGGATCTCGCATGGCTCAGTGGTTTCAATTTTGAATGATCACTTGGGCATGAGAAAGCTTTCCGCAAGATGGGTGCCGCGTTTGCTCACAGTCGACCACAAACGCAATCGTGTAACAACTTCACAGGAATGTTTGGCGTTGTTTAATCGCAATATGGAGGAGTTTTTGCGCCTTTTTGTAACCGTGGACGAAACATGGATCCATCACAGCACACCAGAGACCAAACAACAGTCAAAACAGTGGGTTTCTAAGGGTGAATCGGCGCCAAAGAAGGCCAAGGTGGGTTTGTCAGCCAATAAAGTTATGGCGACTGTTTTTTGGGATGCACACGGGATAATCCACATTGACTACCTTCAAAAGGGAAGAACAATCATTGGAGAATATTATGCCAACTTATTGGACCGATTTAATGACGATTTGAAGAAAAACCGCCCTCATTTGGCCAAGAAAAAAGTTCTTTTCCACCAAGACAATGCAAGGGTGCACACATGTGCAGTTGCCATGGCAAAAATCCATGAATTGGGCTATGAATTGCTCCCTCATCCGCCCTATTCTCCAGATTTGGCTCCGAGTGACTACTTCTTGTTCCCAAACCTGAAGAAATGGCTTGGTGGAAAAAGATTTGTCTCCAATGATGAAGTCATCTCGCAAACAAAGGCCTATTTTGAGGACCTCGGCAAAACATATTTTTTGGAAGGGATAAAAAAATTGGAGAAGCGTTGGACAAAGTGTATAGAGCTCAAGGGAGACTATGTTGAAAAATAAAATAATTTATTTATCAAAAAATCTGCGTTTTATTCCAAAAGTCACGTACTTATTGACCCGCCCTCGTATGTTTTATTTATCTACATAAATGTCGAGATACACACAGTTCAGAAATTTATGAATTTAGTGCAATGAAATAATGGGCACCCATTGACCAGGTGATTGTATAAGGCAGTGACTTTAATTTTGTTTGAAAAATTTGAAATGGTGCATACTAAATTTTTCACTCTGAATAATATGAGGTTCGAGTATAGATAAATAAGAAATAAGCCAAAAGCCATAAGTGAACTTTAAGTGGTTCTGGGCTTGATATTTTTCGATCAAAACTGACAACGACTTAAAAACAATACACTTCTATATTCAAACAGCATGAAAAAAGGTTCCGATACTGAAATGTCACAAAATTTGTTACGTTTCAGTGACGTAGTTTCAAACGGTGTACTATTACTATTTATATATACTATTACTATACATACTTTCTTTGGTCGAGAACTTAAGCAAAAATGTTAAAAATTAGTTAACAATAAACCGCAGTTTGGTATTAAGTAAAAAAAAAGTAGGAAGTCCATCATAATCAAGAAAAGTTGTAAATAAATTTTCATCTAAGTATTTATTAGTATATCGCCATTGACTTCATCTCTATAAAAGGATTTTCATGTCATATGATAAGATTCGAAATTTTTCGGTGCACTCACAGGTCCAGGTTAGAAATGCAAGAAAAGTTGAACTTGATTATGTTGCCTTTTTTCCACATATTCCTATTCTTCGATACCTTGACCTATATGTTAGATATAGCGTATACTTTTATAAAAATATTTTTAACTTCCCATAAAGTTTAAACAATTTCTTCACATAATTTAAAGAGGTCAATGGGGAAATGCCTGTTTGTTGATAAAAATTATTTGTGTTTTTCACACCGAATTTATCTGAATATTTTTCCACTCGTCGTCTCTAAGAAAACTTTGCAACATTTCGCCTTCTGCTCCACTTTTTCCAACTGAAAATATTCAATGTCATAGGATCAGAATTGTTTTTTCGATAATAATACCGTTTAAGCCACTTTTTATACTCTCGCAACATGTTGCAACAGAGTATATCAGTTTTGTTCACCTAACGGTTGTCCATCCGTCCGTGCAAGCGAAGACTTGAGTAAAAATTAAGATATCTTGATGAAACTTGGTACACGTGTTTTTTGTCACCATAAGAAGGTTGGTATTGCAGATGGGCGTTATCGGACATCTGCCAAGCCCACAAAATTCCATTAATCGTAAACCAACGAAGTGCTAAAACTAAGCAACAAATAAAGATAAAAACGTGTTATTTGGTATGCAGGATCCCAGTTGGGTGCGGCGTCTGTGGGTAAACAATTTTTTGTTAAAGTTGGTATGGCCCCGCCCCCAATAAGTTTAATGTACATATCTCACAAACCGTTAAAGCTATAACATTCAAACTTACTCGAAATAAGTTTTCTATTGTAGAATGTCCTCATATACTGGGAAAATAAGTGATATTGGACGATTACCACACCCACCTCCCACACAAAGGTTATATTGAAAATTACTAAAAGTACGTTAACTCGCTGAATGAACACTTCACATTAAATCTTGCAGCGAATATGATACGGAAGGGTTTCATAGGAAACCGTGTAAAGTTTTGGTGATGGGCGTGGCACCGCTCACTTTTAGGTGAAATCCCATATCTCAAGAAAGCGATAACCGATTTCAACAAAATTTCGTATGTGACATTATACGTGCATTCTTATGTCACTTTGTGAAAATGGGTGAAATTTGATAACAACGCCTACTTTTCATATAACACAATTTTAAATTTAATCTGATGTATATAAATTAAGCTGCAATTAGGATATGGGAATGAAACTTTGTACAGCAAGTGCTTTCAAGAGATGCCCTCACATGCATAAAAATGGTCGAAATCGGCATATAACTTTTCAAGTCCTCATGTATTCAATATAAGGACCACAGTGCCTATAGCTGACTTTATATCGAAAATATCGGTAAATCCGTAAAATACCGTAATGAAATTCGAGGATTATCTTTCCATGATATGTATCGTGCTCTTATGTAAAAAATCGGGTAAATATTTCCCCTAACCGCCATATACCTGACATAAGAATTTCAAACATCCGGTTAGCTTTATACGGCATACATTGGCCAGTATGTGAGATATTTTAGCAAAATTAAGTGAAATTATAATATTGGATATACTAAAGATTAATGCCGAAAATGTGCGACATCGGTAAGTGAATTACACCAGGTCTCATTTACTGCATATAATGATTTTTATTCTAGTAAAATTTACGCCGAATATGTCGGTTAATGTGTAAGATATATCCATAAAATTGTGTGGATTCGTATTCTCGAGTATACTTGAGTAATGCCAAAAGTTACTACAATCAGTCCAGACCTTCTGCTACTCCCAAAATACCCAACGTAATGATTTTCGACCTTCCAGCTGACTTTAAATCGTTTATTTTGGACAATATGTGTGATATTTCAATGAAATTAAGTGTACGTGTTTTCTTAAACAGAATGTGGCTTGGCGTTGAATATGAATATTTGACCTTTCCTAATATACTCAGTATATTAAGTTCAGTCGTTTTGGTCAAGTTTATATCACTTATATCATCTGTTAATATATCATTTGTTAATTGGATTGATTTTTATATAAATATTCCGGACACGAAGCAAAATGTAGTAATGAAAGTAAGTGAATAACATAAGTTAAAGGGATACCAAATGTTATAATAATCCAAATACAATTTCGTGTAATAATGAATTTTGAATTTTTACGCAATATTTTTTAATGTCATATAAAGTTATATCAGCAACTGAAAATATGCCCCTGGCTTTGAGCTTTACATATTGCGAGAGTATGAAATGTTCGTTTACACCAGAATTTAACCTTAACCTGCTTAGTATAATATTTAAAAATAAATTATTTTGTTGCAGAGCCCCCAGCCTCTCTTCGGAAAGAATAGGTATACGACCAATCACCTTTTGTTTTAAACCTAAGGTAAAAATCTGCATGCATTTATTTATAAGTATGATAAAATCCCCTAAATCTTTCTATTGTTATAAAGTTAGACATAAAAAATATTCATTATGATTGTATAGGAAGGGCCGTTGCTTTTGGCTAACATATGTATACAAGTACTTAATACATTTAAATAGGTTGACTAAGTTTGCATACCTGAGGCATTCTGAACAATTTCAAGGATAAGGACTTGACCTTCGCAATGTTACGATAAATACTGAAGCTCATTCCTAAAGAAGCATTATTCAGCTAACAACTCCAGCGCTGAGCAAACCTGTCGTACTTTAACATTCCTCATTTTAGTAATTTTTAAAAATGTCCTCAAACGAAGTTCTGCCAATTTCCTCAAACAAGGCTTTCGAAAAAAACCGAGCACCAATATTAAGCTACATGCTGTTCTTATATCGTAATAAATTGAGAATTCGTGACAAACTATCTGACCAAAGTTTATACCTAGCTTAACCGAAGTTATGTATAACCGATACAGTTCTCTCTGAAGCGAGAAAGCACATCTATCATCAAAGAGGTTTGGACGATTTAAGTATCCTCAACCAGGGGCAACTTTACTGCAATCATTTGGAAGAGAAAGTTTGGGATATGCGAAAAGAGAATGGAAATCAAATTGACGCCTAAAGCTATAAGAAAATCTATGGAATCGCAAGATAATGAAGAAGGAAATTGCGCCAAACGTCAAAAAGTAAATTATGGAAGTGAACATATGGAAACCGTGAAAGTTCAGCATACTGGTTAAATAATTTTTGGCTAGTATTCCTATAAAGTTTATTAAAAATGTATATCAATAAGTTAAGTTAATTGAGATAAGTAATAATAATAAAATAAATTAACAAAAAAAAACATTTTATTTATTTTATTTCACTTGATTATGAATAATATTACGGAGTGGTAATTCTGAATTTAAAATTTAACATTTTTGTTTAAAATTTTCCTAAAGAAACAAAGATGTAAATTTCTTCACTTGTAACAATGTCACAAAAGCTAAAATTAAAGATGAATTGTATCTTCGAATATAATGAAAATATGTGGCATGATTGGTACTCCGACTTTTATTATTGTTATTTGGCGGAACGATTTGGAAGGAACGATGTATTCCATCAGACCAACGCCAAGTCACACAGGCAGTGATTCGCCAGAAGCTCCAGGAGATTGAGTAAGAGATTCTAATGCTTCCACCTTATAGTCCGGACCAGGGAGCAAGTGATTACTATCTATTTCTGTCTATGGCGAATGCTTTTGCAGGTAAAAAATTCTCCTCAAGAAAGCTTGTGAAAATCAACTGTCTCAGTTTTTTGCCAATAGGGACGAGGGTTTCTATGAGAGTGGCATTATGAACTTACCTTCAAATTGGCAACAAGTTATCGAACAAAGCGGTGCATATTTTACTTAAATTGGATCATTCTAACTGTGCTGAATAAAACCTTCAATCGAATGCACAAATAATTATTTTTTTTACTAAACCTAATATATTGAGTTCCGATTATGTGGTTGACCTTTTGCTAATATACCCAAAATATTGCATTTAGTCCTTTTGATAGAGTTCAAGTTATATATATCATTTGAGTTAATTGGGTTGATTTTAATATAAATATTTCGGACACCAGGCATAATGTAGTAATGAAATTAAATTGGTCTACAACCCATAATATAAGTTAATAAGATACCAAATATTATATTATTATAAGCAAATCGCATTTTCGTGGAATAATGAATTTTACGATTACGCAACATTTTTTAAGATAAACTTTCGCCAACACCTGAAAATATGCTTCTGGCTTTTTTCTTTGAAAATTGCGGGATTGTAAAATATTCGGAAATAATCGAACTTAGCTTAAAAAAGAACTTAAAAAAAAGAATAAAGATTTTCTGCCTTAACCTAAGAAGTTTTTAAAACTTTTTGAAAATTTTTCTTCTTTCATAAATTTTTAGTTCCACCCCTTAAAAATGATTTCATTTTATTTCCATACCCAATCTTAACTCGTTTTGTTAAAAAGCTCTGACATACACTTTAGCTTTGAAACTCCTGTCATGTGTTTAAATATACACTTAAACTAAATAATTACCACAAATTTGAATGGTGGAAACGGCCAAAACCCCTTAGAGAATTATTAAGACAACCAAATGGATGATTATTACTTGCAATTTTTTTATTCATATAGCCAAGTCGTATCATTCACTCTCAGGCTAATTTCTTCAAAATCATAAAATTTACTAACAACTATTTGATAAAATTTCCATGAACATTTTATACAAAACCATAGTCATAAATTAACACCTAATACATAATTCTCTTGGGTTCCCCTCTAAATACATTGTACTACTTGTGCACATCAAAGTCATCATTAGTATGCTACTGGCAGTTCAAAAGTACTAGAATAACACTTTTGTCTCCAACCGGCATTGGCTAGTTAAGCATTCACCTCACACCGAGTGACCCTCTGTTGACCAGTGTGAATTCTTTTCGTACATATGCACTGCCCAAAGGTCAATATATTCAATTGTTTATTAAGTTTCGATTTGAATTTTGCACAGAATGTTGCAGGTGAAAGGACAACAGCCACAGACTCGATATGTGTGCATGGAAAATTATGCTTCTGAGAATTTATCATTCTCCTCTGTGGAAATTGATATGCAAACACACAGAGAGCTTTGCACGCGCCTATATGTATGCTGTGGTTAAAAAAAAAAATAAATAAAAAAATGTTGGCGCTTTTGCAAATGCACTCTCTGACCGGCACTGGACGCCAATTGTAACATGGGTATTGTTTTGAGATATCCTTGCCGCCGACGGGTGTATCGACACTGTGCCGTGTGTTGTTGTGGTTGGTGGCTGCATTGTTTCAGGTCTCCTCCCTACTCTCGCCGACGCAGTTGACGAGCGGCCATAAAATTGAGTTGTTTACCGTTTGTTTCCATGAGCTGAATTTTCTTGAAATGCACTCATTTTCATAGGCTTTTGACTGGTTATTTAAAATATGTTAATGTGTCGAGTATATTTGCATGTGTATAAGTGTGTGAAAAAACCTTATTATGCTTTTCCTATAAAAGAAAAATGTTAAAACAAAAGTCCACAATGCCAATTTGGTCTTAATGAACTTCGTAGATTTTTTTGTTGTTTTTGGCGGAATTCTGCTTGCATATGTGTACCGAGTGTATTGACATCGTATTGCCAAGACTGTTGCGATTGACGTGCACATCGTACATTGTTGATATATTATTTTTAAATCTCCCTGTCTTTCTGTTTGGAGTGAGCTGTTTGCACTACGCTATCCAGCTGTGAGGGTATCAAAGGCCAAAGCCCTTTGCTGTTTACATTGTAGCTATTGCCCCAAACCCTACAGCATTATAACTGTACTAGCTGTGCCAGGTAATTGTTAAGACGTCTACACATTTGTTATGCTGCACCAATTTTAGAAATGTATTAAAAAAAAATTAAGGCCATATAAGACAATTGCTTCTCATTATCAGTGTAAATATTAAGATTTGTGACAAACTGGTTATTCGTTTTCGAGTTTTCGGTATTAGACAACATAACGGTAAAATTTTTGATTAAACTGACTGTTAGAAAGCTCTTTACTAAGCAATGTATGTCTGTTAAAATCATAGAAGAAGGGATAAACTCCTCTTACAAAGATTATTACTCGGGTTTTCGAAGTGCGGCAGTATCTTTAAATAAGACTTGAAGACGACCCACATCCAACAGGCTTAATCAAGCTGGATACTACAATAGAATAAGAAACAAAAAGAAAAAAAACATTTTCAAGCAGGGCATATTTGATTATTAACCCGTTTGAAATTTTTTCGTCGTCTTCTTAGCAAGACTCAACAAATGTAATACGGATGTTATCAAAGCTTTTCACGTCTAAAATGAATCTATTCATAAGAAAAATGCCGCGCTAACCTTGATCTTTTAAATTACCAGCGTATAGTCCTAACATGGCTCTCTGCGATATTTATTTAATTCCAAAAATGAGGTGGAACTCCGTTGGACCTTCATCCCGTTTTAAAGAAAAAAATGTATTTTTTTAACAAATTAGACTTTATTATTCATTATAATTGCTGTCAAGGGATTGATGGTGCCGAGGTAATTCGATGCCAGATTAATGTGATTTTTTCGTATACCCAACTGTTCAAGACCTTGATACCTTCTTTCTTTTTATCTTTAGTGTATTAACATTCAGCTGCAACAACCTCTTTATATCATTGTTTTCAATGTTCTGATGATCAGTATGACTGCTTCACCTGGCGCAAATTCCGGATGGTACTCATCAACTAACTTTTTGTTATTATCAGCAACATTTTTCCTCCAGAAATATACAAAATATCAATATCAATATACAAAATTTTTTATATGATTCAAAGGCCCAAAAGTTGTGAAATTAATATACGTGTCTCTTGAATATTAGGTCCAACATATGGATTAAATTTTTCAATTCATATCATTTAAACGAACTTTTCAGCATGTCTGATACAGACTCAAACTCACACAACGTATTATACGATTACTAATTACTATTCAAGAGTATTTTGCAATTTTTCATTATATCATTTTTTCATTAATAGAGTTTAGACAGGCGTGGGTAGATGTTGTTCGTCACGCATTTTCAGCACGGTCTGTTTGAACTCTCATTTATCATTTAGTCAATGATAGCAAATTTGCATAAATTTGTTGAGCATCAAGTTCAAAAGAGAAGAAACGCATTACAAATAGTTGTTATTAGAAACATTGTGTTCATTGCAATCACTTTATGGACATTTACGGAACTCCAGATTGCAGCCGGACCCGAAGGAAGTCAATTCTTCGTCGTGCACAAGTACTTGACCTCTTAAGGAGCTTTGAGCTTTGACCTTGTAAAAGTTTTCTTTAATGATGTGTGGTATTTTTGCATTAAAAAATATACTATTAACGTTAGATCATTGCTATGAACCTTGATATCGATAGCTGATGATGAAGAGTGTTCGAAGCAGGTTTATTTAAGTGAGAATTTAAGAATATGGAAGGAGGGGTAACCAATTTAAGCAGAATGACATTTTAATAATAAAATAATGATTGAAATCGTCTCTGAAAGGCTTAATAAAACCGTCACCGAGTTCGTGCGATACATATTTTCTGCTGGTATTTTTCACAGTTGTAAGCCGCAATAGCTCTATACAGGAAATTGTTTTGATTTAGTCATTTGGAATGTGCTTAATTTACAGGTGTATTAAATGATAGGATTTGGCCATCAAAAGTTCTTCCTAATAAGTTAAAGTGATAGTTTGACGCATTGTATGACATTTGATGACTTTTATTGATGACCGATAATGCATTAGGCATACAAAGCACAGGCAACAGTAATTTTTTCCAGGTCCAAGGGAGCTTGGAGGGCCTATTAGAGACTGCCCACACTTTAAATACACCAATAGTGCTTATTTACGTATCCGTTTACCGCACATACGAGGGCGGTTAGATAAGTAGCCTATAAAAGAAAAACGAACATTTTGCAATAAGTGCGATTTAGCTCGATACAGTTGATCCTGCGATGCTTAAACTTATTTAACCCGCTGGTAGGTTTGCAAAGTAGTAGAAATTCCTTCGGACTGCACTTAAACGACGTCAAATGCTGATGAGGACTACACCCATTTCGTTTCAGCAGCCGACAGCTATCTCATGCCAAATATTTCATGCAGGCCTCAGCTATCTCTTGCACCTTCAATCGATGGTCAGTCAATATGAGATACCAATCTGTCATGTGGTACTTTCTGGCGCTAGTTGAATAGGTGATCTCTCTGTGCTGAAAATGCCAAACAGGTAAAGTTTTGAACTCTTCTAATGTTCAAGTTGTTTCCAATTAAAGAAAGTTTATGCAAATGTAAAAATTATGTTCACAAATATTTCTCTAAGTGCTGTTTCAGCTGTCAATGCCCTTCCATGATGTGTTAAATCGATACAATGGGGTTAGAGTGGATTTTGTTAAGCCGATATTTCGCAAAAAGAAAAAAGGCGCAAGAATGTTTGCTTTTTGTGCGCACTCAACACTCAGCGGCTTGTCTACGCCGAATAGTGATTGTGATCGGTTGAGGTGTAGGCGTTACATCGAATGCCCTCAACGCCACATTACATGGAATGATGTTGCTACATACTATATGTGTAGTACCAAAGGAATCCCTTAGGAATCAACTTGAGGTATTCGCGCTACGACTGCGACAATAATAAATGACTTTGGGCCAAGCGATTGAAGTGTGACACAATTGCTCTTGCGCTCTTGCCAATCAGTGTTAACTATCAACACTTGAGCATAGAACTCAAGCACACACCCACCGACCGAAACGCATTGGTTAGGGCAAGTCAATGGAGGTGTTGGTTTACGATCTCGTAATTGCAGAATCGGCATTGGTGCTCTGCATTGATGCGCGCTGCTTCAGCGAAAGTGAAATCACAGTTCATGGCCACTACTATGGCCAAAAGGACCGCGCACTATCGGCATAAAGTTCTCGAGCGGCCAATGCAGTTACTTAAGAGGATTTCTGTTTAATCCTTTCGTTTGTAGCGTTTGTTAGTTTATTGTTGTGGCTGAAATATGATCATTTGTATTTCTTTGCTATCTTGATCTTTGCGCGTGCTTGAAGCTTACCGGACTGTCTTCCGCTGAATTTTTGCCTCTCGGTTGGTTCTTATGCCAATTCCAGAGTTTCACTCTTAATACATATCTAAGATTTTTTTTTTAGTTTTTTGTTTTTGTGTTTTGAATGAATCTATGAGTTCTATAAAAGCGCTAGAAACTTGTGGTAAGTAGTCAGTGCGAGAGTAAACTTCTAGGAAGAAACTTTGTTTAAGACAATTTAGATTACAACATAGTTTTTAACATTAAAAATGTTCGAAGTGGTGAGTGGAACAAATTTAATTAAATAAAAATTATTTAAGGATCGATTTATGTATAATAAGATCAGTGCCGAAAAACTGAAATTGGAGAGTTTGGTAAATTTTTGAATTCAATAGTATCACCTATTATACATTTTGCAATGTAACTGATGGATGATTCCGATTATTAGCCGACTGTTCCGTCAAACATCTTTTTAACGATGTCTACTCGATGTCTTTTTGCAAAATATTGATGGCGTGTTTTGAGGTGACGCGCAACATCAATCAAAATATGCCGTCTTTTCTTCGATATCTCGACACAATTTCCAGCACTTCTTCCATTGTTGACAGAGGTAAAAAGACGCCGTCCCTGTGACAAGTTTTGTATGATCTCACAACCCTCACTAAATGTTTTATGTCATTAATATATATAAATATAAACATTTCTCGAAAAAGTTGGTTAACCGAAATACTTTTTCAGCATTCCGTGCGAAACAAGAAACATATGTCTTCCGTATTTTATCATTCCAAATTATATCGTTACTAAAATAAATGTCGAAAAGGTGGCTCATGTTATCAAATTAAATATTTTTGTTTCCCTACTTCATAAGGCTGATTGTGAAACTACCAATCTTGATGAAAATGCACAAAACCGTGCAAAAGGAAAGTAAGAAAGGAAATAAGAAAGTGCGGACTAAGAAGTATTTTCACAATTGCTTGGGGTTTCACAGTTTGCTCTACTGAGATCTGGTCGGAAGAATCAACAAAAATTATTGAATCAGAATATTAACATCTTCCGACCTTATGGTTGTAGTAATATTGGGGCTTAGGTCAGGTTTTAATGAAACCTATTTCTAGAGAGTTTTTCGATGGAAGCAGGAATATACTCATGTAGGTGACAAATACACAATTTATGAATAAATTGGTTTCATTATCTCAATTAAGCAGTTTAAGGAGCAATAAGTACTCTGAAAGGTTTAAAACTCTCTGTGAGAATACATTGGAGCTCACTTGAGTTTTTCAAATGTAACCCTCAAATGGCACAAGATTGTTTCCACAGTATGTGTTTTTGGCCGAATTCTTAAAGGCAAAGTTGCTGAAAATGGATTGCTGCTCTAATTAATTTGTTTTATTTTAAGGACACACAACTTAAATTCATTGCTAAGTATTTTCGAAAAAATTAAAATTATTCCAGAATATGTAATATTATATAAAAAACACAAAATATCAATAAAGATGTTAATCGCTTTTTAAATTCCTTTTATTTCAGTTCACCATTCTTTTTGTTTGTGCTCTGGCTAATGCAGCACCAGATAAATTAGCTGTGTTACCGTCCGCTCCACTGACAGCAGCACTGCCGCTCTATAAGTCTGCGCTTGTTGCTGAGCCCACACACGTTCAGGTGCACGAACCCGCCTTGGCTAAAGTGGGCGAATTGGTCGAGAGTGTGCCTACTGCGGTTTCCCATCAGAGTTCAACCGTTGTGCATAGCAAAGCCCAACGCATTACGCCGTTAATGACGCCCGCCGTTCGCTCATATGCCGCACCCGCTTTTCGAACTTTTGCAGCTGCAGCACCGTTTCTGCAACACGAACCCCTCCTCCGCACATTACCATTCAGCTTAGGCCAAGCCGCAGCTTTTGTTCATGCCAACACTCCAGTTCAACTACGCTCCTTCGCTTCGGCCGGTCCATTCCCGGCACCAGTCTATCACTCCTATGGATTCAACGCTTATGGCCAGCCGCTGGTCTACACCTCTGCCGAATTTAGGAAATAAATTTCGAACAACTTTGACTTGCAGCTAACTCGGAAATATTTTAAATATTTTTAATTGATTTTTCCACACCATTCTTTGATGCTATTCATAAATTTATGATTAGTAAAAACAATACATCCGGGATTCTGTAAACAAAATGCATACAAATGTTTTGTAAATAATTTTTGCACGAGTTTCCTACTCCTTATGCTTTCAGTTTCGCTTACATTCGTTGCCGCATAATAACGTTCTCGTAGTCGCATAAATTTTCACAGAAATTATGTATATTGTGGGAAATGGCTTGATTTTGGAGTAATTTTTATAGAGTAGTAGAGTAGTGATTTTTATATCGACAATTCTTGTCGAATTCTGTTAAATATAGAAATTAGAGCACGCAATTTTCCAACGTATTTATATCCGTTTCGAAGTCTACGTAGAAACAAAATTTCTTTGCATGGTTTTACGTCACTTGTCCATATTATTGAAGCGTTTCTTTTATTGAGGTTGAGAGAATTATGGTTCTGTGGGTTACAAATTTCCACCTTATGTGGGTGTAAGTAAGCAGACATCCTTATGAGTTACATTGTTTAAATTTAGTGAGTTCATTCAACCGGAAGGACAGAATTTGTTATAAAGGTTATATGAGTGTTCGGGGAATATCTGGACTGCTGATTTTTTGAATACTTCACATTATTTCTAAAATAGCATCTCCACTTAATTTCGTTAAGATATTATACATATTGACCGACATGTTGGGAACAAAGTCAGCTAGAATAATGAAAACTGCTATATTAAATACGTTAGAGCAAGGGTAATTTTTGTACCGATTGCAACAATTTTCGGCACCAAATTACAATGTGTCTAAGAAAGGAAAAAATAAGCAAACGTGCTTCTAATAAGATATCTTCCATAATGACCGATTTATACGATACGAAGCTAATCGGCAATTTGGAAATGTGTTAGGTATAAGGGGTTCGGGTAAGTACCGAACGATGTCCCTCTCTACTACGATCCCCTGTTCCGAATTAGTTTTTGTAGCTTAATTTGTGACTTAATTATAGCATTTCATTGTTTTTTGATTTACCGAATTAATTGTGGCAATAGTCAAATCAGCGATACCTATCTTTTCAGAGAGCCAAGGAATACGTGTGCCAAGTTCTGAATTGTTATTCAATATATCGCACAAATGGAGGGAGGGGCAGACATCTTCTTCTTCTCTTCTTATCACCCTAATTTTTTGATATATATAACCTTATATCTATTTCGATTCGTTGTAGATGTAACAAGGAACCGTTAGAAGAATATTCGTCATTAGGTTAAGTTTTGCACAGATACCAGTTGTGTATAGTATTAACATTTTCTATAAATATATGAGAAATTGGCAATGGAAAATATATATATGCATATATATATTATTTTAAGGTGTTACAAATAACCGTTATGTAAATCGAATTGTTGTCATATTTAGAATTACGGAACCGTTTGGCTATGGCTTAGTAATCTTACTACACTCAAAATTAGCTTTGCTTAATTAATCTTATCTTATATAACTATAGGACATTTCCTGAACAGTCATTAACCATCGTATAATGAGATCGGGTAAATTATAAGATATTATATAACGCTAAACCACACTTTTCTATATAATTTTATGACTGATGACGTAGGATATGTTTATGAACGAGAAAATGGTTCTTACATTTACTATATTTTTCAGAATGACACATCTCAATATTTTATCCCTCAAATTTCTTTCTTTTGTTGGTTACTTCCTAAACATCAAAAAGTTTAAATTACAACAGGCTTTTCGATTAATTGAGATCAAAGTCACATCACCGTATGTACTAATATAAGATTGAAAAGTTGCTCACATGCAGCTTGTTGACATCGCCTTTGTTAGTGACAAAGTTTACAAATGAAATATATGGCTATCCGCCAATATTAGAAAAAATAAGGAGTACTTCTCCCTAGTCGTAAACGGTTAGATTGGGGTAGTGAGAAATGCTAGGCTGATCACATCAATATTAAAGTTAATTTACAGTTTTAGTGCGGGCGGTGTTAATTTAATTGTTGATCTGGGGATGAATGCACTTAAGTTAAATCCGTTGGAAAACTTTGACCCATTCAAATGCTAAATTTAGACCAGGCTTTTTTGGGGACTTTGTGTTCGAGTACATATACGAAAATTTGGAATTTTCTCATCTGTTAAGTTTGAAACTACTAGAAATACTCCTTGGTGTTAGGAATGAATATGTGTCTTGAAAGCTCGAATGTTTCTTCAGTTGTGTTTAGCCTTTATTTCATTTGAAAAGAGTGGGTAGGCTCTTGAACTTCGCACACCACTATTTACATGCACAAAGTAAGAAGAAATCGCCTGAAACACTAAAAATTATACATTTTAATTAAAATGGTATAAGTAGCAGAAATTTATTTTTCAATTATCGAATGGTATTCGAAAATATTCTAGCAATAAAATAGTTAAGTCTATCAATCTTACATAGCAATGGTCTGTTATAATTAGTACCGTTTCAATGCGAAAATTTTCGAATCGACAAACCGCCGATTGTAGCCGAAATCAGATTAGACGAAATAAGAAAGCTTCATAATGGGGTACTGCATGTAGTTTTCAGATGGAACTTTTAATGAAGTCAGTATTCCTTCTTTGTTAGATTTTAAAGATAAGATTGTGCGCATCATGTTATGTGATCTACATAACGTGAATATATCCTAAGGTCCCACGCATATACCGCTAGTGTGACCGCGCCATTGCATAATTTCTTTGACTCAAAGTATTTAATACCGAGGCTGTTGAAGAACGCTGACACATATTTTTAATACCTAGGTAGAACATAACACAAAGGCAAGAAAATATTCAGCGGTGTGTTGCATGGGGATGTGCGGTATTTGTGTGGCAGGTACAAACATCCTAAAACATGCCTAAAGGTGTATAGCTTATGCGCCTAAGTGGCAGAATCATACATAAATATGTTTGTAAAGGAGTCGTTACGCTGTCTGTTGCTGTGGGAGAAACAAAAAATAACGGTGTAGACAATTGTGTCTATGGCTTTGAACATGACGGCAGTCACAACAATGTCGACGTCGCGCCACCAATAATAAATGCAATATAAGAGGTATTAAATATACCTCATCAATAGTTAATGAATGTTATGCGCGATTTTATATGTAAAGAAATATATATAAATGTGTTCGACTCAGGTTTGTGATTTGTAGTATCTTTGAAAAATCAAGTTTGACTTATAAATTTTGGTGAACTTGTTGTAGCAATTCACCGGTGATTGCCAAATTTAAAGGGCGGAATAAACTGCAACATTTGGAATATTCGCTTATAGGGCTCATACCATTGCAATGGTGGATAGCTCAAACATAGAGTACTCTTGATTAATTCTCTTAGTCATCCCAGTTCAGTATCTTTTATGTTTCCTCATTTATGAAAAGGTGAGTATGATGAGTCGAAATTTCAACGCTTTCATTGTTAAGATCACAGGCGACCTAGCTGTGTTCTTGAAAGTTACGTTTGCTAAAATGGAAAACAATTTTCTCACGAAAAAAATGAGATACATTGGGATTACAATCGACAGTAACAATAAATCAACTATCGTAAGTTTTATGCAAAGCAGTTCTGAATTCAGACAAAGGAGTTGTTGGACTACTTCAGAGTAGCTTCAAAAGTGTTAAATAAGTATTTTTCAGTATATATCTATCCAATACGTCATTAATGAAAACAATTAAAGAATAACAAGTGGTGAGTAGTTGAATTGAGAAGTTGTATGGTCTCATCACCCGATCCCGAACGTTTATAGTGGAATCAAACTGATCCCACTCGGTTCTCCAAAATCGGTTTAATATACATATCTCAGAAACCGTTGAAGCTATAATATCAAAGTTGCTCCGAGTAAGTTCTCCTAACATCTGCTCATATGCTGAGAAACTGAGTGAAATCGGATAATAACCACGCCCACATCTCATACAAAGGTTATGTTCAAAACTACTAAAAGTGCCTTAACTCGCTACAGGAATACGTCAGAAACACCAAATTTTACGGAAAATATGATAACGGAGGGTAGCATAGGAAGCTGTGTAAAATTTGGACAATGGATGTGGCACCGCCCACTTAAAATGGTAAATCCCATATCTCAAGAATGCCTTAACCGATTTCAACAAAATTTAGTATGTAACATTATATTTGCAACTTTATGTCACTTTGTGAAAATGAATGAATTTGGATAACAAGCACGCCTACTTCTCATATGACACACTTTTAAATTTTATCTAATTCTTCCACTTCAAAGTATATAAATCAAGCAGCAATTAAGATACGAGAATGAAACTTTCTACAAATAATGATTTCAAGATATGTCATTACATGCGAAAATATTGTCGAAATCGGCTTTTAACTTTTCAAGCCCTCATATACTCAATATAAGGACCACAGTGGCTGACTTTGAATTGCTGACTTTATATCAAAAATATCGGCAAAAGCAAGGTGATACCATAAAGAAATTCGAGTAATTTCTTTCCCTGATGGTGATGTGCTCCTGTGTCAAAAATGGGGAAAATCGGGTAAACGCTTCACGTAGCCTTCATATACCTAATATAAGGATTTTCAACCTTCCTGTAGACGTTATACCATATACAACGATCAATATATGAGTTATCTCTTTGAAATTTTGAGAGCGTCTCTTTTTGATAACAGTGTGCATACGTGGTTAAAATGGATAAAATCGGGTAAGCACTTCCCCTAGCCCCATGTACCTAATATACGGATTTTCAACCTCTCGGTAGACTTTATACCATATATTTCGGTCAATATGTAAGATATCTTAGCAATATTAAGTGAACGTATAATATAAGACATACCATAGTTTACTGCCGAAAATGCGTGAAATCGGTTTACGAATTATCCCAGCTCCCATATTCTACATATAATGCTTTTCGCTATTCTAATTGCCTGAAAAGATGTTCCCTAATATACTTGAATAATGAAAAGAGTGAATGTGATCAGTACAGATCTTCCTCTATCCCAAAAATGTCCGATATAAAAGTTCCCGACTTTCCATCTGACTTTAAACCGTTTATGTTGGTCAATATGTGTGATATTAAGTGTTTTCTTAAACACAATGTGATTTCGCGCTAAATATGAAAGAAATCGGTCTGGACCATGGTCTAAGCCATTCCTAATGTAATTATTTCCTTTCCTCTGGTTTACTTTTTCCTCATGTATCTAATATTTTCAATTAAGCCACTTTGGTTGAGTTTATATCGCATATATCCCATTTCAGTTAATGCGGTAAGTTTTAATATAAATATCTCGGACACGAAGCAAAATATAGCAACGAAAGTACTATACGGGGGGTGAGTCCACGCCCCGTAATATAAGTTAATAAGATACCAAATATGATTGTAATCCATTGACATTTCTTCGAATAATGAATGTTAAATTCTTCTCAACATTTTTTAATATAAAGCTATGTCAGCACCTGAAAACATTTCCCCGCCTCTGATCCTTGCATATTGCGAGAGTATAAAATGTTTGGTTACACCCGAACTTATCGAGGAATTACCATGAGGTTGACCATGAGTTGAGGTTGTAGCGGGAATATGTATTGAACTAAGGAAATAATAAACATAGGTCTATATCCAAAGGGAATTTTTACGGGGGCTCTGTGAGAGTATTTAACTAGGAATATCATCGCCAAGAGAAGGCTTCTCCAAGCTATATGATATCAAACAAAACTTCTTTCTTCACTGTTGCTCGGAATCCAACTAATCCATCAGAAGGCTATGCATGCTTTATGTAATATTTGCTAGTTTAAAAGGTCTTCTCTAGATTAAACAATAATAATAGCCTTTAAGTGTCTCATAATGACGCTTTTATTTAATGGGGCCTAGAAGTTTGGACGATAACCATAACCGCCGAAGTGGGTTTTGGGCTGCACAGGAGCAAAAGGCATGAACTACCTATGGACTATATTATGCTGGAAGTGGTGATTAGAAGTGGTGATTTAAGGTGGAACGATGAGCACAACGCTATTCATTAAAACATCGAATTAAATCAAATCAAAACAAACAAAACAAGCAAATGAGGAGTGGAAAAGGACTCGATTTTATGATCAAACAATAAATAAAAAGTGTACCGGAATAATAAAATTTGTTGATAGCTTTGATGCTACAAGCATTATATCACACTTATTGTGGCAATGTCGTAATACAGAAACTGGTTAAACGTAATTTCACCCACCATTGAAAGCTTCAATCATCTGCCCACTGATGCGATGAAATTGTAGTATTACTCTATTTCACTGCCAGCGCATATACATTTGTATGAAATCCAAGACGTTCTGTGCGAATTACGAGTATTGACGTCGAATCATTCAGCTGCAACGACATTTAATGAGTATAAAAGCTTCCTGAAAACAATCATGAAGCATCAGTAAGACACTGGTATTTTCTAAAGCAAACATTTTGAAAGATTGTGCGACATAACAATGTTCAAATTGGTGAGCCTTAATTAAATAACTTAAGAGCTCTTGCTTATACATATTCCAACTCATAAATCTCCATCCGCAGTTGCCACTATTACTAAGCACTTGCATTGTGTGCATAGTTGCCTTACCGGAGCCGGACGGTCTGTACAACATCATCAGCAGTAGCAGCGGCGCAGCCACTAAGCCATTCCAGACAATATCCTTGACAGCCAAAAGTCAATATCCACAGCAAGCGCAGCAACAGTTACAATCGAACGCCGTCACATCGGGCGAGGACGACGAGAACAACGACGTGACGGGCTCCGCAACAGGAAAGCAGGAACCGCTAGCGCCCGCATCAGTCACAGCAATAGCCAGCTCTGCACCAGTTTCAGGTACTATAGCTCCTGCTCCATCCTCCCTAACTCGCCTAAAAGCCGTCGCTTCTGCTGGTTCGGCGGTCGCTTCCGCATCGTCATCGCGTTCCTCATTGCGTGTCTCCTCTTCGATAAAATTACCGACCGGCGGCAGCTCCACAGCATCCGTGCAACAGCATATCTTGCCTGCAGAGACCCTGCCCCTGCCCATTACCATCTCGGCACGCCCCGGCTTACGTACTGTTATCGCACCAGAAACAATTACTATTCACGAGCCGACTCTTGCTAAGGTGGGTGAAGTGGTGCAGAAAATACCAACCGCCGTGTCGCATCAAAGTCAGACGGTGGTGCACAAGCATGCGCGTGTGGTCACACCCATTGTGGCACCCGCAGTGCGTACAATCACGTCACAAGTGTTGCGCGCCTATCACACCCCGCTCATCTTCGCACCTGAAACCACTGTCATCCGTTCAGGTAATACAAAGGCGAGTGCAAGTGCCAGCGCCAGCGTCACTTCGAATGCAAACACCGCCAGCAGCAGTGCAAACTACAAATACAAACAATGAAGCAGTGGATGCGCTCATCGCTGATCTAGCTATTATTTACTTAAAAATCTTTTGAAACTGCTTACTGTGTTCCAGGCTGATAATTTTATAAGAAATTTCTTTAGAAACTGAAAATTCAAAATTGCATTTCTCGTGTGATTTCTGGCTTTTAATATCACACATGCTTTTTGGCTTCAACATTTCCGTTAAGTTGATATTTTTTGGAATAACAATATTAAACTCTATTCATATCGTTTTATTGATTAATGAGTCAAATCACTAGTGTCTCACTATTTCAGTACCAACCTCTGTCAATTTAAATCTTATGCTACGTATAAGAATACTTATATCCACGAAGACTACTCTAACGGGATTAGTAACTTTTGGTAAGCCTTAATCGGTTACCAAACTTTTTAATAAGGGATCTGTGTGATGATGACATAAGGTAGTTACCAAAACATATCACAAATTACGAAAAAACTATGGAAGAAGACCGATACAAATGATTAGATTATTAAAAGTGGTCGACGGAGTGAATACCTCCATAATCTGTTAAACTGATATTCTTAGACTTCCCGTCCAAGGAGAATTGAAGTTCGCTGAAAGTTGGCCATTTGACTTACAATATTAAGTTGAATAGAACCGATATGAATAAATAGCTTTCAGATCACTATGTATACATTTTTAATTACGATTTCTAGCAATTCGATGCCAAAAAGCATTAGATAAAAGGAACGTGAGACTTCTTTAAATAGCCACACTTCTCATTCAATTCCAGTCTACGGAATGGATCCGGATTTATATCCGGCCACGGATATTTTCCAAATGTTATTATGCTTCTACGACAGTAATAAGAACTGATTGCCGTCCACATCTGATGCCGATAGTTCTACCTTAGCTTCAAAATGGGTAAAATAGGGAAGTGACCACGTTTAGAATTGAACGAAGGTAGGATAAACACCATATTTACCTTCATGAATATTAGCTTGAAACCTACCGATTCAAACACTCTACATAGAATAGTTTAAACGTACGTATTGCGTGTAATGAGTTCCGTCATGATACTAAACATTTATTTGCACTAAAACCAACTCAATATATGCTTACATACATGTGTTACATACTCAAATATGCTTTTCCCTTCAGTCCGACGCATTCAGAAACAGGTCGCAACAGGTCGTTCTTCGGGACTCCCATTAGATGACGTGACCTACCTATCACAAGAAAGGGTTAAGATTAACGCTATAACAACAATAACAGTCTATAATCTAAAAGTACTCAGCGCTCTCGCGTTTGGCTGGAAGAATTATGCCTTGGGCGATTGTGTTGTAAATATTATATCTGCCAAATAGTCCCATGTGTTTTCATTTAGCAGTCTTTAATTCCCTTCCTGAGGGGGATATGATATTTTGGTAGTAGAAATAAAATGCTTATTGTTAGAGCGAAATGTCTTCTAATGAGTCTTTGGGTCAGTAAATAAGAGTAGAGAGTTAATTTGAGAGCCCGGGTGATTTAATGATTTCCATTATGCCATAACAATAGGATTATTGGCTAAACTTTGGTGGAAGAAAATTTGTTCTCGGGCGAATGCGATTGTTTTCTTCTAAGTGAATCTCATATCTATCCAAAATTTCTACGTTATACGTTTACTCTTTTAATGGTAGGAATTCGCAAAGACATAATTGAGTTATATACCCACAATCTATCAGTCTGCTCTAACTATTCTTTTATCAAAAGTATTTTTGATATCGAAAATATAAACATCTATGGTTACGAAACATCGGATTTCTTTCAAGAGATCACATGGTTATGTTTTCAGTAGAATCCGAAAAGCGCATGCACCCTAATTTCATTCTATTCTATAATAATTGGCTAGAAAGTCGTTAGACTTATTTACATGTGCATTTTATTGTATTCATATTTCAGTTCTCACAACTACTGAATGCGGTAGTACTGTTTATTCCTTGGACTAGGAACAGATTCCTCGAAAGTAATTTTTCGCACCGGCTTTATTTCCGGAAGCGTCTGATATACCACAGGCCGCGCAGAGTAGGCCAAATGTGCCGGCGTATGCGTCAATGAGTTGACGACGGGTGTACCACCAGGGATCGCTGTAGCTGTAGTTGCAATATTGTCTGCGAATTGAGTTTCTGGCAATTCATGCTTTATAATTGTCGTTGGGAAGACACTCAACTGCTGCGCCGTGTAGAAGGGTTGGCTGGCAACGGACGACTTCGGCTGATGCACCTCCGCCACTTGTGTTGCTGCAGTGCTGGCGAGTTGTTGTTGCGTGGTCTGGCCGCTGCCGCGATGGTTATGCACGCGTGTGAATGTGATGTGCGAGACGGCTGAGGGTGCGTTATGCACAATGGTGGCTATTTTGATGTCGCCCGCTTGCTGGAAACCTTCTGGCGATAAGGCCAATAGGCCAGCTCGACATATACCTATGCTGACGATCAGTATAATTAAAAGTTGCTGCTGCAAAGAAGCAAATAAATATATGTTTGCAGTTTTTAGATGCAATTTTAGATTTTACCATAATGTATGTTTTCTTTTTTCTTTAGTGCCCGATGTTTGTTGTTTTCTTGAGACAATGCGTTTGACGCGCTACGCAAAATGAGATTACCAGCTTTGATGAGCGTGAATTGAATTTATAGGTTGCAATCGCAATGACAAAGCGTATTTGTACGGCCTGGCCGTGTTGTCTGGCGCCTTGAGCTGGAGTCGAGCACGCGTAACAGCCGCAAATGCTCATGCGGTTTAGTATTTCGTAAATGTTTAGTCATATATTTGACTGCTTGTAAATGCGTATGTAAGCACTAACGGTATCTGTTTTCACAGTTGGAGTAAAAGCATATTTCTGCACCATGTTTTCGGCAACGTTTAAGGTTAGTTGCACTCACAAAATCTCACTAAGAAAAATAAAATACTCAGAAATAAAATGTTTGATGATTACTTCAGTGGCAAAGTTGTGTCCTGCTACAATTTAGACGAAAATGCTAATGCGTTTAGACAGGCGAGGCACTCATAAGAACACCCTGTAAGAAGTTTTAACAATATGTTTTTCAAGAAGTGGTTCGCCAATTTCCTATCATTTTCATCGAAGCCAAATGTATAGAAATATCCACAGTAAGATCTTACCGTTTTATAGATCATGTATATTCTCCTTGAAGAATATCCTCTTTTTTGCGAAACCTTTGTGTAGATGCGTTTCTTTCTTAAGAAAGCCCTATAGCAATATTAAATGATACGTTTTTTTTAATGAATTTCACCTTCGTACTACATGGGTTAAAAACTTTTTTCGCCTAAAGATAATAACATTTTTTAAATGAAAATACAGCTTTATTCTTCGATATAATCTCCACCCAGAGTAATGAGTTTGTTGCACACAACATTCCGATACCGGATAGTGGTAAACTTCGAGGTCTTCAAAACAGGCTTTTGTTATCATTTTGACCTCCTCACTTGAGTGAAATATTTTTCAAGGGAGTCGCTTTTCAAGCTTGGGAAAGAGGAAATCATCGGTTTGGATCAAATCTGCCAAATACGATAGAGGGAGCAAGGATAATTATGGAGAAATTCCTTCAATTTATTGGTCGCATCAAATCGCGCTGTTTTTGAGAAAGAGCAGCGCGGCAACCATCATGCTTAAAACTTTTTCATTTGTAAAAATTCTTGAATGATATTACCTACGCATTCCTTTGATGTTACTAACTCATTCCATTTCATTTACTGTCACCCAACACAATCTCACGAATATTCGAGATGTTCTACGGCGTTACTTCTGGCCTTCCTGAATGGAGTGTATCGTTTGTGCTGGTATGGACGACGATATTCAGTAAACCACTACTTGACTGTTGAATTAGTCTGACTCATTTTCCGTAACACTTATCAAGCCATTGTTTTGCACCAATGGAGTTTTTTTTTGTCACAAGACAATGCTTTATGGAAACACGAAATTCACTTTTTTCCATTGCGAAAAAAAAAGCAGATAGAGAGCTAGACTTGAGATAGAGCTAGGCTAATAATTTGAGAACGATTGAATGAAATGTAGTGACACATTTTTGAGAGTATTCTAGTTAGGGTTAGTACTCTACGGCAAGGATAAAGAGTTTATGTTTGTGCGGTTAGGCCAAAGACTTAAGCTATTTATGTTTCATAAAAGGAGAAAATCTTCAATACTTCAAAAGGAGTAGTCTCAGTTATAGCCATTCCTATTGAATTACGTGAGTTTTACGCCCTTTTGTATATCCACTTATTCTAATATTTGCCGCCATACAGTTCAGATTAAATGTTACAGGACCTCAGAATTTATTACGGAATTTTGGTTTCAAGAATATTTGTTTGAAATACGAATCAACTTTTACATATTTGTTAAATTGTCATCGAAAAACCATGACTTTGTCTCTACAAAAGCAGAAAACCGAGAAATTAATGCGTTTAATTTATTAATTTAGTTAAATATTCAATGTAATCAACATCTTATTTTTAAAAACAAATGTAGTTTTTTCTGGGTTCAGGTCCCTCACAACCCTCACACGATTTGATGTTATGCTGATTTTCCCACCAGGGCATGTTAAGGAGTGTGTTTCTTGCTTTGCATTGCGGTTACAATCGCTAACACTTCTACTGAGATAATTGTACGCAATTGCTTTTTGGTGGGTTTGAATGCTTCTACATCCTCATACATATTTGTAATACATTCATTACGTCTATATATATATATATATATATAGATATGTATATAACACGGTACGTCTGTATGTTATGCCTTAAGTAGATACTTTACTCATTTGCTGCAGGCTATTTAAGCTTTTAATGGAGTTATTTAATATATTTCGAACTTAATACATTTGTATGTATGTATACTTGGCTCAACTGAGGGCGCTGTTGCTCATGCGCACAACAAATATCGTGTTCAATCAACCTTCAATAGCTTACTTTTTATTTTTCCTATTTTTATCATCATTTTATATTGATTATTATATTCCGCTTACTTCTTTCACGAAAGCATCTTACGTAACTTAAGTCTGAACTAGAGAAAAAGTCAACTCTGCAACCGTTTTGCTGACACCTACAACGGCAATAATTAAAATAGCTGTGCTTGTTACAGTATTTTTTACAGTTTTTTTTATTGCCTTTGATTGCTATTTTATGGTAGTTTGCCATAAAATGGGGTTCTCCTACATTTAGTTTATACCCTATAATCATAATTTTAATTGAAAATAAAGTCGAGTTTAAAACAGCGTGTAGTGTAAAGTATGCGTACTCTTGATTTTGAAAATGCTTTTTAATAAGATTTGTAAAACAAATAATTCAATTTATGGGCATTATCTTTGACTATTACTTAAAATCTTATATGAACAATAGTCATATACATATTATTTATAAGGCTTTAGGGTAATTGCATTAAATTAAGTTGATAATATCATAGGTAACATGATCGTAAAGCTTCAATTTTTTCCGAAAAATTTTATTCCAATTCACATTGTTATCAGTCTTAAGTTTTTTCAAGTTTCAAGTCACTTAATACAGTTTCTTAAAACCACTTTTTTGAAAACACTAGGAATTTTGAGATAGAGTGCCGATTGTGCAGACATTAGGAAACATTTTTAGTTTTTTACAATTAAAAATTTTTTCAAAATGAAGTACTACGATAATACTTATTTAATATTCATCGCTTTTGAAGGAATCTTTGACAACATTCGTAAGCAATTCGCTGAATAAGTTCGTTGGACTTGGTTCAGTTATCAATAGATTTTGAAAGAATTGAAATGAAGAACTGTAGTAATTATGTGTAATAATTAATGTGTAAAATAAATATATGTATAATGATTTGAGGATATCCTAAAGGTAAATGGCACAAGAGACTATCAAATATTAGCAAAAATTACAAATTCCACTTGATTGGTTAGTTGGTTGAAAGAGGAGGTGGAAGTTCTTCCCATAGGCGGTCGCATTTAGGTCAGTATTAGGTCCATTGTGCTCCCAAGTTAGTCGGAAGTAAGAACCATTCAACATCTCGCTAGATGTAATAAAATTTCGAAGTTTTTCCGTAATTGCTTCCAGCGGAAAGATGAATGTTCACAGATGTAATGCTCTAATGGTTCACTAATATCAACTCAAGATCTCCATTCTGCCAATTCCGTTTTACGAAGTTTCAGGGGTAAATGCCCTTGGTAGCCTACCTTATTATGTAATTCCATCTTTTCTAAAAGCAAACGTCTCTTCGTCTGTCCACTATCTATGCTACGCGAAAGTAGTTTTATGGTACATCTTATATTAGTGGTTTTCCAAGACCTAAGGTCTTCCTCTAACATCCATTACTGCTAGCAGCCTTTATACGGTCTGAACGGGCTTGGTTAGCTCATGTGGATTGCGTTCCTCGTCGTTTCAGAGCAGTCCCATCACTTTTAACAAAATATCTCCGTCCTATATGACTCGATTGTTCGTCGTCGATGGAGACCTGGTCATTTCGATGACGGATGGATGCTTAAATAAACGATTGACGGTTTGACGATTGATTGAAATAAACGGTTCCGAAAATTGAGGTTAATTTATTGCACCGATTTAAAGAAAAAAACTTAAAACCGCTAACAAAAATTATAATGTTTGCTACAACGTAATGCACATTGAAAGAGTGGGTGAAGGGTATTGTAATTTAGGTAGTGTTCGCGAGTGTTTCCCCACTTTCCTGCCTATCTGCCACTTCTCTAATGGCGCGAAAATTACGCATAGTGTGCGCGCCATTAACGCTTTTTTTTTTATTCCTCGCTTCATTTTACACGCTTCTATTGCATTATTATTACTATTTACTTTTGTTATTGACTATTCCAATAAAAGGCATAGGTAAACACAAATACCCTAGAGCACTACTTATCTAGTCACATATATTTACATATTTACTAGGTTTTTTATATTTGCTAAATACGTGTTTCTGGGCATATGAAATCAAGTTTTTACCGCAACCGCACCGATACACTGCTCGGCGCATTCACTCGAATAACGCGTACTAATGCTTTATGGCAGCAATCGCAAGCGTCGCCCGGCTCGCTAAGTACAGACTCACTCGCTCAGCCAAGTTAGTCAGTTTGTGAGCCAAGCGGCAGGCGAACCATCTACCCAGCGATCAGTCAGCCAGTCAGTCTGTCCGCGGCATTGCACTTTCCTAGTCAACCGACATTTTAGCAGCGCGCGCTAAGCATCGAGTGTTTTGAAGAATTGGAATTGTTCGAGCACGTAAACATGAAGCACGTAAGTACAACTGTATAACTGTAAACGGGGTTTAGGCAATCTGTTTTGCTGTTGCAATTGCCATTCACATTTTCACACACGCACACGAACTTTTTAATTTTTCTTGCAGTTTTCCACATTTGTTGCGCTTTTCCTCAACTGTGTGGTTTTCCATTACTATTGCATGGCTCAGCCGGTGGAGCACGCTGCGGCGGCGGGTATTGTGATCGATGCGGCGCCTTCGGTTGTCTCTTATCAGGGTTCGTCACAGACGCATGCGCATCTCGTACTAGCGCCTATGGGCCGTTCGTTAGGCTATGTGGAACCGTTGGATGTGAATCGCACGTTGGCGCGAAACGAACGTTTGGACGAGCGACACGAAGTGCTGGATATTAGTCCCGTATATGTGCCTGAGTGAAGGGCGTGTGCGCTGTATGTGGATTAGGATGTATGAGTAATGCGAATTGGTGTACATATGTACATATGGTGTCCATACTACTATATATAAACATATTTAAGTGTGCGCTTGTGCAATATGCATGAGCAGAGTGGAGCTATTAAAAATGCTTATTATTTTTCCTATACTTAATAGATAGTTGTAAATATATCTATATGGATTCAATTGTTGATATTATGAGCTAAGTGTACTTGGTACTAGTGAATGTGGTTTGCTTTGGTAGTTAGTAGAAAGAAGTTTCCGAAACGATTATAGATTAATTATTTGTGCAACAAAAATGTGTAAATTCCCAGAATAAAGATTTTTATTCCTAAATAAGTTTTTATTTCGAGAGAAACAATAAGCGTCGAAGAATAATATATTAAAGTGCATACGGAACTATCAATTTCAATTTACAATCTTATTTGTCTAGTTGCAGAAGTGAGCTGTTATAACCTTGTAGGAACTAATGAGAAGGGCTATATTTGACTAAGGTGCAGCCAGTTTGTTACCGGTCATCATCCTATAATCTTTTTAACGAGGTATCGTTGGTTTTTGCTGCTGAGGCCGATTTTTTGGACTAAACAACAGGATATCTTTATTTAATAATGGTTCGAGGAATATCATATTTTATGACAATCGCTACTATCCATTATCGTAAAAGAACAAATATAATTTTTTCGTTGGTAAATTACTTAGCAATAACACAAGTCGTCATCGATTCGCCATTTCTCTTCTTATTGATAACTTGCTTATTGATTTGAAAAATATAAAATTTGAATTAATAAAATTGTTTCATAAAAAACATAAGGCATGGGCGCTGGTCGAAACCAGGGGATTACCAAAATTATATTTATTATTAATGATATAAAGTTTTACGTAAGTGCTGCCAGTTTATTTGAACAGCTGGTATAGTTTGTTCGGTTCGTTACTCTCTAACGCTTGGCGAATTGATTACAGCTTCATTGTGCTAGTGCACTACGCTTTAAGTCGGAAATAAAATAGTCGAAAATTTTGCCCTCATCGATGTAATATATTTGTAGTAGAGATGTAAGGGTCATTTACATATAATAGCACCTACTACATATTTTCCAGAATTACAACGTCGTCGTATATCTTTATTGATATTAACATTTTTTTAAATAAATTGTTTTCGTTTGGGAGTAATCACAAAGCTAGCATATAGTATATATTATCATTCAAAAAATTTTTCCAAAATATGCCTCGCATAAGATTCTTAACTCGGGCAGCATATTAATTGAAATATGTCCCAATCTTACCAAGGAAACGCCTGCCTTAGCTATTTTAATGCTTTTATCCTATTTTAATAAAAACATTTATCATCAATTTGATCATACCCTGAAATATATGAAATATATATGTATATAATATATATATAAATAGTATGTGAATATACGCAGTATACGCAAAAGGCAAGCTTGTCCTCAAACCCAAAAACATATACCGATTGGTTGGCTGAGTTTTCCCAAAGAATTAAAATAAATTACGTTAAGGTCGAACGAAAGTGTTCAACCAATAACATTAATTTATCTTTCTTGGTAATTTTCAAGAAGTAAAGTCATGGAAATACTTTCAGGTATTCGTATAATTTCAATTTTCGTTATTCGACGAAATTATGAATGAATTACAAGCATATTAACTTTTATTTTAGGTCATATACTCATAAAGTCAATCTAACTAAGACGAATTATCTATATTCATGATATTAGTGCTGAGGGAAGATACAACAACCACACTTTTTATTACCGATTGACATAATACTAACCGAAATATTCTCATTTAAATTAATTGAGATATCTTCTGTTGATAGATATGAGATATAAGCTCAACCAAAGGAACGAAATTTAATAAATTGGATAATATGAGCGAAAAGTAATTGAAAGCGCGGATACCATTATATTAGGCGTATGGGGTTTAGATCCAAGTCTAGACCGATTTCATTAATATTCATCATATTTATTTTAATATCACACAATTAAATCGTTTAAAATCAACTATAAAGTAGGAAATCACTATATCACGTATATGGGGACTAGAAGAAGTATTGACCTGCTTTTTCCAATTTTTGGCACAAGTACACCTTATTATCAAAAAAGGCGCTCTCTGAGTTTCATTGAAATATTTCACAGATTAACCGATATTTTCGGTAAAAAGTCAGTAATAGAATCAGATGGATTTTAAAATTATGTTATGCGGTAAGTAGGCGTGGGTGTGATAAGATTTCGTCCATTTGCACACTATATTATAAAGATATCAAAATAATGCCAAGTTTAGTTGAAATTGGTAGAGTCGTTATTGACAAATAGAATTTCACCTAGAAGTAGGCGGTGTCACACCCATTGTCCAATTTTATACTGATTGAAATGCATCCTATGCATAATATTCACTGTAAAATTTAATGTTTCTGACGTTTTTCTTTAGTGAGTTATCGCACCTCAAGTAGTTTTCAACATAACCGTTGAATAGGGGGTAGAGGTGGTTATCATCCGATTTCATTCATTTTCACATGGATGTGTGAAGAACTTCTCTTCAGATAGTTTGGTTGATGTAGCTTTAGTGGCTTGAGAGATATGTACCTCCCTACTTTGAGGGCCAGTACTAAATAACAGTTTTGTATCTTAACTTGTATCTTAGTTATAGCTGATCATAATATTTGGATTGGCGGAATTTTATGGGCGTGGCAATTGCCCGATTTCGCCCCGAATTTGCACTTCTGACCTTCTCATTGTTCTAAGAAACACGTGTTCCAACTTTCATCAAGATATCTAAATTCTTGCTCAATTTATCGCTTGCACAGACGGACGTACAGACGGAATTCAACTCGTCTCGTTATTCCGATAATTTTTATACATATAACTCTATATCCATCTCGATTGATTTTAGGTGTTAAAAACAGCTGTTAGGGGAACAAAACTATTTTGCTCTGTACAATATGTTGACTATAAAAACGATTTATTTGAAAACCTGAAAAACTGAAAAATTCGTTTTCTGTAAATGATATAGATTTCTTTTAAAACTTGGTTTTGTCCACTCGTCCAATCGCCCGTTAGAATTTTTTTAAGTTCAGTTAAGTAGAGAGTACTGTATTGTAATTTTATGCGTTTACCGCGACATACTTGTGGGCTTATGGGCGCTTATGTAATATAAATGATCGTGTGAAACATGTTCACATGTTCACATTGAACTTGAATATCAAATGTTGCGTGTTGTTTGGCAACATTATTTCTTTGCCATTTCGGTTGTGTATACAGAAACCGAAGAGTGTGCCGGTTAGCTCCAAGTTTGCCAAATTTAACGAAACACCACGAACGCAACGTATTGAGTTTATGAGTGGTTGGGGAACTTGAGTGGTAAATGTACTTAGCCACTCACGTACATATACTTCAACATCAAACACAAACATATACACACAATATTTAAAGTTAAAGTAAAAGCATTGAGTTCACAGCGTCTTTTTGGTACACTCTGCGGCAAAAGTATACAACATTTTAATTCGTTTTATTTGGATGTAAAAAGGCTATTTATGTCTTACCTTTATCGACATTCCTACAATCGAAGATATTAGATATAAGTTTTGGTCCTGGCTGGGTAAGGTTAATGAGTGACGCAGAGGGGTCAGTGTTTAGATTTGAATAGATTTTATGACGAATCTTACAGTTACTTTTCTAGAATACATAGCACTATGTCACACACTTAAGAGGTTAAGTCAGTCTAGGTATTTCAAAAATTTTATTTTTTTTGTCTTAAAGTACCATTTAGGGTCCTAAAAACATTATGCTCTAGAAATACAATAATTTTTTTTAAAAACCGAAAAAGAAAAATTGACTGAACAGAGTTATCCTCTCACTTTATTTCTGAGATATTCTCGGAAAATGATCAATATATGAATTTCTATAAAATATGGCACCGAATTTAATTCGGATTTAGGAATTACCTAAATGTTAATTAGAAAAGCAATAAATATAACCTGTAGTCGTTATTTGGATCTAGGATCTCTCCGCTCATATCTTTTAAAAGATAAGGCAAACAGAATTTAGGGATGTTTGCCGTTATATATAGAAAATTAGTTTTGTTTTGCATTCTCTAAAATGTAAATACAATTTATTTAATACTGTCTAATTCGTTCTATTTATTATGCAGTTGCCTTAATGATGGACAAAGTGGGCAACTGGAGCAGCAACAATCGATTTTACAACTGGAGCAGCGTGAACTACTGGCACTATGGGCGCAATAACGGACTTCACAACTGGGACATGGTGTACTACAGGAGTAGAGAAAGACTTCAATGCTGGAACTGGAACCACAGGTGCAGCATGAACCACTGGGGCCAAAGTCTTCACGACAGGTGTAACAATGTGGGCATTATTATGCACCTGAGTGATACTCTGGTGAGAGGTGGCCGGGGGACCGGTGTGTATAACGGTATCTACTTTGGCTTCAACGGGTTGAACAATGAATCCTGGTGCAGCGGTGGCGATGGCGAAGAAGGCGGTCAAAGTGATCTGAAATATAATTTGAGCATTATTGCAAAGCTTTTTTGAATTTGACTAATACGTAATTAATTAAATAGTAATTAGTCTTACATATTTGGACATATTGTGTCTGTTTGGGGGGTGGTTGTGGGGCCTTACTGTTTGAGATGTGGAATTTGACTCATAATTTACCACCAAATTTGTACGAAATTTATAGTGCGCAAATCAGAGGTTGAAATCCATGAAAATAATACCAATATGACAATGGTTTGACACTTCAATAATTCAATAACCTGTTTAGGTCACAAACATTTTTATGCAACTAGAGGAGATAAGCACAAAAAACGCTGGGTCAGTACATACAAATGTAAACACTCTATTAGTGATTGATTCTGTTTGACATACTACTTAATTACGGCCAATATTGTACGCTAAAAGTACTGTTAGAAAATTGAATTGAATAGCTTTGATCGACTATTATTTATGTTGTATTGTATTGAAATACAAATAGCACACTAAAAATACATAGTTGAAGCCACCTCCGATCCACCGAAGGTTTTCATAAACAATTTTTTGTTTTTAAGATTTCAGGCTACACGTCGGGCGCCACTTAACAACAAAAACAGGACCACACTGGAAATGATTGAGTTCAAAAAAGAATGCGATTATTATTTTATCTGATAAATTTAAGTTTGAAAATATTTCACTGTTCGAATTTGACCATAAAGAAACAGATATTGAGAGATGATAATCATTTCAGAAATTTCTCTAAGGAATCTAAATTTTGTACTTACTGTTCTCCAAATAGTTATACTAGGGTTTGGGTTGCGCTATTTTTAAGGAAATATCCATACAAAAGGAGTACTCGTACTATCTCTCGTATTGGAGAAAAATTGTATAGACTAATGTTGTTGAAATGAATGAATGATTTATAAGTGATATTGGAATGAGTTGGAATGCCAAGCCCTGAACGAAAAGCAAGCAACAAGTGGCAAGAGTTTTTTAAGTCTTATTTAACACAATTAATCTTGTATTTCACAAAAGTTTGGCATGAAAATTTTCAAAGGTTGGTGTGGAAGTTGTAGGTGTCTAAGGTTCGTCTAGAGCATTTTCTGCGTAGTAGTAATCCATCTCTGTCAATAATTGTTACCTATTCGAAGCTCTAACATTTGTTTACTCTTTTTACTCTTTATGCGCACTGCTGACGCCGCGCCGTGTTGCTAATAGGCGCGTTGGATTATTTCTCGTAAAGTTGTGGAAAATAACAAATTTGTACAACGTAATATTTGGTTGTTTGTGGTTGCTCATGGCTTGCCTAATAAAAGGGGAAACTGAACAAAATTTGAAAGGTAATTCTTAAAAAATCGATCGACAGTTTTACTAGGACCTTCGTTTGTGCGCAATTTTTTTTTTAAATATACTGCCAGAGATATTTAGTGATCAGTTTCGACATAGAAACTATTAACATTCACAAACACTAAAATAGCAAAATCCTGGTTAGAAGAAATTTTAAATTTTTGGGAAAGTTTTCTAACATACCATCTAGTATATCGGCACTCATACCTCGACAGGCATTGTCATACCTCCGGGCGTATTTCCAACATGGAGAAGCTTTAAATCAAATATTAAAATTTGTGGGACCCTCTGTTTGTCGAATAACATCAAGATGTACTCAATTAAAGAGAGTAGAAGTTCCTCAATCATCAAGAACTACTGGAAGTCCCAATCATTAATTACCAAAGCCCATCTTAAGTTTTATCCTGCTGGTGCATCACCGAATAAAAGTTCAAAGGTTGTGTATGCAAGCAGCGAGAAAAGAATTAGAACTGAATATGTGTTTCAACGTTAAAACAATTTGTTTCGACTCAAGTAAATTGTGAAGGTGAGATATCGATAGTTCCCTTTATATATGGCTGATTTATCGAACTACTCCTGTTCTGCTAATAATACAGAGTAGTTTTGTTTAGTTTCCAAATCAATTTAGATTTATAACATTTTGTCAAGTCATTACTTTAAAATGCTTTCTGAAATTTCATGAAATATAAGTATAAATCATTAACCAAAATATGAGTTATACCGAAATAAGTTTTTGTATGAAAACGGAATCATTCAATTCAAACACAATACACTAAAAACCGCACCACTTTTGTGTTGAACGCTGATCTTTATACTTACATATGTGACTGCGATAATACTTAAGTAATTGCATATTGTTGATTTATCAAACTTGTTTAGCAAATTTTAGGTTCAAGTTCACGGCAAATGCAATAGTAATACAATTATGTATAATCCAACAACGAACTCTGATTACTTCTCGGTACAATAAATTTCGCTAAAATCTAGGTCTAATTCGTTGGAAGACCGTCAATTAGCTACCATACTTTAAAGTGTAAGCAACCACCACCACAACAACAGCAACATGTTCAAATACGTGAGGACACTAATTAATCAAGTAGAAATAAACTGTGCAATAATGCTCTAAATTCATTTCAGATCACATTCGTCGCTCTCTCCGCCATCGCCACCGCTGCTCCAGGGTTCATCACTCAACCTGTTGTAGCAAAAATAGGAGCCGTTATTCACAGCGTTCCATCCGCAACCTCTCACCAGAGCATCACTTAAGTGCATAATAACGCCCACATTGTTACACCTGTAGTGAAAACAGTGGTTCCAGTGGCTCATGCTGCTTCGGTTATTCCTGTTGAGAAGATTTATTCATCCCCGGTGGTACATTATCTTCCCGTAGTGGACCCCGTGGTTCATTCTACTCCAGTTTTAAAATCGGTTACTACTACTCCAGTGGCCCATCTCGCCCACCATTAATGAAATTGTATGAAAATTAATTGAGTTAAAAAATACTGAATAAAATACTGAAAAATATTGAAATCTTGGAGGAGTCAAAAAATAGTTGTTTCTAAACTTGTTCATATTAAGATAGACCAGGACTTAGCTTTTTTAAGATAACGAGTGGACCTTAGCCATTTAAGTATTTGGGAATTTATTAACTTAAGAACGATTTTTTTTATAGAAAATCATAAGATGATCTTTCAAGGTTATTTAGTTTAGCTACAACTTTTGGATTTTTTTCCTTACAACCGAGTCAGCTGGAAAAATTATACTATAAGTTTACTTAGTTGTTTATTAAAATATAATTCACATATATGTGTTTGTGGAAATATAATGCTATTGAAATTTGGTTATGAAAAAATTATAAATGTCAATATTGCTTAAATGAATGTAAATAAACGAAGATTTATATATGGATTTATATATATCTTCGTTGCCGTTGTTCAAGGACGGTTAATTCAACCTCTCATTTACATTACATCTTAAATTCTGAAAGTCTAGCTGAAACTCCATAAAATTCGAGAGCTTGTGATGAAATTGAGATGAAAATACGTTGCCTTTCTGAGTTGAATTCTGTAGTTCAAACATGGTATACATTTATAGAGTTGTCTGTACTAGAGGTCAAGCATTACATACCGTCAAATTATGGAGAGGAACATGACAGATTCTAGGTCAACACACAGGTATGAAGTCAATTGACACGATTCAGGTCGGTATGCTCCCCACGGCGTTAAATGGTCATGAGTTTTAATGCGTAAAGAAAATCATTGCCACGCGTACGCATTTAATGTATTTAAGGCAACTGAAGGAAGGAAAAACATTATATTAGAGAGCGAGGGATTTTAGGAAAACACTGTGTCGATTTTAAGAAGGATATTTTATTTCGAATTTCCTGTATATTGCTAAAATCATATATTTCCTCAATAAAAATTTTATGTTTGAAGCAAAATCCATGGACTTTACGCTTTTAAAGCAGTTCTCAGGAAAACCGCTATGTATGCGGGAATTGGAGAGGATAACCCTCGATCATATGATTAATAAGTTGCAATTTTTTCACCGTGGTTATCTGAGACAATGCAAGTGACGTTGCTTCTGAGTGGGTTCAAGCTGTTAGTAGAAATACATATGATATGAACTTTTAATTATGAATTATCCAACGTCTCCTAACATGCATACATGTGGTTAAATAGATTTCTGGCCATTATCAATTCATTCGAATTTGTGTATAAAAAATTAAGTATGAATTGCAGAAACCGGTTCTTCTTTAACTAACAATAACTCCACTACAGGCTACACACTTTTATGTACATATGATTGTACCAAAGTACAGACATATGAACTTAAGGTTTCTATTTCTCCTTATTCATTAGTTTTTTATAGGTGTACTTTTTTTCTCTTATTATCAACAACAAATAAACAACAACTAATTTGATTCATGTCAGGCTTGTTACTAAGCGGCAAATGGTTTCGTATAAAAAGGCTAAACAGATCCCACAAAATCATCAGTTCACATTTAACTGTAAACCAAGCAACAAATCATCCAAAAACTCAAAATGTTCAAATACGTAAGTTCGCTGTACCGCATGTTATCAAAATCTAATAACTATTATAATCTCATTAAAAATATAGTTCGCACTCTTCGCTCTCCTCGCTGTTGTCGCTGCCAAACCTGGTCTGCTCGCCGAGTCACACACTATCGTTCAACCAGCTGTGGTCGCAAAAACTGCCTATGTCGATACAAGCGCCTCCTCGGCCATAACTCACCAGAGCCATGTGAACCTGGTCCGGAAGGTGCCTGTTGTTCAAGTTGTTCACGCCGCTCCCCTTGTCCATGCAGCCCCGGTTGTGAAAACCATCTCAGCTCCAGTTGTGCATTCCGCCCCCGTAGTTCACTCGGCTCCAGTCGTCCATGCTGCTCCAGTCGTCCATGCCGCTCCAGTTGTACATGGCGCCGCGGTAGTTCACTCGGCTCCAGTCGTTCATGCCGCTCCAGTCTTGCACACCGCCCCAGTTGTACACTCCTTGGTTCACACAGCTCCTCTAGTCAAAACTGTAGTCTCAGCTCCTCTAGCCTACAGCATCCACCATTAATTAAGGAAATAACTTGAATGTGATATGAAAAATAGAAATGCATGAAATGTAACGAAAAATTAAAATAATAAAAAAAGAGTTTATAAAGGTATCAATGATTTTTCTGTGAATGTCCTAATTTCTCTATTCTGTATTTTTGCAAACATTACCCTTGGTAGTACGTCTCGTTCTCTGCAAAGAGCAAGGCGAATATAATTAACCCTTACTAATTTCAAGCAGGCATATTTGATACTGATGAATTTATCACAAATTAAACTTTAATTTCATTATCGTAAGTGTGATGAATAAGTGTGATCGTAAAATGAGTACATACGTTTTTGATTCCCTTTCTAAGATGTCATACAAAACTTGAAGAATCATAGAGCGCTCTATAAAAGGAGCATTTTCATAATATTTCAGAAAAAATTAGTTTTCGAAAATTCTAAAATAAATTAGATTATGTCTTCGGTGCCGATTTAGTGTTTGAGGGATAAAATGTATTTACTTTAATAATGTAATGTAATGTAAATGTAAATGTAAACATAAATGTATGTAAATACCCAGTTCACCACACTGCTTCGATATCAATTTCCGACAATCGGAAACAACAAATTTAACAGCGATCTACCCATTCAACGAAATATGTCGCTTTAGGTTGTAAAGATGGGAAGGTTGTATGGACCATTGGGAAAACATTAGAGATGATGTCTCATAATATTTCATAAAAATTAATCCGCCTGATTGAAAAAATATCTGGACATCAAGAAATATAAAGCTATAATTCAGTTTATAAATAAAATCCATTGAAATTAAATTTAACATTGAGTTTCATGTTCATTTTATCAATCCTAACATTACCAGTTAATATATATTGTGGTGAACAACTTCAGCAACGGGACAAGCAATCACGGGCACCACAGGGGCAATAACACACTATATATCTCGAACATGATGAACAAAAGGTAGCTCGTATTAAGTCCTTACTATTGGAACCATAAGAGCAGCACGAACAACAAGAACGACACGAGCAATATTCTGCATTACTGGAACCAGAGGAGCAGAGTATGTCATCCCAACTGGAGCAATTAAAAGTAGCATGCGGTACTGAAGTCTACAGTTTACAGCTTTCACGACAGGTGTAACAACATGGGGATTCTTACATAATTAGTAAGACTTGAGATCAGTGGGGTGAAATAAGTTATGTTGAAGAAGCCTCAAAATAACTTTACAAATATATACATATATTATAAATTTGTTTTCATTTATAAGTAAAAAAAAGTATAACAAATTTCAAATGTATTTTTGTGATATAAAACGAACACATCCAATAATACTCAAACAAAATAAAAGAATAAACTTTTAAGGCATTACTTAAGTAAAGATTTATTCTTATTGCCCACAATATACGGATCTGTAAAAAGGCTTTATGGTACCCTCGTCTTTGCTGGCGTAGCAAAACCGTATGCGTATCATATGTACCTAACTAACCCAGCTGACACTTTTTAAGTTATCCAGTTTTGGGTTCTAGTAATATATTACTACCAGTGATATAAGTATTCTATATTTCTGGAAAATTACAAAGTTCTAAGCGGTTTCGTAAAATGAAATCTTATATATTTATTTAACAAATTTAAGATCACAGTAAAAATTTTAGTGGTGAACAATGTGTGCGACTGGGGCAGCATCAAAAGTTTTCACAAATGGAGCAGCATGAACCACTGGCACCACGGGGGCAGCAATCGAATTCACAACTGAAACACTATGAACTACCGAGGCTGAATAGGTCTTCACGACTGGAGCAACAGTCTTTCCAACTGGGACAACCGGGGCAGCATGAATTACTGGAGCAACAACTTTCTTTACAGGTGTAACAATTTGGGCATTAGTATGCACTTGGGTGAAGCTCTGATTGGAGGTGGCCGTGGCAACGGTGTTTAATATCAATCATCAATCTGCATTGGAAGATCAGGAGAAGGAATCATAGCTAACATATTTGAACATTTTGCTCTTTTGGTGCATGTAAATGTTTACTGGAAGAAAACTGTATGGAAACAAATCTTGCAGTGTATTTCGCAGCATATTTATAAAAAAAATTTTCGCACCACCAAAATTTGGCTTAAAAAGGTTAAAGGTTATTAGATATTGCTAAGCATAGCTTTTTCATATTTTTTCTAGACGAACCTTAGACGCCTACAAATTGGGCTCTCACAATTTCCACGCCAAGCTTTGAAAAAGTTCAAGCCAAACTTTTGAAAAATACAAGATTTATTGTGGTATAAAAATAATTTCGCTATTATTAAAATAAAAATAGTATACGGTATAAATAAATGGTAAACTAAAATGTAAATAAAAGGTATAGTACTGAGTTTCTGTAAAGTCCAGTATTCCAAATAACAATTTTTACGGCCCTCGGTCACTTACTGCCTGCTTTTTGTTAAGCTCCTGGCATTTGCATAAGAATTTTATTAAAATACCAAGCCATTGTAATGGAAGTGAAAAATTATTCATTCATTTCATTAACTGGTCTGTACGATTTTTCGCCAAATAGTAAGACTACATATTTACATATTTACACATAAGACGACTATTTAATACATATTTACATATATTTTTTCAAAACAGCGCAACGCAAATTCTATGTTTAATGTTGTGAGAAGAAAAAGTAAAAATATTTAGGATTTAGGTATATTGGGATTTTCAGATTTCTAGTCGAAAGGATGGATGGTGAAATTAAGAAAAAAAATTCATTGTCTAAACTTAGCTACTTATGCCTTATATCTTTTTGAAAAATATATGTTATTTTTCCACATCCCCATGAATAGCGAGGCTCGGAGTAAAAACAAAAGTCACTTTTTTTTCTCTTATGATACTGTGATGGCTGAAGTATAGGACGACACCTCAAATAAAAAAATTATTAATTTTTTCATGAAAACATTAATAACCAATCAAAGCTTCTCAATTAAATTTTCTGTACTTTTAGCGTACTATATTGGTCGTAATTAAGTAATATGTCACATTGAATCATTCAGTAATAGAGTGTTTAGATTTGTATTGACTGACCCACTATTTTTAGTGCTTATCTGCTTCAGTTGCATAAAAATATTTGTGACCTAAACAGGTTGGTGAATTATTGAAGTGTCATATTGATGTCACATTGGTATTATTTTCATGGATTTCATACCTCCGATTTTCGAACTATAAATTTCACAAAAATTCAATATGGAATTATCAGTCAGAATCCACATTTCAAACTGTAAGGCACCACAACGACTACCCAATCAGCAAGAACATGTTCAAAAATGTAAGGGTGTAAATTGATCAAGTTAAAATAAATTGCATAATAACACTCAATTTCGTTTTCAGATCACATTCGCCGCCCACATTCATCCTCTTCACCACCGCCACCGCTGCTCGCGATTTCATCGCTCAACCCGTTGTGACCAAAGTAGTTACCGTTGTTCACAGTGTTCCATCTGGCACCTTTTATCAGAGCAATACCCAAGTGCACATTAATGTCCATATTGTTGCACCAGTAGTTCATGCTGTCCCTGTTGTCCCAGTTTTGAAGACCTACTCCGCACCTGTGGTTCCAGTAGTGAAGACTGTTGCTCCAGTTGTCGCTTTGGTTCATGCTGCCTCCGTGGTACCAATAGTAAAGCCCTACTCTGCTCGGTTGTTGCTCCTGTGCCGCCAGTGTTTCACGCTGCTTACGTTGTTCACCACTAAATTTATGAACTGCGTTTATTGTGGTACACCTTATGATTGATAAAATAAATATGTAATTTAATAATCAAATGGATTTTCACGAATTTTGTATATTAACTGCATTCTGGCTCCATAATTCCGAGATATTCCCCGTTAGTCTGGAGCCACATAATTTTTATGACTATGACGGTTACGATCGCTTTTAGAGTTTTTGTTCATGTTAGTTGGAAATTGAGATCGAACTTGAAGGGTGATACACCTCGTATGTATGATATGCCTGAGAAAGTAGATAATTCAACGTGTTTGCTGTTAAGGCTTTTGAAGTTGTCAGTTGTTAAACCGAAATTTAGATTTAGAACACAAAACGCGTCAAATAAAATCATGTCATTTGCGTTTCAGCGGTGCCAAATTTTAGTAAGCTATTGCAGCCCACTTCCTACGCCATTCTAACTTATTTAGCTTTACTCAGATAAATTTCCTCAGCGACTGTACACTACAGGTTATTTAAACTGGTGTTCTAAACATGAAAAATCGTTTAGATTAATAATAATGAAAGAAAACACAGCTAACGAATAAGCTAACTAGCTCCACTAAACTTCATAAATCCTCTTTCCTAATGAAATTCGGACTTTCATTGGATAGATTACCATGAGTTTACTGAATGTCGAATTTATACTTATGCGTATGAACTATAACAAAATAGTTGTGATCTTCTTGGGAACCCCTACTTAGCTTTATAACGAATATTCGGCTCTCAATAGAGTTATATATTGTTTCTAATGATTTAGTGAATTATATATAATCTGTTTTAAACAAGCATGCTTCTTGGCCCCTCATTTTTCTGAAAACTTGCTCTTAATATCATGCTTTCGACTAATACTTTTATCAAATCAGAGAACTTTGAAACAACTAACGTGCAAAATCTGTTAAGTAATTAATAATCCGCTACTTTTATTTGAAAAAGTAATTCATTTGTTCACCGAAAACACAGTCAGTTCTAAGCTAGAGGCGATGAAAATGATATCTTCGTTCGAAAACCTTCTCTTAAAAAGCGGTCTAGTTTTGAGGGTTTCGTATCTTGTTATCTTCGGAAGAGGATTGAAAACATATGTGATCTTTCAACGATCACACCCACTTCAAATCATCGAAGAATATCGCCTCTGGTGGATTCGTCAGTATAAAACGTACCTCTATAAAATTACCCACAGGTAAACGAGATGAAAGCAACTATTCAAAGAAAAAATTTCGGCGGATAATTTTCATCTCGAATTTTGCAAGGAAAATAAGACAGTATCAAGGACAGAGCTTGAATGCAATAATTAGTTGAGAAATTCAAGTCTTTCGGAAATTCCTCATTGATATATTTATAAATTCGTATTTCAATTATTTTAATAATTTTTTTAGCAATTGTAAACCGTTAATTTTTTCAAATCACATTCACGTTATTTCCTTAATTAATGGTGGATGCTGTAGGCTAGAGGAGCTGAGACAACAGTTTTGACTAGAGGAGCTGTGTGAACCAAGGAGTGTACAACTGGGGCGGTGTGCAAGACCGGAGCGGCATGAACGATTGGAGCCGAGTGAACTACCGCGGCGCCATGTACAACTGGAGCGGCATGGACGACTGGAGCAGCATGGACGACTGGAGCCGAGTGAACTACGGGGGCGGAATGCACAACTGGAGCTGAGATGGTTTTCACAACTGGGGCTGCATGGACAAGGGGAGCGGCGTGAACAACTTGAACAACAGGCACCTTCCGGACCAGGTTCACATGGCTCTGGTGAGTTATGGCCGAGGAGGCGCTTGTATCGACATAGGCAGTTTTTGCGACCACAGCTGGTTGAACGATAGTGTGTGACTCGGCGAGCAGACCAGGTTTGGCAGCGACAACAGCGAGGAGAGCGAAGAGTGCGAACTATATTTTTAATGAGATTATAATAGTTATTAGATTTTGATAACATGCGGTACAGCGAACTTACGTATTTGAACATTTTGAGTTTTTGGATGATTTGTTGCTTGGTTTACAGTTAAATGGGAACTGATGATTTTGTCGGATCTGTTTAGCCTTTTTATACGAAACCATTTCCCGCTTAGCAACAAGCCTGACATGAATCAAATTAGTTGTTGTTTATTTGTTGTTGATAATAAGAGAAAAAAAGTACACCTATAAAAAACTAATGAATAAGAAGGAATAGAAACCTTAAAATCATACTTATCGCACAGCTATGTGTGCAGAAGGTGTGTGGAGTTCATGTGAGTTAAAGAGTAACTGGTTTTTGTACTTTGCTTTTTATTCGGACGGAAACCCATCTGACCTAGGTTAGGTTATTTACTCTCGCAGTTATGTATGTGTGTGAAATTATTGTTGTAAACATTATTTTACTCAGGTGCTTGATTAATTGATTGCATTTAAGGGAAGTAAATTTTCTAATGTTTTGACATTTTTTTGTTTTTAATTATTTGGTATGTTCATAGGTAAATTAACTTGGAAATATTATAAATATTCTCTGGTGAATTAAATAAAATCATTCAAGTACAACTTGTGTATAATAAAAAAAAAATAAGGAAGAGCTAACTTTGGCAACTGAACCAAAATGAGGAATAAAAGATGTACCGGGAGACTACAATTTTCTATTAAAATAATAACTACAAGTTTCGTGCTTTAACGCTTTTTAGTTTATTTGGATCAGTACATTCATTCCTATTCCGCCTATTTCCGGAAGAAAGCTGTCAAATATTATGGTGGCTACAAAGTGATCGTCTTTTTTTAAGTCTTTATTCATTTGAATTATCAGTCGGAATATCATGTAAGTTTGTCTGTGGTCCCATCTGTTACATTTTTAAAGTGTATATTGTGCTTCCATTGACAAATTTCTCAAATACAGCTATATGTATTATATTAACATATTAAAGGCAGGTAATCGTAATAGTAATATTTTATCTGAAATTAAGACTTGCAGTTATCGACATTTTATGGCGTAATAATTATGTCATTTAATTTCTTTTGGGCCAACACCATTTTATGTACTGTAACCCACACACCTATTGAGTAAGGTACGGCAAATTTCGTACAGATATGTGAATACTTACTCAAGTTATTTGCTGCACGGGCAGACAGATGAACGAACAAACAACTATGGCCTAATACATTTGCTTCTTAATTCTGGTCATTTGGATGCCCAGATTTTTACTTATTTAAAATATATTATATTTGGCAACATATTAACTTTTACTTTAGGTCACATACTCATAAAATCAATCTAACTAAGACAAATTATCTATATTCCTGATATTAGGCAAGGTATATCAGTTACAATTTTATCTCCGAATTACAATACTTGTCCAAATATTCTCATATGATTTTGTTGAACGCTAGTAACGAAATCCATTCTGACGATTAGAGTCCGTTCAAAAACAATTTTAATTTTTGCCTTAAGGTATTTCCTGGGATGGGATTCTAGATTAAGTCTTCCTCATTACACTAGTCGTTTAAAATTTATAAAGTATGAGTGTAGGTATTCTTTAGTCGTTTGCGAATGCTTGGTATAATATTCTTAGTGAAACGCTTATTAATTAATTTCTCTGTCGACTTATCGAGGCAGTTTAGACCCTTACTGTTAAAATCATGAAGATCAACTTTTGAACTGAACGAACCATTCCGCCTCACGGGTCAAGATTTTGATTCTCATTCCTTAACATTTGATTTATCAGACTCACTTTTCAGAATTAAAAAATTTTCTCTTAAAAAATAAGATCATATTAATTTACTATAATTTAATCTTAAATCCTAGCTGTTGAAATTTTTTTTCTGTAACTGAGCAGTTTTAGATCTCGATGCTTAAAAAATTCTCTTGCCCTTGATGATTCGGCTAATTCCGCACGTATGCGGGTTGGGCCTTTCCCGTCGGTTGGGTGGAAGAAGGGTAATCGTTCAGTTTATTATTGTTATTATTCTATGGAATCAGCCTACTTCCCTTATATCGCAATTTTAAATTCCAAATAATTCTTCTATTTTAGAGCATATGAATCAAGCACCAAAGAAGATATCGGAATAAAACTTTGCACAAATAGTGGCTTTAAGGTAGGCCTCTTCACATTTAATAATTGTCGAAATTGGACTATAACTTTGAATTTTTACCGAAAATATAGATCAATCTGTGATATATATTATTGAAATTCAAAGAAAATCTTTTTCTGATAATAATATGCTATCCTGTCAAAAATTTGTGAACTCTGGTCATTACTTCCTTTAAGCCCCATATACTTAACATAAAGATTTTCGAAAATTTGGTTGATTTTCTAGCATTTATTCCGGTCAATAGTTAACTTAATGCAATTCAAAGAGCGTCTCTTTCTGATAACAGTGTGCCTTTTTACCAAAAATGGATAAAATTGGGTTAATACCACCCCTAGCGTCCATATCCCTAACAGAGGAATTTCAAACTTCTATTTTGGTTTATACTGCATATATCGATCAATTCATAAAATATCTTACAAAATTAAATGAAATATAATATTTGGTATGTATTACATTTTAATTCCTAAAACGTGTGAATCGGTCAACGATAACCCTAGCTCCCTATACCGAATATAATCATTTTCGTTTTTCTAGAAGACACTAGACAAGTATTCTAGACAAATATATCGGTAAAATTTTAATTAATTTTACTAAAATTGCAGAAAAATATATTATTATTCCTGAGTTTAATGCTATCAGTAAAAAGCTTCCCCTAGCCCCAATATACCCCATATAGGGATTTCTTACTTTCCATTTGACTTTAAACTGCTTATGTTGGACAACATATGTGATATTTTAGAAAAATGAAGTGGACGTGCTTTCTTAAACATAATGGGGTTTAGCGCTGAATATGAATGAAATCGGTCGAGACCTTGGTCTTAACCCCATTTACCTATTATAATAATTTCCGATTCTCTGGTTCACCTTTTCATAATATACTCAATATACTAAGTATAGACCTTCTGGTTGAATTTATATCACATATTTCCTTTATTATAAATATTTCGGACACGAAGCAAAATCTAATAATGAAACTAAGTGAGTATTTGACCTATAATATAAGTTAGTGAGATATCAAATATGAATATTATCTAATCACAATTTCATCGAATAATAAAAGTTGAATTCTTACGCAACATTTTTTAAAATAAAATTTTGTCAACACCTGATAGTATTTCTCCGGATGATCTTTCTTGATCTTTGAAAATTGCGAGAGTATAAAATGTTCGGTTACACTCGAATTTAGCCATTCCATACTTTTTTTTCCTTCCCATCAGTACTCTTTTGCTTATATAAAATACATGTACTTATCCAATGAATACATTGCGGCTATTCTGGTATTTAATAAAAATTATTTGTGAATATACGTATGTGTACGTTCATTCGGCTGAACCGAAATCCATAAAATTTTTTAGTAGTAAGCAATTTAAACTAAATAAAAGTCAAGCTCATCTTTATTACTGCTCCAAATCGAGTACAACGTTTAATTAATATCATTTTATTGGCAGCATATTTAATGAATGAATTCACATACGAGGTGTGGTGGTGAAATAACGAGGCTGAAGCTGCGAATGAAATCTTTTCAATCACTATTAAATTTATAAATATATATATCTTGACAGTATACTTTGTTCCCAAAGATGAATAATTTACAAAATTCTCAAAGAAAATCGGTGCTAAAAGGAGTTATATTTAAGTCTAAGGCGGCATATTAAAATTTAGGTCATCTTCGAAACCATAAGAAATTCTCTTGGAGCTTTTGAAAATTATAGGAAGATTGGATCTCCTTACTCAATGGTAACACCTCGTAAGGACGTACATATTTATAAGTTAATTAAACTTGAAAGTATTTTTAGTGCTTTCAGTTTTCATGCATGACATTCATCAAATATTTTCGCGAAGCTTGCATAAGACTTGATTGGTTTTAATGTCAAAGTCAATGGCTAATATGTCACTTCTTCAACTTCTTCACTTCAAATTGTTTAGTAAGCAAAGAGTATAATTTTTCCTTCTTTAAATAATATCGAGAAGCCGATTTTACACTGAAATGATATTAATGTTATTAGGTAGGCTCTGATATGGAGTTACATTTAGCATTTTAGTAACTTAGAATATTTGCCTGATTTTTAGTTAACAATATAACATTTTTATAAGTACAAAATCATTAGTCCATATAATAAGTTAAACAGGGAGTCAATGGATTTCTTGGAAACACGTAAAAAACGTTTGGGCAAAACGTTTAAACATTTCTACAGGTCTGCAGCACTTGTTTGTCGAACGGAAATTTAAAAGTTTGTAAACCATTTTTTAATGATCTTGAGTATTTTATATATGTCGAGATTATAAACTTACCGAAGAATCCTAATATTTATTTCTATTTTAAGCAAATCCAAGATTTAAAAGGGAAATCGTATCAAATGATATCATTACTATTATATAGTTAATATGGTGGTCCATGTAATCGTTCTTTTTTTCAATCACATTAATACTATATATGAATTATATTTTATTGTATATTCCTTCCATCAGAAAATCTTAATATTTTTTTTCCCCTAATGTGAGTTTGCGAGATTGAGAAATGGTCCCTTGTCGCAACTGAAACGGATTTCCATAGCCATTGGCACCATATGGTCTAAAGGTCCAATTACTGTTAACCTCGCTCATTTTGTTATTTTTTAACAGACTAACACAATGGGTCACAACTACCATGGTATCGCTTGGTTGAAAGAGAGATTCCTGTACATATTTACATATGTATCCATACATCATACAGTTCAAAGACATATATGCGCATGAATGTTTTGGCAAACAAAGTTGATGGCTCAAATAATCAGGTCATCCATTCGAATTATCTTAATACCAGCAACAACAAAAATCCCAGACTAAAGAAAATAAAACTCCTTTAAATGCGAAATTAAGTCAATAAAAGAAACATTAAAATAAACAAAGAGATTAATACCACTAGTGTTACCGTTTGATGTTGCATTCAGCGGAGGTGATTGCGGCGTCAGTTGCAGTTGTCAAAATTATGGGTTAAGTGCTTTAGGGCAACCTTGACATAGGGACATATACACATACACATGTCTACACAACACTAAGGCGTCAACAGCATCACCGGCCAGGGAGTATTTTAAACTATAAGTGTTGGCATTTATATATGTATATCTCTTGAATGGCTCGGTTTGCTTGTAGGCCGGTTCTACGTACTACCTACTTCAATTTGAAGTGAGCTTAATTGTCTTGCTTTTATTTAAATGCATTTTTTATTTGTACTTTGAATGTTGACCGTGAATCAATCAATTGGATTTGCCTGCAAGTTTTGCGGTGCAACATTTAATTGTTTATTATGATATTTTTTCCTTTCGCAAGCTTTTTTCATATTTAAGTGCAGCCAGATCGTGACTGAAGGGCATGGAACTTAAGTAGTTTACCAAAATGCAGCTTCAAATTGGTAAAATATGCATATGCATGCAATAAGCGTTTATTTATAAACCCAGCAGAAAATTATTTCGTTACAGAATGGAGTACTATTTGTATTTAATTCTCTAAGAGAGCCAAGCAAAGACTACCCAAGCTTTGCCGGTACTGAACCAAATAAAATCATTCAGGCATAGTCTCTGGTTCTTTAAATGTAGAGTGTGTCTCCTTTCCTCTCATCTCATTATTTAAAATATTTTATCGGGCGAATTGAAGCATTTCTCTACCAAAGAAAAAAGCGCAAGACAATTGTGCATGTTTTAGAGGATATGTTAATATACGGTCGCGCCGAAAGCGCTACTGGCAGTTTTTTTGAACAACTAGTATAGATTGTTCGATTCGCTACTCCATCACGCTTGGTGAGTTGAAGGCTATATAACAAACTATACGTTTGTTGAGAAGAGAGCAGAGCTCAAGAATAAAGAGTAAAGCAATGGAAAATGAAGAGGACGTTTCTCTTGTAAAAACATATTTCTGTTCATCATCGATTATTACATACTTCGAACATTATGTATTTTCGCAATTCGTAAGAGTTTAAGGCGGAGAAATATTTTCAAGTGTTTTGCAAATCTTTATAAAAAAAATTCAATATAAATGCAACAATTCGTATTAGACGAAATTCTGAATCAATTACAATTAAGAAGAAGGACGATGATTAGAGAAACATATGGACAGACTTCTTCAAATTTAAAACCAAACCACATTATGTTTATTTGAACACGTTTACTTATTGACATTAAAATATCTTATACATTATCCGATATATTCGGCAATTTAATAGAAAATATGGGTGAAAATCCTAAAATTTAGAGTTTGTTTGTGTTAAGTGTTTGTTAAGGCTAGACCAAGTTCTGGACCGATTTTATGGCCAATATTATACTAGAATAACCAAAACCATTATATGTAGAACATAGGCGCTTCGGTAATTCATCGACTGAGTCCACCTATTTTCAGCACCAAACTACATACACCAAGATGATCCTAGATGATTCGCAAATTGACAGATATGTACTGTAAAAATATAAATATATATACATATGTATATCAACCAGAAGTTCAAAAATCACTATATTAGATATATTGGGCTAGGGGAAGTGCAGAACCGATTTAATTGATTTTTGCCTTAGCACCATATTATTATCATATTATATATTTTCGGTATAAAATCATCCATTGGCACTGAGGTTCTCTTAATCGAAATATGGGGGCTTGAAAAGTTATAGTCTGATTTCAACTCTTTCTTGTTTTTATTTCGGAAATTTTCTGAAACACTGGATTGGAACTAGTTAGTTTTTCCAAATTATTTCTATTTACTGTACACATACATACATTTGTACAAATTGGTAAACGAATTATGTACGTAAATTATTATACGTAAATCATATTGATAATTTGTTATAACCTCAAAGAATTAATTCATCTACAAATGCTATAATTTAATATATTCAAAACGTTTTTTCGTATGTTTTGATTTAAGCGGTTGTTTTGCTCTTTGAAGGGCTAACTACTTAGGGTTTACAAAAAGGTAATCTGATTACAGTAACAACCGTGTGATTACTTGATGGCGTATGAAAACTTGCTTACTCATATTTGGGTGTTACGAACAGACATACACACAGACATACGCATATATGCATGAACATAAGTACACTCCCACAAATATATGTACTCATGTAAAGTACAATACCATGTACCAACAAAATAGTTAAAACTATTATGAATTATGTCCAACTAGCTCGTTGCTCTTCAATTATACTGAGCCAATATCCACCCAAGGTCTAAACGGTCTTACGCACGAATAAAACTTGTTGGCATTAGTTCGCCTTGTAGAGTGCTTTAACCGTTTATTCTCTTTGGTCATTAGATTCATATTGTCATTTATTTGAAAAGTATATAATTGATTACTACAATCAAGTAATTTTATTTTGATTTCCGTTAATTCACTTCCGCTTGATTCGTTTCGGTCATTGTCAATGCTTGCGCGCTTAAAACGTTAATTTAATTGACTGTTTGCAATTGCATCCTTATACTTTATCTTTAACAAGCTAAACTAGAAATCGATACTTACGTATAATTCCTCTATCTGGGTAGTTGAATTTAATTCATTTCAACTTCAATCGCCCAAGGAAGGGCTATGCTCGGGTTTAACCGAAAATTTTATACTCTCACAATTCGCAAGGATCAAAGGTGTGGAAATACATTCGGATGTTGGGTAAAACTTTAAGTTTAATAAAAGTGTTGCGTAGGAATTCGACACTCATTATTCGACGAATTTGTCAATGGATTGCAATCATATTTGGTATCTTATTAACCTATATTACAGGTCATGGACTCATACTACTTTCATTGTTATATTTTGCTTCGTGTCAGAGATAGTTATATTAAAATCCATCAAATTAACTCAAAAGTGATATATGCGATATAACCTCAATTAAAGTGGTTTAATAAATGTATTAGATACATGAGGAAAAAGTCAACCAGAGAAATGGAAATCATTACATTAGGAATAAGGGGCTTAGACCATGGTCTAGAGCTATTTATTTCATATTTAGCCCGAATACACATTGTGTTTAAGAAAACATATCCACTTAATTTCATTAAAATATCACACATATTGACCAACATAAACGGTTTAAAGTCAGATGGAAAGTCGGGGATTCTTATATCGGGCATTTTTGGGATAGAGGAAGATCCCTACTTATCACATTAGCTCTTTTCATTATTCAAGTATATTAGGGAACATATTTTCAGGAATTTTGTGAAGGTAACTCACACGGTGATCGACATATTCGGCATAAAGTCCGCTAGATTAACGAAAGTCATTATATGTAGTATATGGGAGCTGGGATAATTCGTACTCCGATTTCATACATTTTCGGCAGTAAACTATGGTATATCCGATATTACACGTTCAATTAATTTTGCTAAGATATCTTGCAATTTGACCAAAATATATGGTATAAAGTCTACCCAGAGGTTGAAAATCTGTATATTAGGTACATGGGGGCTAGGAGAAGTGCTTACTCGATTTTATCCATTTTAAGCACACGCACACACCATTATCAGAAAGAGACATTCTCTAAATTTCAAAGAGATAACAAGATATAGCACGTTATAGGTTTTCGATTAACGGTTTTTGATTTTGTGGGCGCGGCAGTACACCGATTGAGCCCATCTGCAACAACAACCTTCTTATACTACAAAAGAATACCCGTACCAAGTTTCATGAAGATAGATTTATTTTAACTTAACTTATCGCTTGCGTGGTCGGACTGACGGACAGACTCGGAGTTCAACTCGTCCTGTCAGCCCGGTTCTTTTGACATATTATATATGACTTCATATCTATCTCGATTAGTTTTAGGAGTTACAAACAATCGTTAGTTAAGGAAAACTATTATGCTCTGTGCAACATTTTGCGAGAGTATAAAGGGTGGTATGAGGGCGTGGCTGCCTCCACCTTTAGGTAGAAATTCTTCTATAAAACAAAGACAAAGTCAGACCACAATCACTCCGTCTTCGAATATAATATTTTGGGTACTATGAACTTTTTTTTTGCTTTGATTGATGAGTTGGGTTATTAGTTGGTTGGTTGAAATGTGTGGTTGAAAGATTGAAATGAGAAATAAGTGTGTCTCAAGTAACTAAACTTCAACAACTCGCTGGATTTGATATAATTTTTAAATATTATTATTTTTTCCAGTGAACCTATTTCTTTTATATTGGAACATTTGGAGCTGTGGAAGATATCACGTTTTAATGGATTGAAGGATCTACCTTTGGACATTGGACCTACTACATACATAACTCGAGTATTTTTTATATTGTCTCACATTACATAATTTACATTTTTAAGCCAATGAAAAAATTTACTAATCTGCAAATATATACTTTAAAATGTTCTGACCACATATTTGAATAATATCGTCGGCTCCAACAATTAGTTTCAATAGGCTGTTGCTTTAGGGTACAAAATAAATAAACTACTTTTAAATATATATCACAATTTTATTTTCTTTTCATATTCAAAAAAAATTCGACAATTAGTATAGCAATCCAAAAATATTCTAATGATGCAGTGTATAGGCAATTGGAGCTGAAACAATGCTCTTGACCAAAGGAGCAGAATGAACGACAGGCACAGAGTGGACGACTGGAACACTATGAACAACTGGAGCGGCATGGACAACGGGGGCGGCATGGACTACGGGAACGACCGGTGCAGAGTGGACGGTTGTCTTGACGGCGTGAGCGAGCACTGGACTCACAACAGCTTTGCTATGCACCTGAGTGATACTCTGATGGGAAACGGCCGATGGAGCACTATGGACAACCGAGCCAACCTTGGCCAACGCTGGCTCATGGACTACATGGTGGGTCTCTAGGAGTCCTGCACTGACGCTGGCCGCGACGAATATCCAAACGAGGGCGGACTATAAAACAGTTTTAAGAAATATTTTAGAATATTGCAACTTCTCGTATTTATTTGCTTTCTTACGTATTTGAACATTTTGGAGTAGCTGAAGTTTGTTGATTAGTTGAGCTTGAAAACGGTAGTGTTTGACTGATATTGGACGCCGTTGTGGCGTTAACTTTTATACCCAAATCACAGCAAATGCGATAAAAGAAGTACAAAAAAATGGAGTAATGTAAAAACATCATTAAAACTGCTACGGTTGGGTCAGTGAGAGTGTGTGTGTAAAAGTTCTCAACATAATGACGCGGCATAACAGCTGATATTGAGCTCAAAAACTCATTTATCAAAGACGTTAACCTACGTCAGCATTAAAAATATTGCTGTCGCTAAGTACCAGCTACAAGCTGAATGTTTTTCTGTTGCTGCCGCTTGTAGTGATGACTTTTGTACGAGTAATACAAGTTTTGCAGTTGACGCTTAAGCTACTCCAAGCGAAAGAAGTAAGCAAAACATAACAGAGCAGCGAGCCAAACTTTTTTACTTGAGTGATCCTCCCTTTACTATACACGATCATCAGAAAACTACTTCACCTGTAGTGCTTAAGGGCACAATCTGCACCGTATAAAAGCAGCGCAGTTTTGCACATTCAGCATCAGAAATATTTCAGACTCCTCCAAACAAACAACTCCCAAAAATAAAGAAATGTTTAAGCTCGTAAGTTCATATATATATTACGTAAATTTAACGATATTCAGTAATTAATAGCATCACCACAGAACGCCGTCCTTGCTGCTGTCTGCCTGTTCGCCGTTGCCACCACCGTGAGTGCTGGTCTCCTAGAGACACATCATGTAGTCCATGAGCCAGTGTTGGCCAAGGTTGGTTCGGTAGTCCATAGTGCTCCATCGGCCGTTTCCCATCAGAGTATCACTCAGGTGCATAGCAAAGCTGTTGTGAGTCCAGTGCTCGCTCACGCCGTCAAGACAACCGTCCACTCTGCACCGGTCGTTCCCGTAGTCCATGCCGCTCCCGTTGTCCATGCCGCTCCAGTTGTTCATAGTGTTCCAGTCGTCCACTCTGTGCCTGTCGTTCATTCTGCTCCTTTGGTCAAGAGCATTGTTTCAGCTCCAATTGCCTATACACTGCATCATTAGAATATTTTTGGATTGTTATACTAATTGTCGATTTTTTTTTAAATATGAAAAGAAAATAAAGTTGTGATACAAATGAAAAGAAGTTTCATTAAGGTTCTGACTTTGTTATTAATCTCTATGTAGACATTATTACAATCTAACGTAGAAAGTATGGTAGATATCTTTAACAATTTTGTTTGAATGTTTTGATTTTCCTACATTCTTTCTTCCTAAAATTTTATTTATGGAACTTCCTTCTGCATGTCAATTTTTTTCCCGGCTTATGAAAGAAGTATTTTGATTTTAAGGCATTCGATTGCTTTTTGAAACTGAATTTGCTTTTGGAACAAAAAAAAATATTATTTTAATATCATAGCTGAATTTTAGCGGAAATATTGGGTTGTTCGGAAAGTCATTTCGTTTTTTTTGGGAAACATGAAAGACAGTTTTCGTATAATGAATAAATATTTGTTATATATATTTATAATCATTCAATTTGTCCAGCTGATGACAATAGACTTCTGAATTAATCGTTGTATTGTCCGGCAAAAGCTCAAAAAAAAACGATTCCTTTGACATCCCACCAAACGGAGAGCATCACCTTTTTTTTGGTGAATGTTGGCTTTTGACACGCTTTGAGCCGGTTCATCTTTTCTGCTCCATGACCTCTTGCGTTTAACATTGTTGTATACAACCCATTTTTCGTCCCCAGTAATAATCCGCTTCAAAAATGGATCATTTTCTAGACGTTTGAGGAGCGAATCACACGCGTCAACACGACGACACAAATTTCGCTCGGTAAGGACATGGGGCACCCACACATCGAGCTTCGAGGTTAAGTCCATGCCTTTCAAATGGCCATAAACAGTTGAATTCGACAAATTTAACCTCTCACCGATCTCTCGTGTGGTGATTCGCCGATTTGCATCAACTAATGCCTTTATCGCATCTTTGTCAGCTTCGACCGGCCTTCCAGACCGTGGTGCATCTTCGACATCAAAATTGCCGGATCGAAATTTTGCAAACCAGTTCTGGCACTGGCGTACTGTTAACACGCCTTCTCCATACACATCCGTCAATTTTTTTCTCGCTTGGACAGCATTTTTACCTTTTCTGAAGTTAAAAAGTAAAATATGACGAAAATGCTGCTTATTGCTCTCCATATTTAAAAAGGCACCAACCAAAAACTACTGGGTAGAATTAATAGAACTTTTTCACACACAAGCCTTGCAATATCAGCTCTCATGACATATAATGGTTATGGGGCTTAAGTGTGAAGTTAGTTTCGAAAAAACGTAATTAAGTCCTCTGGCGGGAAAAAACGAAATGACTTTCCGAACAACCCAATATCTTATCCCAGCAAAAGCCAAATAGATAATTCCCTACTACCACTATGTAGAAATATGATGGAATAAGAAAGGATGATGAAGGATGAAGTAACATAGATATTATATAACAAAGTAGTATGTTTATGAATTCCATATACATAAGAGAAAACATTGACGATTGTGCGTTAGAAGGTGACTGTAACGATATAGTATAGTACTGTGCATAGAATTAGCTGCAGGTTTTAATATAAGGTGATTCATTTGAGCGACGATTGCGGTTATAAGAGGGAGTATGTGGTAGTCGATTCATGAAAAGATCTAGTCCGAAATCCTTGAATGTCACAAATAATTATAGCTAATTTAAAGGGATGTTCAGTGCAGAATTTCTTTCGAGATTTATGACGGACTCTTCACACCATTGCGACATTATGGTTGATTTTTTATCCGTTATTTGGGACATTATGTAGAATGTATGCCAAGAGAAATTTGCTATAGTATATTCTCGTAGACAGCTATAGTAAAAATCGAAGCCGAATCAGACTCGTAGCCAGAAAGGTGGTTTCACCTTTGAAAAAGGTGGAAAAAGCGGTTCATGGCCACCGCTTTGTAGAACTCACAAGGTACGAAATACATCGACTATGTGGATAAGAGCAAAACGGTCACAGAGTTTTACTACACCGAATTATTAGATCAATTCGACGTCGAATTCTAGAAAAAAACAAGCCTCATTTGGAAGAGAAAACGTATTTTTTCATCATGACAATGCACCGGCTAACAGCTCCATCTTCCACCACGATCAAATTGGTTGAAAGAGGCTACCAAATGTTGCCCCATCCACCGTATTCTACAGATTTGGCTCCGTGCGACTTTTACCAAAGAGGCCTACATTGCAATGCTCGATAAAATGTAATTTTCAGCAAGTTAAAGAAGTTGGAACATCGCTGGGTCGAGTAAAGAGCTAGTAGGAAAATATATATTTAAATTAAATTATAAATTAAATATCTATATAATATAGAAAAATATAATAATTTTCCAAAATTTTAATTTTTCTTTTGTAGGCTAAGTACTTATAGGACAGTCCTCGTATGCTTTCTTGACGACAATGAAGAACGCTGTTAACGATAAAGTATTCTACAATCAACTTATTTCATTTTACTAATAAAAAACATTAACAACATTGAACTTTCACTCTTTAAGGCAATCTAAGCACAGAGGGTTTGATCTTCCCTTCAAATAGGTTATTAAATTTGCGTTTCTGTGCAATAAAATCTCAACTACTCACTCATATGAATTTTCGCATCGAGTCGAACAATGTGCATACTTTTAGGCATTAGGAATAATGATCGCTGCATAATGATTCTGTTGCAAGTATATTAACAAGAAACGAAGCTCAGTTTGAGGCGTTGATTTTATGATCAAGTCATTATAATTGCCACACATATGATATAAAAATTCTGTTATGCGCATTAATCGTCCGATTGAGTTTCAAAAAATAAGCAAAAAAATTTAAAAGTGTATAAAGTGGTGCCAGGAAAATTAGATATATTTCCTTCATTTGCTGAATGTCTCAGACTTGAAACGTTTTGAACAGTATTCTTGTTCGTATTTTTTCTTAGGTTCCTTAAATTAAACTCTTAGGTTTCCCTGAGTAGTTACATTCGCTAAAAAGGTGGGTGTGGATCTAGGTTGATCACATGATAATATTTTGGGTTAGCGTTGAATTCTTCTATGATTTTAAAATAAAGAAGCAATTTTTCTGTAAGACCATTTAATTGCTATAGTTAGCAGTTATAAACCCTTTACTGAAGCATTTGTTCTTTCTCTTGTCGAAATGTGAGCCAGCATTTTACGTTAGTTCATAAGAGAATGAACTTCCTCGCATTTTATATACGTTCTTGTGAAAATAAAGTGGTATCGGCCTCTTAATACCTCATAGTACCTCTACGTCCGGGTGGGAACAAGAGTCAGCACGAAAATCCTAACATCAGCTGAAAGGAGTCCTTTCTCAGTTTACGAGTACACCTTATAAAATACATTAAGTAAGTAAAATGCAGTAAGTTAAAATAAACAAGATTTTAATTTTTTCATTGCTCTGGATTTTATTGAAAACGTTTATAGGTTTACACTGTAACTAAGTATCTGTTGATAGCAATAGAAGTTAACAAAAAAGTCTTTAAATAAGAGTGTTCACAAAGAAATGCACTGCAACGCAACGAGCGCAAGATAAAAAAAAGCATATCGGCGGTTTTCAAACAACAAACATAAATAAGGGTGCACTTAGTTCTGCGAATATAACTGTATTTATTTGTGATTATGAAAGTGCGATTGTGTCTGTGTGTGAAAATAGGTGGTGATCGCATGTGGCATTGTGGTGCTGAGTATTCACTTCGTAGAAGAGTCCATTCGCAGTCGTAAAATGGCGGTCGATGTTAACTGTTGTTTAACACTTTAACCAATAACAATATGCTCAGGATGATGGATGATGGGAGTTACAATAGGATGTACCGCGGTGACGATTGGTGTGGCGACGAGCACCGGGTGAGTGGCATGCAGCTGAGTGACACTCTGATGCGAGACGGCAGATGGTGAGACAAGGATGGGTCCCAGAATGCTGGGCCGTGCGGCAGTGAAGCTCAACAGCGCGGTGAGTACCACGAACTGTGAAAGGTGTGAGGAATAACCTTTTTATTTTGAAATTACTGCAATTAGTTATCCTTACCAATTTGTTGAAGTTGAACATGTTTGCGCTAAAACCGTTGCGTTGTACTTGCAGTGAACACGAAAAGTAAGATTTTGATGATATTGACGCAGTCCGATGGTGCTTTTATAGTGCGACGATTTAAGTGTTGTTCTTAATGATGCAGCACTCTCGTTTAATCATATGCGTTGCAATGCGAACATTTCTCTCACAAACAGCTGTAAACAACAACAGTTGAGGAGCTCACAATAGCATTTACGGTTTAGCACAACAAATGCAGCGACGCGGAAGATAATATTGTCTCGATATGCATAAAGTAGCAGGATAACTTGAGCATATTGGATTGCCTTTGAAGTTCAATGCTGGTAACTGGTTCTTTGGTGGGCTTCCCACAGTGGGTTACATTGCAATACTAGCTAAAAAAATATTTAAAATGGTTGCAGATTTAACACGTTGTCACTGAATCCGTGAAAAGCTTCTTCACTGATCCATATTTTCAAGATGTAAAATCAGAAACTTTTTCGTATAATCTTCAAAATACAGTGAAGGTTCTACTCGTACTAATTAGTATAAGACCAGACCAGTATAAGACTCCCAGAGTTGAAGTTTGATCGACAGAAGTTCGATGTACCGAGCTAATCTAATCGTATGTTATTATTTATTTTAAAATCCTTAGAAAGAGAGAGGATTTGTTGACGGTTGTTATTAAAAAACTCAGTCCGAAATTTTATATAAAACTAAGGGTTGAAAGCAACCTTCTCTATAATTAGAAACTCATATGTGGGGCATGGTATTTGCCCTTGAAATATAAATTAACTAACCAACGAAATTATTTTTGAGACTAAGTTGGAATTCGTCAAAATTTTGCATATGGGCTCGTAACTTTAAATAACATAAAATCAAATCCAGACACATAGAATCAAATCCACAGTTGGCAGAAATCTTGTATTCGGTTAACAATATTTACTACATTTTCACTAATTTTAAAACACTTTGCGCCGGTTTCTTATTATGCTTATAATTTAATATACCATATTAAATATTACATACTGCCTACTACATACTACATACTACTATGCTACATATACTCGTATAAGCATATTATATACTCGTATTTAATCATATAAATCTACTTGATACTTAATTAATTAGAATATCGATTTTAAACTGGTTTTGTTTGTATTAATTTCTACTGAACTCATGTATACACACATATACGTGGTGTGTTCAAAAAATAACGGGAATTTAATTTTTTTGAAAAAAAAAATTCATTCTTCTACATTAATGTTGTCGTCTTCAAATCTCGTCAAATGTCGTCTAAAATAGTCTCTATTCCAAATTATGCCAGCGCTTCTTCTAATCGTCGAAACACTTCTCAATCTCGAGTTTTGGGATAGCTTTTATATACTATATATATAGAAAATATACTTTCTTGTTTTGGTTAATTGTGCACTAAGAAGATCAACATAAGACACAAGGCACAGGACGCTGTAAGCGTTATTAGAGCGTTAGTAGTATACCTCAGTCATTAATTTATGACAATACCCAATTTTACTAAGATGCAGTGTGAAAAGGGATGATATCGGACTAAAACACACATCCGTTCACGTTAAGTAATAGCAGATTTGTATATTTTTTTATGTTTTTGTGGGAAAGTACATACTTAAATCCACCGATTTCTTTATATTCAGCGCTAATGCCATTATGGTTAACGAAACGCATCCACTTACTTTAATTAAAATATCAAACAACCAATGACCAATTGACCAATGACCAATTGATATTGACCAATTTAAACGGCATAAAAAGCACTGAAATAATCAAAAGGAGTACATGTAGAATACACGACACGGACAATTCATGGACTGATTTCACACAATTTCGCCACCAAAATATGGTCCATCAAAGATTATACGTTCACTTAATTTTACTAAGGTAACTTACATATTGTCCGATATGTACGGCATAAAGTTAACTTGAAGTTTGAATATTTTTATATAAGTTTAGGTATGTGAAAGAAAGGATAATTTTTGGACTGATTTTATCCATTTTGAACACCGGGACACATTAAAAGATGCACTTTGAAATTCAGTAAGACATATCACAGATGTCCTCATATTCGGTAACTGGTTGCTTGAAAAGTTATAGTCCCATTTAGATCATTTTTAGATGAGAGTAGCTATATCTTGAAGCTACTATAATATCTATGTAAAGTTTTATTATGTTATCTTCATTGATGCTTGATTTATATATTGTAACGTGAAAAAATCCGATGAAATGTGTTATATGAGAAGTGGCGTGATTGTAGTCAGACTTCGCCCATTCTCCAACTTTATACCAATTCATATACGCCTATACCGTACCGTTCTGTACTGTAAACTGTAAAATGGCTTGCTTCTTTAGCGAGTTAGCACACTTTTCATAGTTTTCAACATAACCTGTGTATGGGGGATGGGGTTGGTTATTAATCGATTTTTTCCATTATCACTAGTATTTTTTTTAGTATTTTGTGAGGTATGGACATTACACCTGTTAGGGTGCTGGACCACGTCCACTTCCCAAAAAAATTTTCACCCTCCTTACTGTGATCCTCTGCATCAAGTTCTTTAGCTTAATAGATGACTTAGTTATAGAACTTTATAATTTTTACTTTGACAATATTTTGTGGGCGTGGCAATGGTCCGATTCTTCAACCTTTACCAACCTTCTCAGGGAGCTGTGTGCAGTGTCCCACCCATTTTCCATTATTTTAATTGATCCATAGAAGATCTTTACGGGTTTTAAGAGGAAGATGCCAATGAGCCTACTTCTTCACCATATGTACTATTAAAATTTTAGAAAGCAAGTTGAAGGAAAAATTATCTACGAAGTGCGGTGTTTTTTCCTTCTAATCTTAACATCAGTTCTTGGCTGATTTTGCTTGAAACATCTACCATTTAAAATTGGTTTATTGCATATTTATTCAAATCTCATTAAAATGAAAAATACATATCTACAAAAAATTATCGATAGTTGATAAAGGAATATGCAACAATGCAACGAACGAAACACAAGGATATACTAAAGTTGCAAAATTCCTAATATTCGTGGATTCATAAATGTTGTTGATGAGAAAAAATACAAGTGAGTAGGTGTGCATAGGGTAGTTGTCCAGTGGAGAATGTTGGGAGTCCAATTAGTATAGCTGGAAGCTGTTATTTAACCAATTAAATGAGGGTTGCCAATAATGGGGCCATGTCCCAGACCGGGAACCACAAGTGGTCCGACAGGTCCGCTGACAACAACACTTGGGCCTAGAGCGGGAATGATAGCTGGTCCCACGAGACTTGGGTAGGCAGCAGCGATGCACATCAAGGCGGCGAACACGACGAGCTGGAGAAAAATATAATTAGTAAAGTGTCCTTTAAGGCAACTCAGGCGGATTGCAATGTACGCATCCTTACCACTTTGTAAAGGTTGAACATTTTTGCGGTTGAGTTTGTTGCGAAAGCGAACACTTGTAATTAATATGAAAGTAAACACTGTTTGATATCTTTTCCAAAGAGCGCTAGAGTTTTTATACTAAATCTTTGTCACCCAAATACAAAGCCACAACCTTTAATTGAATATCGAATATGTGTGTGCACTTTGAATTATTACCACTCAGCTGCAAGTCAATTGCATTATGCAACTGGGTGTCGCCGAAAGCCAGTTCCACATGATTTGTGTGCGTGTGGGTGTGTATCGGTTACACTATTTATCGGGAGTATTTGTTAGTGTTCTAAAATGGTCACTTTATCCACTAAGAGTTGAAGTTCAATGTTGTCAACTCAGCTGCAGCCATTGCCGCTTGTTGTTGGTATGGTATTTGCAAACATTAGCATGTGTTCACAAATGTTGTTATTGTTGTGAGTTGTTTGATCAACATTTTGCATGCTACACTGGACATTTCGAAATGAGTTGAGAGATTGTAATGTGATATGCATTGTGAAGACATCATTGAGAGTAATTGGGAATGCCTTCATACATTGTTGACTACACCACTTTCACCAACTTTCAATTTCAGCCTTTTAATATATATAAAGGAGAAAGATGTTAGATTGTTTTGAAAAGTGAAATAGGAATAAAGTATTTTATTGGATTATAACCACGCCTACTTCCTCCCCACAACACCAAGGTAATAACGAATTAGATTCTCTAAGTTTAGAATGAATAATTCAAGCATCTATGTAGAATAAATATTAGATCCTCGTATAAAAATTGTTGATATCGGTTTATATGTTTATTCTCCTCCAATAACCAAATATGAATCTCTTCCTAGCTTTATGCCGAAAATATAAGACAATTCGAATCTCAATAAAATTGCTTCGAAATCTTTTTGTGAGCATATTTCATAGCATATAACACTTAACTTAACAGTACTTGGAAATAAGCCCTTTGCAAATAATCGACACAATGTATTAGGAGGATCTATTTAATTATTTCTAGTTGCTGGTCACCTGTCTTTTGTCTTGGCGTAATCTAAATATTTGAGGAGGCATGAACATATATATTTAAAAATTTCATGTAAATTTCGAAACAATCGCCTACCAGGAGCTTTGGACTTTGGAGAATGGCGAGTAGAAGGAATATCCAATCCAATATGTCATAATCCAATAGAGATAAACTAGCCAGCAATTAAGACATTTTAATGGTATCCATATACTCTTTTGTATTAGATTCAACTGAATAAAAATGTTACTGGTTTTCAATGACAATTTTTTGACAAGAGAGCAGAGCTCGAACTAGAAGTATTAAACTTTGCAGAAAATTCGATCTATTGCAAAAGATCTTGAGAATAATATTGCATATGAAGCTTTCGTAATAGAAAATAGCAAAGTTTTATTTAGATGTATTAATAACAGCAATGGCGTTCTATATTTCGTTGCCAAAGGCCCTCAAACTATGCGAAGCTTTGTAATGGGTTATGACCTCTTCAATATCTTCTAATTTTTGTCTATTTGGTCTTTTCTGACCATAGTCAGACATTTAAAAAGAATTCAAATATTTTCCATATGCCCGTTTGGCCTTCTTTATTTCTGTAATATGAATTTGCATACATTGTAATATCAGTTTGTTCGATATGTTAAGAATTGTAGAATTGTAAATGTAATCTAAGAAGGCTCAAGGTGCGGAAACTGCAATTGCAATTGCAATTGCGGCGGAAACTGGCGAAACCAATAGTCGCCAGAGAATGGACTGGGTTAAATTAATATCTATCTAAAATTTCAATGATACCTTCAGTTTACTGAAGGTTGTCGAAGTATTGTCGAAAAATTTAAACAAACACTTCATATACGTATATGTATCTCATATTATTGGACAATTTGAGAATAAGTTTCTTAAGCAGATCGGCGAAAATAATGAAAGAAGAGTAATTTTCAATGTATTGTTGTGCCTTTGTAGCAGTTAGGAGTATTTCTGAGTGAAAAAATAATTTTGTACACTATGTCAAAGAAGTCAATAAAATAATGAAAATATCGCCTACTGTTTCTTCAAAATCAAGTCTTTATAAAAATTTTTCTTAAAAGTAAAACAAAAGAATCTTTTTCTAAGTCAGAATGAATTGATCAGTCCTGGTTCTGGATTTCAGTTCTGTTGGAAAAGTAAAATGGAGCGTTTCCTCGTTTTTCAATTCATTTTGAATTTGAACAGGTTTGATCATTTCATCTATATTGATTAATCTTTACTAAATTTACAATACAAAAACATTTACTAATATCGATATATGCCGGTTGTACCGCATGACAAACCCGAACAACATTTTACTAATGCTTACGAAGTTATTTACAAATTAATAAAATAATGTTTAGCCTCCGCTGCTCTAATAAAAGATGGAAAATGCTGTTTAACAATTATGACTTATAAAAATGCAATAAGAATTGATGGAGCAACAGAGGAAAAGAAACGAAATATTCAAATATAATGAGCAAGTGGATAGGTCAGAAAATGGAATAAAAATGAGTTAAGAAGGGCTAAGCTCGGGTGCAGCCGCATGTTAAGGACTTATATATAAAGGACTAATGGATATCGGTACATTCATCGTATGCCCAAGGGAAGATCTCAATTGATTTTATCCTTTTCGCCTCTATCCATTTTTGGTATTCGAAGGTACTTACGTATAAAATCATACAATACCTGTAAAATATTCTGACATAAATTTACTAAGATATTTTACATAATGACACTGAACAGTGACAGTGACAGTGACGGTGAATGATATATATATATATTATAAAGTGAACCAGAAATATGGAAATGGATTTATTTATTATATGGGGCCTGGGCTAAGGTAAAAATCAATTGCAGCCAAATTTGGTAGTAGCATTTAATGAAGCTTTCTCAATTATCGTCGATATATATGGTATACTTTTGAACGGAGATATAGATTTTTATATTTAGTATAGTTAGTAGTATTTCGGAAGAGTATTTTCACGTATTGGCAGTACATTTATATGATTTAATTTTAGTGCGATAACCTTTTGGATGTGGTAGGGGTCTGATTCCAACTTTGCAACCTTAACATTCACGATTCTCAACTGTGTGTAAAGTTTCATCAATAGGTCTAAATTTCACTCAAGTTACGTGATGCATGGACGGATAGAAAGATTCATTAAGATATCTTCTACATTCATCAGTTTTAATGATATGCAGTCAGCAGATCGGTAGTTATATCTACTACTAGTAGGCCTTTCCTTTAGGTGGCTGGCATAATACACGGAGGGATGTTTAAGAAAATATATTCATTTCATTCATTCATTAAGATATCTCATAAATTGACGGATTATATGGTTTAAAGCAAGCTGGAAAAAGTGAAGTCATTTTATTGGATAGGGATCAGAGAAAGGTCTGAACCTATAGTACCTATGTATAGTATCAAACCACATTAGCAAACCGAAGTTGGAGACTATATAGTTAAAGTTCGATTTCGACTAGGCTTAGTGTACTTATTTATTTGGAGAGTTCTTATATACATTTATTATATTATATACATATTATGCCACCACACAATTTTTCACTACCTACTACTAATGGTGTACCTTATTTGAAGTCGTTAAAGGCTTCTTTCGAAAATGGTGGTGACCAGATGATTAAGAGTGTTCTGAAGTTTTGTCGCAATTACCTCGCTGGTACTTTAGTATCCTTATTTAATTTTTACTTCAAAGGAGTATTTTTCCTACGACATGGAAGAAATCTTTCTTCCTTTACTTTAAAATATTAGCAGACCTTCAGTGGGAAATTATAGGAGCATAGTTGAGTTTTACTCCAAATCTTGAATTATTTGAAGCACTCACTGTGAACCAATTGACACATTCGACCCCCTCTAATGTCTTCAGAACGCCTTTCGTAAAGACAAATCGACAATTAAAATTTTACTTGAATTAACTTTTTAGATCTCAAATCAATGAGATTTTGGGATTCAGTTTTAGAGAAAATATGATTTTTTGGGATTGACAAAGCGTCACTCATTATTCTATCTGGTTTTCAAACTTTTTTTGTTTAATGTTTCTCTTCATACCTGAATGAAAGATCTCAAAGAAGAATGTTCAAATTACCTACGGCTCCATTCTGCTCCCAGTTTGTTAAATGATCTTTCTACTATAACAAAACTTTGAAAATTTTTTAAAATTTTTATGTAAACTTTATAAATTAATATCTTCAATTAAAGAGAGGTCTTTAGCACAAGGGAACTTACTGGTATAAAATTAATCTAGTAATTCTGGATCTTAAGAAATGTAATATACCGTAGAAGAAGTATAAAATTTTGTCGATCTTGGTATCATAAAAGACCATGAGTATAATTGAACATAATTTTAGACCTCAAATTAACGTTAGAATTAAGGTCACAATTGTTCTTGCCTTTGTGAACCGATGGTCGAAATAATTCAGTTACCTACTAAACTACTTAAACTATTCACAATACTTCAATCACAACACAGTTCAGAACAGAATCATGCGCTCAGCGCTAAATCTCATTATGGTTAATAAAACACATCCACTTAATTTAAAACGGTATAAATACTTAAACGATATAAATACCACTATAATAATCAAAAGGATTATATGTAGAATACACGACACGGGCAATTCAAGGACTGGTTTCAAACATTTTCGCCACCAAAATATGGTCCGTCAAAGATTATTCGTGTACTTAATTTTGCTAAGGTATCTTGCATATTGACAGATTTGTACGGTATAAAGCCAATCGGAAATTAGAAAAACTTTACGTTATATTATGTATGTGAAAGAAAGGATAAGTTTTGACCTGATTATATCCATTTTGAACACCGGGGCACATTAAAAGATGCACTCTGAAATTCACTAAGACATCTCACAGATGTCCTCATATTCGGTAACTGGTTGCTTGAAAAGTTGTAGTCTCATTTAGATCATTTTTAGATGAGAGTAGCTATATCTTGAAGCTACTATAATATCTATGTAAAGTTTTATTCCGCTATCTTCATTGATGCTTGATTTATATATTGTAACGTGAAAAAATCCGATGAAATGGGTTATATGAGAAGTGGCGTGATTGTAGTCAGACTTCGCCCATTCTCCAACTTTATACCAATTCATATACGCCTATACCGTACCGTTCTGTACTGTAAACTGTAAAATGGCTTGCTTCTTTAGCGAGTTAGCACACTTTTCATAGTTTTCAACATAACCTGTGTATGGGGGATGGGGTTGGTTATTAATCGATTTTTTCCATTATCACTAGTATTTTTTTTAGTATTTTGTGAGGTATGGACATTACACCTATTAGGGTGCTGGACCACGTCCACTTCCCAAAAAAATTTTTAACCTTCCTTACTTTGATCCTCTGCGTTAAGTTCTTTAGCTTCTTGGGTGACCTAGTTATAGAACTTTATAATTTTTACTTTGACAATATTTTGTGGGCGTGGCAATGGTCCGATTCTTCAACCTTTACCAACCTTCTCAGGGAGCTGTGTGCAGTGTCCCACCCATTTTCCATTATTTTAATTGATCCATAGAAGATCTTTACGGGTTTTAAGAGGAAGATGCCAATGAGCCTACTTCTTCACCATATGTACTATTAAAATTTTAGAAAGCAAGTTGAAGGAAAAATTATCTACGAAGTGCGGTGTTTTTTCCTTCTAATCTTAACATCAGTTCTTGGCTGATTTTGCTTGAAACATCTACCATTTAAAATTGGTTTATTGCATATTTATTCAAATCTCATTAAAATGAAAAATACATATCTACAAAAAATTATCGATAGTTGATAAAGGAATATGCAACAATGCAACGAACGAAACACAAGGATATACTAAAGTTGCAAAATTCCTAATATTCGTGGATTCATAAATGTTGTTGATGAGAAAAAATACAAGTGAGTAGGTGTGCATAGGGTAGTTGTCCAGTGGAGAATGTTGGGAGTCCAATTAGTATAGCTGGAAGCTGTTATTTAACCAATTAAATGAGGGTTGCCAATAATGGGGCCATGTCCCAGACCGGGAACCACAAGTGGTCCGACAGGTCCGCTGACAACAACACTTGGGCCTAGAGCGGGAATGATAGCTGGTCCCACGAGACTTGGGTAGGCAGCAGCGATGCACATCAAGGCGGCGAACACGACGAGCTGGAGAAAAATATAATTAGTAAAGTGTCCTTTAAGGCAACTCAGGCGGATTGCAATGTACGCATCCTTACCACTTTGTAAAGGTTGAACATTTTTGCGGTTGAGTTTGTTGCGAAAGCGAACACTTGTAATTAATATGAAAGTAAACACTGTTTGATATCTTTTCCAAAGAGCGCTAGAGTTTTTATACTAAATCTTTGTCACCCAAATACAAAGCCACAACCTTTAATTGAATATCGAATATGTGTGTGCACTTTGAATTATTACCACTCAGCTGCAAGTCAATTGCATTATGCAACTGGGTGTCGCCGAAAGCCAGTTCCACATGATTTGTGTGCGTGTGGGTGTGTATCGGTTACACTATTTATCGGGAGTATTTGTTAGTGTTCTAAAATGGTCACTTTATCCACTAAGAGTTGAAGTTCAATGTTGTCAACTCAGCTGCAGCCATTGCCGCTTGTTGTTGGTATGGTATTTGCAAACATTAGCATGTGTTCACAAATGTTGTTATTGTTGTGAGTTGTTTGATCAACATTTTGCATGCTACACTGGACATTTCGAAATGAGTTGAGAGATTGTAATGTGATATGCATTGTGAAGACATCATTGAGAGTAATTGGGAATGCCTTCATACATTGTTGACTACACCACTTAGGTAATGACATTATCGGAGGTAAAATCTTTAAACTTTCAATTTCAGCCTTTTAATATATATAAAGGAGAAAGAAGTGTCAAAGGAGTCAAAGAAGTTTTTTTTGAAAAGTGAAATAGGAATAAAGTATTTTATTGGATTATAACCACGCCTACTTCCTCCCCACAACACCAAGGTAATAACGAATTAGATTCTCTAAGTTTAGAATGAATAATTCAAGCATCTATGTAGAATAAATATTAGATCCTCGTATAAAAATTGTTGATATCGGTTTATATGTTTATTCTCCTCCAATAACCAAATATGAATCTCTTCCTAGCTTTATGCCGAAAATATAAGACAATTCGAATCTCAATAAAATTGCTTCGAAATCTTTTTGTGAGCATATTTCATAGCATATAACACTTAACTTAACAGTACTTGGAAATAAGCCCTTTGCAAATAATCGACACAATGTATTAGGAGGATCTATTTAATTATTTCTAGTTGCTGGTCACCTGTCTTTTGTCTTGGCGTAATCTAAATATTTGAGGAGGCATGAACATATATATTTAAAAATTTCATGTAAATTTCGAAACAATCGCCTACCAGGAGCTTTGGACTTTGGAGAATGGCGAGTAGAAGGAATATCCAATCCAATATGTCATAATCCAATAGAGATAAACTAGCCAGCAATTAAGACATTTTAATGGTATCCATATACTCTTTTGTATTAGATTCAACTGAATAAAAATGTTACTGGTTTTCAATGACAATTTTTTGACAAGAGAGCAGAGCTCGAACTAGAAGTATTAAACTTTGCAGAAAATTCGATCTATTGCAAACGATCTTGAGAATAATATTGCATATGAAGCTTTCGTAATAGAAAATAGCAAAGTTTTATTTAGATGTATTAATAACAGCAATGGCGTTCTATATTTCGTTGCCAAAGGCCCTCAAACTATGCGAAGCTTTGTAATGGGTTATGACCTCTTCAATATCTTCTAATTTTTGTCTATTTGGTCTTTTCTGACCATAGTCAGACATTTAAAAAGAATTCAAATATTTTCTATATGCCCGTTTGGCCTTCTTTATTTCTGCAATATGAATTTGCATACATTGTAATATCAGTTTGTTCGATATGTTAAGAATTGTAGAATTGTAAATGTAATCTAAGAAGGCTCAAGGTGCGGAAACTGCAATTGCAATTGCAATTGCGGCGGAAACTGGCGAAACCAATAGTCGCCAGAGAATGGACTGGGTTAAATTAATATCTATCTAAAATTTCAATGATACCTTCAGTTTACTGAAGGTTGTCGAAGTATTGTCGAAAAATTTAAACAAACACTTCATATACGTATATGTATCTCATATTATTGGACAATTTGAGAATAAGTTTCTTAAGCAGATCGGCGAAAATAATGAAAGAAGAGTAATTTTCAATGTATTGTTGTGCCTTTATAGCAGTTAGGAGTATTTCTGAGTGAAAAAATAATTTTGTACACTTTGTCAAAGAAGTCAATAAAATAATGAAAATATCGCCTACTGTTTCTTCAAAATCAAGTCTTTATAAAAATTTTTCTTAAAAGTAAAACAAAAGAATCTTTTTCTAAGTCAGAATGAATTGATCAGTCCTGGTTCTGGATTTCAGTTCTGTTGGAAAAGTAAAATGGAGCGTTTCCTCGTTTTTCAATTCATTTTGAATTTGAACAGGTTTGATCATTTCATCTATATTGATTAATCTTTACTAAATTTACAATACAAAAACATTTACTAATATCGATATATGCCGGTTGTACCGCATGACAAACCCGAACAACATTTTACTAATACTTACGAAGTTATTTACAAATTAATAAAATAATGTTTAGCCTCCGCTGCTCTAATAAAAGATGGAAAATGCTGTTTAACAATTATGACTTATAAAAATTCAATAAGAATTGATGGAGCAACAGAGGAAAAGAAACGAAATATTCAAATATAATGAGCAAGTGGATAGGTCAGAAAATGGAATAAAAATGAGTTAAGAAGAGCTAAGCTAGGGTGCAGCCGCATGTTAAGGACTTATATATTAAGGATTAATGGATATCGGTACATTCATTATATGCCCAAAGGAACATCTTAGTTGATTTTATCCCTTTTGATTCTATGCATTTTTGGTATTCGAAGGTACTTACGTATAAAATCATATAATACCAGTAAAATATTCTGACATAAATTTACGAAGATATTTTACATAATGACACTGAACAGTGACAGTGAACAGTGACAGTGAATGATATATATATATATTATAAAGTAAACCAGAAGTAAGGAATGGATTTACTCATTATATGGGGCTTAGGCTAAAGTAAAAATCAATTGTAGTCAAATTTGGTAGTAGCATTAAATTAAGCTTTTTTAATTATCGTCGAGATGTTATAATTATAATTAATTCGGGCATTCGCCCGAATATCAAAGCCGAGGGCGAGGTGAGGTATTAAGCGAATGGGTGGGTGGCTAACAACCTCTACATTCTAAACGAGCCTAGTGTATATTACACATTCGAAGGATCTATTGGTGTAGGTGATATCGACGTGACCCTCATAAATCAGACAGCAAGCAGAGTTTTTAATTTTAGTTGGGAAATTAGCGGAGGGGGTGGTTGAGTGATCATATTGATTGGTTCAAATTATGGTTACTACTGGATTCTGGTTCTGGATATTCCGCTTACAATGTTTGAAGAGTGGGGGTGGACGAGCAAATTGATCGTCGATGTGACTTAGTTTGGGGGGTAAACGATAGGCTATTTAGGAAGAATGACTGTTTTAGGCTTAGAAAAATTAAGTGGTGGACGCAAAACTTAACCATGAAGAAGGGAACCGTTCGGCGATTGAGACGAAAGCTTCAACGCGCTCGACGGTCCAATTCGGGTAGGTTGTCCCAGCTTAGGTATGAATTTAGTTGTGCGATAAGGGAATATAAGGAATTTATAGTAAGAATGAAAGAAGATGAATGGAGAAGATTTGTTTATCAGAAAAGGACAACTCCTGGGGTCAGGTCTATAAGATCTGTCGCGGTCATAAGAGGGAGGATATCACATCTCTTCGCATTGGTGACACTCTGTTATCATCGTGTAGAGAATGTGAGAGGGTTCTGCTAGGAGCGTTCTTTCCCAGGTCTGAGGTTTAAGTACTTCAAACACCAGAGGTACTTGTTCCTCCCTTAGATGAAGGGGAATTGGGATACGCTTTTGGCCTGGTCAGGTCTAAACGATCCACAGGTTTCGATGGTTTGAACGGAGAGATGTGCGAAAGCTTGTGGAAGTTCATTCGAATAGGTATTATGGTTTCAGGAAAGGACGCAATATCGGGGATTCGTGGATTTATGTCCATAATGTTGTTAAGGAGAACGACAACAAATGTGTCCTTGGAATATGTCCCTGGTATATTTGTTGACTTCAAGGGGCGTTCGCTTATCTACGCTGGGATCGAGTGATACAACGTTTAGAGGAACTTGCCTGTCCTGAATTGACTCTCTGACAGAGTTATTTTTCGGACAGAAAAGCTTCTATCGTTGGTATGAATCGAAGTGTGGCGATCGGAGTGGACCGAGGCTATCCACAGGAATCCATTTGTGGTCCCTATATTTGGAACCTCATGATGGACTCTCTGCTTGTTCAGCTCGAGCCACTTTGTAAATGTTGTGTGTGTGCGGACGATCTTCTTCTTTTTCTATATGATAGGGTTATGAGTGAGTGGAAAGACCGTTGGGCCGATCGAGTACATCCGCGGCATTACATTTGTTAAGAGGAACCCAGATTTAAGATTCTGTCTGAGCCTGGGTTTTCTGCTTACTGAACATGGACCTCTGAACCCATTTTTACATCAGAGGCACTTATCAGACGGGTCGTATGTGTGGGGCACGCTTTGAGGACTGGGTCCGTGTTACAGCAGAGTGCCCAATATACTCAGATAATATTCTGCGGAATCTTGGGGCTTTCGGAATTATCCAGGCTGACTGACAGTTAGATCTTAGTGGTGTGATCTCCACTAGTGGGAGTGCTGAGCATTTGGGATTGTTTGAGTTATATGCGCGTGAATTATTTAAACGGCGGAGGCGTTTAGCTGGATATTAGTGTTAGATTAGAGTATATGTGGGGTTTATATAAAATAGGTGTGTTTGGTCCAACTCCTGGTCATCAGTCCAGAGTTGTATGGAAGCTCAACTGGTAGTAGTTTTCGGCTACGAGGTTTGACCGGAAACTAAATTCTAGTACCACGGGGAACAGGAGCCCTTGGAGTTCGCTTCAACCTGCTCAAGCGGCATGGGCCTTCGGGGAGTATCGTGATGGTTGTGGTTTAAACTCAAATGCGGGAAGAGCTGGCCTTGTGTCAGCTCAATGTGGAGTTGCATTATAACCGTGTCCCGGACCCAAAGTTCGGCAGAGGTTTTAGATGGGCCTCGAACCCCTCCAAGGTGGTCAGTTTGTGCATTTCCTGCTGCCAATTGGTACTGACAGGCGTTTAGCAAATGCTGTCCACCTTCGGGGCGTCGCTCAACGCATTGTATTGATCCTCTGTGGTTTTGAATACCGTTGAGTTAGGCTGTACAAACGGCAGGTACCCACGTAAAGCACATCGTTCGCTGTACTTATTAAATGATGTCCCTATAAGGTTCTCTTTATTTTTAGAAATAGGAAAAAGTCACACGGAGCCATGTCTGACGAATATGGAGACTGCGGTGTCTTTACAGTATTGTTTTTGGCCGAAAAACGACGAAAAACAACGAAGTATGAGCAGGTGAATTGTTCTTTCACAATTCCGGCTGTTTTGTTTTTTGGATTGCTTGATGCAGACGGCATTGAACTTGTAGGTAGTAATCCTTGTTGACCGTTTGAAGTTTATATGGCTGTTTATGGGAGGTGGGGTAGTTATTAACCGATTTTTTTAATTTTCACACTTCATGATAAGATACTAGCAAGACAAATTTTCAGAGGATTTGTTTGATATAGTGTTAGTAGACTGTGAGGTTTGGACATTATACCTATTAGAGTGTTGTGCCACGTCCAGTTCCAAAAACTCTTCAAGTATATTGCCCTACCCTACTGTGATGCTCTGCATAAAGCTCTTTAGCTTAATTGTTGATTCTGATTCAGTGTTTGGATTCTTCAACCTTTACCAACCTCCTCAGGGAACAGTGTGCAGTGTCTCACCCATTGCCCAATATTTTAATTGATCTATATAATATCATATTGGTTTTGATCGCGATGATCGCGAAAATGCCAATGAGCCTCTTCATCATTAATTCTAGAATAACTTATTAGAGTAATCCAATAAAATTTTAGAAAACAAGTTGAAAGAAAAATTATTTATGAAGTGGAGTGTTTGTTCCTTCTAATCTTATCCAGTTCTCGGCTGATTTTGCTTGTAACATCTACCATTTAAAATTGGGTTATTGCATATTTATTCAAATCTCATTAAAATGAAAAATACATATTTACAAGAAATTATTGATAGTTGTTAAAGGAATATGCAACAATGCAACGAACGAAACACAAGGATATACTAAAGTTGCAAAATTCCTAATATTCGTGGATTCATAAATGATGTTGATGAGAAAAAATTAAGGTGAGTGGGTGTGCATAGGGTAGTTGTCCAGTGGAGAATGTTGGCAGTCCAATTAGTATAGCTGGAAGCTGTTATTTAACCAATTATGTGAGGGTTGCCAATTATTGGGCCATGTCCCAGACCGGGAACCACAAGTGGTCCGACAGGTCCGCTGACAACAACACTTGGGCCTAGAGCGGGAATGATAGCTGGTCCCACGAGACTTGGGTAGGCAGCAGCGATGCACATCAAGGCGGCGAACACGACGAGCTGGAGAAAAATATAATTAGTAAAGTGTCCTTTAAGGCAACTCAGGCGGATTGCAATGTACGCATCCTTACCACTTTGTAAAGGTTGAACATTTTTGCGGTTGAGTTTGTTGCGAAAGCGAACACTTGTAATTAATATGAAAGTAAACACTGTTTGATATCTTTTCCAAAGAGCGCTAGAGTTTTTATACTAAATCTTTGTCACCCAAATACAAAGCCACAACCTTTAATTGAATATCGAATATGTGTGTGCACTTTGAATTATTACCACTCAGCTGCAAGTCAATTGCATTATGCAACTGGGTGTCGCCGAAAGCCAGTTCCACATGATTTGTGTGCGTGTGGGTGTGTATCGGTTACACTATTTATCGGGAGTATTTGTTAGTGTTCTAAAATGGTCACTTTATCCACTAAGAGTTGAAGTTCAATGTTGTCAACTCAGCTGCAGCCATTGCCGCTTGTTGTTGGTATGGTATTTGCAAACATTAGCATGTGTTCACAAATGTTGTTATTGTTGTGAGTTGTTTGATCAACATTTTGCATGCTACACTGGACATTTCGAAATGAGTTGAGAGATTGTAATGTGATATGCATTGTGAAGACATCATTGAGAGTAATTGGGAATGCCTTCATACATTGTTGACTACACCACTTAGGTAATGACATTATCGGAGGTAAAATCTTTAAACTTTCAATTTCAGCCTTTTAATATATATAAAGGAGAAAGAAGTGTCAAAGGAGTCAAAGAAGTTTTTTTTGAAAAGTGAAATAGGAATAAAGTATTTTATTGGATTATAACCACGCCTACTTCCTCCCCACAACACCAAGGTAATAACGAATTAGATTCTCTAAGTTTAGAATGAATAATTCAAGCATCTATGTAGAATAAATATTAGATCCTCGTATAAAAATTGTTGATATCGGTTTATATGTTTATTCTCCTCCAATAACCAAATATGAATCTCTTCCTAGCTTTATGCCGAAAATATAAGACAATTCGAATCTCAATAAAATTGCTTCGAAATCTTTTTGTGAGCATATTTCATAGCATATAACACTTAACTTAACAGTACTTGGAAATAAGCCCTTTGCAAATAATCGACACAATGTATTAGGAGGATCTATTTAATTATTTCTAGTTGCTGGTCACCTGTCTTTTGTCTTGGCGTAATCTAAATATTTGAGGAGGCATGAACATATATATTTAAAAATTTCATGTAAATTTCGAAACAATCGCCTACCAGGAGCTTTGGACTTTGGAGAATGGCGAGTAGAAGGAATATCCAATCCAATATGTCATAATCCAATAGAGATAAACTAGCCAGCAATTAAGACATTTTAATGGTATCCATATACTCTTTTGTATTAGATTCAACTGAATAAAAATGTTACTGGTTTTCAATGACAATTTTTTGACAAGAGAGCAGAGCTCGAACTAGAAGTATTAAACTTTGCAGAAAATTCGATCTATTGCAAACGATCTTGAGAATAATATTGCATATGAAGCTTTCGTAATAGAAAATAGCAAAGTTTTATTTAGATGTATTAATAACAGCAATGGCGTTCTATATTTCGTTGCCAAAGGCCCTCAAACTATGCGAAGCTTTGTAATGGGTTATGACCTCTTCAATATCTTCTAATTTTTGTCTATTTGGTCTTTTCTGACCATAGTCAGACATTTAAAAAGAATTCAAATATTTTCCATATGCCCGTTTGGCCTTCTTTATTTCTGTAATATGAATTTGCATACATTGTAATATCAGTTTGTTCGATATGTTAAGAATTGTAGAATTGTAAATGTAATCTAAGAAGGCTCAAGGTGCGGAAACTGCAATTGCAATTGCAATTGCGGCGGAAACTGGCGAAACCAATAGTCGCCAGAGAATGGACTGGGTTAAATTAATATCTATCTAAAATTTCAATGATACCTTCAGTTTACTGAAGGTTGTCGAAGTATTGTCGAAAAATTTAAACAAACACTTCATATACGTATATGTATCTCATATTATTGGACAGTTTGAGAATACGTTTCTTAAGCAGATCGACGAAAATAATGAAAGGAGAACAATTTTCAATGTATTGTTGTGCCTTTATAGCAGTTAGGAGTATTTCTGAGTGAAAAAATAATTTTGTACACTATGTCAAAGAAGTCAATAAAATAATGAAAATATGGCGTACTGTTTCTTCAAAATCAAGTTTTTATAAAAACTCTTTATATAAACAAAATAAAAATTCCTGAAGCGATTCTAGTTTTTTAACTTCAAAACAAATGGTACGTAAAGAAACAATATTAGTTCATTTTGAATTTGTGAAATGAACAGGTTTGATAATTTTTATATATATTAATAAACCTTTACTAAATGTACAATACATAAATATTTACCAATATCGATATTTAATTCTTCACATTACCGGTTCTATCGCATGGCAAACCCGAACAACATTTTACTAATGCTTACGAAGTTATTTACAAATTAATAAAATAATGTTTAGCCTCCGCTGCTCTAATAAAAGATGGAAAATGCTGTTTAACAATTATGACTTATAAAAATGCAATAAGAATTGATGGAGCAACAGAGGAAAAGAAACGAAATATTCAAATATAATGAGCAAGTGGATAGGTCAGAAAATGGAATAAAAATGAGTTAAGAAGAGCTAAGCTAGGGTGCAGCCGCATGTTAAGGACTTATATATTAAGGATTAATGGATATCGGTACATGCATCGTATGCCCAAGGGAAGATCTCAGTTGATTTTATCCCTTTTGATTCTATGCATTTTTGGTATTCGAAGGTACTTACGTATAAAATCATATAATACCTGTAAAATATTCTGATATCAATTTTCTAAGATATTTTACATAATGACAGATATATATATATATTACTAAGTGAACCAGAAGTAAGGAATATATTTACTCTTTATATAGGATCTAAGGTAAGATTGCAGCAAATTTTTGTGATAGTATACATATGCTCAAATTGAGGATATGAAATATTAAACATCCCTTATGGAAACCGATACATAATGTATAAAATAAAGCAGAAAGTTGGATAGTAATTGCTTCAGTATATATGGTATAGGCGTCGGTACTATTTAATACATTTAAAGTATGAAATTTAAGCAAGCGAAATAATTTGACTCAGGTTAATGAAGTTTTATCAATTATCGTCGACATATACGGTATAATTTTGAAAGGAGGGATACATGTTAATATTTAGTATAGTTAGTAGTATTTTGGGAGAGTGTTGTCACGTATTGGCAGTAATATTTATATGATTTAATTTTAGTGCGATAAGCTTCTGGACGTGACGGGGGTCTGATTCCGACTTTGCAACCTTGCAATTCACGATTCTCAATTGGTTATTAAGTTTCATCAATAGATCTAAATTTTATTCAAGTTACGTTATGCATGGACGGATAGAAAGATTCATTAAGATATCTTCCATATTCATCAGTTTTAATGATATGTAGTCAACAGATCGGTTCTTATATTCACTAGTAGTAGGCTTTTAGGTGGCTAGCAAAATACATGGAGGGATATTTAAGAAAAAATATTCACTTAATTTCATTAAGATATCCTATAAATTGGCCTATATCTTATAACCATATTATATGGTTTAGAGTCAAGCGGAAAAGTAGTATTCATATTATTGGATAGGGATCAGAGAAGGAACTGAAATAAGGGTATGTTCGTTTAGCATCAAACTACAATAGGAAAAGAAGTCTACTTAATTCAAATATTAAAAGCGGCACAGGCACAGAAGTGGTCATATTCAGAAATTGGGGACTATATGGTTATAGTTCGATTTCGACTAGGCTTAATCTACTTATTTATTTGCAGATTTTTTCTGCTGTCACAACAGAAATTTTGACTACTTATTGAATCATTATTGACCTTATATGACCTTACTTTATCTGAAGTCGTTGAAGTGTTCTATCAAACACGGTGCTGACCAGATGTCTAAGGGTTGTCTTTCGTCGCAATTACCTCGTTAGTATTTTCTTATGACATGGAAGAAATCTTTCTTCCTTTACTTTAAAATATTGGCCGATCTTCAAAAGGAAATTATTCCACAATGTAAAAGTTTTTGAAGATTCTTAATGTAAACTTTTACTTTTAAACTTGTTTCATGAAAATCGTTATCTTCGATTAGAGAAAGATCTTTGACACAAACGGACTTACTGGTATAGCAATAATCTAATGACTATGGGTCTTAAGGAATGTAATATTCTGTAGAGCGGGTATCAAAATATGTCGATCTTCATACCACAAAAGATTATGGAATTATTTTAGACTTCAAATTAACGTTAGAGTTAAAAGGTCAAAATTGTTCTTGCGTTTGTGAATTCATGGTCGATATAAATTTTAGACCGGTTCTTGAATATTGTTTGATAGCTTGGAATAAAAGGTATCAAATTTACTTCCACTCAATTCCGTCGTTCAAAACAAAATTTCTTCTTTTTGCTTTAAGAAATTTAAACTGGGATTTATAATGGCACTTCCTTCTTATACGAGTACAAAGGCTGAACCTTCTAAACCTTATTACTTTAAATGCTGGATAGAATGTTTATGGTTAAACTGCTGACAGGTTCAATTTCAAGTCTACCCCTTTTTTGAGAAGTCCTATTTCACGTTTCTTTGAGGATACAAAAGCACCTTTGCTTCCTATCCTTGAAAACTAGTTGAACTAAGGTCGAATTATTTGATGCACTTCAATGTTCATGCCAGGATTTTAACTTTCATTTCAGCACATGTGATATTTGATGCGGTTTGAAACGTTAGTACAATAATATTATATTCTCTCTATTAACGCTTTATGATTAAGAATTCATTAATTTACTGTTTTTCTAATCAGGTGTTCAATTTAGTTCGGTAGCTGAAACTTTTTAGATCTCGACACCAAACAAATTCCTGTCGATTGTGACTTTGCCCGAAGTTAAAAACAAATGCCGTACGCCATCCGGACTGCGACTCTTCTGTGCATGAGCGTGGGTAGGAGTAATAATGACACTTTGGATCGAAATTATCGTATAGTAGAAAATTAGTTCCTTCCAATCTTCTCATCAGTTGGCAGCATTATTTATTGGATTACTGGAGTTGGAGGCAACTTCGAAGTTATGAAGTTAAGTATACATTCTTCAAGACACATTACTTCTCTACAAGCTAATTTTTCCTGAAGCCTTTAACATAATATGCAGGTACAAACTCTGAAATGTTGGGATTTTATAATTTTCTCTTATGAAAAGTTTTCTCCAGCTGAAATACGATCAAGGATAAGACACATAAAAAGTTGATATTTGTTTTTGGTTTATTGCATATTTATTCAAATCAAATTAATTAGAAGAAAAATACACAATTTACAAAAATTATTGATAGTTGATAAAGGAATGCGCAGCAATGCAACGAACAAAACAATTCCAATTATTCGTGGAGTCCTGCATAAGTTGGGTGAGAAAAAAAAATGGTGAGTGGGGTACATAGGGTAATTGTCCAGTGGAGAATGTTGACGGTCCAACTAGAAACTGTGATTTAACCCAGAATTACAGAAGGGTGACCTACAACGGGACCATGAGCCAAACCGGGAACCACAAGTGGACCGACAGGTCCGCTGACAACAACTCTTGGGCCTAGAGCGGGAATGATAGCTGGTCCCACGAGACTTGGGTAGGCAGCAGCGATGCACATCAAGGCGGCGAACACGACGAGCTGGAGAAAAATAAAATGAGTAAAGTGTCCTTTAAGGCAACTCAGGCGGATTGCAATGTACGCATCCTTACCACTTTGTAAAGGTTGAACATTTTTGCGGTTGAGTTTGTTGCGAAAGCGAACACTTGTAATTAATATGAAAGTAAACACTGTTTGATATCTTTTCCAAAGAGCGCTAGAGTTTTTATAGCAAATCTTTGTCACCCAAATGCAAAGCCACAACCCTTAATTGAATATCGAATATGTGTGTGCACTTTGAATTATTACCACTCAGCTGCAAGTCAATTGCATTATGCAACTGGGTGTCGCCGAAAGCCAGCTCTACATGATTTGTGTGGGTGTGGGTGTGTATCGGTTACACTATTTATCGGGAGTATTTGTTAGTGTTCTAAAATGGTCGCTTTATCCGTTAAGAGTTGAAGTTCAATGTTGTTAACTCAGCTGCAGCCATTGCCGCTTGTTGTTGGTATGGTATTTGCAAACATTAACATGTGTTCACAAATGTTGTTATTGTTGTGAGTTGTTTGATCAACATTTTGCATGCTACACTGGACATTTCGAAATGAGCTGAGAGAGTGTAATGTAATATGTGTTGTGAGGAGATGATTGAGAGAATATAGAGAAGTCCTACATACATTGTTGAGTTTAAGCAGCAACTAGTAATGCATGTGTTGGATTTCAAATATATTATTTAAATATTCTTTATAATTTATTCTCAAAATTCAAATTTATATATTTCAATATATAATAACTTATAAAGTGGATGTGAATCGGTTTTTTATGCTTAGGGTTACCCATTTCGTGTAATCGAAGAATTAGCTTGTGCAATAAATGGAGTTTTTCAATATAGAATATTTCTAACCACTCAAGCAGATTTCCTTATCCAGAACTAGATGATCTAATGAAACAAATTTTATCTGCAAGAAACATAAGTACCACACGGCGTATACGCAACGGCGTTATACACAACTTTGTTTCGTAATTTCTGATAATCACAAAGGAGGGAAAGTAGAAAGAGTTAATGCGGTATTGTGTATCTTTGTAGGAAGAATTTAATTGTTAACTGTGAAAGTCTACGCAAACCCATAGAGAAATGGATAAAATATATTTGTATTGATACAATGTTGTATTATGGTTGGGGCACAGTATATCAGGTGGTATAGCCGGAAATGAACTGGCGAATTGATTAGCTCGTTCTGCAACTTTTCTTCACAGTAAGACCACATATCATAAAGGATGGCAAAGAGAAAGGAGACAAGCGCTGACTGCAATCGTCATACATGGGGGCAGAAACTCCGGAGTACCTGCTTTTTGATTGCATAGCGCACCATTGAAGAAGGGGTAAAAACCTCGGATGCACTAATTAGAACAGGGAGCGCATCGCTTCAAAAACCCAAGCTACAATCCTTGAAATTAAGTGAGATATTTAGGAGAGAGGAGGGTACAATAAACCATATGCCGCAGTATGTGAACGTATGTTCACCCTGATTCATTGTATTATTTTGTATTTTATTAATTCATATCTCACAGAAACAGCACTTAGTCTATCATCAATAAGCATTCTAAGTTCTAAAATATTAAAATTTGCTTTGTCCTCATTTGCTTTGTTAAACAGGAACTCTGGGAATGGCAGAGAGTTCGAAGAAAGTAACAGGCAAAAATGTTATTTAGCAATTACTCTATCGAAAATTAAAATGTTTAAAATAGCATGACATAATAATTGGATTTCAGGCTTGATTGTTTGAATCTAAAGAAAATGTACATACATTGTTTAAAACCTATAGGGGTAAAATTGTATATGATGTGTGTCACAAAGACAATTGGATAGCTATTTTTTTGGATTTGAAAAGATTTTTCCTCCTTGAAAGAGTATAAATATGGTGAATAAAATATATTTATTTTCTTATATAGAAATTGCAATTGGAAAATTAAAATACAATTTAAAAGTACAATAACTTAAGAACATTGATTCTCTGGACCTCTTTCAAACTGTTAAATGTTAGAGATGAACTTTGCTCTAAAATATTGTATTTAAAGTCTCCCAGATTGGGTCGAAAAGAAAACAAAAATATTTTGCTTCGGAATGGGAGTGACTCCTTTTGCACTTTAGATCTACTCTCCATTAAATTTTGTTTAAAAAGCCGGTTTTTTTATCGTCTAGTTGAGTACTGTCGAAACCAAAAAGAGCTTGAAGGTATCAGAATTGAGGACGTCAAATGAAATTTGATCGATTCAAATTCAGAACATATCTTAACATTTTTACACGTGGCAAAAAGAAATTCGAGGATTCAAATCAAACAAAACCAAAATTTCACCCTTCAAGCGGTCTATTTTACTGAGACAAAATTTGTACTAAGTGCAATTTGTATTATTTTTGGCTTCTTGTTTAGAAATGTACTTTAACGCGTACGAGTTTTTGGTATGATCTTCATTCATTTCCAAACGAGAGCGCCATAAATTATTATCGGGCACTCTTGATAAAATCGCCAATTTTCAGAAATTCATTAATTTTTACTTCTGAAAAATCACTCATGAATTGTACTTTCAGTTGCCGCAATTGCCAATTGTAGTGCGCAGGAAACTCCAACTACATTTAACACTTACGAAATAACTTAGAAATTTACAAAATACAAATATGATAATATACGATCATGTTTACCCTCAAGTGCTGAAATAAAAAGGTGAACCATGCTGCTAATTCACTTAAGCTTTTAAAAATTAGCCAAATCCACAATGGAAAAAAAAATTAAAATTATCTGGAGCAAGTGTGAAAAATTGTTCCGAAAATCGATTAATAAAAAATTTTATAAAATATGCATGCCTTAGATTTGAACTACAAGTGTTTGTATTGCCGTATGGCTAGCGGCAGTGATAAAATTGTCTGCTGCAATAATGTGGCGCGATTGCGTCTACCAGTGACAACATCGGTTAATCGTTGCACAGTGGGTAGAGGCATACAAATCTTATAGTATAAAGTGATGTTTCGAAATTGTCGACTTTTCAAGTCGGCCGCAAGTATATTAGGAATGTACCCTTAGTTAATTTTGATAATATATCGTACATATTGACCGTTATGTGCGATATAAACTCAACTTTAAGTTCGAAAATTATTTTATTAGATATATGGATGCTGAAGGAAGTACTGAACCGACTTTTATAAATTTGAAACACTAAGCCACATTACTATTAGTAAAAGACGATCTCTTAATTTCATTACCTTACAGGTTCTCCGATATTTTCAGTTTAATGTCAGCCATTGGCAATGAGGCTTTCATATTCGGTACGTGAGGACTTGAAATGTTATAGTCGGCCCATTTTTAGGAAAAAGGCCCACTTATATGTGTATTATTCTTGACTGGATCTCTCCGTGTGACACATCAAGAGAAAATAAAGCAGCTATAAGGGGAAATTTTATTGCAGCTGGTTTTTACAGCTCAGAAATGCAAATAGTCTTCCTCGTATTAACATTCGGGCTAAGAATATTTATGAACCAAATTTCTGATGACTTCAAATAATTTTTTTCCCACGATGCCGCGCCTGTATAACACTCTTTATCAAAAAATTTCATTTTTTAACTCATGAAATTCCTTTTAACAAACTTGTCCCTCAAACTTGTAACAAAACGTCACTTAAAATGCTATATATGACGAAACAATTGTTCGACAACGGTGACACCTGTCTTTTGAAGGTTAAGCGTAAATACAAAAAATATTGATTCAATGCTAATGGCGCCTTCTTATAAAAAGGTTAGCGCTTACAATTCATATTACACAAATGTGGTTCATAATTTTATGGAAAATATTAACTAAACCCACCAGAGTCAGCATCATGATTTGCACGATATGCCACCACTGTGCTATCGCGAACACTTGCGTATTTCGGTTGTTGTGCGGCAGTCGTCAGTGGTCAAGCGTTGATATGTGGGCTGATGGGTTGGGCGCTTAATGATCTTGTGTTCTAGCTTTTTAAACACAGTCGTAGGCTGCTCCATTTTGCGGCAGTAAAAAATCGTTTATTAACTAAGACAGACTTACCTATTAATTTTATTGTTACACTTTGTTGTTGCAATCAGTTTTTCATTGTTGTTATTGGCGTTGTTATTGTATATTTAGTAATTTGCATACAATTTGCATTGTTGATGTTTTAGCATGATTAATAACATTTTTATAGCTGATTTCAAACAAAGCCATTAATTCAGTTATTGTGGCAATTTAGTTATTGCTGTGATCGACAGCCACTGGAGGTGACACCACATACGCCCATTACAACAGCGGCGCTGCGCTACCAGTTAGAGCATAGATGGGGGGAGAAGGCGGGGAGTAATGCTTCAACTTAACATCGAGTTTTACGACTGTGTCATAATTGCAACAAATGGTGATAATACTTTATACAACGTGTGATTTAACCGAATTTAAAGTATGAAATATTTGTTAAATTTTTTGGCCGCAACATTTCAGTGAACCAGTTACTTTGTTCGCTGTTCGTGAATATCAATTGGCCGTTGAACTCCCGCCACCAAAGATGACTGCATACGTATGAAGCTAGATATCAGTAATTTTTGCGTACACGCACGCCTCATTAAATGCTTACATATGTTTGTTGTGGCGTATTGATCATTAATTTTCATGTTCATTTTCATGTTTTGTTTTCTTTTACTACGAAAATTAATAATGCAATGGCGGCTTTTTGTTAATAATTACTATGTGTTTGCTCACATTTTCGGGGCAATGTTTGAAAACAAGCGTCAAAGGTTAAACTTAAATATCACAGCTGGAAATTGTTTTCATTGTCAAAGCAAAACGGAAAACAAAACTAAAGACATTAGTAAAAATAGAGAATAATTGAAAAATTTCATGGTGAAGGTCAAATTCGTTAACCGATAACTATAGACGAATTAATTATCCACGGAAAATATTCACACCGAATAAGATGGAGAACAAAAAAAAAAAAGATAAAAGCAGGTGTTAAAAATTATTTAGTACTTAAAATTGGGTTTCGAGGTAGTCCGTGACGAGTATAGACATTAAGAAACGAAGAAATCAAATTTATTAAGAGAAGGCACACAGGCGATTGGCACATCATGCTGAATGCATGGCTCATGCGGGTTTCCATTCTACATATAGCGAGATGTTCTTGCATGCTCACCAGCTTTAAAATTTCTCATGATTCCGCTGTGGAAGCATAATATTCTTGCCTTAAAGTAACTCAAAGCCTTTGATGCTGAGAATTGGTATTCCGTAAGTCATTTCTAGCGCACAGTTAGAGAGCTGAAAACAGGTATTACCGCCCTGACCTAACCTTTGTATGGGAGGTGGGCGTGTTATTATCAATTTTACTTATTTAATAAATAAAAAGGCTTTCTCTGAACAAGGTTGGTTGATATAGCTTTAGTGGTGTCTGAGGTATGTACACTAAACCAATTTAGGGCCGAGGCAAAACCCACTTTCCGAAAATTTTCAAAACACAGATGCTCCGCCCACAATGATTCTCTGTACCGATTTACAGGTTTGTATCTCCTAATTTGTTGCTTAGTTATAACACTTTATAAGCTTTCACTTAACGGTATTTTATGTGCGTGGCAGTAGTCCGATTACGCCTACCTGCAATATTATCCTTCTTTTAGCACAAGGGTATGTGTGTACCAAGTTTCTTGAAGATATCTTAATTTTTATTTCGGAATTTTTAATCGGAAATCAACTCGTCTCGTCATCCTGATTGTTTATATATATATATAACTGCCGCCTAATTTTAGGTATTACAAACAACCGTTGAATGAGCAACACCGAATTCAACGTTGGTGATGTTTCCTCTGTGCTTATATCTGTGAGAGAGGTAGTGGGAGAAAGAATCACTGTAGGAGGCGAAATTTTTGAAAAATGGGTTTTGCCCGGGCACCTAATAAGTTAGTTTTGCGTATATATCTCACTAACAACTAAACTATATCAACCAAACTTGCGCAGAGAAATTCTTTTTATTCCCTCTTGATACACTGGGTAAATGAGTCAAATGGATAGTAAACACGCTTACCTCCCATAAAAAGGTTTCGTTTAAAACTACTAAGTGCGTACTCGCTGAAGAAACATGTCAGACAGATAAAATCTTACAGTAAATATGGTACCGAAGAGATGTGAGGGAATCCGCGTAAAGATTGGAAAATGGCTGCATCGCCGTCCACTTTTCTGTGAAATTCCATATCTTAGGAACGTTTTCAGCAATTTTAAGTCGATTTGGTGCGTAGCATTACTTTGATATCTTTATGTTATAGCGTGAAACTAGACGAAATCGGTTTATAAACGGCTACTTCCCTTTTAAGACAATTTTAAATTCCATTTGGTTGTTTAACTTTACAGTAGTAAGTCAAGCTCCAATTAAGATATCGGAATAGGAATTAACAAAAATGGTGCCCTGAAGTATGCAATTTTCTGCCCAAAAATGGTGGATATCGCAAAAAATCTTTCCATGACGACCTTTTACAGAATGTATCGGCCAATCTATGAGATATATTAATGAAATATGGAGAGCATCTTTCTATGGTAGTTATGTGTTATTTTGTCGAAAACGGTTTAAATTCGGTCAATGGGAAGTATTGTTTCCATATACTTAATATAAAGGTTTTCGAACTTCCGGTTGACTTTATACAGAATATTTTGGTCAATCTACAAGATATCTTAATGATGTTCAGATAACGTATTTTCCTGGTAATAATGTGTGCTGGTGCCAAATAATTTATAAGATCTGGACAATAATTCCCCTAATCTCGATTACCTAATAAGAGAGTTTTCAAAATTCCATGTATAGCAGTATACATCCTTGAATAAATTGTGTTCTATCTGGCTGCATTAATAAGCAAACTTGTCTAATTTAGCGAACCAAAAATTCAAGAGATCTACTAAAACCAATAACAGAAGAGAAAGTCAAGTCGAAATTGTGACAAAGCAAATTAAAACAGTTGATGGAGATCGATGTCGATGGATATTGACTCTATACACTTATGGCTTACCGTAATTCCGTAAAAAGGTATTGACGGTTATGCGTCGCCACGTCACACTGCGAATGAAATTATTCAGTTCTGCAACAAAATTCTCTGAACGTCTAACAGTAAAAAGAGGTGAAATTGACCCCCACCCAGACCTTCAGATTTGACTATGTGGGTTATTTGAAAAGAAAAGTTACCGCTAGCAATCCCTGGTACGCAGGTGAGCTCAAAGCAAACCTTGGTGTATATTCCATCCAAGATGTTCGAAAAAGTAATTTCATTTAACTGTGGAAATTATGCATACGTTCTATTCCCTAAATGTTTTCTTTATTTTTGTTTGCGAAATGATTGAAACTTGAATCGAGTTACATTTATAGATCTGTAGGATATCCATAATAAAACGTGATGTTCTTGATTAATATCTAAATTGATGTTATTTATTAAACATCTACATTTTCGGCTTGAAATTTTGAATTATTTAACTGCATCATGGCTTATACTTTTTCGTTACGCCCTCTCAATAAAATGTAAGAAATAGTAATCCACACCTACTTCTGTTAAAATACCATTGCAGATGCGAATAGTAAATTTAGTTTTAAGATGGATAACTCAAACATTAATCCAAATGAAATATAGTGCATAGTGTGCATATAGTGCCATGTTGCTCTAAATGGTGCATAATCACGTTTACCTCCCAAACGTCGTAAAAGCCTTGGTCTATTCTTTCAGTTAACTTAAAATGACTTAAATGAATGTCATCGACTTAGTTGAGTTAACTCAGCAAAACTTAGAATATTACAAATTGGTGGGTAGAGTAGTTTGTTACTTATTTTACTGTTTAATTTCAATTTAAAATTGTTATTAGATTTAATAATATAAGTCATACCAAAAATTACAATTTCATAATTTGCGGAAATATATTGGTTGCTGTAAACGGTACGTTCTTGTGTTGTATTACATACATATAATATCATAATTGAAGTGTCTAACAAATATAACAAATTTAAATTATCTTTTAATTGTTTTGTTATTTATGGCTTCCTCACGAAGGAAACTCATTAATTATACGCTTGTCAAAATGATTGACATAAGTCGCCAAGGGTAACAAAGTTCAACATGCAAACTTGAAAGTGAAAGGTATATTTCTGCATGTCAGCAAGCACGTTATTAAAACTGCTAATATGGCAAGCTGATGCGAATTAAAATACAGTGATTAGGTACAGTGGGAGACTTTAGTACGGAGCTGTTAAGATCTTAACAAGCATGCAATAATTAATCAATTAAGTGACAGGAAGTCAACTTTCTTAACGTTTGGACTTCTTACTTCGAAAAGAATCTAAATTTAAAATTTCCAGTTTCAATGATTATCGAAAATTGAACTACTATCTTTTTCAGTATGACAAAAATATTCTGTATTTACTTTTCCCATTGTTACATTTAGTGAGGCAAGACGTAATACTATCAAATACTACTGTGAAAACATGTTTTCAGTAAAAGCAATATTCGAATAAGGAACAGTATTTTTTTTACATGATAAAACATTTTAAATATACATAAGTTGATTGATACAGATTTCCTGTACGTTTATCCCAACTAACATCGAAACCAAATACATAATATGTATTATATTATAACTGATTCTAATTTTTACTGACATGGATCAGGATCGCTCATTTAAATCTTCTAAGTATTAATGTTATTTTGCGTCATTTCTGAAATTATCTTTACTAACGAAGCTGGTTTCTTACCTATGTTATTTATGTTTGATTTTCTGCGGTGTTTCTAAAATTTAAGCTTCTTTCTTTATCCAGTAATATACAAAAACTTAACACACTTTAAAGAGTGAAAAGTTGTTTATGAATTTCGACAACAAAATTTTGGATATGATGGCTTCAGAAATATCTAGACTTCCAAAATTAAAACCATGCTTTGATATTCAAGTAGTTTACTACATTTCACTTCACTTTGGTGATAGAGGTGGTAGGCAAATTAAAATACTTAGCTGATACGAAAATTATTACAAAACTTCGCTAATATTCTATTTCAAAACAGACTTTATTCCAAGATTAGGACATACACATGTTTGCTGGGATCTAAGAATTTGCATGAAGAAACGTCAACAAAGGCAGCATTGTTAGTAAAACGTGTGAAATTCAGAATAAATTAAATAATATATATATATCGATATCTTATAAAAGATAATTTATAGTGCTAGTTATAGTGACCTCATATCATTATGGTAATTTGGACGATAAGCAAAGTATTCTTATATGTGCATAGATCAATCAATACACGTTTTTCCGATTTCTTATGCAATTTATTGTAGTTATTGCGAGTACTTTTGTCATATTGATATAAATATAAATTATAACGTGTCTTGTTAGCACCGCCTTAGTTGATATTCAAACCAGGTTAGCTGAACACAGCTTTGTCATAGCTTTACAGCGAAACCAGTATTAGACTGGTTGTTTGTCAATTTCATTGAAATAATATTTCCGTTTTGCAAGGATTAAGGATTATTCCATCTAAATGGTTAGAATAAATGCGTGAGTGTGTTAGGAAATTATTCAGATACAAAGTCCACATATGACTTACGAGATGTATGCGATTCGGAACTTCTCTGGTATAACTTCTTTCTATTATCCCCCTATTTGTTTATATTTACACCAGTTATTTGTTCGATTCGCTGAACTTCAAGGCATGTTTGAGTTCTGATCTATTCTAAAATGTTATATATATGTCAAATCAACGTCAAACTTATATTGTTGAACGTTGAAGTGGCATCACATACTAATTTTTCTCTATTTGATTATGATAATCAATGTTATCACAATTGTTATTTCTTTAATTCATTACTTTTCAGCTTATGGTGAATAAATGACAGTTAGTGTATTCTAACTAATGGCAGTTATTAATTGTTGGCAGGTGCTAATCTTAAGGCACCTTATAGGGCTAATAAGTAAGGAAAGGGTTAAACAATAGCATAATTGGTTATGGTTTTGTGAAGTAAAATTAGATATGATTCAAATATAGTAAACATGCAATATAAACTTCATATCCGAACGACAATATATGCCACCGGCTGCAATTATTTGCAGTTTTGCAACATTTATTACCATAAGAGTCGTTACCGATTCCGTGGTCAATAATATGGTGAGTAAATCAAATTATGCAATTTGTGTAATATCTTTCAGATATCGGTAGATTTAATAGAACTTTTAATGCGATCCAGATATAATGAGATTAAAAGTCCCAATCACACGTTTTTGGGGGACTAATGGTAAGTCAAATCTGTTAAGTTGATAGAATCAAGGCCCACCACTTAATAAAAATATACTATATTATTATTATATTATTAAAAGTTAAATGCTTGAAATAAATATTTGTATGCATAGATATTATGTAATAATTAAAATGTGGTTAAATATGTAATAGTTTAATTCATCCACTGTTGTTGTCAATGTCAACATATCAATTCCAAAACATTCTCTGCAGAAGCAATCAGCATTTCGCGATGCATAGTGTGTATTTAATGTTTTTAAGTGAACCATTGCAGAAAAAACAATCAAATAATAGTAGATTTAGAAGAGTTGTGTGCTTCAGTAAAATATCAACTCAATGTTTAGTCGAAAATTTTCACCGCTTTTGATCCAATTAACTATCATCACGATGATCACTGATAATTACAGTTATGAATGTAAGCTCCCGTTTTCATGTGTACACCATAGTGTACATGTATATGTGTACATCTACATACAAGCATTATGTGCAAAAGTTCGGTTGCACCAGAACCTGATTATGTGAAGACAAGTCACAAGCAAATATGCAAAATACAATCAGTGCATAAACATGTGACATTTATAAAGTGACAATCAAACTGACATTGTTGCATTCATTATACAGTCACTAACCATTGAATTATGACTGATGGCATTTAGAAGTAATAAATTCAACCTTACTGTGCGAAGAGAGAGAGAAGGGTATTAAATGATGTAAATAATAAATAAATGACGGTGTTCCCAAATTTAAGTTCACAATTTATATTAACATATCTATATTTATTAGTTATAAGACGTAGAACAACAAAATTATAAAAAACATTTTGTTTAGTAACTGGTTAAAATCTTATAAATTCATATAGAAGTATAAAGCAATTAATTTATGAGCGTTATTTTTATCCAAATTTATATAGATTTCGATGAAAAATACGTATTTTGTACTTATCACTTTGACAGAAATAAATTGTGAATATATTACAAGTACTCAAAGTTAATAACGGATTTGGCTTCGCCATAAGCTGCTTGGCCGAATTTAGCCAAATTTGTTGACAATTATGTTGGAAAAAAAATCGAATTTAGTCTCTACCTTCTTCTATCTTTCGTATATCCAATATAGCTATTTTCGTTCGGTTAATATCGTACGGCATTATCGGCCGGTATATAACATATCTTGTATTAGAAATTATATAAGGATGAAATTGTATGAAGTTGCATGAAATTGAATTCTTGAAATTGTGTAAATATGCTCAATATAACACATCTATCTAGCCGGTTGGTTTAGTACCTTACAAATCGGTCAGAGTGTGATTATCTCAATAAAATAAATAAGAATGTTTGGGTTAGTATAATCTGATTCAGGACCAAACCTGAGTTTTATTGATTCAAGTATTTACGATATTTATTTTTATTCTTTTATATACCGATATATATTAGCTAATATACTATAATGGAGTATTTATATGTTTTATTATAATTAAGTGTAGGGAAATCTATAGAATAAGAATTCTATTGCGGAAGGCGAACTTGCGGTGAAAAGCTGCGGTCCTTGTGCGTATTTTCCAGTATATGCCATTCATTTGAAGCGTAAAAAACAACACTTTTTGTCATGCAAATATATCGAAGTTTACGCGTGAAAAAGTATTTTTGCGGGGAATTCTTGTTCGTTATTTTAATATGAAGAAAACCTCACCCTAAAGTCATCGTATATTAGTGGAGGTTTATGTTGAACATGTTCCATCTAAGCGAACGAAGATGAGACACTGGAAGCAATACTCGAAGAAGATTGTTGCCAAACACAAGAAGAGCTCGCCGAATCTTTGGGAGTCACTAATATAGCCATTTAAACGTTTAAAGGCAGCCGGATATATTCGAAAGCAAGGAAATTGGGTGTAATATGAATTGAAGACTAAGAGACGATGAGGGACGATGAGAGACGATTTTGCATATCAGAAATCGGCTTAAACGCTACAAAAAGAAGTCGTTTGATTCGTTTTATATCGGATTGTGACTTATGATAAAAAACAGATCCATTATGGCAACCCCAAATGCAAAAAACATATATGAAACCTGGCCAACCAGCCAACCAGCTGACCAGCTAAATCAGCGGCAAAGTCGTATTTGGTGGGATCAGAAGGGGGTGCTACGTTGGCTGCATAATGAGTTTCTAAAACAAGTTGAAATCATTAATGGGGAACGCTACCGATAACAACTCATAAAATTAAAGCGAGCAATTGCCGAAAAATGCCCGGAATTTGCGATTAGACACGAGGAAATCATTTTCCATCATGACAACGCTCGGGCTCATTTTGCAAGACAGATTAAATGGTAATTGGCAAATAGCGGCTGGAAGTTTTGTTTCACCCGCCTTATATCCCAGACCTTGCCCCTTCTGTTTACCTTTTGTTCTGGTCGATTCAGAACCCCCTGACTGGAATACGGTTAATTTTTTGGCCGCCAAGCCGCTTCAGTTGCTTTTGGGATGGAATCCACGAATAGCCAGAAAGATGGGAAAACGCAATAACTTGAGATGAACAGAGTCTTTGAATAATGCTATTGTACATGTTTTTCTTAAATAAACGTTAAGTTTTTGAAAAAGAAACCACACGAATATAGTTATAGACCCAATATAATAGGATTTTACTTTACCGAAATCTACTGGAGCCAGTGTACTTGAAAACGCATATAACAACACTGAGTTTACATTTTTGGGATACTCTGTTCAAAGTATTTGGCAGTATTGATTAAATTTGTGACATACATCGTAAACATGAAACATTAGGAAATGGAAAACGATGACGTTCTTTAGAATTAGAAATTCTTTAGAACGCTTAGTAGATTTGATTTAATTTGTATGTTCTTCGTGAAATTACTCAGTTTGTTAAGTTGATTAATATTAGCAATTTTAAAGAATCTGAAAAATTATTTACTGCATATGACTTTATAACAATACAATTTTACAATTATAAATATTTGTTTCATCATATTAATGCACCAAATGACAATGTAAAAAAACAAAACAAATAAATCATACATATTTTCTCTAAAGGTATTCAATATATTCAAACTCCGAAATTCACAAAATAGTGAAGTCAACGGCTCAATATCAGTTTTCTGATTTATATATACACAACTCAATTCTCAATTGACTGCGGTAGGTAGTCCATATCCACTAGTAATGAAAATCTCCGTATACTGTTGTGCAACTATACTCGCGCTATTATAGATACGTAATAGGATTGTAAGCTTCAACAATTCTAATTCGGAATTTCTAATAATAATTAATTCCGACGTAGGAAAATCCGTACTTGTACCTGCATTGAAGTAGAAAAATATGATGCATTAGTATGTTTCAAAATGGCACCAATACTATGCCAGGCTTTTCAGTTTTGTTTCACTTCAATTATTCCATTGAAACTAATTCAATGAATAGATACTGTACTTACCGAAGCGCTATAGATTTCTGTGTAAATAGATATAAAAGCATCTATTTTCAGCATTTATGTGCCTTCGAGCTACTAAGTGCATGTGCAGCACTTGAACAATGCAATCAGTTATGCTGAGCCATGAGCCATTAATAGTTGGTCTCACATTTGCGAAGGGGGGGATAAGAGGTCGCCCGTTACGATGCATAGTGGTAACTACGTCTGCATAATTTATTAGAAAATTAAGCAAAGTAGTTTTAACTTTCACTTTTTAGTATTCAAGGATTATCAATGAAACCAGGATAATTTTTTGTTGTTTCAATGAACAATTTAGCTATTTATTTATAACGAACATCATCTTCTTCATTTCTCACGGTTTTGTGTTCTTTGTAGAATGGAAATTGTTATTTCATAAAGTATGGTAGAAATCAACAGAAGTGTTAGAAGTCATTTGATATAAATAACTAATGATTGTAGCATAAAATATACATATATAAAGAAGAATAACGGCTCTTATAAAATTTTGTTAATTATCATTAGAAATTTACTAGTCTCCCAAACATGATCTGAGCAATTGTGCGCGATTTCCACTAAGTTTTCGATATATATTCATCATCACCACTTTTCATAGAAGCCCTCGGTTGTCATAAGTATTTACTCGGCTCAGTGGAAATGATGGAAATCGTGATGGTCGTAGTGATGATGATACGGATCCAAAGCGATCGGGTGATAAGCCTTGATAATGGGCGCGGGATGATATGTTTTGACAATCGGATGCACGACGGTCTTCAGCACCGGTACTAGAACTGGTTTAATGATGGGTGCGCTATGAATAACTGTTGAGCTTTGATGTGAAATGGCCGCGGGTATGTGCACCAACTTAGTTAAATGTAACGGCTCGTGATGGTGATGCAACAATGGGTAGTCAATCTGTGGGTAATGGCCATGCAGGTAGCCAGGACGTGCGCTGGCTAGGACGACGAGGGTGGAGAGAATAAGACACTAAAATGAGAATAAAGTGAGAGGTTAAAGTGGATTTAAGAAAAAGCGAATATCATTGTTAACTATATATCTATACCATAAGGTGAGTTATAACTATGAAATTACATTCAGTAGAGTTTTTTGTTAAAAAAGAAAAAAATATTTATTATGACTCCTATAAATCTATGGAAAAGAAGAATGCCTTTTGGTAGCCAATATATCTACGATTGGATATCATTCACTTGTTCTAGAGATACGACTGAAAAATATGTCCATAGTTTGTTCTCAACCACTTCTTTCTGTATTCTTGTCCAGGAACGTATCCAGGAACGGAATCAGCATGGGAGCCTTTCTTTTATTTTAATAGCCTTTTATTTTTTCAGTCATTTTCCTGAATGGCATTACTGGTATAGGTACGACGGCAGTTTTAGTTCCTTCCCTAAGATTTCTTCACTTTCTAAACGGCCACTGAATTATTTCAGAAAAAAATGTCAGTGTCGGTGTCAGGACAAAATAGAGAGGAAACATCACTTGTCATGAATTAATATATGCTGATTATTCGAATTCGTCAACAAGTGCTAATTTGGTCAAATTAATTCAGTTATAAGACAGAAATTTGCGTTCCCTCCAGTCACTTTAAGCTCTAGGCACGTAAAAAAGGAACGTGTCTTGTAAATGTTAGGATAAGATACCGCTGAAATAGAAATGGGAGAAAAGATAATAAGAGTATGACATACACCTGCGATGCGATTCAGACAATGTTAATGCAATAAATGCTAAGTCAATGAGTCAAAATGAGCCTCGCAATCACAGTTAATCTCACATAAGAAATTATAAGATCTTCTGCAACGGTTTAAAAAATATCAAGAATCTCTTCTATAGTTTATAAATATTTTATTGATATTTCTAAGTTGCGAATATGCCGAATCTTCGCTTTTGCGAAGTTATTTCAATAAATTTTTGCTACAAACAATGCAAGGGATACCTGAACCGGGTTTATGAATATTGTTCAAAGTCTTGAAACATTATTGTTTTTAAGAAGCTCCAATTACATTGCGTTGAATATCAGGTTTCCATTTGCTTATGAACCTGAAGAGGAATAAATTCTTTGGTGATTTTGTCGTCTTTGATGGTTTCACTCCACAGAGCTATAAAATAAATTTCTTATATCATTTTGGATCTCTGATTTCTGATTGTCATTTATACGAAAGCACTTTTATCGCTTATTGCAGATTCATATTGTTTGGGATAAGATCCCAGTTGTCATTATCCAGTAATATACAATTTTGTATACCATATGCAATATAATAAACCATTCGTATTTGCACGGCTGCAATTACAGAACACTTTGTTTTTGTTCAGCAAATTTTTATTTTATACACTTCATTTCCTTTTAATTCACCTATTTTCCTTTTCCTCCAGGCTTAACTTACCAGTTTAAACATTTTTACTAGCTGGAACAAATAGTTCCTATTTCGTGTCTGTGAGCAATCCTGCGGATGTCCTTAATTCGGGATGACAAAGTAACCGCTCGCTTTGCCTTTATGTGTGTGTTTTCTGAGATTTGCGAGTATGATTTGTTGGGAGATTTTTCGCTTCGTGTTGCGTTGCAATTTGAATAAGAACACCAACTGATGCCACCAACTTGCAGTTCACACTCTTTTATATTTTACCTTTTAATACCTGAAAAGTTAATCTTTTTATTGGCTTAGTCTTTTTGCAGCAACCTCAGAAATTACACTGACAACAATAGCAAATATGCAATAGTGTGAACAAAAGCAACAAAAACAACAGAAGCTGCAAACCAAACTGTTAGTGCAACAATAATTGGCCCCCAACAACTACCGCTATTGCTGCTGTTGATGCGGCAGCTGTTTCACTACCAACACACATACAAACTTGCCCATTTGTTTACTTTTTGAAGACACCAATTGCCATTTCCCTCCTTAACGGACTCTAATATAGTTGGTGTGTTTGTTGTAATCAGTTTAGAGTTCTGTGCTTCCATATATGCGTAGTCACTTAGCCATAAGCCATTGGCGTCTGCCTCAGCCAAGACGGCTGTAAAACATGTTCTATCAGTAGCGGCGTTCATTCGTTCATTCGCTCATTCATTCATTTATTTATTTATTCATTCGTGAGCTCGCACATTTGCACATCCCCGTCAATTGGTGTTATATTTTCCAAATGATATTCAAAGATACTTTGCTTCCGTTGCCGCTAGAAGATGAAAATGCAAACGAAATCACAGATTAAAATGTGCAACTCTTCTTACCACACACACACACACTCTAACACATATATGTATACATTATTTTTATGTGCTAACATATGTACTCACGCGTATGGTTATGGTACGTGGCTGCTCTAAACGTTACAATTTGTGCTTTTCGCCGGCAGCTTACAAATCTTCTTTGTTTGACACAGTGTCTCTGAGGCACTTCCACCGTCGACAGCGAAGAGCCGTCAGCCGAATGCATTGTCTCAATTATATGTTACACTTGAATGTTTACTCATTTTAATTTAAACAAGTGGATGCAACTAAATGAAGCAGATTTCATTATGTGTAAAGCTCTTGTAATAATAGATAATATGTATGTATATGAGTACATGTATATTGTGAATCAGAGATAAAGCCAAGTTCGTCGCGAATGATCGTGCACAGCAGTTATCCATATAAAGTTCACAGAATGTGATCAAGATTAGAATCAAGTAATTTATAACCTTGTGCGCATTACAACATATCGTTCTCCGATAAATAGAGGTCTCAAAATAATAGAAAGCGTAAAACTGAATAACTAAATAGATAGGGATTTTCATCTGGTCGACTCAACACTGGGCCTAAACTGAAGGACTATACTATGAAGTATAATTTTAATGATTTATCAACTCGAATTTATAAATATAAAAAAATTTTCCTTCTAAACTCAAGTTGTCAATACTGCAATCGTTTGGAGTAGCTGAATTTTGTTTGATCCTTTTTATGCGTAGTATAATTTTTATCTAAAAAATGGCAAATTTTGATTCCTCATAATTTCAGCAAGCTTCCCATACAGCAACGATCATCGATCGAAGAATTTGGTTGAGAACTACCCACGGAGAGGGTATATATCGCGGCCATTTATGAAGTTAGGTAGAAAAAAGTGGTTTTGTACAATTAGAGAATAGTAATAAAGCAAATGTTGATATAGAACTAGTCTAATCATTAAAACATCTTCAAAATTGATCAAGTCTCACTAGCTGCTTTACAATTTTCGCTCTCTTTGACAAGATTCTTTATTTATTTAGGTTTACACTCTTATTAAAGGAATGAATTTACTTCCTTACTATAAGCAAAAAATAAAAATTTCTAATCTGTTTAATTTTCAGTTAGATTACGTTTTAACAAAATATTCACCCTTTTGATCCTTTCCAATGTATGCTAGATCTATGTATATCGTCAATTCAATGTTTGCAGAAAGACTAACATTGATCACTAATATTATCACCAGTTATCCAAGATATTTGACTAAGCATCAAATAATGAATAAAAAAAAATTTATTTTGTTTCAGTCAGAGTAAATTGATTCCTGTGGCATGGTGGTGAGAAGAAAAATATTTCTTTAAACTGTTTCCAAGCTTTTTTCTTTAAATACATTACCCATAATACCATAATTACTGCGCATATAATTGGAAATACTTAATGCTTCTTCAAGTTTTCCTTCATATTTAGTGCGTAGGTCTTAACGTTTTATAAAAAATTACTTCGAAATCCAAGCCAGCTCCGAACAACTAATAGATTTTATAAGAATAAGTTCTCTTAATGGTTTGCCATTACTTTCCAAGGAAAAAGCGCAATTATAAGTAGTGAGTCATCAGTCTGTCTCTTATGTAATTGTAAACATTGGTTTAGTCAGCGCATGTAGTTAAATTATTTGACATTCTTTACTTTTGGGTTTGCAAAAAGCAGGACCATATTATGTACTAGGACATGCCCACGCTACATTGTAAGCAACACTAGTGACCGACGTGTTCCGAACTTATAAAAAAAACATAATTACGTTAAAATTGCGATGTCATTGGACCTGACCACATCTGGTCCAACCCTGCTTAACATAGGACCACCCATCAAACTACTTCGTTTAGTCCAACATCTTTTCTACTAATATTAGACTACCTATTATAGTGGTCTAAGTGAGCCACATTTTTGAAGAGCAATAGCTAATTGACTACGGAGTTACCATCCTAATACTTTTTCAATAAAACGATGTTTTTTATTGACATTGCTTTTTATTTTGTTATTATATTGTAATATAAACTTTTTGATATAAACGAATTCATTTCAATTTGAATTTTATTAAATTATTATATCTTATTTCTCTAATTTCTATTATTACATTTTACTTCTATAAAATGTAATGTCTAATTCAAACGTATTTTTCTTATAGAAACCAAATGGAAATGCTTTTTTTTTAATTATTTTTTTAATTATTTCTGTAATAATAAATGAAGTATTATGTTAATAATATTTAATTAGGTTAGAAATATATATCATGTCAATCTCACAAAAATTGTCAGAATAAAATGCACGCAGAAAAATAATCTAATGGTTTTTTGAAAAACTTTTAGTATTGAGATTCCGGCTCCTTTCCACGAATTTGTAATGATGCCTCATTTGTTTCATATAAACATATTTTCTTCTTTAAAAATGCTTTTCAAGTGCTCTCTTTAATACTGGATTTTAGATACTCACGAATCACTCAACAAATATTTTAATTATAGGCTTTTTTATAATAATATACATAATATATTTACCGAAATCCACGAAATGAAAATATACAACAAAGAACGAGTTTCTCTTGTAAAAGATAGTAAAATTTTATTTTTGCGGAACCGACTCAAATAGTCGAACTATCACGAAAATCATAATGCTAAACTTTTGACGTGGTCCAGTCCGGCATAACACAGGGAAAGGTATGTAACCAGATCTCATTGGCTCTACTTCAAAACATTGACCAATTAGACTACCTGGTGTCACATTTCTGAGGGTAATTACTGTCTGTTGCACATGTAGATTGCAATAAAAGCACGATGTATTCGCGCTCTGTATACAAGTACCCAGTAAGAATTCTGAATTGGTTCAATGAATTGGACAATTGGACAATTTGTTAATTTTTTAGTTTTTTCTGCCTGACAAATTTTATACATATAGTATATATAGTATATGTTGGACAATTTGCGTTGCGCAGCCCACTTTTAGGTGAAATTTCATAACTCAGTAACTCGTCCACCAATTGGAACCAAATTTGTTTCATAAATGGGCGAAATCGGATTACAATTTAATAGGATTACTTTCCATTTAATACCATTTTAAATTCCTTACGATACTTTCATTGTACAACATATAAATCAAGCACCAATAAAGATATAAAAATTAAATTGTATATAAATAGCGCTTTCAAGGTATGTCTCTCCTTTAAATATGGTCAGAATCAGACTGTATTATTTCCTTCTCCGGATACCGGATATGGGGAGTACCGACCCTATGGTTGACTTTATACCAAAAATATCGGTTAATATCTCAATTGAATGAAGTGAGCATCTGTTGATAATGATATTGTTTGGCGTTTAAAATTGATCAACTTCCTTCCCCTGGTCCTCAAATACTTAATATAATGATTTCCGTCTTTCCATCTTTCCGGCTTTATACTTTATGCCATATACATCGGTAAATATGTGTGATAGATATTTTGATGGAATTAAGTCGATATTGTTTCTTGGCAACAAAGTGGTTTACCCTTTAATATAAATATGATCTTATACCTAATATAATGATATACTCGTATATAGATCTATATACTATAAGACTTTTTGGAATTTGGTTATGTGAGGTTTATGGTTTAGGTACCCGAACCTCAATTTTGTCCAACACTGTTTCAGATCTGAATAAATTAAGTTACTAGCAGGGTAGGTAAAGTTAAAAAAATTAGCCTAAGAACTGCAACATAATTTGTAACACTAGCGATAGATTCATTAGATTTGTTTTTATTTTTTGCATATTTTTATATGTAACCGTTGCAAGCGACCTTCATCTGTAGCACTAACAGTGGCAGTAGTGTCGGCAGCAGCGGCAATTTGCTATCGGCGTTTTTGCACTTCTTATCTGAACTGGTGTTCTCACTACATTGTTTATTGCGTTGCCATTATTACCTTTGTGTATTTGTTAACAATCTGTCTTGCTTTATAGCTGTATTCACATTTAACATTCTTTAAATAGCGATCGGTTCGCACATATTTGTCGTTTGAGAATGTCCCAAATGCGCAACGGAAGTTCTCAGTTACGTAATTTTCAGTGAGAAGTATGTGTTTTTCCGGTTTTTAGTTCTTTTTGAAATTGTTGGAAAACAAGTAGATTGCTAGATGGAAATCAGCAACCTACAACACTTGAACCATGCACTTTTCACTACATCTACTTCACTACTATCATAGCAACCGTGGTAGCACGAACAGAAGAGCTAATCGCTTAAATCGTTTAACTAGAAGTGATGAATTCTTAGAAATGATGCGCCTAACGATATATTCGCGAGAGATAGGATCTTTTGCCGAATAAGTTTTGAAGCAGGAGAAACCCGTGTCAATGAGTCCGTGGAAAATGTCCTCGGACAAGTAGAAAAGCCAAGATTGTGTGAAAAACGGGAAAATTTTATAATTATTTTCGCATATGTAAGATAACTCAAGCCGTTTGTATTCAAAGTTTAATACTACAAAGTTATTGTCAAACCACAGGAGAATGAAAGCAATGACGGTCGAAGACTTTGTCGGACTGCTATAAGGAAAAAGAAATTACTGACCAAATGAAATCGTTTGAAAGGAAGATGATCTAAAAAGAGGACAGCAGCGCAGTTAGCCACCGATATGAAATGTTGGCTGATACGTCTTATCTTAAGAGAGAAATATATCTTATAAATAAAACCACATGGGTGTAGAATTTACTGAAGAATTTTGACATAGAAGTCTAAGCGATTTCCATTTTTACCGATAAATCATATTTGCTGAATGCTGAATACATAAGACAGTTCAAACATATGGCAACTTTTACATTCGATTAAGCGATCCAAGTACGGAATTAAGATATAGAAAGCGGAATATTTCTTCAAAAGTCGGAAATTTTAATATGCAACACACTAATATTGGAATTTTTATTTTGTTTTCTACAATAATTTAACATTTAACATTCAAGTTTTAGAAAAATAAAATAAAAGATATCACGACGGCCGGGTTCATTTATTGCATTTATAGTTACATTTATAGTTATACAAATAGATTTGTGTAAGTCGAGTATAAGAATCATTTATTGCATAATTTTCGTAAATTAACTGATGTGGAACGAAAGAGTGCACACGTCCACGTTCATGTTCACGTTCGCGTTCGTTTTATGAGCATCTGCCGAAGCGTGATATGCTTCGGAGCACAGTGGGACAAAAGTCATGCCAGTTCTGCAGTATCATACAATTGTCAATATATATGTTGGGTCTATTCTAGGGCTAGAAATTGTGTATAGAATCAGGTTTTGGCTTCGCCAAGGTTTCCGGACAAGTCAAGGTCCGACCGGATCTTAAGTAATCAGAGATTGAAAACAAACAAACTTAAGTGACTATAATTTAAATTGTTACAAGTCTGTGTATAAGAATTTGTCTCAGATTAGACATTTTAAACTTTCGGCATTAATTGTTTAAACAGAATTCGCAGATATTATGTCACTAAAAATTTCAATTTATTCCATGATGTCTGTTGCTTCATTTTTGTTAAATTTCTATATATATCAGTTTATATGTGCGTTACTAAATTAAAGTTCAATTGCTACTACTTCTAAAGAATTTAGTTCAACTACAACACAAAATGTTACATAGGCAATAACAATCTGCATTGGATGTGCTACAGTTTCTATGGTAATTGTGTGTGCGAATTGAACCGCAATAGCTGTAATAGCTTAGTGACTTAGTTGTTCCAAATAAAAGAAGAAGCAATAGCTAACAAAGTTAGCACCATGGGTTAGCAGCCCACTGCATTTTTAAAATGACCACTTTGAGATAGCATTAATTTTACATATCTACATACATACACAAAGCTGTGTGAGATGAACTTTATTGCAACGATAGTGGCAAGAAGTTGAAGGATATCTTGTGTTATTTCATTTAGAATAAATAAAGTTATAGTGACATATTTTGATTACTATAGCTGGTTAAAAGATGTGCACTTGTAAAACTGGCTTACGAAATCTGCTGAAGAGCTTTTTCTGATATTCTCCCAAAATATATTCTCCCAAGGAAACATTTCAGTTAACTTTTCAATAGAAAATACATTTAAATGAAAATATGCAGTAAAATTATACTATCATTATACACCATACTAATCTTAAATTAGCTTCACCAGACACTTCAAATAGAGACTTACCGATTACCATTGACCCTATTTATATAACATGTGTTGTTTGTAACACCGAAAACTATTCGAGAGAGATATGGAGTTATACATATATATAAATGATCAGGATGACGAGACGAGTTGAATTCCGAGTGTTCGTCCGTTCGTTCGTCCGTGCAAGAGATAATTTGAGTAAAAATTGAGATATCTTGATGAAACTTGGCACACGTGTTCTTTGTCACCGGAAGACGGTTGGTATTTCAGATGGGCGTAATCGGACATCTGCGATGCCCACACAATGCCGGTAAACGAAAACTTATAAAATGCGATAACTTAGCTCCCAATTCAGATATGAAACTTAAATTTAGTACAGAGAATCGCAGTAAGGAGGGGCATATGTGGGTTGAAATTTTCTGAAAAGTGGGCATGGCCTCACCTCCAATAGGTTTTGTGTACTTATTTCTAAAAGCGTTAAAGCTATATCAACCAAACTTACTCAAAACAGGTAATTCTGCCATCTCCCCATACAGTTCGAAAATGAGTGAAATGGTATAATAACCACGCGACCTCCCATACAAAGGTTATGTTGAAAACTACTCAAAGTGCGTTAACTCACTCAAAAAATGCGTCAATGCTTCTGACTTACATCTCATCTTACAAAAAATATGATACGGAAGGGCCTCAGAGGAATCCATTTAAACTTTGGACAATGGGTGTGGCACCGCCCGCTTATAGGGAATACCCATATCTCTGGCAAGGCTAACCTACTGTTAGTAAAACAAAAATTCATTATTTTTCCAATAAGGGGCTTTAGTAATGTGTATCTCACGTTGTGTAAGTGCGATCGAGTTACGCTATATAATGGTAGAAAGATAAGATTTCGTACTAAAAAAAAGTTTACTATCAGTTTTGTGATTGTTTGTTTCGTGTTGTTTGAGTACGCGTCAAAAACAGCCACTAGCAATGAGAAAACAAGCCATATTTTATAGTTTTTCTTCGATAAAAGCGAAAACACAAGCGGCTGAAAATGTCAATAGCGTTTATGGTCCTTATACTCTAAATGCCAATCACGCGCAACTATGGTTTCGCCAATTCCGTTCCGGCAATTTTATTGCCAAAGATGCAGATGTTTTGGAAAGCCAATTGTCAAAAATATTGATAAAATAATAGAAATCGTCGAATCCGACCGACACGTAAGCATAGTTCCGATTGCCCAGTTGTTCAATATTGCATATGAAGCCTTTGGAACTATTTAAATAAGGCTGGATACAAAACGAAGGTATGGGTGCCACAAGAGTTAATGCAAAAATACTTCATGGACTGAATTTCCATATGCAAATAGATGCTGAATCGCAACAAAATCAATTCATTTCTAAAGCGGATGGATACTGGTAACAAAATGTGGTTCACTTACAACAACATTGAGCTAAAATGGTTGTGTTCGAATCACGGCAGATAAGCCAGGATGACGGTCGAGAAGTTTTCCGAAGTGTTTGGTGGGACTGGCAGGGAATTATATACTATAGCTATAGCTGCTCTCTGCGGCCAAACTCTTAATTCGGATGTATAATATCAACAATTGGACATTGTGAAAGAAACAATCCCTGCGTTTCATCAGGATAACGCAACCAACCACATACATAGACAATGACTCGCCAGAAGCTCTGGTAGCTTGGTTGAGAGATTCTAAAACATCCACCTTATAGTCGAGACCAGGCATCAAATGATTGCTACCTGTTTCTGCCTATGGCGAATGATTTCGCTCGTAAAAAATTTTCCTCAAGAGAAGCTTGTGAAAACCGACTGTCAAAGTTTTTTTGTTAATAGGGACTAGTGTTTCTTTAAGAGTGGAATTATGAATTTACCTTCAAAATGGCTACAAGTCGAAAAAAACGGTCCATATCTGATCTAAATTAGATTATTCGAACTGTGCTAAATAAAACCTTCAGTTGAATGCAGAAATAATATATTTTTTTTACTAAACCTAATATAATGATTTCTGATTCTTTGGTTGACCTTTTTCTTATATACCCAATGTATTAAATTTAGTCCATTTGGTTGAGTTTTTTCTTTGTTTTTTCTTGGTAGAGTCACATAAATCACTTGTGTTAATTGCGTTTATTTTAATATAAGTGTTTTGAGCACGAAGCAAATTGTAGTAATGAAATCAAGTGAGTCTGCAACCCATAATATAATTTAATAAGATACTAAATATGAAATATAATCCAATAACTATTTCGTCCAATAGAAAATTTTACGACGAGCGACATTTTTTAATATAAAGTTTCGCCAACACCTGAAAATATCCCCCTGGCTTTGATCTTTGAAAATTACGAGAGTATAAAATGTTGGGTTTACCCGAACTTCTCCCTTCCTTACTTAAGGTACTTATAATTACAGTTATTCAGGAACAACAGAGAACAACTACTCTAATCTACTCTACAACGCTTTCTGACGTTTATTTTATTTGCATTCTTTTAAGATTCAATTAAAGTTTCATCAAATCTATTAAGCTTTTGACTTATATTTAAACTATAAATACTTTTAGGTTTGGAAGTAGCTTGAGGATAATTTTTTTATTTGCCGAGACCACAAAGCTTTCATCTACAGAATCAAACTCATAATAAAATCTATTATTTAATGCTGATCCAAACTAAAAAGATTATTAAATGAGAGAAGAAAGTATATTTTGCTTAATGTGGAGAAGCGATCCAGATATATTATTTTAAATGTGCTGGGATTCGAACACCATATTTGGTTTACAAGTTTTCGATACTAGGAGACAAGACTGTCTTGATGCCTTACACTTACATTACCTTAATTAAGAAAAAATTTAATATTTGAAAAGGACTGATATCACATAATCTGATTAACTAAACTTATAGTAGAAGGTTCGTCGAGTGTGATTGATATTGATATGAATAAAAGCAAAGCTCAAATACATTTAGTTCTTCTTTTTTTAATAGTAACTTTCCGGATAGATCAGTGCATATGTTTTCTTATACAGAGAGCAGAGAGCGTTCTTATACAGAGAACCTTTCATAAATCTAGCGTACATTAATGCGAGCGAGTTTCAACAATTTCTACTTACGTCCAGGTCAAAATCTGATCTCGGTGGTTTCGTGTAGGCAACAAGCTTAACGCTTGTTCGACCATCCGTCAGTTACCGAATATACATTTTTATTTTACAAGATTCTTTTATAGCTATTTTCACTACTATGTTTTTGTTCTGCATTTCAAACCTTTAATTGAGAGAAAAAAACTTCAATAACAAATTGCTGTTTTTCTCATTGAAGATTCTTACAATTTCATTTATTTATTACTCATGACCTCAAATCTTCAAGAAATTATTATAATAAAATTGTTATTAGTTTTTTTAACAAAAGAAAAATGGAAATTTCAAAAAATTTCAAAAAAAGACTACAATGAAATAAAAAATTTGAACTCTCTATAATTCTATTTTCGTTAAAAGCCTCGAACCTCAAATGCTACGTAATATTTTATATTGGGCTGATTACGTGAAATAAAATTAGTTAATAATATCGAGTTATAAAAATTACACACACATATATATGTAAACACAGAATCAGCCGTTAGCAGTGGAACACGCCCACCCTTGTTTTGAATTAGTCACTTTAACCAGTAAAACGCGGTGAATACATAAAATTACAAAATTACATGCTGGTAGCAGTTTTCATGTTCAACAAAGATATCCAAACAACAACAACGTCGGCATTTTAACCACCTCAAGTCAATTCAATTAATTTCAAAACGTTTATCTGCTCCAGGAAATGAGCGATCAGCTAACAAAACTCAGCGAAAAAAATGCAATCGAATATTTTCAAAGCAACAAAATCGCAGCTAACTGTGTGCAAACATGCAACATGCAACAAATAACTGCGATGTGCAACGAATGCGCAGAATGAGGTGGAAACTTTTTGTGCTTTACCATTGCCGGTTGATTTCTAAGTTATTTTTGTTTTCTTTAGTTTGATTTTATTTTAATGGTAGGAGAATATGTAAACAATTTGAATCAAGTGAGTAACTCTTAGAAAATGGCACATTAATGCACCAGCTCGGCAATTTGTATGCAAAAAAAGAAAAAAAGCGCGAAAAAATAATAACTGCAGTAGCTCAGTGGGTTACTGGGTTCAAATGCTTTAGTCATTTACTGCACTGGCGACTAAATTGTTGATTCGTAACAGTCAGTTGGAGTCTACCGAAACCGTGTGGCAGTTCAAATTGCTGCCACCTGGATTACGGTGCACAGCAGCCAAATGTGCGATTGTTGCAAGAAACAATGAAGTTAATACTTCGGAGCAATTTTTTGAATGAATTCTCTAGAGACAGCTTAGAAGGGGTGCAGGGGGGAGTATGGACTTTGAGCATTCTTGTAGTGAATTGCATTGCGCTTTATTTTGCATATGTTGAGTAGCAATGGCTTTGTGTAAACGTTGCCTGGTAATTATAGTTGTTCTTTATCAGTATGTGTATATATAAGTCGTACTTACATATGCGTGCCACTAGTTAATAGTTGAAACACATTTGTTAACTATTGCAAGAGACATTTAATATGAATATTTACTTGCTTTTAATGATACTATTTCAGTTAATTGGAGTCAACGGTTGTTGAGTAACAGGTATTTTCGGCGGCCAAAAAGTTGTTTGATTCAAAAATAGATTTCCTTGGTTTGAATTATACACATAGCCTACCGTTTTCCGATTTATGGAATTTGAGGTTTCATTCTATTCCCTGAAGAACGTTTCCATGTTTAGTAACAAATCTCAAAAAGGTGGAAACTTTCTGGAAATTATTTCAAAGTTATATGGTAAAAACTTCAATATTTAAATAGAATAATTAGTTCGAAAAAATTATTACAAGCTTTACTTGAATGACACTCGATGTCCAAACATTAACCGATTAATGCTCTTTAGTAAAATGCTCATCACTGAGCTACATTTTTATAATTCAATTGTGACCCCATATGTCTACAGTTGGTATCACACACAATCTCTAGGGCTCAGTCAGATTTAAAAAGAACCTCTCTGAGAGACGAATTCCGAGACTGATTCAATAAAGTGTCTTTAATATAATATTAAGGAATATAATAAGAACTTCTAGCTAAATCTTATGAATGATTAACAGAAATTCCTGAACCATCCTAGAACGATGAAAAAGGCACACGAAACGAAAAAATTTTGGCTCTTTATCAGTAAATAACTTTAATAATACTAATTTTAATGTGGGAAATGACATTAGAACATTCTCAAATAATCTTTTACGGACATTAAGCAATCCCACTGCTTTGGAACACAGAGTATGCTCACAGAGTTGCACAGAGTATGACAGTTTTGTTCACCTAATGGTTGTTTGTAACACCTAAAACTAATCGAGGTTGATATAGAGTTATATATGTATGAATTATCAGGATGACGAGATAATTTAATTTCCGTATCACTGACTGCCCGTCCATCAATCTGTGCAAGCGATAATTTGAGTAAAAATTAAGATACCTGTATGAAACCCACGAGTTCCCTGGCATTCAGAGAAGGTCAGTATTGCAGATGAGCGGAATCTCATTACTGCCACACCCATAAATTTCTGTTAAACGGAAAATAATGTACTGTAATTACTATGTCACACATCAATCTACAAAATTTTTATTTGGTATGAGGGTCACAGTACAAGCGGCCTCCGTGGTAAAATTTTTTTAGAAAAAACTTATTTTAAAAGGTTTTATATACATATAATATCTCACAAACTGGTTTAGTTGTGTCAACAAAACTTTTTGGACATAACTCCTCTGGATGTACCACTACACTCTGTTAAAATTGATAAAATCGGATAATAATGGCGCCCATCTACCAATTAGCGATTATAACTCACTAAAGAAAGTGCATATGACTTGGCGCAAAAATTGGACACTGGCCGTGGCACCGCCAATTTCTAGGCGAAGTTCCATATCTATATGAAGAATTAAGTGAACATATAATCTTGGATGGTGGCGAAAATGGGTGAAATCGGTCCACGAATTTCACCAGCTCCCATATACTCGATATAATGAGTTTCGTTATTATAGAGACTGTATGCCAAATATTTAACAAAAAATAATAAATATAAATTTTTATTTTTTTTATCATAATGAAATTGCGTGGATATATGTTCTCGAGTTTAATTTAGTTTATTATCAAGAGTAAATGCAATCAGCTTACACTTTCGCCTAGCCCCAATATTATAATAAAATCTCAACCAAAAGGACGAATTTTGAGAAATTGTTTATGTGAGGAAAAAATCAACGGGAGGCGTAAATCATTGCATTAAGAAGGTGGGGCTTAGACAAAGGTTTAGACAAATTTCATTCATATTCAACGCTAAACTACATTTTGGTTAATAAAATTTCTGAATTCCTTTAAAATATCCAAAATATTCACATATATAAATGGTTTAAAATTAGTTGGATAGTCGTACCCTACAGAGGTAATTTGTCGATCCATTTCAGCCATTGGCGCCACCAAGCTATAGTATATCTAAGATTATTATACGCCACATACACTTGATTTTGGTAGGATATCTTATATATTATGAATATTTTATTATATATTTAATAATATAATAATTTTGTTATATATTAATAATAATATATATGTATATACATATTAATAATAATATATTAATAATAGTTATTATTATATTTTATTTTTTAGTTATTATTATTAAAAATATAATAATTATAATAATAATAATTATATGAAGGTATATATGGTATATATATATAGGTATATATAAAAACCTTTGTATGAGGTATATAAGGACTAGGGGAAGTATTAACCCGATTTTACCCATTTTTAATACATGAACGCATTCTTAACAGGAAAAGATTATTTCTGTATTTTAACTACATGCCTCACAGATAGATCGATATTTTTTGTGAAAAGTTAGCCATAAGCTTTGTGGACCACATTAGTCTGATTGCGACCATTTTTGGAGGTGAGATATATAACCTAAAGGCACTACTTGTGCAAAGTTTTATTCCGATATCTTCATTGGTATTTGATCTATATTCTGAAAAGAGATTGACTATAACATAAGGATGCAAATATAATACTATGTACCAAATTACATTCGTTGTTTAAACTGTTTATCTTTTGGTTAATATGCCATGGTATGTCATGCCATGATGAATATGCCATGAAAATAATATGTAAAAAATAGTTAAAGCCTTCTCAACATGATTTCTTTGATATTGGTCTATATCTAAATTGGAGTGTTTTCACTCTTCAAAGAAACTGTATTGCAAAAATTTAAAAGTAGTAGCGTATATTTCTTTTTCTTATAATAATTTTATCACTTTATATAAACTTTGATATTTTAGAAATTTATGCTATTAAAATTGTCTCAATAATTAAAACTGTTCATATCAATATAGAGTTTTTTCCCACCAAAAAATTAAAGCAAAACCAAAATGCAATTCCGTTAAACATTTTTTTATTTCACTTTAGTTTGCGCAACTCCTTTTGAACAATAAATCCACAGCAATTTAGATATTTTTATTGACTTCACCACGCATGCTCCACAGCCAATGGTGCGTTGTAGACAGTGCGAACGACCGCCGGTGCATTAACGAAACCGTTCAAAGGTTTCACCACCGATGCATGATTGACATAGTCCGCGGCGTAAATGGTGTGTTGGTATTCATAACCGCTGGCGCTGGGCAATTCCGATGGTGAAGAGTAGACCACAGCGGATGGGGCAACTGGTGCTGCCGGCAAGATACCAGCGCTAGCGTAAGCAATGCAAGCTAAGATGATTGCGCAGACCTGTGGAGAGAAAAAAGTGTGTAAATACAATATGTATGTGTAGATTCCTTAATATAAAGACATTCTAAATATGAAAATTTTTAAATGGAAAGTTTTTCAAATTCAACAATTAAAGAAATAGACAGACTTCGACTATATTTTGTTATTGAAATTTATTCTTAAAAACAATCCTCACTTGGTTTATAACTATATAATAACTGTACCCTAACATCTCTTTCTTCCATGGTTCAACATTTTGATTAAAATGATATTTAAAATCGGATCTTTGCAACAAAATAACTCTTAAAAAGTTATAATAACTTTTAAATGAAATAACTCCTTAAAAGTTAAAAATTTTTACATCCACTGAATGATCCAGCACTCACGATCAGCAACATAAGTTAATAAATATTTGCTAATTTATTTATATCACTTCACTTGAACCAAAAAACTGATCTTCGGTGTTCCTGAAAGTGCGTTTGATGTGTATATGAGAGTTTTTATTTCCACAGAATCTGTATCAGATCATTTAGTCAAACTAGCGATCTTCCAGTTCTGCTAGGCATGTATATTTAATCACCATATAAGGTTATGTGCACACGTTACTAACTCTAAATGCATATTCTCTTCACTTTTCTGCATTCTATATTTTTATACTTCTCAAATTACTATAAATTTATCCTTTCAAGAATCGTTCAACACTTACCACTTTGTACATTTTGTTTATTCTTTACGCAAATGCAGTTAAGACTTAAAATATATTTTCGCGAATGAAGTATTAGCCAATAACCGGCAAGGCATTTATATAGAAAATAAAACCTGCGTTCTTTCACCTTTTTATGTGTTTATACCCATTCATATACCTGTATATACGTCATGTTATGTTGACTTAACACGGAATATGACTTGCCACACTAATCGGTTTATTTTGATTATGTTGTCATTTCAACAAAAGAATTTCGTATATATTTGTTGAGTTCGTTGCTTTGCTTGTTGTTTTCACTGCTCAACTATTGTTGTCAAAATAGAAGTGCTCCGGTTCGCATAAAGCTCCAAGAAAACTTAATATTATTTTGTGACTTGTCACTCGCCAGTCTAAAGCCACATTCATGACTTCAAGCCGGAACTTGTGCAGTCAACGTCAAAGTAATGTCTGCATCCACTAATTACGTTAAAGAGGAAGTCATATTTGTGGTTCCGCAAAGTCTCATGACAAAATAAATCTTTTCTTGATGATTTAACAAGCTTTGATTCATTGGTGGAAGTTGTTGCTGTAGCGACTTCAAACATTCTCTAAATAGTTTTGTAGAATTATATAGAGGTAACTGTCCTTATTATATATAAAATATATATTGTTTGATACTAATCTGAGCCCGTTTCGATCCCTGGAACATATTCTGGTGAGATCGTATTCAAAAGTGCCAGAATTTTGTGGTTTCTAATTCGAAATATAATAGTGAAATCTAAATGAATGTTGCTGGAAACGATTATTACACTCAAGTAGTTTTTTTATGTTTTGAACCTTTTTTGGCTCGAGAAAAGTACTGGAATATAGAATATACAGGATATGGATGCCTATTTAAAATTTGGATCAGTTTGAAAAAATTGTTTTTAACATTAAAAATAATTCGAACTACAATTGTAGTATAGTAATGTAAAAAATTTGTCTCAATATAATCTAGTCGTCTAGTAATTAGTCGTCTGCAGATTTTTCCAAATTTGGGGTTGCTTGAGCCGACGCGTTGTTGGCGAGGATCGTAAGAAAAAAAAAAGGAAAAAACGATACTCTCTTTTATTAATGTATTACATAAAGATTTTATAATCAGCTGATTGATGACAATGAATACAATTCCGTAGCTGATCATTATAAGATCTCAACACTTAGCCCTGTTGCTTTTTGATGGGTACAGGACATAGTAAAGGAATATTAGTACTGGGTTTAGAGTAAATAGATTTCAAAAAGTTAAGCTTTGGAAATAGCGTGACAGATTTATTAAAATGTTTTAACTCTACATCTCCTGCCTAAGCTTAAATTGTTGATTCTTTCTCTAAAAATATGAGCCAACTGATGGTTTAAGTGCGCCCCTTGCGATCAGTCAATCTTTCGAGCTCTTTTATCAAACAACCAACCATCAAAACAGATAATAAGCAGTAAAGGTTCTTTAAGAAGTTCATTGGGCAGCGATCATAGAATTTAAATCTGTTTTTTTTTAAAAGGTAATCGAAAAAGAAAAACTTGCAAGGGTTAAGGTGAGTCGAGAGAAGGATTTGTCTGAGTTAAGAATATGTGGAAGTAGTTATAACAACATTCCTTGAGGCAAAAAGTAGTATGACGCGAGGTCTTGTGGTACGGACTTAATTTTCTAAGAAATTCGATTGAAACCAAAGAAAGGACCTCTGAATATTTTTTGTTCAAATTGTACTGAAATAGTTAATTTTTTGTATTTTTGAATAACAGAAATTTCCCGTAAAGATTTCACAAAAACTTTGAAAGAAATTAAAAATTTTAACGAAAATTTCGCGTGAAATGGTGGAAATATGTGGAGCCTTACATGGACAATATTATACGTAACATTTCGGCTGTATAGGATTCTTTAATACAATTTGAGGTTTATTGATAATTATATGATATACTATCACATATATATTAGATCTAGTAAAAAGAAATCCATTATTTTTCCAATACCGATTCCAATACCAAAAATACCAATTCAAAATTATCAGTCCAATACCAGAAAATACTTCTCAGACAGTTTTGTGTTTAGTGAGATTGCCAGGGAATCATCTACGATGAGCACTTACTTTACGGCCATACTCTACCGCAGATCTATATTGCCAACAAATGTACCATCTGATAGAGTGGCCGTTAGGAGAGGAATCGTGTTCCATCAGGACAAAGCTTGGCCACACACTTCGATAGTGACTCGCCAGTAGCTCAGGGAGTTTGGTTGGGAGGTTCTTTTGCATCAACTTTATAGTCTGGGCCTGGCACCAAGTGATTACAATCTGTTCTTGTCTATGGCAAATGCTTTTGCTGGTGAAACTGGGAACAAGTTATCGGACAAAACGGTGCATATTTAACCTAAATTGGATCATTCTATAAATGTTAAATAAAACATTCAATTTAATGTAAAAGTAATGTATGTCATTTTACTAAATCTAACATTTCATTTATATTAATACGGTTGCGCTCGACTTAGCTTTATACATTTGATTATTAGTTTAACTTCATATTCCAATATATCTTCCGGGTATACATACGGGTATACATAACAGAACAATGCTATGTTGTTTGACATGTTTGCACATGCATAAGTAAGTACATATTAAAATATAATATCGGTCATACATAATCGATTAACCCTCAAGGAAATCGCTGTACTAATACAATGATTGGATTATTTTCGCCCAGCTACGACCAGAAAAGAACTCTGCCTGGTTTCGATATCAGTTGAACTTCAGATACAGATATTACTTTTTTCTTTTATAAATACATCTAAAGTCCATGATATGAAAATCTCAGCAAAGTATTCTTTTCTGTTTTTCTAGTGTTAAACTTATAATTTAACCTGTTATTAACACTGTTAATTGGACAGTTCCAGTTTACAAATTCTCTCATGAAAGTATAGCTTTATATAATATCATTTTTAACGTCTGATTAAAGCGGCATATTTGCTGCTCTGGACAATAAAAATTTGGAAATTTCATATTAAACAATCACCACCATAGTAATGTTAGGAGTCAAGGTTAGTAAAGCAAATAGTTTTGAAATGGCGAAATTATGCTTCGCCGAGAACATGCTCAACATCAATGGAGATTGGCTCATTCTTTCAAAAAACTTTGATGAGCATATGAAAATCACGTTAAGAAGTATAATATAATATTATTAAAAGTCAATAGTTATGTAGTTCTTCAAACCGGCCTTTTCAAAATGCTGCGGTTAAGCAAATACATTAAACTTTTTTAAGGCAAAAATATAGAGGTCGACCGAACATTTTTTCTGCAGGGCCATATGTCGCTAAGTCTTTGAACTGTCCGAGCATAATGCAAATTAACAATATTTACATTCTAACATTTAACTATTGCTGAAATAATGAGCAAGAAGCCATATGCGCATGCGTATGTTTAAATGTATTCACTTTTTATAGTACTCAATTAGGACAGGCTTTTTGCACACCTACTTACTATATTAAATATAACCTGTTATAACTAAACGCTGCATTTGTCATTCATTACAAGTGAAGTTGGCTATTTTTATGTGTGAGTGATTTCTTTATTGCGTACGATTTAATTTGCGGTGGATGTTCGTGAACATTGTCTACGGCATTGCTTTGCTCTAGATTAATCTGCAACTAAATATGCAGAATCGTGCGAGTATTCACGTAAGTACATGTTTCAATTGTTTACATATATTTAAATTTATAGGCAGAACTGCATTTTACCCGTTGACAGTTAACTTTGACTTTGCTGTGGTTCGATCCATGAGTTCCGCCACTCTTGTTCTTGTTAATCACGTACCAAGTAAAAGCTATTAACAATGTTTAATTGGCTCAAGGACAGTTTCGAGTAAATGCTAATTGATATATAGAAGAATATCGCAAGCTTCATTAAACTTTATCTCACTTTGCACTTCTTAGGTATCCAACTACCAAGAGCGCGAAACCGATTTAGCTAGCTTTTACATTTCGTTGTTGTGTAAATAATAGCAAAAATCGCTTATTGCAATTGCAATTGAATTGGCACACAAGTTACATGACTTGTATAAAATACTTCCACAGAAAAGAAAAATTTGCACAAAGTTTCATAATCTCAAAGATATAGATTTCGGTCTCAAGAAATATTAATCGACGGAATGCACTAGGGAATTCCCGTATCACTGCTACTTAAATATCAGGACGGTGCGATAACTACTGATGTTGCCACTATTGCAAAAGAAATTTACTATAATAAACAATAGAACATTCTCGTAGGCACCTTCTGTCAAATCGGACTCGCATATTTGTACTGACAGCGTGTTTGCTGCGCATTTCTGAAAATTTGAAAAAGCAATATCGTTCGGTGATTTCATTCTTGTTTTTGGAAGAGAAACCGGACAGTAAAATCAAAGATAACTTCAATGACGTATATAATGATTCTACACACTAGCGATCCTTCGATGGCGACAGTCATAAATTGTTTTAATTAGATTCAATGTAGTCGCACATCGGTTTTTGACAAGCCGCGGCCAGGAACACCGAAAGCGGCTATCACGGAGAATAACTGAGGATCCTGCCTAAAACTATATGATAGGAGAAAGTTACGTTTGTTCACTCCGGACTACAGACGAAACTGTGAAATCACTTTACAGTAGTGTTTGATGTTGTTTAAGTGTAAGTTGAAGGATTTTCTGGATCCAATGGTGCACCGAGATACCAAGGAAAAGTGGAACTTTTGGTCCAATTTGACGGCGAATTGAAAAAAGCGGTCCCATTTGGCTTAGAAAAAAGTGGAATTCTTTCTCGAATTAGGCTACGAACTGCTACCGCATCCATCGTTTTCCCCACATTAAACTTATTTTGCAGTCCTCCAGAAAACGTATTTTTCAGACAGACTAAAAGGCTAAAGCTAAAGGAGACAATGTTGAGAGATAAGTCAAAATTTTTGCAAAATTTTCGTTTTCATTCTGTAGGCATAGTACTTATAGAATCACCCTCGTATATATTAGTATACGCACTACGTGTGTGTGTCTATATTCAATTAGCACGCACAAACTATTACTTAAGAAGCCTTTCTAGCGCTTACCATCGATTGAAATTGCATTTATCAAAGTATTTTCCAATAAAAATAAAGCAAAGCGATGAATTGCCTTTCTGTTGAGGCTTCTTGCGAAAAGAGCTGCCATTGTCAAACTAGCATATGATTAAAAAACTAAAATAAGGATAACCTTGAGCATTCATATATCTACTTTTATTACTACTTAAAATTATAAAAAAATTTTTCTTTTATTTTACAAAATCAGTTATGTTATGCCAACATCTATGTATAAATATATATTATATTAAGTGACGTAATATTCGGCAACGAATAAGTATTTTAAAGAAAGCCTGAAAAAACACAATTACTGAGGAATTGTGATGTATTTTATCAAAGAAAGAAGAAATAATAAAATAATAAAGTACCAGCAAATATGTGTGCCATAAGCTATTTAGAATAAAATTACAAATCCTATTTAAATGTTATTTGCATTTCTACACAATCATTTACACAAGAGCGATCGCCGCAATAAAAGTAAGTATGTTTGTGGAAGAACAATCTGGCCAAACATAGCGCAACAACCGTGAACAAGAGCCTTTGGCGATATTTTGTCGCTGCCTCCAGCCACCAGTCTCCAGTCTCCAGCTGAACGTCATTAATCACTGAAATTTATCTCAGAATATTGACCATTTGGCAGATTGAGTTTCTGACTCGCGCTGCCGGCTTGATACTCGTGTATTCAAATGTTACCTAATGTCACACACATTCACATATACTGGTCAAGAGAGTATGATATAAATTAAAGATAGAAAATAATCCACAATAATGTTGAAATTATTGTAGCAGAACAAAGCGGAACTCATTTGCAACACCAACGCCGCTTCGTTACGCAACAAAACCCCTAATCAGCGTTTTTGAGTTTTATTACAGTTTGACGCGGCTTATGCCATATGTATGTGACTGTAAGACTGCTTATTGAGCTGGAAAGTCAGAGGCGTAGCAAAGTACAGTCAATTAGCAACAAGAGTTATTGTAAATCATAACAGAAATCATAAATAGACACCAACGCAGTCACAATGCGCAGCTGCCACAAAACAAAGATATGAACGGGTCCAAAGCAACAATAAAATAACAATAAAAATGCGCATAGTTTCGTAGACCAGACTCGTTATTTGGCTCCAGTATTTTTAGAACAATCACATATTTTCTTATGTTTTATTTTCCTGACTGCCAAACATGCCCTGCATGGCCCAGCAACCAACTTGCATTTAAGTCGATTTCAAAAGTTTTTACTCTTATTTATCATTAATAAGCATGTATGTTTACATATTTTCATACAAACAAAGCGCTTATGAGCTTGAGAGAATTCGACAATTCTCTCCAAACTGTTGGTTTCATATAACGGCCAGATTAATGGTGGACAGAAGAAATGCAATAATAATAACACTGGTATCATTATGCAATACACTTAGCTATAAATGTCTATAAATAAGGGGGGCTACGTTCGGGTGTCGCCGAATATTCGATACTCTAGCAAGGAATTAAAGACGGATGAAATATTTAGAGGAGTTTACTTGAAATTTGAAGAAGCCCGTTAAGAAATAAATTTAAACTTGTTAGTTGGAGAAAACTATTATAATATTTGGAATATATTGTCAGAGTGTAAAAATGTTGCATATGAATTCTACATTCATTCGAGAAATAATTTTAGCTGAAGTCTATCAGAGAGACGGAAAGCATTATATTGGGTACATGGGTCAAAGAGAAGGTCTAAACTAATTTCACTCAGATTGTGCTAAAAAATACACTATGCTCGAGAAAGCATGCTTTCCTTTTGTAACATAAAAGAACATTTTAATAGTTGTAACATTCATCCTGTGTTTAGCGCCTAACCATATTATGCTAAAAAATTACTCCAACTTTGATTTATCTCTCACATATTGACCAATGTGCATATACCGAAAAAGAAATAGACCACATGTTTGATTGATGATTGAATTATCAATTGTCAAGTAAACAAACCTGATGGAATTCTTGGGAATGCAATGCACCATACTCATTTCAAATTCAAATAATTTGTGAGGTTAGAAATTTCTCCAAAAAGTGGGGGGTGCCATGCCCATTAAATTTTTGAACTGATCCACATGTAAGCACTACGTCTGGGGTTATTCTTTAGATAATAATTGGATATTAAGGTGTACTCTGGGGCGACTTACAGACGTTATATGAAATTATATTAGGAAAATTATTTAAACAACAACAGTAATTGAATTTCAACTGTGGTAACATTTTACGCTCACATGATTCTCAAAAGCAAAATTAGTTGTTCTAGAAATTTGTGGTGGTAGCATAGGAGTGAATTTTAAATAAATAAAATATTTAACAACAAAAAACTTTTCACATCTTCTTCGGTGGGACAATTTCAGCATGTATTTGCAATATACAAATATATATTTATCTCGATCCTAGATGAACAATAGTTTTATACTCCGTCCACCAAAAGCAAATAAATGTTCAAACATTTTTTCAACTACTATTTAAAAAAATTGATAATACTAACTATGCCAAAGTAGCGACCAATATGAAAGGGTTGCCCTCTTCTAGAATATTTTCGGTGTATGTATGTATGAAATTGTATGTATGAAAATATGTATTGTATGAAATATTTCTAAGGCAATTCAGAATTATATTTACCGGCAGAACGTCTAATTTTGTTAATGAAGATGAGAGAACAATTTTATATTCTTTTGATACATTTTTAAACGCCGTGTTCGTTATTTTGCAGTTCATATCTCTCATCAGAAAATTTCGACAAAATTCTGTTGCAATTTCTTGCAGAATCCCGACAGTAACTTAACTTCAGAAATCGTAATGTCTTACATGGTTCCAAAAAGTTTTGCTTTACAATATCGTAAGTTTTTAACTATAAAATAACCAAGACTTGTAATTTGAGTTTAAGAGGTTTATTTACAAACATGAAATCAACTATATGTAATTATGATATATATAACCAAATATGTAAACATAAAACTTATGAAGATGAAAACCAACAACTGACAACTGGCGGCTACTGGAACCGTATCTCCACTTACAGGCCGCCACTTTGTTTGATGAATTGAATTATTGTAACAACGCCAGTTTACCACCACCCGGCCGAATGCGATGCAGACAAAGATGGTAATGCAATGGTTTTATATATCGGGGCAGCATGCAACACCGGCGCTGTGTAAGTGGTCTTCACAATGGGTGCTAGAATAGGCTCCACAGCAACGGCTGAACTGTGCACAATCGACGAGCTCTGATGTGAGACAGCGGTGGGGAAGCTCTTCACCACCGCGCCTACTTTGGCCAAAACGGGCTCGTGGATGACTGTGGCTGGCGCCGAGTAGAGCAGGGGCCCGTGTGAGAGGTAACCAGGACGCGCAACGGCGACGGCAAGCAGAGTAGACAACAACACTATCTGTAGGACGGTATAACATTTGAATATAAAAGGACGTGGATGGATAATTCGATGTTGAAATGCAAGCGCTCTTCTTCTTACCAATTTCAGCATTTTGATAATCCTTTCTCAGTTTTCAAACGATTGAGAATCCGTAGGTCCGTATTGCGGTGAATTACTGTTGTGACTGTGGCCTATTGCTGACCAACGCCTGCTCTTTTATACAAGTGAAGTAATCCAACGAATTTCCACCGAAAACGCGGACATTAGTATAAAATAAAGCATCAACAAGCACAAAAATGCCAATGAGGAAAATTGGCAACAGAAACATGCTCTTAGAGAATACAAAATAGAAACAGTACAAAATTACAATAATAAAGACAACCGACGTGAAAAACGCCAGGTTGATCGCATTTTTGGCTGCGTGTAAAGCGTTGTTGCAAATTATGACCGAATAATGTAAAGTAGTGCGGCCGGTCGGTGGGTCGGTGGGTCGGCCATTGTCTGAATTTTTTCCGCTGGTTTGTTGGCCTGCTTCTGCAAATGTGTGCCATATGAAAACTGAATTATAACAATAACGAAAACATTAGAAATAGAAGCACTCTTATTTTCATTTTTCACCCGTGAGCTACAAGACCCGATGAAGCAGCATGCTTATTAACCGTTATACGCCTTGGCACCATGTCTCTGCAGGTGTGTTTGTATGGCGTGTCATTGTGGGCCGCAGAGCTTAAGTATTTTGTCTGCCTCGATATGCCGTTGACACACTGCCACAACCACACCGAAAAAATTACGCTAGCGGTATAGAGAAATACTCATACATTCAACATAGCGACCATTAAAGTATGTAGTTGCGATTGCATCACGCACACGCTCGCTGTGAGCGCTTTAATGGCTTTTGCTAGTGGCATGTTTGGCTTTTTCACTTGGTCATAAATCGAGTTTCAACTGCCGTGTCCGTGAAAAATCAACGCATTCGTTTGCTTGTGCGGTTTATTTGGTTGCTTATAGCTGATGTAACTAATGCCTACAAGACAACAACAACTTGATTGGTAATTGTTGTAAGTCTCTTTATTTTTACTATTACTTTGTTGTGCTTTTCTTGTGGCTCAAACCCAATTTACTCCGACTTACATGGAAGTGTCTCAAGTTCATGTTCACGCACTGTGCGTGTACGCAACGACTGTATGCCGCAGCCTTTAAGGTGGCAGCTCGAACCGGCTTTGATTTTGTGAGTAAAATGTGTGGGCATGTTCGTAAGTTGTTTGTGGTTGCAACCTGCATTTTTAAAATATTATCACACAAGTGCTTTGTCATGAGTTTTCAGTAAATCACAGACTTGCATTGCACCTTTATGTTATTTGATATCTTATGATATGCTAAGAAGTCAAATGTGTGATGTGATATCACATGTTATGTGGTGATGTTTTCTCCACTTTTCTTCGACTATCAATTTGCGTTTTCCGCAATTATATTAAAAAAATTTTTGACGAAACCATGAAAGGCTTAAAATCATATTTGGTATCTTTTCATACTCTCGCAACATGTTGCTACAGAGTATATTAGTTTTGTTCACCTAACGCTTGTTTGTAACACCTAGAACTAATCGAGTTAGATATAGACATATATATATATATATATATATATAAATGATCAGGATGAAAGGACGAGTTGAAATCCGAGTGACTGTCTGTCCGTCCGTCCGGATATCCGACGATAGCTTTAAATTTAATAAACTTTTAAATATAATAATAATAAATTTAATAAATTAAATAAAATAATAATAAATAATTGGAATAATAATAAATAATAAGATAATAAAGTTTTAAATTTATTTAATTAATAATTGAATATATATTTATACATATATATACGTATATATATATACGACATAATATATATATTAGAAAAAAATCAACAAGAGAATCGCAATTCATTTTATTAATGATATGGGGTTTAGACCAAGATCTAGACCGATTTCATCTTCAGCACTAAACCACATTATGTATATCATTATGCTTATCATTAACATATCACACATATTGACCAATATAAACTGCCATTTGCAAACCGTAAAAAAAGGATGTCAACATAATGTTATGCCAGTAGGTTTAGTTGAAATTGGTGAAGTAGTTTCTAAGATATATGACTTCAACTCAAGATGGGCGGTGCTGTCAAATGCAGGCCATTCTTATTATGAAGTTTAATGCTTCTGACTTTTTTCTTAAGTGAGTTAACGCACTTTTAGTAGTTTTCCATATAGCCATAATAACTTCACCTTTTTTTATACTGTATGTGGATGTACTGGAGTTTGGCAAAATGACTAGGAACACATGTGCCAAGTTTAATCAAGATTTCTGAATTTTTAGTCGAGTTATCGTTTGCACTGACTGACTGACAGTCAAGTCATTCTATATCTATCGCGATTTGTTTTAGGTGTTACAAATATTTGTTAGGGAAACAAAACTATTATTCTATGTGAAATATGTTGCGAGAGTATAAAAATGTTTGCTTTTAAGCATATATCAAAACGCATTGCTATTAATATGAACAGAACTGTACTTAAGACATCCATTCCACTGTACAAATTTATATCGTATGTATCGGTCAATAATTGAGAAATCTTAGTAAAATTGGGTTCGATTGATTCGCTTACCACAGTATGATGTGGTGCGGAAATGGATTATATCGGACCACATTTTCCCCCAAACCCCGTAGAATCAAACTATGAATTTTCGTCTCTCTCATCGATTTTATATTTTATATATCAGTCTATATGATAGATATCTCAAGGAAGTCTTGTGAGAGTGTCTCCCTTGGTATAGAGTATATTGCTATAAAAAAATTGGCGTAATTGGCTTATATGTCATCGCAGTATGTATCTGTACAAATCTATTTCCTTCTTTCTAGTTGTCTTTAAATTGTATATATCGCCCATAATATGAAATATCTTAATAAATCTGTATGAGATTACTGGGTATACCGATTTTCTTTAGTCCCCTTGACAATAACTAAAATATTTTGGTCACTGGGCAAGATATCGAGATAATTTCCGACGTCTTTAATTCTTAAAATTAGCTCTTTCTTAAGTGTTATGTATATGCATGTAATATTTCAAACTATTGCCGTAAGTAACAAAAATTTGTAAGTTGAGGAAATTATCAATTGATCGCTTTGAGGATCAACTGGCAATTTACATACAAATTATTTTATTGGAATAGTTAGATATTAGAATAGCCGAGCCGTATCTGAGCCGAGATCTGAAGCAATAGTAATTTAAATACTTACTCTATTCTATTCCGGCTCAGACCTATTCAGAGCTTGCCGTAGCTGGTAATTCAAAGCTTATATTATCTTATATTCTACTTATATCTTATATTTTCGGGAAATTAATTTATCTTTTAATTTAATTAACAAAAAAAATTAGGTACATAACGAACAGTTCCAAAGTAAATAAAAATTAAACCATGGTCCAACAACTAGTCCAGCTTCCTTACAATCCGTTACAGCGTCGACTATTTACCACGATTTCAAAATTACTGGTGCAGCGATTGTCTTCACAATGGGAGCAACGTAGGTATGCACCACTGGAGCGGTGGCTACATAGCTGGTCTTGACAACTGGTGCAACAATATCCTCAATAACGTGGCCAGAGCTGTGCACAACCGATTGACTTTGGTGGGAGATTGAAGTGGGAATGTTGTTCACCACCGCTCCCACTTTGGTCAGAATGGGCTCGTGCACGGCGACTGTAGCGATGGGCGCCGAGTACACCACTGGATGGGATGAAATGAAGCCTGGAGCAGCAGTAGCTACGGCGAGGAGAGCAGACAACACCACCTAAAAAGAGAGCAAATTTATGAATTGAGTTCGAGGCATTTTTCATAGGTCACATATGTTAACTTACCAACTTGAACATTTTGATTTTTTTTTTTGGGAAGGTCTGTGTTGTGCTATGTGAGTTCACAAATTCAACTGATGAATATTTAGAATGCACTTAGCTTTTTATACCAAATTTTATGCAGGCCCAAAAAACTACTTGAATCACGAAAAGACGTTAAAAATTTTCGGATTTTTCATTACTATTGCATTTTGTTTCGTAATTGAATGCATGCTGGCTATTTACATTTTGAATTGAAAGTATACCGTATTGATTTACGACAGCACTTATGGCAGGAATAAATTGCGTGAATATCTACCGGTGAGTTGCAAACAATAATAAAGTAATAAATTGGTGTACGGAAAGGGCAATGAGCATGCGAAAATAACAAGCCAAACGGTAGCGGTTGCGTCAATGAGACAGATAGACAGGCCATCATAAACGAATATTTCAATTAGTTTTGCGTTTTCGTTTTGACTCTTTTTCTTCATTTAACTGATATGCTTTTTTCAACTACTTTTTTGGTATTGGTTAACCTTCAATACGCACTCAAACTGCAAGTAATGTAGTAGTTAAAGTACGTCGAGCTGAATGTAATGATAAGATCGCTTTTATGGAAGAAATAATACTCGTAATAACGAAAATAAGACCAAATTGCGAGGCTACTCGTAAACAAATCACTACTGAAGTCGGGGAAAAAAATAAAATTAAACAAGTAAGGAAGGGGTAAGTACGGGTGCAACATAATATTTTATACTCTCGCAATTTATGATGTTCAAAGGCGGGAGATATGGTGTTGTTTCAGGTGTTGGCAAAACTTTGCGTTAAAAAATGTAGCGTAAACATTCAAAACTCATTATTTGATTACAATAACATTCGGTATTTTATTAACTTGTACTGCTCATAGACTGACTTAGTTTCATTACTACATTTTCTTTCATGTCCGAGATATTTATATTAAAATCAGCCCTATTAACTTGAATGATATATGCAATATAAACCCAACCAAAAGTGCTAAACTTAATATAATGGGTATATAGGAAAAGGTCTACCAAATACCGGAAATAATTATATAAGGGATATGGGGTTTAGACCAAGTTCTAAACCGATTTCATTCTTATGCAGTAAATTATGTCCACCTAATTTTATTAAAATATCACACATATTAAGCAACATAAACAGTTTAAAGTCTGCTGAAAAGTCAGAAATCATTACAACGAGTGTATTGGGCTAGGGAAAGGTCTGGACTGATTGCATTAACTTTTCATATCACTCAAACTGGGTCGAGGATATGTGTCCACGCAATTTTATGAATATAACCCGTTAAGATTGACCGATATATTCGACATAAAGTCTGGTATAAAGATGAAAATCATTATATGTGGATAAAGCAATTCGTTGACCGATTTCACACATTTTCGACATTGAGTTATAATATATACAATATTATGCGTTCACTTAACTTTGCTAAGATATCTTACATATTGATCGATATATACGATATAAAGCCAACCGGAAGTTTAAAATTCTTAAATAAGTATATGGGGGTAAGGGTAGTATTTACATGACACGCAAATGCCAGAAAAACCACTTTGTGAATTTCGCTGAGATAACTAACATATTGACCGATATTTTCGGTAAAAAATCAAGACATATAGTTATCGGGCTGCCAGAAAAGTTATATGCCGATTAAAATTACTTTCAGACATGAGACGGTATACCCTAAGGGTATTTTTTGTACAAAGCAAAAATCTTTCGAAATCGTAATTGCTGCTTATTTTGTACAGTGTAAAGTGAAAGAGTCATATGGGATTTAATATTGGCATATGGGAAGTAGGCGTGGTTGTACTCCGATTACGCTCATTTTAATAGAGGAAAATATAGAAATGTCAGAATAATATTATACACCAAATTTAGTTGAAATTGGTTACGTGGTTCCTGAGGTGTCGGATTTCGCTAAAGGTGGACGGTGAAGCCCTTAAGGACCATCTAGGCTGTGAAATTTAAAGCACTTTTAGTAGTTTTCAACACAATCGTTATATAGGGAGTGGGTATGTTTATATGCCGATTACACCCATTTTCACACTGTCTGAAAAGGTGTCGAAAGGATTTATCCTCTGCAATGTTGGTGGTTTGTGCGATGTGTACATTAAGCGAATTAAGGGGCAGGGCCATGCCCACTTTTTAAAAGCTTTCAACGCACATATGCCCCTTCGCACTGGGAAACCCTGTTGCAAACGCATATTTGTACATATATTTTTGTATCTTAATTTGTAATTGTATTATACTTTTCCGTATAACATCATTTTGTGGTCGTGGTTTTCTGATTCCACCCATCTGCACTATCAACCTACTTGTAGCGAGGAACACGTGTACCAGGTTTTATCAACATTTCTTACTTTTTACTCAAGTTATGACTTGCGTGCACAGACGGACGGACAGACAGTCATCCGGAATTCAACTCGTCTCGTCATCCTCATCATATATGATATATATAACTATATATCTATCTCCATTAATTTTAGGTGTTGTAAACTATTTGGTGATCAAAGCTAATATGATGTGGTGGAACATGTTGTGATAGTATATAAATGTTATGTACTATGAGGCGTTAACTTTTTTGCAACCATGTAAATACAATGGTTTCTAATGATATGATAAAAATTATGAAGTTTAATAATGTGATTTGCCTAGAGGTCAGTTTATAATTTCGAATTATTTGCGAGCACACATGTTCATTCCTTGGGTTTAATTGAGAGCATCGTTTAGAAAAATGTTAATGATTTCGCAAGTACACTTAATCAGTCATAATATTATTAAGAACCAGATATTCGAGCCCAGCCAAATAAAAACATGTTTTAGTTTATAAGTTTGACTTGGTTTGAAGTTTTACTTCTAAACTAAGCTTGACGTGGTTTTGTTGAGATATTTAACTCCTTAATTAGGAAAGGTGAATCTAGTTATGTTGCATTTCCATTCAGTTTAGTAAATCTTGCTCGTGTATATACCACTTAAGTTGAAAATATAAATTTTTTATAATGAGCTTGCAGTTCATAACGGTTTTGATATAAAGTAGGCACGATTGTGGTTAAAATTGATCTTTTTAGAAGCTACGCTTAGCAGGCATTCCCTTAGCAAGACTTCGCGATCATTCTTCTGAGGAGGTTAGCATGGCGAATGGGCGCCACCGGATCATTGCCAGGACAAAAACAATCTGACTCTGTAACCAATTAACAAAAATTTATTTTATTGGGTTGTTCGGAAAGTCATTTCGTTTTTTTTGGGGAACATGAAAGACAGTTTTGGTATAATGAATAAATATTTTATTAAATTATATATTGGCCATTCTGGTCCAACACCTTTTGCCATCTTTCTGGCAGTAACATAATTCCCCTCTCATAAAAGTTTTGGTCCTTGCTGGCAAAAAACTCGTCCAGGTGGTTTTTGACATCTTCATTTGAGGTAAAGGTTTTGCCATCCAAAAAATTTTGCAGGGACCGGAACAAATAGTAGTCGGAAGGCGCCAGATCTGGAGAATATGGTGGATATTGCAGTACGTCCCATTCAAGCTGTAAAAGTTTTTGGCGAGTGACCAAACTTGTGTGAGGTCTCGCATTATCCTGGTGGAACACTACACCCTTCCTGTTGATTAATTCGGGCCTCTTCTCTTTAAGTGAATCATTCAATTTGTCCAGCTGATGACAATAGACTTCTGAATTAATCGTTGTATTGTCCGGCAAAAGCTCAAAAAAAACGATTCCTTTGACATCCCACCAAACGGAGAGCATCACCTTTTTTTGGTGAATGTTGGCTTTTGACACGCTTTGAGCCGGTTCATCTTTTCTGCTCCATGACCTCTTGCGTTTAACATTGTTGTATACAACCCATTTTTCGTCCCCAGTAATAATCCGCTTCAAAAATGGATCATTTTCTAGACGTTTGAGGAGCGAATCACACGCGTCAACACGACGACACAAATTTCGCTCGGTAAGGACATGGGGCACCCACACATCGAGCTTCGAGGTTAAGTCCATGCCTTTCAAATGGCCATAAACAGTTGAATTCGACAAATTTAACCTCTCACCGATCTCTCGTGTGGTGATTCGCCGATTTGCATCAACTAATGCCTTTATCGCATCTTTGTCAGCTTCGACCGGCCTTCCAGACCGTGGTGCATCTTCGACATCAAAATTGCCGGATCGAAATTTTGCAAACCAGTTCTGGCACTGGCGTACTGTTAACACGCCTTCTCCATACACATCCGTCAATTTTTTTCTCGCTTGGACAGCATTTTTACCTTTTCTGAAGTTAAAAAGTAAAATATGACGAAAATGCTGCTTATTGCTCTCCATATTTAAAAAGGCACCAACCAAAAACTACTGGGTAGAATTAATAGAACTTTTTCACACACAAGCCTTGCAATATCAGCTCTCATGACATATAATGGTTATGGGGCTTAAGTGTGAAGTTAGTTTCGAAAAAACGTAATTAAGTCCTCTGGCGGGAAAAAACGAAATGACTTTCCGAACAACCCAATACGTGGAGAGAAGCAAAGAGGAAGGTTAAATACGACTACTTTTTTTTTAGTGGACCAGATCCCACATTGCAATAGAATTAGTATGTATACATATCTGATGAACTGGTGAAGCCACTTCAGTAAAACTTATTCTACAATATGAAAACAGGTGAAATCTGCTAATAATCTCGCTCATCTCCTAAAAAGATAAGATATTCTTCCAAACTACTATTGCTGAACTAATGCTATGATAGTAATCTTTAGTGGTCGATATCGAAAAACACTTGACAAATTCAGTACTTTTGACATCTGGCAACTTTTGTTGACAAATGGGTGGAATAGCTCCACTCTCATGCACCGAATGCAAAGATTTCCGCTGCTCTGGTTGACTTTATGGAGTGTATTTTAGACCACATGTGAGACTAACATATTACGGTTAACATAGCGATATTTTCCGTTGCCTCCTAGCCTCTATCCTTGGAGTCACATTCTTTAGATTAACTCTTGATGTGAGCCTTTCCAGAGGCAGGACAGCAGAGGATCACTCGTGGTTTGGCGTTTCGTTAATAATTGGCGAATTTCGTTAATAAGTAGACAAGTAGTAGACAAGTAATTATAATGGACAAACCGTCTTGCCAAATTGACTGGAGGATTATAGTTGATATCGAAATCGACCATCTAAAGAAATTCTTCTATTGGTTTAGCGAACCCGAACTGACTCAGAGACAGCTAGGTGACTTTTTATGTAATATGGAATGAGTGAACGGCATCGAACTGGTCGAATTTTCAAATTAAATTTGTCAGCGCATCATTGGCTCTATTCGACAACGAAATTCCTTTCGAAGACATTTCCAATTTTCTTTCTTTGAAAGAAAGAACGCAGGTATAAATAACAAAACCTACACAGATCCCTTCGCTTACCAAGAGATCAGAAAAGTAAAGAACTTCTTACGAAGTAATAATACATTTATTTGAGGGTCTGTTATTTAGTGAAAAAGTCAATTTTCGTATTTATCACAATATTTCATCAGACTGATACGTTTACGTGTACGTACGTTGTTGAAGTCTTCAAGATTTGTGGCAGACTTATAACCTCGAATGACTTCACAACAATTTCGAACATACCCGTAATTGCTAAGTACTTCTGGTATGGCTCAACAATAGTTGTAAATTGAGGCATACAGCATCCGTGCTCCTAATAGAAATATTTTCAAAATAGAAATCCGCAGTGAACTGCATCAGGCGAGTTAGGTTCAAGGTGGCTGCGCATGCGCGCCATCATTCAATTACGAGTTACAACGATATCAGCTGCACTGGTCGGATGAGTGATTGATGCAAGTTCATGAGTTCATTCGAAGGGCTTTTTACAAGATTTCTGCTGCGAGCAAAATAAAAAAAACTGTAAACAAGTTATTGGCTTTACAGTTTTTAATAAGTTAAATATACGTGAGGGGGTGTGTGTTTGAAAATACATGTATGTAAGTAAGGGTGTGTGTTTTGACACGCGCTTATAAAGTTCGACAACACCTACAACAAAAAGTTTTATATTTGAAGTATCGAAAAAGAGATAAAAAGTGGCAAAAAACAACAAGATATCATAGCGTATCGTTGAGTTAAAGATTGTTTCAGTTGCTACAAGCACACAAACGGACCAAATCGATTCAAACTTGATCTCGTTTGAAGGCCGTAGGTAATGGCGAGCATAATTAGATTTTAAGTGTGTTTTTCAATTGACGAATTCTTTTTCAAAATCGAATATTGAAAAGAATAAAATTAATCCCTAAACAAGTACCTAGATGAATAAGCATATAAGCAGGTATGGCAATATTTTAAATATAGCTCGGAATTCGTATAAAAAGGCGACGCGTTGACATTTCTGGCAACAGTTTTCGCAACAACTTTCTCACAGTCAATACAGACCTACAGGAAACAAACCCAAAAATCAAAATGTTCAAGTTGGTTAGTTATTCACAGTAAAAATTAAATTCAAATTTCAAAGAAATTTCAATAACGAAAATAAAACACTTTATCCTTCTCTTCCCTCCAGGTGGTATTGTCTGCTCTCCTCGCCGTAGTTGCTGCTGCTCCTCATGTCGTCGAAACACCCGTTGTCTACTCTGCGCCGGCAGCCAGCGTTGCCGTGCAGGAGCCCGTACTCGCCAAAGTGGGCTCTGTGGTGAAGAGCGTACCAACTGCTGTCTCTCACCAGAGCTCCACGGTTGTGCACAGCTCGGCGGTCGCTGTTGAGGATGTCGTTGCTCCAGCCGTGAAGACTACCTACTCCGCACCCGTTGTTGCCGCTGCTCCAGTTATTGCCACCGCTCCAGTTGTGCACCAGACTTATGCCGCTGCTGCCCCAGTTGTGCACCAGGCTTATGCCGCTGCCTCCCCAGTTGTGCACCAGACTTATGCCGCTGCCGCCCCAGTTGTGCACCAGACTTATGCCGCTGCCGCCCCAGTCGTGCACCAGACTTATGCCGCTGCTGCTGCTGTACCAGTTGTACACTCCGCTCCTTTGGTGCACACCACCTACGGGGGTGCTGTGGTTGCTGCCCCCGCTGCTGTTGCCGCTTCTTCTCCACTCACCTACACCGCACATGGTTTGTGGTAAGCAAATGAAATATACGGATAGTTAACGCATTGAATTATGGACCAGAGCTGGACGGTGAAATTGAGAATTTTGTGATTGTTTAGTTAAGTAAATACAAATTTGAAGATCAAACCAACTGGTATTTCATTTCAGTGATCCGTTGAAAGAAGACTGTTTGTACGTATATTAAATTTCTAATAATAAAAATAAGTTTTAGTGGGCTCGGAAAGTAATAAGAGGCGGGACTGATTCAGTGCGATGACTATGTGGACAACACCTCAACCACTTCAATTTCAAGATAACTTGTTAATTGAAGTAAGAGGCCGCCAGCAAAGTAGTTACCACAACCAATTATTTAATCATCTTAATATTTGGTCATTATCAAAGGATACTTGTATGCCATTCAATTCATACCTTCGCTTTGACTATAAACAATTATGAAATATTCGTATGCTGGATGGCATACCAAATTGCTATAGCATGCTAAACTTGTGTCCGCAAGTGTATTTCCTCACGCAATTGAATAATTTATTTAAAAAGCAGAGTGAAAAGGTCGCATCGGCTTAGAGGGAAATACATTTTTGTTGTATGATTAGTCCTTCTCTTTAAAATGGGTCTCAGTCCCAAGCCTTGTTTTCAGCGACCTTTTTCTTTCTGCAGTTCGACGTCCCGTTTTGCTCTAATGACCTTCTCTCCCAGCTAATCTGTCTGTATCTAAATTGGTCTCATTATACTAAATACAAGTGAGCCATTTTGGATCTTTTCAACAACTCTTTAACTTAATTTTATAACAAGTTGTCTACACTCCTACCCTATTAATATACGTTTTTCATTCGAATTAGGGTTTATTATGTCTTATTATGTCAGAAAATTGTTAAATGCTAAAAACTAGACTAGTTAAACTAATAATGAGACTAGGTAGAATATTTAAACTAGACTTGTTGTTGTTATTTATAGAAACATTAGAGTATTTCTTGATATGTAGTCGAAGGCGTTTTATATATATTATTATTAAATTATGGTCCTGGTAGGAAATGATACTTGTGTGTCGCTCTGAGTCAAATTTATAACTTTCTAGCGATTCTAATATATTACAAATACATTTTAATGCGGATTGGAAAAATTTTGTTTTTTTACTTGCTCCTTATAAATAATTCTAAATTGAGGGTAGGGTTTTGGAGGTAACTGCCTAGAAATCAGTTTAAAGATTGGACAGAGAGTGTGACACTGCCCACTTGTAGGTGAAATATCATATCTTAGCAACTACTTCACCAATTTCAACCCTCATACTTAAAGCAAAATGTAATAATTGAAGTAAGAAAGGTTAAGACCTATAGTATAGGCTAATAAGATACCGAATATGGTTACAATCTCTTTAAGATTTCATCGAGTAACGACCTTTTTCGACATCTGAAAATATTATTCATCCTATGAGACGTACAATTATAAGTATAAGTATAAGTAGCGAGAGTATGAAATATTCCATTATACCCGAATTCCTCTCCTTATTTGTTCTTATTGTCTGTAATTATTTATCTAACAAAAAAAAGGTAAGAACAAAATGGTCACCAAAAACCCAAAACCCAATGATCCAAACATAAACATAAATACTCGTACAAAATACTGAAGTTGCGGACATCTTAGCGCACGGACAGCTAGTAAAAAATGTAAAGATTAGGTACATTGCCCTTTTAACAAAATTAAAGTAGTTTCTATATATTCCAATTGAATTTATTCGTTTACAATTTCCATAGTTCTCTAATAAATAAATACTTCGAAAGAAAATTGTAATAATGATGAAACGGAAATCAAAATGAAATGAGAACTAATAAATTTTACTAAAAACAGGCAGTCCAACTAAATCATCCTTATCTCGACTCGCTTACCACAAGCCAGTGGAGGTGTATGCGAGGGGGGATGCAGCATGCAAATGAGTCAGAGGTGCAGAGTAGTGAGCAACTGGAGCGTGGTGCAACAATGGAGTAGCGGCAACATTATGTATGGCAGCTGAGTGCAAAACAGGAGCGGCAGCAACAGTCTCTACCACTGCGGGGGCGGAGACCACGCTAGTCCTCACAACAGGTGCAACAATATCCTCAACTACTTGCGCAGAGCTGTGCACAATTGTGGAGCTCTGGTGGGAGACAGCAGTAGGGATGCTCTTCACCACAGAACCCACTTTGGTGAGCACAGGTTCTTGCACGGCAACGCTGGCAATGGGTGACACCACTGGATGGGATGCGATGAGACTGGGGCGAGCAGCAGCTACGGCCAAAAGAGCAGACAATACCACCTGTCAAGTTGATAAGAAAATTCAAATGTCAAAATATTGCTATTGTGTGTATGTATTTCGAAATAATTTGCCAACTTACCAACTTGAACATTTTAAATTTTTTTGCTGTTGTTTGGAGGTCTGTATTGACTGAGTGTGTTAAAGAACTGATACCGTTCTTGATATCGAATGTAGTATTTATACCGTTAGGCGCCCACGTAAAGCGAATGTAAAAACACGCATGCATTTGACATCCACTAAACGCTGCTCAGTCTTTGAACACTGCTCAGTCCGGAGGCTGCGCTGCCAACGGCGACGGCCTTGTCAACTGCTCAATGAGCTGCGGAATATGCGTGCTTGCAGTTGTGCATATGTACACACACATTATATGTAATGGCTTTCGAATGCGATATATACGACTGTGTATGTGTTCGTTTAAACTGTGCGCTATCGTCAAAGTAATTAGAGCCGCCTTCTAAACCAGCCTGGGTGGTGTTAATGAGACAATTTTGTTATCGATGTATGACCATTGAGGAAATACGATTTGAAGCATTTGTTTGCATATGCACACACAAGCAAATGCCAGAAGCACAGAAATAAATATGTAAACCCCGGTTTGACTCGTATTTGTACTTGTGCTTGTACCATTTCTAGTTTGGCTTAGATAAATGACTTCGACTTATTGGAAGTTCCATAATTGGCTTCTGGCAGCAATGAAATCGTTTGTACGAAAAGTGAAATGAAATTTATGCGGCCATTTACCTTGCCAATTGTATGATATTATGGTCCTATTGTCAGTATTTACCCCCTCTACCGCTTCCAATTAAATGACTTCATTGATGACTTTCATTGATCCCTGAGTGGTGTAGACGTTTACAATTATCAATACTAGGAAAGCACTAGAGTAAATATTTGTCAAAATCGTATTAACATTTCACATTGATTGGTATAATTTTTAGTGCAATTTGAATTTTTGTAAATTTTTTTTTTTTGTAGTTCAGTTTTTACCTCAATTGAAGGACCATATTGAAATCTGTTTGAATACAAAATACACCAAGGAGAGGATCCAATATGTGATGGATATTCTTTCGATTATGGATTATTAAGAAATAGTTAAAAAAGAAAATTTTATTATATCAAATTCTTATTTTGTTTTTTTCACATAAATTTCACAGAAAAAGTGACGACCCCCGATCGAAAGAATATATAGTGTAACCGATTTCGTACAAAATATTGGCAAAATTATATAAAAAAAGATCCTATATATTTTGCTTCTATAAGGGGTAAGGCCAGTCTAGAACCAAAAAATGTAATTTTTGTTTAAATTAAATTTTTAAACTACACTTCTAAAAAAAATTCCATTGCTGCGTCGCACCTTGTCTATGATTGCCTGTAGCTGCTACTTCACACTCATCAAGTGTCGAATGAAGCACATCCCTTCCCTCATGGTTATTCCTAGGTATTTGACTTGTGTCACATACCTGATGCCAGCCCCATTTACCCGGACAATCGGTGGACGAACCGTTGGCAGTCTGCCCTTAAGCAGCATTATCACCGTTTCATCCATCGATATGTCAGCGTTAACACCCGCCCTGCACGTTCTAAGTAAGAGGGTGAACGACCCTCAACCAAAAGCGAAGGTCGTCTGCATACGCACATACGGTTCGAGCTGTGCAAGCAGAGAGTCCATCATGAGGTCGTTCACGTCGTAAACGTCGTATCACTCGATCCCAGCTTGCACATAGGGTACAATAATTCCATTACCCCTTACACTGGGAAAACTGAAGAGTCAACATAGGAGTGAACTACATCTCTTAAACTCATTCCGCTATCTCAGTCAACACAACAACATTGTAAACAAGTATTTAATTCCCCGATGATCAAAAAAGATCATGAATAGTAAAAAGTAGTAAAAAGATTACATCTTTTGCTTTTGACATTGTGTGACTCTTAAATAGATTGTCCTAAAATTAGTTGAGTTTCGATTATCGTGACTAATTTTGCGAAAGTCTACGTGGCTTATTTGTGGCCTGCGCCATTTATGGAGCTGCAGTATGGTGGGAACTCGCTACGACGGTCGTGGGTCGCCGAAAACTTCTCTCCGTACAGCGTTGAATAATGCTTCCCTGTTTACCTGTATATCTCACCATATCAACGCGATGCAAGTACTATTAGGTGCGTCTCCTTTGACCTGATAGTCATACACCGTGCTGTGACATCCAGGTTAAGAAGGGGCTTGAGGTTGTCCTTGCTGCAGAATGACTGGTTTTCCGATGTTGAAGGGGAGAGGAAAGGATATCTAAGAAGCAAGCGGCTTTTGGATGATAGGGTTTAGAGTAAGTGGGAAGACGGTTGGGATGATAGCCCTAACGATCTGGTGACCTACGAGTACATCCGCGACGTTACATTTGTTCAGGGTAACTAAGACTTCAGATTCTGTCTGAATCTGGGTTTTCTGCTTCCTGGGCATGGACCTCTGAATGCATTCTTGCAGATTCTAGGTCATAGTGGTAGTTTTAGGGGTCAAGTTACGAACTCGAAACACAAAAATTCACAAAATGTACAAATTGGTAAGTTTACCATTCCTCTATAGCAGGACCAAGTTCTTAGAGTGATATATTTGAAAATATTTAAAAATTTACTTTTGACCTTCAACATTTTGTCCTTGCTGCCCTCGTCGCCGTTGCCGCCGCAGCCCCTGGCCACTTGTATGAAATCCCAGTTGTGTACTCAGTACCAGCAGCTGTTGCCTACCAGGAACCCGTCTTGACTAAAGTTGGTTCAGTGGTGAAGAGCATTCCCACAGCTGTCTCCCACCAAAGCCAGTCGATCGTGCACAGCTCAGCTCACGTGGTGGAGGATGTGGTGGCACCCGTTGTGAAGACCAGTTATGTCTCTGCCCCAGTAGTGAAAACAATCCACTCTGCTCCTCTGGTACACACATATGCCGCTGCCGCCCCCATCTTCAAATCATACGCTGCTGCTCCAGTTGTTCACAGCTATGCCGCGCCTTTGGCTTATGACGCTCATTACTCAACCTGGTGATAGGTCGACGAAGGAATATAAAAATTGACAAAAGATTTTATACACTGATTTTGTGATATAAAAAAATTTAACTGTGTAGAATAATTAGATAATAACATTGTTGAGTTTTATATCAGCGAATTATTTCATCAAAAAAGTATATGTTTGTACATACATTTTTATTTATAATGCTGACATATTTTCGGTCAAGAAATAATAGTCTGTAAAGCCACGTAATGAGGTCCCCATCACGCCCAATTGATTTTATTCTTAAAATGCGAAAACACTTTTTTCATCAATAGCATAACGTAATCGATAGCTTGTGTAGTGGAGAATAACGAATCGAACAAACAACTAACATAATTAAGAGGAGATTAAATAGAAAGAGGTTATACGACTTTAGTGTGGTATCCATTTATTCACTTATATTGAGTTTAACTGTATAACTTTGTGGTTGCTTCTCATGTAAATGTTATATTTTTTGTTTACAACATTGATGCAGGATTATTTCAGTTACTCTCCGACATGAAATATTAGTTAAACTTGCACATCAATTAGAAAATAATGCAGTAATATGAATTTTAGACCGATAGCTCGGAAAAATATATTTTTCTGTTCCACCAGAACTAAGTTCTTTCTTATGTATTAAATGAAGAGGCTAATAATGTTTAACATTTATACTGGTCACTGAAATCGTAAATAGAGTGATGAGCAAAATGTCTGCATATTTTTGAATTATTTGCAAACAATTAAAGCAATTTCCAGTCGGTTCAATCTTCTTTTGCTCCGAGGGAATTAAATATTTAGCCCTTTTTGAATATTAAAATTCCTCGTTGCTTGATTTTTACTAAGATTTTGCAAAGAATTGCTTAATTTTTACTAAATTTTGAGCAGTATATTGCTAAATGTTAGAAAGATTTCATTGTGTATCATCTTTAAGGTTGGTTCCGATATCTTTCTCCATGCTTCAGTCAAAGGTAAGATAGGGAAAATAAGAAGATAGTAGTAGACGGGTCTTTTAGTCTAATGACCAGTTCTAAAAGGCGAATTGATTTCTGGATGTCTATGTGCCCTTTCGACCGGTCATCTGTCCACGAAACCGATAACTTAAGTAAAATTTTAGACACCTTGATGAATCTTGGCATACGTAGTTCCTGATACCCTGATGAGGCAAAATCGGACTATTTATCATCATCATCGTCATGTCCATAAAATGCCGTTAATCGAAAACTATAATATGCTTTAATTGGATCTCAAAGTACGAAACCTATATCAACAAAACTTAGCGCTAACATTTCTTTGCGGTATTTCTTGATACAGTGTCAAATTGGGCTAAATTGAATAACCGCCATACCCCACTTCCCATAGAAAGTTCATAACTATCTAACAAAAAGCTTTTGAAATCAAGTCAAATCTGAGTCAAGATATCTTTTAATCGTTTCATATATGCGAAGCGAATAAAAGAGAACTCGAATAATAACCATGGCCGCCTACCCTATAAAGATAATGTTTGAAGCTACAAGCTGATTGAATATATATAATATAACAATGTCCTTAGTACCGCCTACTTCTAAGAGAAAATATTTGATCTATGTGATTCAAATTTCCCAAATCGTAACATATGCATCACTTACTTACAACACAGAAGAAATTTGTTAATTTTGGATTACTGCCATGTTTATTCTCCAAGTAACGTAATTCCGAATATCTTAAGCTGAAGTCGGATTTAAATCTATATATAGGAATGAGATTAGGTTATCAAATGTATAAACATATTTGATGCTAAAATGTTCAGTAGCATCCGAACTTAGCTTTCCCTTAGTTTCTAAGTCTAAAAATATGAAAAGGCAATTTCCGGTGGACAAAAACAAAGGACTGGTTCCAAAAGTAAGATCTTTAATTCTTTGCTAATATCCTCTCTAGTAGTAACCTCTCTGGTAAAAACATGCTATCTTCCTTTACGACTTCGCATATTTTCCAGTTGAAGAAGAGGTCGTTGATAAAACTGCCTAAAATTCGATATGTTTGATAAGATTAAAAAATATTTAGATACTAGCGGGGTAAATATAGAGAGCCAACATCTGACTTCTACACACAAGTGTATATAAAACAAATAAGAAAGGGCTAAGTTCGGGTGTAACCAAATATTTTATGCTCTCGCAATGTGCAAGCATCAGAGGCAGAGAAATGTTTTCAGGTGCTGGCATAACTTTATATTAAAAAATGTTGCGGAGGAATTCACCATTCATTATTTGAAGAAATTGTCAATGGATTGCAATCATATTGTTAGTGTCAGAGATATTTATATTAAAACCTACCAAATTAACTAAAAAGTGATATATGAGATATAAGATCAACGAAAGTGGCTTAATTGAAAATAATAGATACATGAGGAAAAAGTCAACCAGAGAAAATGAAATCATTATATTAGGAATAAGCGGGTTAGACCATGGTCTAGACCGGTTTCATTCATATTTAGCGCGAAATCACATTGTGTTTAAGAAAACTTATTTGCTTAATTTCATTAAAATATCACACATATTGACCAACATAAACGGTTTAAAGTCAGATGGAAAGTCAGGAACTTTTATATCGGACATTTTTGCGATAGAGGAAGATGAAGATCTGCACTGATCACATTAACTCTTCATTATTCAAGTATATTGAATGAAGTATATATATTGGAAGGTTGAAAATCCTTATATTAGGTATATGGGGGCAAAGGGAAGTATTTACCCGATTTTCACCATTTTTGACATCAGACCACATAATTATCATATAAAGATAATCCTCCAAGTTCATTACGATATCTTACAAATTTACCGAAAAATATAGTATAAAGTTTACAGGAAGTTGAAAATTTTGAAAATAGGTATAAGGAGGTTAAGGGAACTATTTACCCGATATTTCCCACAGACACCAGAGCACACTAATATCATGGAAAGATAATCTTCCAATTTAATTACGATATCTTATAGATTTCCCGATATTTTCGACAATTTTTTTTCCAGTTAGAGGCACCGAGGTCCTAATATTGGGTATCTGGTGGCTTGAAACGTTATAATCCGATGTCGTCTATTTTTACGCATGAGATGGCATATCTTGAAAGCACTATTTGTACGAAGTTTGATTTGTATATCTCAATTGCTGCTCGATTTATCTGCTTTAAAGCGAAAGGATCAGATGCAACTTAAAATTGTGTTGTATGAGAAGGAGGCGTGGTTTTTATCCGATTTCGTCTATTTTCACAATGTGACATAAGAATGCAAATATAATGTCATGTACCAAATTTTGATTTGAAATCGGTTAAGGCATTCTTGAGATATGGAACTTCAACTGAAAGTGGGCGGTACCAAGCCCATCATCAAAACTTTACACGGATTCGTAGGCATCCCTTCCGTATCATATTTTCTGCAAGGTTTAATGTTTCTAACGCATTTCTTCAGCGAGTTATCGGACTTTAAGTAGTTTTCTACATAACCTTTGTATGGGAGGTGGGCGCGGTTATTATCCGATTTCACACATTTCTCAGTATATGAGGAGGTGCTAGAAGGCCTAACTCGGAGCAAGTTTGATTGATATAGCTTTAACGGTTTTCGAGATATATATACTAAACTTATTGGGGGCGGGGCCGTACCCACTTTTACAAGAAATTCTCCCCACAGATGCCCAGCCCTACTAGGATCCTCCGCTCTGAATAACAGGATTATATCTTAATTTTCTGCTTAGTTATAGCTAATTATCTGTTTTCGATTAATGGAATTTTGTGGGCGTGGCAGATGTCCAATTATGCCCATCTGCAATACCAACCGTCTTAACGTGGCAAAGAACGCGGGTACCAAGCTTCATCAAAATATCTTAATTTTTACTCAAGTTACCGCTTGCACGGGCGGACGGACAGACAGACAGTTACTCGGATTTCATCTCGCCTTTTCATCCTGATCATTTATATATATACGATATATATGTCTATATCTAACTCGTTTAGTTCTAGGTGTTACAAACAACCATTAGGTGAACAAAACTAATATACTCTGTAACAACATGTTGCGAGAGTATAAAAAGGCTTAAAGCCGTACAAATGACGTACAAACAAATGACTGAAAGCCGTACTCACTAACACTGCCATAATTGATATTGCCTGCTATGTGTTTTAACTTAACACAAATATCACGTCCGCATATGTGTGCAGATGCTTATACCAATTTTCATTTTGTTAATGGATTAATTAAGCTTCATGCTTATTTCAAGTCTGAACTCGAAATAGTATAAAAACGATGGACATGAACCGAAAGACATCAATCAGCTAACAACGCTCATAAGTCAAAAATCGTTCTTTCCTACGAACTCGAAAAACAAAAATTAACAAAATGTACAAATTGGTGAGTTTACCATTTCTCTATAGCAGGACCAAGTTCTTAGAGTGATATATTTGAAAATATTTAAAAAATTTACTTTTTACTTTCAACAGTTTGTCCTTGCTGCCCTCGTCGCCGTTGCTGCCGCAGCCCCTAGCCACTTGTATGAAAGCCCAGTTGTGTACTCAGTACCAGCAGCTGTTGCCTACCAGGAACCCGTCTTGACTAAAGTTGGTTCAGTGGTGAAGAGCATTCCCACAGCTGTCTCCCACCAAAGCCAGTCGATCGTGCACAGCTCAGCTCACGTGGTGGAGGATGTGGTGGCACCCGTTGTGAAGACCAGTTATGTCTCTGCCCCAGTAGTGAAAACAATCCACTCTGCTCCTCTGGTACACACATATGCCGCTGCCGCCCCCATCTTCAAATCATACGCTGCTGCTCCAGTTGTTCACAGTTATGGCACGCCCTTGGCTTATGATGGTCACTACTCATCCTGGTAAACGGACAACGAATGAGAAGAGAAATGGACAAAAGATTTTGTACCCTGATTTTGTGATAACGAATAACATAATTTTATAGAACAATTTAGAAATACTGTTTGTGACTTTTAAAGCAGCTAGTTGTTAATAAATTATTTTACTTTGAAGAAAAAAATCATATAAATAGTTTTATATTTTTTGCTATTCTCTTCTAACCGTGCTTCAAAACAATACATGCTTAAATAACACATTGCATGCTAAGCAACAAAAAACGTATTAATGCTTTCTGTTTGTCGATCCAAGCGGTCATTGATTCGTCTAAAACTTGGGACTTCTGTATGAAATTTATATAATTGTTATTTGGCGAAAGATGTTCCTGATAGGTATAATTTAAATAAAGCTAGAATTACTAGACTAGAATTAGATATACAAATTTACAAAACACTGCTAGATGGTTCGCTTACCATAATGGTTTGGATGGTTCTCTCCCATTCACAAATATCAGCAGGTATATTAAAAAAATTATTTTAATAATCCTTCGATTAATACGATGTGAGTTTTTTGGAATAATGGATAAAATGGGCCATCTGGTTTGCATGTACATTAGTCAGTTTTTTAGGAATTTGTTAAAAGATTAGTTAAGAATACTTCGCTTAATATAGTCTAAGTCGTTTCGAGGAATTGATGCAATCGTTACAGATCTTCTCCTAGCTCCCACAGAAAAATTTTACCGATTTTAGACCAAATGCTTACATAATTTCGATAAGATATCTCGCAAACTAACCAATCTTTTTCGAAATGAAGTCAATGATAAGCGCGGAGGTCTTCATATTCGGTATATGGGGACTTGAACAAAAATAATACGATTTCGGTAATTTTTAAATTGGCTAAAACACATTGCGTGTACTATTTGGTCTAAGTTTTATTTCAATATCTTCATTGATTTTTCGAACATGTTATATGGGAAGTAGTATTAGTAGGAATTAGTAAATTTTTCAAATTGTATCTAAGAAACTCAGGAAAATATTGTATAACATTCTGATCTGCCGTATAATGGATATAAATTAACTTAAAGTAAAAAAATAAAAATTTAAACGGGTCGCTCATAAATAACCCTCGTTGGAGGGTTAATGTTAACTACAGTTTTATTTCTGTTACATATCAAAACAATGTTAATTTTTCGTGGGTTAAATTCCTACCTATTAAGGCGAATTCCCCTTTTGAAACTGTTCAGACTTTGTTCGGTGTTCGCCTCAAATGTCTTTTTTCCGTCTTTCTACGTTTTCTGCTACCATATATAGTGCTCCTCTCTTTAATTTTTGATAGTATTCACAAAATGAGGCCATGTTAATAATAAAACTCTTCTCAGACGGTAACTCTAATGAATAACTCTAAATATTTCTGATTTAGTCTAAGAAAATGCTAGAAATACACACAAGGCCCACTTAAAATAACCAAAGATGTGAGATGTTTTATGTCAAAATCTTGAAAAATGTTCAAGATATTGTACAAATAAACATAACGAAAAATTATTTTAAATAAAATTGGTTGAAATGATTGAATTAAAAAGCTAAATTCATTGCCAGAAAAATGCTAAATAAACGTTTTCTTTGACATTTTTAACTTCTTCAGACGAAAACGGGAAGAGTAACTTAAAATATTTGCGCTCTTTCTCTTTCTTTTTTCTCAACGTTTGCTCTTACAATATCAATTTGAAAGCAGAACCTTATTATCCGTAATAGTATTGAATTGATTTTCTAACCTTTGTAAAACTTCGCCTTTCGTTTTGCCGATAGGGCAGAAGTTATGTGGTCACTACTCATGCTGGCAAACGGACGTTGAAGGAAAGTAGCAATGGATAAAAAATTTTGCTACTGCCTTTGTGATACACAATAAGAAACAATATAATTGTATAGAATAATTAGAAAATAACGTTGTTGACTTTTAAACCAGCAAATTTTTAATAAATTATTTCATGGATAATATCTTCATGGATAATATTTTCCAAGAGGGTATTTGTGGATTTAAGAATAGAAATATGATTACATGAGTATGTAATTTCTAATAGGAAAGATTCATCACCAAAACGTATTGATTTCGATCGCCCAAGGAAGATACCGCCGAGGAACTTTCTACTGGCGATGGGACGTTTTCGTATTCTAGAATAATTTTCAACTAGGCACAAATTCGATATAGCCAAATGCAAAAATGTAGAATTGTGATTGTCACCGATTAAGTGGGTGAATTTAACTCATTTAATGGTTTATTTCAAAAATAAATTGCGATTATTAGTAGCAGTGGTATAGTAGCATAGTCAGCACAGCCAGAAGAGGGGAACAACACACTGCAGCTTACAAACAAAAATTCCATTTAGATAACAATTGCAGTTTGCGCTTACCGGGTTACGCGAAGGGACAATCGCACAAACAAGTATGAAACTGTAATTGGAAACATATGTATGTACATAAATACCACTAGTGACAATTTAAGAACTTAAGATAGATTATAAATGAGACATGCAACGGCCAAATAAACTTAAATATTAAATGTAACATAAATATACATTTGATATTAATATGGACACGAATATACGAAATCCCCGCCCTTGTCCAGATCTGTCCATCACCATCAATGTCCAGAACAGTAAGTTTGGAGACTGCGCGTCGTTTTACTCCTCTGGAAGTTCGTATGTCTGCTCGTCGCAACTGGGCATCAAAACCAAGCGCCGCGTGGAATATTGGGATCCCATATGAATACTAATTCTCCTTCTTTCAACGGCTTTGTTCGTCTGCATCATTTTACGCGGCGGGCCAATGTACGAAGGTATTCGGTAACCCACCTTCTCCAAAAATGATCCCTCAATTGACGGGCGATGTTCTTAGCTTCAATGAGCAAACTAATTAGCGTATGTTCCTTTGGTGCAACTTCTTTCAAAGTGTGACGTAAAGCTCGTTTGATGCACTGTACCATTCTCTCCCATGCACCACCTTTTTAACGGTTTTAAACGGGTTAAACGGTGAATTAAATACCCAATGGATGTTTTTCTGTGATAATTCACTTTGGAAGTGAACGCGGTCGAATACTTCGGTGAAGCGTTGGCTTCTCGGTCAGTGCCAACGAAATTATTTCCATTGTCTGACCTAATTCTTATGGGCTCACCTCGTCGATTTACAAAATTGCGTAGAGTAATGATACAGGAGTCCGTGATCAAGTCGTGAGCCAGTTCTAAGTGCACAGCTCTCACAGTGAGGCACGTAAAGAATGCCATCCATCTCTTCTCAGTGCTGCACCGAACAGTGACAGGTATTTGGCCAAAGTAATCAAGTCCTGCATACCTAAACGGTCGCACATAAGGGGTGAGTCTGTCTGAAGGAAGCGGTCCCATCCTTGGAGCTACCGGGGTAGCTTTGTTTAGACAACATACAGCAGAACTGGCAATCACGCTGCGCAACAAATTTCTCAGTCGTGGCACCCATAAGTCGTGCCTCCAATGGCAGCTTCTAAGTTTTGGTGGCACCTAACGCAGTGGTGATGTAACACAAACAGCCTTGTAAAGGCATGATCAGGAGGGAGGATAATGGGACATCGTGTATTGATTGGAAGCCAGTTGGCAGCGTCAATGCGTCCCTGCACTGGGAGGATACCTTCCTCGTCTATTTACGGTGACAGTTGCAATAGTGTGCTGTCACGAGCATGTGACATGATGTCAAGGCATTTCTCGAGGGACTTGAACTCTCTTGCATATACTTCCCATAGTACTATACGGCATAAAAGACGTTTGTCATTCTCTACTTCTTTAGCGGTTAAACCATAGCATTGGTCGGATTATACACGGCGACGGCAAGTGTTGACAAAACGGTGTTGACCCAGGCAGCGGCTCTTACCAATCTTTGAAATGAAGAAAAACGTTTAAAATTGAAAAGGTTAAAACTCACGATAACTAAAGCAAATTTAGACCGAAGCTCTTCATCAGATTTATCATTTCCAACGACTATGACGTCTTCAGGGGGCCAAGCTTGCTCATCCTGCTGTAGGAATGGAGGACCACGTGACCACCGTGCCGCTGGACTAAAATTGATGCAATCAATTGTACGCGTGACTTCATCAGCTACGTTATAGTTAGTGGATGGCCATTTTCAATTGGATACGCTTGTAGCAGCCAATATCTGTGCTATTCTGCGCTGAACGAAAGGCTTATAACGACGATGTTCACTTTGGATCCATTTCATGACCGTTTTTGGGTCACTCCACATGCAGTCCGTGATGTTGAAACAATGCTCTGTCGACGGGTTGTAGCGAATATCTCTTGCTGTCAACAACCCTGTATCTATTCAATGCATTGGGTATATTGCGCACCAAACTACTTTGTCTTTAAAGGTTCCCAAAACATAAAATGACTTATTTGTATTATTGGTTAATGGTAAGAACTAAAAACTTTCTTTAAGTTCGACGAATCTCTCACGAGTGCTTTGTTGGAATTTCTTTGGAAGCACAATGAGCCTCTTATGTTATGACTTCCCCGCTTTTTCCTCATTTATAAATTATGATTGAAGTAATTTCATGATATGACACTTGTTATGGCGATTCTATATAATGTTTCCCATATCCTTATTTTCAAAGGAACTGTCTGCTTGTTTTATATTAAGGTGTTATCCGGATATAAAAAAGTCCGCAACCGGATCTGTATTAATTTTTATCACTTTTCTCAAAGTGCGTGCCACTGGAAAGGTGCTTAATCAATCGACATTTGCTAACTCATAAGACAATTTTTTGATATTATTCGAAATTTAATAGTTCGTCTCAATAAAATGATGGTTACAAGCTCTGTATGGTAAAGTTAGCTCCATCTTCGGGTTCCAAAAGGCGTCGGGTATGCAAAATACATCAAACAGTAATTCTTTCCGGGTGCAAGTGGACCTATAGAGTATCTTAAGGATTATTTATATTTTTAAAGTAGCAATTTTCCTATCCATTGACGATGTCATTGTTTGGAAAAAAATCTCCACTATTTTTAAACTAGTCATGGTAATTCCAATAGTTCAAAGTGCTCTGGAACACAAGTTTTTATACTATCGCAACATGTTGCCAATCGATTTGTTCACCTAACGGTTGTTTGTAACACCTAAAACTAATCGAAATAATGAATAAACCGGATGTCTGTCTGTTCGTCCGTCTATCATCTCTCCGTGCAAGCGATAACTTGAATAATAGCTCAATCAATAGAGTCACGCTTATTGTTTCGAACTACTGTAATAAAACATCGAAAACAAACATACTCTCGGCACTTCGTGATCAAAAGAACTAAGAGGATATATAACATAAGTAAAATGAGAGTTCCGTTAACGGGTCGCCCATTCCACCAACGTAGATATAGGAGCAAGCGCAAACGAAGCATAAAAATCAATTAATTGACGCAAAAATGTTCTATTTTTATAATTTTTGTAGTTTGATCTGTTGTATCTGTTGTTTTGTCTGTTGTAGTTCTATTGTAAGATAGCGTTACATTAACCTTTTCAGGGTAGACGTGCGAAGCTGCGGGTAATTACAAGTCGTGGCTTCAGCTAATGAGCGCAATACCGCAACGTAATGAAAATAAGAGTGAGTTTCGCTTATTTGGTCTAATGCATTAAATTTTTTTTTGTTTTTTTTTTGTTTTTTTTTTTTTTGTTTTTTTTTGTTTTTGTGTTTTCATCTGAACTTCACGCCGTAATTGTTTTCAGCTCCCGCTATGCGGTATGAAAGAGCGCGCACCTGCGTTGTATACATGTATGAGTGAGTAATCGCCCTCACAATCACGCGTTATTATAAATAATATATTGTGTATGACTACGAGTAAGCTAAACACCATCTGCGCATGCGTCGTATATGACTTGGAAGTTTTAGCAGATTTTTGTAACATTTTTGTTATTGTTATGATTATTGAAATGCCTCTATTAATGTTTCTATTGTAGTTTTTATTGACTTTCAAAGCGTGAACTCTAAAGAGTATAAAAGCGTTGTATACTAAACCGAAAGACATCAATCAGCTAACAACGCTCATAAGTCAAAAATCGTTCTTTCCTACGAACTCGAAAAACAAAAATTAACAAAATGTACAAATTGGTGAGTTTACAGTTTCTCTATAGCAGGACCAAGTTTTTAGAGTGATATATTTGAAAATATTTAAAAGATTTACTTTTTACTTTCAACAGTTTGTCCTTGCTGCCCTCGTCGCCGTTGCTGCCGCAGCCCCTAGCCACTTGTATGAAAGCCCAGTTGTGTACTCAGTACCAGCAGCTGTTGCCTACCAGGAACCCGTCTTGACTAAAGTTGGTTCAGTGGTGAAGAGCATTCCCACAGCTGTCTCCCACCAAAGCCAGTCGATCGTGCACAGCTCAGCTCACGTGGTGGAGGATGTGGTGGCACCCGTTGTGAAGACCAGTTATGTCTCTGCCCCAGTAGTGAAAACAATCCACTCTGCTCCTCTGGTGCACACATATGCCGCTGCCGCCCCCATCTTCAAATCATACGCTGCTGCTCCAGTTGTTCACAGTTATGGCGCGCCCTTGGCTTATGATGGTCACTACTCATCCTGGTAAACGGACAATGAATGAGAAGAGAAATGGACAAAAGATTTTGTACCCTGATTTTGTGATAACGAATAATATAATTTTATAGAAGATTTAGTAAATAACATTGTTGACTTCTAAATCAGCGAGTTGTTAAATAAATTACTTAAAAAATATTTTTTAAATTTGTTAAAATTTTAAAATTTTTTAAATATTTAAAAAATATTTTTAAATACTATTATATAATAATAATTGTTTATAGAGGGACTTATGAATGTTTTCTGGTATTCTTTATATCTTTTGGGCAGTTGGTTGAAGCTATTCGTTTAATTTTTTAAGCACTCTTGCTATTCTATCTACTGTCTTTTCCTTGACTTTTTACATCGGAAATGGTGTTTATGTAGGACTGCAATTCGTTCAAAAAAAAGCGGTGTACTATGCACAATATTATTGCTTTTTAGTACGACTGGCATTTTTGAATGATTAGATTCTGTGCCGTTCAACACGTAGCACTTTCGGCCACCACAACCGAGTTACCCTTGTGAGTGACTAGCATGCGGTGGCTCAAGTTTTTAAACCTTTGCAGAGGTAAAATCTAAAAATAAAAAAATGCTTTCTAAAAGCATCATATGTAGATCCCAAGATCTTTCCACTTTTTTCCTGAATACTATATAGAGAATTTATTTTTATAGTCTTTAACCCGACTCCGAAATACACTCGAAAGTTTACCACTAAATTCCAAGCGAGAGGCGGCTGGCATTGAAAAGGTTCATTTTGTTATGTTGTTCAGCAGCTGGAATCGAAACCAGGACTTATATAAAGGTAGAGGTTGCCTGTAATCACTACACTGCTAAGAATCACGTAAGAGTAATGAATATAATTTTTATTCGACTCGTTCGCGAAGAGTTCTATACTATTTTGACCGTCGTTTGTTAATATTGATTGGAAGGTTTCAGTGTTCATTTGCATCTCAGTCCTGATTTTCGTTTTTTTTTAGAAAACACACAATTTGAAGCTTTATATGCTTTATTTACGGCCATTCACTGTCTCAACGTTTACATCTACGTACATATATCATGTTTACATACTTCGAATTCAATCACATTTTCAATGTAGCTTTTACTTTTTCTTAATTTACACCAAATTAACACATTCTTTCTACTTATTTCTTCAATGACCAGGCATCCCAATCCTCATAAGCAGTACTCGGTTTCCAACCAGAGCTCCAGCCACCATAAACACTCTTCAGACTGGGCGAGCTCCAGCCATCGTAAAAACCGGCGTAAGCTGATGGATACACGGTTCCATAAGAGAGAGACGGCCAGGCTAGGCTAGTGCTGGGCGCATAAGTTTTGATCACAGGGGAATATGCCTTCACAACGGGCGTGTATGTCTTAATTATCGGCGCGTGTTCAACTATGGGACGTAGGTAGGGACGCTTCTCATGTACAATGGTTTGACTCTGATGTGAAACTGCGGTGGGCAGTGAGTGTACGGTATGCCCGACCACAGTGGGCGTATACTCCACATGTTCAGCTACAGTTGGTAGGTACTTTAGACTTGGGCGCGCCTGGATCACTGCGGTCGAAAGGACGAAGGCGAATAGCAAAGACTAATGGCAAAAATAAAATGTCTTTAGCGAGAATTGAAAATTTTCACGGAATTTATTTGGAGAACTTACCAAGTTACACATTTTGCTTTGTTATATTGTGATGGTACTTTTTGAAATGATATCGAGACGGTAGCTGGCAGAAAACTATGCCAAACTTGGAAATTGTCTTCTATTTTATATTACGGACCAGCATGAGTTAATTTAAATGTCGTGGTATCTTTTTTTTAAATTTTTGCACTTTATTGTAAGAAATTTTGAGATGGTTTTTCATGTGGCACTCAATTTCCCAAACACAATGGAACCATAATTTAAGAAAATGCGTAAAGTAAACCAAAAGTACGTGGAAATAGCGCACCAAAGCGGCTATGTGCACTGAAGAGGAACGAATCTATGCCAACTCCTACAATTTAGTGGCGTAGTTGTAGGTCAGCAGTATAACTGACCAAGTTAACAAATTATTTGCTGTAAAAACAAATGCTTGGGAGCTTTGCATCGAGGCAGGGCAGCCGACAGTGACCACTTAACACTTTGAGGCGGAAAATATCGTAAATGAGCAACCTTCTGTCAAATTTGTAGCAAAATTAATTTGAATTGTTACTACTATATAGAAAATAATATTATTGCTATAATAAAATAAAATGTAGGAGGCACTGTGATATTGAAAGGTTATTGCGTATTTAAGTTCTATAAGTTAGAATGAGGTAGTTTTCACGTACGATTTACAAGCCATCATAAAGGTTGGCCTCTCTAAAATATTTGTTAGTATCCCACAGTCCACAGCTCACAGCATTTTTAAGTTTATAATATCCCACAGTGAACTCAAAAATATTAAAATGTTTTCTAGAGACGAGAGATCTGTTGCACTTATCCAGAATAAAGCGGATATTTAGTGTGATTTCTTCTAAAAGCGTTAATAACATTGTGAACACTTGAGACGTTTCTTCAATATGCTATACTGGTTTCAAGCAATGCTATATATCATACCCAAGATATTTGGCGAATTCTTACTCTAAAGTTAAAGTGATTTAAAAATGTAGAATGTTAAGAATGCATACGAGGGACTGTGGACAATTTTGTCAACTTCAACCCAATATTTCTATTATACGTTTAGATTAATATATTAAAGAGAGACCAAAAAAGAAGGAAGTGTCATGAACTGCAAAAACTACTAAATTCGCTTGGTACATACAATGAGTGTGGTGAATAAAAAAAAAATATTATTTTCTATCTTTGGAATTACAGTCTAGAGACGGTTTGGAAAGTATGAAGCAAAAAGTAAAAGAGAGGAAAACAAAATACCTTACAACTAGATGTAAACAGTTGCCGTTTAGTAGGTTGATACCACAGTCATTTTTTATATGACTTTGTCAAAGATGAGAAGCTGCTTAGACAAAATACTCTCTGTAAGAGCCCACTGTTGCTTCGGTGAACATTTTGTACCGATGAAGCACGGAAACTCTTAACAACACAATACCTTCATCCGCTCTCCGGTTGAAAATACAAGATTTTTACATTGAAAGAAGAAGATTTTATCAGTAAGCAAATGATTATTTTACGAATTAATAAATATTCTGGAAATTGCAAGTGGAGTTTTTGGAACTAAACGAAAGGAATTAATAATGGTGTATCATAAAAACATGGAGAAGTTTCAATAATTAAATATTATTTTATGCAGAACTTTGTATATTTTAAAAATATATTTTTTGAATTTCAATTCTACTTAAAACTCCTAAACTTGTACGTACAGAAAAGTAAATTGTTAAAAGAAATTATAAAATTTGTTAGTGGTTCTGATGATTTTTTAATTTGATATTTTCCTTAATCCATTTTTATACTTTTCAACACAATTTATTCTCTTTGACGTTCTAATCATACAAGTAGAACTTACTTTATTAATAGTTCTTTGTGTTTCTTAAATTAGCGCCACAAATGTTTGTAAGACCTTTTGAATTGTGAACACGGGCACATATGCATATAAAATATGTACATATGTATGCGTAGAACATTAATAATAGTGTACAATATTATTTCAGAATAAAGTATTTTTGATTACTTGAAAGTTAGTTAATATGTTATTAACGATACTGATTTTAGAATGGTGTCGCTATTATATTTAAATCAAAGATATAAAGCCTTGAACTTAAAGATCCCCTTTAATCAATTATTTTTAGGGTGGTAATTTTTAAAAGTTGTAACTAAATTTTCCCGAAAAAATTTCGCACTCACTGTATGTCTGTATATAATTATTGGAAATGTTCGCACGGCATTATTGAACTCCAAAAGCGTATAAATCACTTTTCGTTCTTCCTTATTTTCCTAGCAGTAAAAATTTGCAGCAATCTATTTCCCCCACTTATCGCTTAGTTGGTTAGCTGAAACGGTGTTGTAACCTCGTTCCTTTATGGGAATAAAGTAGTTTCGGTAACACAGCGCAACTTTATAAAAGAAAATTAGCATAAACAGATGTTTTTGTGCAGACACCTATTGCTTAAATGCCGAATACAAACAAATCTGTCTCTCGAGTATCAGTTAGTGTATTAGTTAATGTGATGATATGATCATTAGGGTTGTTCGTTTTAATACTTTTGAACATTGATGTTTTTATATTTTGCTTACATAGGAACTAAGTTTCTTTAAATACTAATATTTGTAATTAATTCTGAGTGAAGAATTGCTGTATGAGTAATTTATGCTTATATATAAAAATGGTTATACCGAATCTTTTGAGAGATTCTGGTTGAGCAATTAACATGATGATCATTGATTTGTAAAATTCGTGTCCGCTCCTGTCCAAATAATTATTGAAATATCGATAATATTATCATAAAGTAATTTGGGAAGATATCCAAATATATAGATAATATTGGAAATAAAAAACTAAATTATTAACAATTATCAAATTGATTGGTGTCAATCATTCCTCTCTTAGATGGTACAAAGTTCGCTGGGACAGCTGCTTAAGAATTTTTTAGTTTCGAAACATTTCGCACAGAGCGTACAAGTGTTTTTATCTATCGGTTGATTGTACGTATATCAAAATGATATGTGGATATATCAGGATATGTGACGACTTATAACCCGGATTTCTGCCTGCCCGTCCGTTCTTAAGAAATTTCTGATTTCCTAGCTTCCGGTTCACTTCATAATGTGTATATATGTCAATTACGCAATATGGTTTAGTGTCAAAAGTAACCAAAATCGGTCCCGATTTTGATCTTGCCCCCATATTTCTAATATAATAATTTTCCTATTCTACTGCCGAGTAAAGCGGCTAATATGTAAGATACTAAATCGAATAAGTTTTGTGCGAAAATTACTGATGAGACACCTGGCTTTGTTGTGTGGGAGACAAATGCCGTATTTTCTATTTGTGGAAAAATGATTATAAGACGAAAAATGATGAAATTTAATTATTGGATTGTTAGTTTTTGCCCTAATACAAATTTAATCCATTAATGCTATTTTATTTTCGAAAACTCCGCTTTATAATTATTTTAAATATTAAAAATACCACAATTCTTAACCATGAAACGGTTTCTTCACTCCCACCCTAATGCTAATAAATACTATGATTTGCTTAAGTTGGTTGGTTAAGCAGTTGTTTGTGCCGATTGAACGTTTAGACCATTTCCTTTCAGCGAACAAATAATACAAATACAAATACAAATAATATAATACATAGAACATTTGTTTTAATTTTTTTCTGCTAATGCTGGGAAATCAACAGACCGCAACATTGAATTCAATTCAAGAAAATTGTTTTAATTATGCCATCGAAGAAAAAACCTCTTTGCATATTTAAAAGTCATAAGTTTACATTAATTAAATATATATTTTATCGAATAAGAAAAAACACATTTTATATATTGTACATTTTAATTAAGTTCTATATAATCAGCGCTAATTTGGTAACTAATTGCCGACTAAATTATTTACCTGTTCAAACACATTTACTAATTATGTGTGTACAGACTTCGGCTCAGAGCTTTATTTAGTAACGAATAAATTCAACGCTAAATTTTAACCATTACACTCTCTTGCTTTTTGCACAGATCTTGGAATATAAATTAAAACTAGATTGCAGAACTATAAACGTCAATTACGACGAAACTTTCATGTGGTCACATCGTAAATTCAAACAAATTGTTGTGTAAACGCAAAAGTTATTAATGCAGTTTGTGAGCAATACGAAGAATAGAGACAAGGCACAGGTGATTTGTGGAGAGGGGTCAGGTATCAGTGTTGGCTGTCTTTAGTCACACCAAATTAGCATTTCATTAACACCGTCACTTTGCGTGGCTATAAAACAGCAAAGGTGGAGGCAAAAATGAAAATAATAATAATTACATGTAACTGTAATGTAATTATGCACTAAGCCGTAACTGTGAGTTATATTTGAATGAATTTTAATTTTTTCTGCACTCCAACAATTTCATCCATCAATTATTCAGTTGTAATCTAAGTAAGTATTCGGATGCTTTATTCAGTTTAATTAAAACACTTAAGATATACTTAAGTAATTATTTGCAGTTAATTTTTTGGTAACAACCATTTCAATAATACTGTTGGAAATTCAAATTTGTTTTCAAGAATGAAATCCAACCAAAAATTTTCTTTTCTTCCATAGAATTAAGTAAATTTTTCCAAGGTTTATGACATATATTAAATTCAAAAGGGGAAGGGTAAGTATAAGGGATATTTAACTTGGAAATTTTTTAGAATTTTAAATTATTTCGATTATCAGAGTTCAGAGAGCGCCATTTAGTTGCTGAATACTGCAGCTAAGAATAGCGACAGTAGTTCTCCACTTTTCGGGGATGGCAGTATCGAAACAAATAACAACGTATAAATCTTATTTTAATAAAACATATTTAGAAAGTTGGCAACCTTATCAATATTCAAAATTTTTTCAAATACCGTTTTATTCAATACCAATATTGTATCGCATAAATAAGGTCCACATCCGTTGGTTTCAATTGAATTTTTTCAAACAGATCTAACTCCTTCTCAAATTTATTTCGAATAAAAATTTTTTTCATCTTGTTAATTCGGGTGCTCATATTACATTGCTCCATTTATTTTACTATTTTAGTTGATTAGGAAAAAATATAACCCATTTCCAAACAAAAATTTCAAATCCAAGCCTTCCTTAAGAACTTTAATTTGATATCTATATCGTATAATTAGTTTATCTTATCAACTGTTTTAAATTGCAATTTTTAAGAAACTTTTCCAGTTTGTAATATTTCTTTATTTCAAAGCTTTATGGGGCGAATTTTTTGAAAATGTGGCAACCTTTTCTTTTAGTTTAAGACTATCCGAAAGAACCCAAAACAGTTCAGCCAAAAGCTCTGTATGTTTTGAGTATAACGAAATTTTATTGGCCATTTTATGGTATTTATGCACATTGGCTGTTTGATTTGATAATATTATAATAATATTATTTCGTTGTGTCTTTACATAAAATTGCGTTCCTGCTGCTAAATAATATGACAAGGCACTTCACCGCACAGCTTAAAATAAAATTATATTTTATTAAGAATGTCTAATGAACATGAAATCATATACTTTGTTCAAAAATTTAATGAAATTAAGTTCAAAGTTCAATTGGCTGCCTCACAGAAATTTTATGAGATGTTCCAATATAAGAGAATTAGTTTGCAGACTATATATTACTTAAGCCTGCTAAGTTTACCTTGAATTTCGATCCAAAAGCATTAAAACATTTGATAATTTATTTATATATGTAGTTTAATATTAAAATTTTATAAATCGAAGGATGTGTTTATATTCATCTGCACTTTCCAAATTCCTAGCACTTTAGTAGAGTGACAATATTTTTGGCCAATACTGTATGTAATAATTTTGGGAACATAAAAATGCATGTGTTCCTGAATAGCTTACTTTAAGATATATATCAAAATTATTCAAGACATTTAATCACATGAAAGGTAGAAAAAAAATTGGCTGAAGTTCAACACAAACAAATACCCTAACACCTATTCATAGTTTTTGTCGTTACATATAAAATATTTCCTACTGGGCAATTGAAAACTAAACTTAAAAATAAATGTGTGTTAACAAATGTAGCGTTTATAAATGCATCATATTAAATATGCATAAATCCAATAAAGAATAACTGTTTTCCACATGCGAGCAATGAATGGGTACCATGCGGCAAACAAAGTCTGGCCTAACTGACAGATGTTCAATAAAAATTTGCGCCTTACTACTTTTCAAAGTGTAAGAGAACTTGCAACCTATGTAAATATATATAGAAATTGTTTGACATTTATTAAAAGTTTTGCAAACTTCGTACGTGATTAGAAACCAAGGGATTTTAATGTAGTCTTATAAAAAGATAATGTCATACACGTATATGTATGCGCAGTCGCCGCCTCTGCACAACAGCAATATAAAGTGTTGAGCCATTAGTCTCTAAAATATTGACTTTGCCAACTTTAATGTGTTTAATTCTTTGTTTACTGTGTTTTCTATTCCTTTTGTGGTCAATTTGTATTGTAACGAGCTCATAAAAATCAAGTCAAAGCGATTAGAATCTACTAATTAGCACTAAAGCGTTTAGTGTAGATTTTTATAGCCAACATTTACTACAATTGAGGTACGCATTTAGGCGCCATAAAGCTAATCTTCTCTTTAAGTCACATCAATTTAGTTAAACTGTTCTGAGGCATAGTTATAGGCGCACAGATAAATAGTTAACACTTTTTTGGCTGAGATAAACTTTTCTTTGCCTCTATGGACATACATATTTATATAAAATGTAAATTAGTTAATATAACTGTACACTGGAAGCTTGGATATTGTTTTGGTGCAACTGAACTGAAATGGTGACTATCGTCTCATCCAAACAAGAGATAAACGCCAAACATTTGTCCGGAATGAAGTTAAGATATATTCCTAGTCCTCATTAAATGAAACGCTTTGAGATTATTTTCACTTTTTCGCTTATTTTTTGTGAAAACTAACAAGTAGCAGTGAAATATTTGAGAACATATAGGTTATACTAGACTCGGGTAACTAGAGCTATATTTTACATTGTAATCTGTGGAATTTGGATTGAAAAATGCGAATATGTTTATATTCCTCCACTTTCAAAAGTGGAATTTAAACTTCTCTATGTATTTTTAAACTTAGAATTGTGTTCTGAAAATATTCTATAATTTGCTTAGATAACCGTCTGTGTTTAGTTTAAACTTAGAGAGAATATAAACTATTACACCGGGGGTATAATTTTCCACCAGAGTCTAAATTTTATCGTTCCTTTTTCTCGATTTAGGCAATTTCTTACGGAGACAGTTATAAAGATTTTGAGAGAAATTGCTATCAATCCTATATTTTCTATATTGCTCTAAAGAGAGTGTTCAGTAGTTAAGAAAAAATCTGTCTTTTCTCGAAAGCTTATGACAGTTGCTTTCTTTCAATTGTACCAATATTAGAAAAGTGAGCCCCATCTTAATTTGGATTGAAAGATTGTTAATATTGAAAAGAATGCCGAAAAGAATCGGCAAAGTAAAGATATTTCTGTTGCCACAAACCAGTGCTTTGAGGTATCAGTTTTCTATGTGAGATATTTATGACCTATAGTAATATAATTGCTGAGCAGTAGAAGGTAGATTTTCGTGGATTTAGTTGCTTAATTTTTTACTATTAATCACTTGGTAATTTTGGCGTTAATTGTTTAAAACCTCATGAGATGGATTATCTAAACTATATGAAAGACTAGCTAAATGGCTAAAAATTTCAGTTAATGAGCGCTTTGGATAGGAATAGGATAGGATAGGATAGGATTTGGAATCGGATAGCTTTGTTGAATGAATATCTAATAGAATTTTCTTTTCTCGATGAATATGTTACCAAATTATATGGCAACATTATATAAATGCTGCATTATACCTTGTAAAAATGTTGCATTTTTTACATGATAAAAGAATAAAAAAAAGCCTTCCTATCTGAACTGTTTTTCTGTCTCTGTTCTGTATCAGCTGTTCAATTGTTTTCGTTCATAAAGGAAATTTACTTCTATAAAAAAGACGAGCAAATAATCGCAAGTAAAAATAAAAAACTGTAATTTACGAATATAATGAAAACATGCTTCTCATTTAACACTTTTTCTTTTACCTCTGACTCTGAGTAAGCGATCACCACGTCCTTTACGAACCTTTTTACTCTAGGTGAGGATGAGGATGAACCCACCAACTCATTCGCATTTTCCATTATTGAGCTTAACAAAACTGACTATTATATAACTGATTCATTATATCTAGTAGAAAAACTTGATTTCAAAAAATAACTATCAAAACGATGAATAAACATCCACAGGGCAACTCAAACTCTTACGTTTTGAGAAGGGTGAAAAATTAGAAAAGAACGTAAATTTGACAGCCCGAGGCTAGAGCAGAATAAATGCAACATTTTTGTGAGAAAAGAAAAGGCTTTAAGTTAAACGTATTACACATTTTACCGATTTGGGTAATCTAATTAACAATTAGCAACTATACGTTTACCGTTTCTTAAAATTACCTGTACTTTTCGCAGATTTATGTATTCAAATAAATGCAGTTTTTTGGGCAATATTTGTTCATAATCCTTCATTCGGTGAATTAGCAAGCATATTTCATAAAATTAATTAAATAATTTGCGAAAACGAGGAACAGACCTGGTCTACACTACTGCGAAACTATTTAAATAGCAGAATGAGTTACTTTTAAGCGATCATAGCATTGTATAGAATATTTGTATTCTGTGAGGATGCTTTAAATATTCCATAAAGTGGTTCTTGAAGTAACATTTTGATGGATATAAGCCTCTGGTGTAGAGTTATATATATTTCGCAATGCCATGAAAAATACATATTTAATTCACTCAAGTTGGTTCAGCCAACTTGCTTGCGTATGAACTTATTTATAAAATTTACTACGCTCAGCAACATACATATGTGGCTGCAATATATTTCTTCTACAAATAAGCGAAAATCAAAACAAAACAAAAAGTAACGAAATCCTAATGAACCGAATAAAAGCGTTTTTTTTACCGTAAACGTTGCAAGTTCTTTGTTGTCTTAAATATCATACATATGTTTGTGCATATATGTGCATTTGTACACCAGTTTGATATGTATGTTTAGATGTTTTCATTTTAATGATTGTCAATACGTACGTAAGCACCTTGCCACAGGCTTGGGTTGCAGACATGGACTGGTTGAGTTGAAGCAAAAGCGTCACTCACTGCTGTTGATTTACGGTTGTGAATTGTGACGCGCGAATTGGTTCAACTACTGCATTGCAATCGGTTACACACATACAAACATACATACACCTGTATGGTATGTACTCGCATAATCATAAGTTTGCATGTATAATGTGTACGTAAGTAGGCAAAACATTTTTGTGGTGCACTTAAGCAATATGTATTTATAAATGTGCGTCTTGCGTAAATAATGTAAATAGAGTTTGTGACACATACTGATGAACTTATAACAGATTCTGACTTTTAGCAAATAAATAAAAAGAGGTTGCCAGAAAGCATAGGATAATTTTTATGAAAGAATTTGTGTTTGATTGAATCAATAATTCTGAACTTATCAAATAATTTTGCGTTAAAGAGTAAAGTTGCTATGTTATATGTAAACAAAGGTGTTTATTTCTTAGTTTTTGAGACAGTCAATACTAAATAACGTTTGCGAACATTTTTCACAAGGAAGGAAGCCAATCACACATTTCACAATATCCTACGTGCATTATTTTGCAGATATCAGAAAATAAGTATTATATATATTTATTATATACACTTACGTATCTATATTGCCACTTATTCGATACGAATAGCTAAAAAAATTCTATTGAAATTAATAAATATCAAAATTTATTGAGTGCATAAGTAGGAAAGGAGACACAGGAAGTGACAAATAAAAATGTCGCAGACGCAGCACAGAAGCAAGAACAACTCTGGAAAGTATAATCATTTAATAACGCTCTATAATTTTTCAATTCTACTTCACCAATTTTTCGCTGAAAGTGAAAATAACGTACGGATCGCTGTTGCTTGCTCGAAACTAACGGGACATAAATCTATTTTCATTCTTTCGCTACTGGCTGGCATTGGCTCGCATTCACTTAATTGTAACAAAGGCATTTGGCTTCTTATCTTTCTTGTTATTGCTTTTTTGCTAGTTCAGTAGGAATATAGTTTTAAGTTGAAGTATTTTTTGTCATTCCGAGAGTCATGTTGTAATTTTTATTGATGCTGCTGTCGTGCGGCTCCGGAGTATAAGATTCGTCACCCCTGATTGAAAACATAGTTAAATAGTCGATTTCCCGTTCATTATTAAACACACTGTAGCGTACTGTTTGTATACTGCTTTGTGATTGCTGCTGATATGAAGTCTGATCAACGACTGTCGAAAGATGTGCTGTGTACATATGGGAGTAGAGAAGATCGCTTCGCTCGCGAGCTCAAGGCGTGGGCATAGCTGGGGCGCGGACACAATTAAACCTAAGCGCATTTTGTGTTAAAAAAAAAAATAAACACAAAATATTTATATATTTTATTTATTATAAGATATTTGCGCAAACTTAAAAATCTCGTAGTAACAAAAAGTGCAGCTGCAATTGGAAAAAATACACTCAATTTTAAGGAAATCCCCATTTTAGATATTTCATTTAATAACTCTATTCGACAGCTTTCCATAACACCACCAGAGGTGTGTTGCTTAACACCAATTATCTCCGTTGCTGTTTTTCTCTTCGTTTTTCGCTGCCAAAAAGTGCATTGATTTGCGAGAACACAATTTTGCACTTCCTTTTTAGTTGCACACGCAGCAATTTGACGTCAAAAACACGGTAATTATTGGTGTTTAATTAATTAAAGTTGGCGGTAAATGCACATTTTGGTCAAGACCATTAGCTATCAGTTACCTCCACTAAGATTAGTATGGATTTAGATTTGCGTTCGTTATCTGCAACACTCTTATGACAGCGCAAAAGAGTAGTTTCGTTTGAAGTCGAAAATGCGCGAACTGGAACATTATTGGCTAAATGTTAGAGCTACAATCGTTTTCATGTCAAAGCAGTTTGTGTTAAATAATATCCAATAAGTAAGCATAACTTACGAAAAAATTAAACAGACCATGGAAATCGTTACCGATGGAAGCCGATTGAAAAAGGATTGAATATTGAGATCTGTTGTGAAAAAGCGGTGATATTTACTCCAAATCTCCAAATCTCCAAATTTTACCTCGTATAACTTCTTTTATGGGGTTGTTTGAAACACAAAATGCACGACAGCAATACTCGGTTTATTGGCGAAGTCATGGCATGCAGGAATAATCGCTGTGCCATTAAAGACGTTTGAGGAAGTAACAAGAAAAAGTAGAAAAGGGAACATATTTTGTTATGGTCAGTAAAGCTGATAACTAAATGGTTGTTGTATTCAAAAACATGCAATAACCATTTGAGGCAATCATTAAATATTTTTAAAATAGATTATCTACATAAATAAATAAATTTAAGAAATACATTTAGACTACCCGGTACTTCGCCTTTATAAAAGGTATAGAAAGTTCTTCAAAGATCGCAATTATATTCAGAAAACGAAATTAAGATAAAGTTTCTGCAATTAGTAGAACTCGAAGTGTAACGATTGGAAAAAACTGCAGACCTCAACTATTTTAGGGGTTAAGGTAACCTAGAGCCAATACAGGCCAGTTTAAAGTTTAGAAAAATTAATCGAATTTTTCTCTTTTAGGCAACATTAAGAATGAACTTGAGTGCAAAAAAAAATTTATATTGACAGTTTCACGCGAAATGGCGGCTACTGAACCAACCTTCGGAATCACCTTTCTCAAGGAGGACTCTACTTATCACAGTGATCCTAAGAACTCTTGTTATCTAAAACAAAATAAAAAAAGAAACCTTAATTGACGTAAGACTTGCTAGTAAAGTACGTACGTAAATTTTTCACAAAATGGCAGACTAGTAAAAAAGTAAAAATTTTTTCCGAATAACAAACAAGAAAAGTTGCAATAATAACAAAAAAAATCGCACGTGTTTTACTAGATAATGTCACTGTGAAGCTATATTTTTAATTTTAAGTAGATATGCAAGATATTCTCTGGGTACCATCATCGTCCGATTTGAAAAATGCAGTTTCAAATTTTATGTTCTTCAGCTGACTGATCCGAACTCTTCGGCACTACAAGGGATTGAGATGTAAACTTTTTTATTATCCTATCTATTGAATAATGTAGTAAGGACCCTAAAGATTACTCTAAGCTAGAACAAAATCAATTTTTTGAAAACCCCAAACTGGCCAAATTCACTAAATGTCAGTATAAAACAATATCTCCAATACTCAGGTGTATAGAGCCTTGAAATATGTTTGAAGCCGAAATAAAAACTGAGACAGCGAATTCGGTATCTGATGGAAAAGAAATTTCACACGTTTAACGATGCGGTATCGCACTGAAATGTTTCAAATTTAGGTAGCCAAACTATGTTATTGAACCCTAGGATTTAAGGCGTTGAACTATGAATTACTTTAGCCAGAGGTACATAAATCCAGGTGTAGTAGATATTAGGTTTATCTGTCTTCTCACAAACTATTCCTTCAGTTTTCGAATTCAGATCACAGTAACTTTACACCAATCTTTTTTCGAAACTTTACCTTGCAAGTTGTTGCAAGTTCGATTTAATTCCATGCCTGACTTGGTTAAAGGTGGCAAATGCTTGAATCTCCTTCAAATGTCAATAAAAATATTAAGTTTGACTTTTTAGTACACTTTTCATTTCATGTTCATAGCGCCTTCCTTTAAGCATGTATTTTGTATCAAGCTCATATATACAATGTACTCTGCTAGTTGCCATGTCCAAGCGGGGCGTACATTAATTAATTATAAACGCAGCGCGGAATTAGAGATCTCAAAACAAGCGTACGCTGTGATAAATGCGGCTTAATAGCTACCGTCAGCATCAATTAAAACCAATACATTAACGGCTTCGGGCCTAGGCCGCCTATAATGAATGCTGAGCGCGAAAATTAGATTACAAATCTGCTGCGTGCACAATAATTTCGGTAATTGCCACATACAAACTTGGGGAAAAAAGCGCGTAGTGGTGGTGGTTTTAAGTCAGTGTGAGTGCAATTTGGGCTTTTAATTTTAATTCAGTTAAATAAAAATGTAAGTATTTGGATAAAATGTTCAGGTTTCCTACCACAATTAAATTAAGTTGTGTGAATGAAACTAAAAAAACGTAAACAATTCGTTTGAAGGTTCGCCTTTTTCCGGTGCGGCTTAGCGGCTACCACTTGCAGTAGGTCTTGGGAAAAACTCTCAAATGCAAGCGAGTTGCGACAGCGCAAAGAGATATGCGCCTGCGTGACACAGTACCGATCGCCGTCGACATCCGCGCTGTGCAATTGTAATGCCAACATAACAAGTTTTTTCCTCAAGCTTCACTTTTCTACGCTTTGATTTTGTAATTAACTTTGAGTGTTGATCTAAAGCGAACGCTTTGGCTTAGACTATAAACGCCTTGTTATTATTATTATTGTTAATGTTTCTGTGCCAATGTGCACGTACCGGCTATGATTCATTTTACGCTAAATTTCTGTTGAATGAATACTCTGACATACATAATTACATAATAATAAGAAGCTTGTAGTATTGTATTTTTCTGTTTGGCACTTGTAAAAGTGACACAGGTGTGGCCTCATTGTGATTAATCACAATTAATTGTGGCGTTCGAAATGGATTCGTAACATTCGCCGCCAGCTCCCTCGATGGGAAAAAATTAAGTGAATGGATAAGTGTGTGGGGAGAGTAGCGCGCTGCAGCGTGATAACTATATTCTTTGCTTGTTTTATAAATAGATGCTAATTGCTTAAGACACAGCGGTAAGCAAATGAGTTGTCCGCATCATTAGCTTGTCTGAACAGAGGGAAGCTAAAATATATCACACCTGTTGAGGCAGACATTAACAGTCTATATTATGATCGAAAGCGGCCTTGACTTGTAAGCAAAAAGTAAACTATAAAGTTTATTACAATTTTGTTTAGAAATTGAGTACAGATGTCTTGGATGTGTATGTGCATATATTTGAGAAAGACGGAGAAAGGAGGACGTGCACATATTTGAGAAAAGGGATAGAGAGAAGTGTATTTATTTGGAAAAAAGAGAGGAAGAATAAGAGAGAGTATTTACTTTTCAGAAAACTTCTTCATTATGCGTTATATCATGTGAATATAGTTATACTCACATATTTCAATATGATGACCAGTTTGAAGCCAAAGTTGTTTGACAATTTAACGCTTTTATGGATAATTTGTTTAATTTTTATACTTTAGTATACCCAAGAAATGTGGTTTACTTTTATAAGCACTGCTGCCACATAATATTTACAAATTATTTTCAATATCGTTGATGAACTAAAATATAGCAGTTTTTACCATTGCTAACTACTTTCTAAATCTTAAGGTAATGTTACATTTTACATTAAGAACAGGTCTGTTCAGGTCTATTTATACTAGAAACTAATTTGCCAATGTGGGGCAACCCACAGAATTTTTTTTAGGTAATTTCAGGTATGGGTAAAACACAAAAAACGAAGGGGACCTGAGAAAATATTAACGGAGCCCTATGATAAGAGTTAAGTCAAGATTTTACCACTTAAGAGCAATAAACGACAGCATTAGGGCCGGTGCTAAGAATAATGAAATGTAAGTACAATTTCAGTAAAAGCCACTCAAATAATAATGAATATGCTTTGAAGCTGATGATGTTATAGCGTCATGACATAACCTATTAGTTGAACCAGTTATTTAATAGGCGTAAGTGCGGCTACTTAAAGTCATTTGTCTTATTATTCACACCTATTCATTGTTGAAAGAACAAGATGAGTCTAAATTTCTTGATAAATTCCTAGGCGGATAGGCGATTGTTAGGTAGACTTGAGTATTGATATACCAATAGAGAAAGGAAGGTAAGAATATATCCTAATTTTGACAAACTGACGAATTAAAGTGGAAAAAGTAAATATATCTATAAAAGTTTAAATCGATATTATCATTAAGATGAGCTAATTTCATTTAGTTCTATACACACGCTTTCCCGTCTCTTCATCGTATAACACATTTTAAATGTGGATGATTTATTAGAAAATTAGAAAAGAGTCAACATTGGAATAGATTATAAAATATAAACAGCTAGAAAATATATAGTTTAACGTGATAGCTAGTGAGAATAAATTCATTATTTTTGCTTTAGATTGAAGGTTTTATTTAGCATAGTTGGAATGATCGGTATAGGGAATAGTTAAAAAGAGGAGGAAATTAAAAAAACGGGGATAGTCGAATTTTACAAGGTGCCAGGTCCGGACTATAAGGTGGATGTATAAAAACATTCCAAACAAACTCTCGGGCCTTCTGGCGAGTCACTATCAATGTGTGTGACCTGGCGTTGTCCTGATGGCACACAATACCTCTCCTTTACGCAAAAGCTGGTGGCTATTGGCAGTCGCTTCACTCAGACGGTCCAATTGTTGACAGTACAGATCCGAATTAAGATTCTGCTGATTTGGATGCAGCTCATAGTAGATGATTCCCTGCAAATCCCACCGAACACATAGTAAAACCTTCCTGACCGTCAATCATGGTTTGGCCACCGTTTGCGCCGACTCACCGCCATTCGACCACAACCTTTTGTGTTTGACGTTGTTGTAAGTGACCCACTTTTCATCACCAGTAATCATCGGCTTTAGAATAGTTCCATATTATCTCCCATACTCAACTGATTCCATACATTACCTCCTCTAATCATAACTATAATGGGATAATAATGAATTAAGATTTGCTTAATATTTAATTTACGTTTATAACTTAATTTAATTTAAAATAAAAATTTAAATTAATAAAACTTCATGTTTTCATACGATTAGATTTTGAGCTAAAACATTAAAAAAGTTAAGTCGTAGGATAATTTTTTGGGGCCAACAAGACTTGTGAGCAACATTCTTTAAAAGAGTAAATAAATGATCCCTTTAAATATAATTAGTTGAATTCATCCTCGAAAATTTATAAATAACTGTGTGATCTTAAGTATTATGGCTTTTAATTAGTTAATCACGAAGGCAGCAACCGCGGATTTGTCGTAAATAAAAAATTTACTACTATCAAGGAGGTTAATTCATGAACATGTCAGAATGCACGTTGATATTTTCTTAATATCACAAGCAAAATGTTAAAGCAAAATTGTTGCGAGGCACTAAATAAGCAATGGCAACTTGTGCAATGAACGCTGAATGCGTGACAAAAGACTTCGTGGTACATAAAGATCGATGGATTATTTGTATTTGTACCATAAAAAAGTGGCATATTCCATTCAACACTGAGAATTAATTATATTGTACCCTTGTATGTCATAAATATTTTTATAGCATATAATTAATATGTATTTTTGTGAGTTTTCAAATCAGCGGGCTGGTCAGTATGACTTAATTAATTTTAACTGCACACACACACAAATCACGCGCTCCTACCTTGCTTTCTATTTCAGTCTACACCTGTCCGAAGCGACAGTTTGTCATCAAATTTATTTACTTATTTCGTGTCATGTGCGTCATATTGAAGTAATTACATGCTCGTACACGGCTACTATGTAATTAACGGTTAAGTGTACCACATGTTGTACTAGGTCAAGGTGATTGCGCTCGAGCCGTTTGCCCGCTGCTTGGTGAGAATGAAGGGAGGAAAAACAATACAAAGACGCAAACAGAACAATAGCAGCGGTGACACAATGGGAAGCGCAGGTGAAAAATTCGTGCAAAAAGTCAAAAATCTGAAAACAAAAGTAACAGTGCATGAAGCGCCGAAGCAGCGGTGAATAAAACAAAAGTCTTAAGACTTAACAAACTTCGAACTGCCGCAAAAGCGCTTGTTTTGTCATTCATATTTACCGACATTTGCACAAAAAAACTAAATAAAGCAAACAAAACTGAAGTACAAGTAGACATATCAGTCGAGGCTTATAGGATTGAAAGATTCTTTGGTTGTCATTCTTTGCCGCCATTGACAGACTGCTGCGACTCACTTAATAGCTAATTCAATAAAAAAATGAGAGCTATAGTGTTAGTCTTATAATTTGCTAAGCAGTAATGCACCGGTTCGTATATTTTAATTGCACCGGTTTAGCGTAGCGTGCATTTGTTGCATGTTTGTCTGATATTGATACCAACGACAGTTCATTGATGGTCACGCCATTATTATCTTCAAACCTTTCAAAATATTTTTCCTTTAATTTCCAATAATTCTGTAAAAATGTCAAGCGAGAATACATACTCCAAAAATTTATTTTTAGTTCATCGTTTTTGGCTCAGAAATAGCGTTTATATTTGAACTACCAATCGTTATCACTTTAAAGCCTTGATTTAATAAATTTTATCCATTTTTTATTTGGAAATACCTTAATTAATTTCTTTTCTATAATTGAACACCCCTCCCCACCTTCACTTTTATAAAAATATTTCCGACATGAAAAATTTTCACATAAAATTAAGCAGATTAAAGGAATTATTAAGGATAAATTACATTCAATTTAAAGTTACTTGAAAACAAGCGAAGAAGCTTTGGCAATTACATGATATAGAGAAACTATATGAAGTTTTAGTTACCTTGAATAAATTAATATATCTACTGTGTAAAACCACTGTTGCCGGTCTAGTTACTCGGATTAGAATGTTTATTATATTTGAATTAAATTGCACGTTCGTCGTAAATTTCTACATTCCTGTTCGTTAAATGACTCAGTTCTTAAATTTTTCATGATGTTCATTTTAAAATATCAGAAAATTTATTTCCTAACTCAAATTATAAGAATGCAATGTTTAGGCACAACTGTTACAACTAAAAACGTTAGGTTTATCATATTTACTCACACCAGAAAAATCTTGAAACGAAGTAAAGAATAACTGGTAGTAATCTTGTACATAGTAAATCAAAACTTGCAACTAGTTACTCAGTTGTCTGTCGTTAGTACCCAGTATCCTTACATAATGTAAATTGTTACCTAGCCGTTACTATACTCCTCGTAGCGTAAAGGGTGTAAATAATGTAAAAAGGGTGTAAATACTTTTAAAGATTATCTGATTTTGTATGGAAGCCGAGATGTAAAATAAATATTATTATTAAAGCAAAGAAAGACGGTTGAAGAATGAAGATGAAAACACTTTAAAATTGCTAGAAATTTCCATTTTCAACGCATTCAGTTTCTGAATCGAAGAGTGAGTTAAGTGACCTACGAGATGTCAATTGTCAGATATCGGTTAGAAATATAACAATTTCTTACTAGCAGAGGTCTATTCATCAAAATCTTTGTGTTAATTTATTTTAGATAATTTTATTAAGTAATGTTTTGTTATATTTATGTTAATCAGTATAATTTATATGAATATTTTGTATTTTCTATATTATTACTCACTGCATAATTAAATTAATAAATATGAATTAGTGTTATTATTACACATTTTTACTAGATTGTTGCAAAACGCTTTTAGAAATATCTTACTCGTAACAACTAATGTTTCCCGTTAGCAGTTTTCAGAAATTTCATCAGATGTCATTCAGCCTTCGAATCAAAAAGCGTTAGAGAGTAGCGAATCGAACAAACTATACCAGCTGTTCAAACAGACTGACAACACTTGCAACACAACCTTGTACTAAATTGTCCACTAATGCATGTGAAATTGTATTCGCTTGTTTCATTGGTGGAGAAATGCTTCTTCCCGGGCCAAATAACATTTTAATAACCCTTCAATAATAAAGTCTTCGTATTTTAAATTTTAACGGTAATTTGACATTTGACGTTAATAAAACTGGTCTAGAATGTGTAAAATAAAACTTAATTAAACTTAATAAAACTGAATTAAAGACGGCTTATGAAGTATTTTTTATTAATATTTAATACATCATTTTCAAATTTTTATTCCATAAATCGCAGTTTTCGAGGGTCCACAAAGAGAAATTTTCTCCAATATTTTATCCCTTCGGTTTCCCTTACATAAATTAGAAAAGATTTCATAAAGCTCACAAATGAGGACATTAGAAATTTTAGCTAGTTATAAAACAAACCTCAAAGGGTTTCAATACATTTTTATATTCTTTCTCTATTGCAAATGCTCTTCTAAAAGAAAATATTTTTATAACAGGTTTACATGACCTGGGTATTCAAAACCTTCAGATAAATTCTGAGTTCACTTCGTTTTTATAAACTTTTTTTTTTTTTAAATACTGCTTTTATTCCTGCGAGTTTTAAATTGTTCCTTTTTGATAGTTATTTAACGATTACAGAAACAATATGACAATACGCCTCCGTCTACCAAGAACTGGACACTTTGGATTTACTCTATCATTGTATTTCTCTGAAATTCTACAATTTTTTCAGTGTATAAAATTTTTGCCCGAATTATATGACACTCACCACGCATATATTTTTTGTACATATAAGTACCGGCGCACCGGTCCCACCGCTTGGCAATGTCACGTGCTTCATTAGGCATGTTACTTTTAGCAAATATCTCCATGTCAAATCTCAAATATCACACATATATATGTATGTACCTTTTAAATATTTGTGAGTGTACAGGTGTGTAGGTGTGTGCCTGTCAAGTGCTGTCGTCACACTTTATAAGAAAAAACATAAATCAGCCAATTAAAACGCCCGATACAGTTTAATTGTTGGCGTTTTTTATAAGTATTGGTGGTTATATCGTAGCGGAGACAGACATCAAGTGTGCCAGAAAACAACTATAATAGCCCAAGGAGTTGTCAACAAATTTCCAGTGCAATAAGCAAAATGGTCGGGTGATTTATTGTCAAAGCAATTACAAAACTGAGCATTTATCACAAATTTCGACGAATTGCGAATTCGTTTTACACTTTACAGGACTCACAATTAAGATATACACAGTTATTTATTGCAGTTATGAAAATAGTTAAATTAATATTTAAATGTGGAAAAGTGTACATAAAATTGGTAGAAGTGCATATATTTTCTGATAAGTGTTAGAAAACAGACCCCTTCCGGAACCATAGAGTTTTTCACGTTTTGATCAAATAAGAAATTAAAATAAGTTACGGATATTTATGAGCAAGGCACCAAACTCTTTATCCCTTCCCTCCATATTTGATGATACTTGTTGACCATAGACAAATAAATTAACACTTATTGTTTTGCGGCGCTTCAAAGCCAATCTTTAGTTTAGTACTAATTATAGTAATTAGTAGTAATTAGTAGTAATTAGTACTAAACTAATTAATTAGTACTAAAATTAATTACTACTAAACTGGGTAAAAAATTATTTTATAAACTTCGTCTTTTGAATTCCTTTATAATTCTGTCCATATACCAAAATGAAATTGAAAGGCTTATCATCCGTTTGATCTATCAATGAGAAATCGGGTAAAACTCCGTATACATGTCAATCACTGTCTCACCTGACAATGGTTTCTCGATTTCTGATTAGCTGCAGTAGATTTCATCTCAATGCATACATAACTTACATTCCTCGGTTCCGCCAACTTTTATTAAAGAATAAGGTGAAAATAGGCGTTTCAAAATTTCGGAAATGTTTTTCCACTGAGATATGGTCCAAAGTAAGTTGTTGGTCGCAGTAGTTACATTATTGTTGATATGTTTCATCTAATGACTACATCAATTTGTGACTTAAGTAAGTATATGCCGATGATCCATCAGGCATCGATGCCAAGCTGAATGATAACTACTCGAAATTTTGCAGATTCCTTATGACTGAAGAACTGGAATGTAAGAGAGAAAATATGGAATTGTGTTAAATTTTACTGAAACTCAGAGACAATAAAGCACGAAAATTCCCTGCGTTGTATCGTTATTGGCATTGAACGGTGGACGAAAATAACTCGCTGACGTCTAAAGGAAAACTTTCGAGCTATTGTATTATCTTTTTCCAATAAAGCTGAAAAATAAATTATTTGAAAATCTTATTTTTAAAACTGAATTAGAAACTTTAAATAATTTTAATAATAATATACAAGAATTATTCTTTTTCTTTGTAGTTGTATACCTAATAACCTTTGTAGTTGTAAACATTGTAATAGGAACAGCTTTTCATGTTATAAGCATTATTTTGCTCAATGACATATGAGACAGTTTATTTTGTTTATGATCTAGCCAACAACTAATACGCGCTTGTGGCTAAACAAAAAACTAACTAAAACTGACAAGAAAAATTATAGTCAGGTGATAATTTAGTTAATGAAATAAACTGTAAGAAGCCTAAATTCGAACGCACTTAATTTTAGTTACCCAACGCACCACAATCTATGCTTGGAAATAGTTATTTGCATTGTTTGTGTAAATTATTCTAGTACATATATAAAAATATATACATAATTAAAAAATATTCACTACGAATTTTAATTTTTCTTCGTAATAAACTTGAGTTATAACTCAATTATTAATTTATAATTTTTAGTTATAATATATAATTCTAATAATATACAATTTAGTTATAATTTAAGTTAAAATACTCCAAATAATTGACAAGAACGTCAGTATATATTCTGGGCTTATTACAATTCATTTTATCAACTAAATTACCACCTGACTATATTTTGCCTTGTAAGGCTAGCCCCAAGTTCAACACGAGCCAACACCCCAACTGGGAGTTGTTGATAAGAGATCACTAAAAATGACTTATAATGAAGGAGACATCGCGAACAATTTGACAATTTCCGAATCGTCGGAATATACGAAACCGATTGCAGACTTATATGAGAAGTCCAATGTGATAAAATATTACAATGAAATATATAAATATCATTCCTAGTGATGAGGGAATGCTAAAAATATTTGGTTACGATTCATTACTGAGGAGTTTTAAATTATTTCAGGCGAGATACACAATAGGGTAAACCTTATAATTAATTAGTGGGAGAGTATCAAACTTTTTTCTGACAAAATTTTTATTTGCTACTAGCAAATTCTAGGGAGATATTCTGTTAATATTTTATTTTATTTTTTCGAATTGCATACAATCGGTATTTTATACAATCTAGATATATATTCAAATCATTTAGATAAAATACCGATGGAACACATACCATCAATTAAATAGAAATATTTTTGAAATATTAACAGGACGATATTTTTCTGACTGCAATGCAAAATAGAATACACTCCTTCGTCATTGTCTCAATGCAATATTTTAGTTTCCAATCATAAAATGTTTCATAACTAACTTTTCTTTAACGCCAGTTTTAAACTCATATGTCGAAATCTTCGTTATTGTCACTTTACAATATTTAATACATCAAAAAAAAAAAATAGTAATAATTTGTCAGTGTGGCAACTCTACATAAAATCATTCTGACTTAAAACCCATATTGTTGAATTTTATTAGTTAGTTTTTGTACCTCACTGTAGGTTTAAATTTCAGAAAGTTGGCAACACATGTCGAAACTATTTTCTTATACTTTTAATTTCCATTCTTGTGATTCCTACGGTAAATACTGATTCTACGGAAAAAGATTAAATCAAGTCAGACAAAAATAAGCGCCCTTACAGGGAAACTGATTAACTCGTATATAACCATATATAATTTACTTATATTATATATAGTGGTTTCTTGTTATAAATCTGTATAAGAAATCCATTTAAGAAAAATGTCGAACTCGGGTATAGAAATGGCGTTCAATAACTGTCAAGAACAAAAAGCAGCAGAAAAGTATAACTGAATAAAATACCATCTTGATAATATCCGTTAATATTCCGTCAATATTCCAATTACTTCGACCACGAGTTTCACTGTGAAGTTAAGATAGGCCTCAAGTGGCTGGAAAACTATTCTATCGACTATTTTCCCGAAAATTTGTCTTAAAATGAAGGCTACAACTTTTAGTTTAGACTCCTCATCTATGACTTGAGATTCCAAAACAACATGGATTGAAGGATTATCTCGCACAAGCGCACCCAACTTAACCTTTGTCGGTTGACACAAAGAAATAAAAGCCGCCAGAATAGGCGTGTACAGCTTTTGAATAGTTAGTTTATAGCTTAGTAAACAAAGTTCTAAGTATTGGTCATATACGTATATTCTTGGCCAGAATTTTTTTAGTATTATAATATAGACTTGGGTATTTTAAATAAATATCAATGTTTATGATCGATTTTATTATTTCATAGCGAGAGGTAAATTTGTTCATTTACATAACTATAGAGGCATAGTGTTTGTTGCGTTTTTGGGCATATTTTAAGCGTTCGAATTTTTCATGTTTTTCATACAATAAATGTCCAGCTTTAAATTCATTTGACTTGGCAAATAAATGAGTTTCTATTATAAACGTGTCGAATATGAATTTGAAAGGAGGTCGCGAATTTTATTTTAAGCAAACTGTGGAAAAGAGTATTACGTTTAGTCGCGACAATATTTCGATCTGCAATTTTCAAGCCGCATATAATGGATATTTTGATGAAAGAGCTCAAATACCCGGAAGCGATAGTTGAATAATCAAGCGTATAAAGAATATGTTGCCTTCAAACTTGACTCTTTACTTTAAAATGTTTGCTATAATGGTCTTGTGACAAAGCAGATTGTATAAGGAATGAACCTTCTACTTAAATGGCGACTACAATATTCAGATCATATGAAAAATGTGTAGTTTTGTATGAATATAGCTGCTTTGCATAATGCCTATAACACAAATAAAAATAAAAAAAATACGAAAACGCTGGTACGAAATTCTATTGCCCGTATTAGAATATTCGCATGTACTCGTATCTGCTCGCATTTCTACGCCTACTGCGCCAGTGCGTGGCCCGCGAGCGATAGCAAATCAGCAAAGCGCCTTTTCCACGCACACATACTTATTTGGGTAAAAAAAAGTGCTGTATTTGGTGGAAAATGCTGGTGGCTATTTAAGTGCAACCTGGCCATTGCGCTGGCTTGGAGTGACTATTGAGCGGCGTGTACAATTGGCTTGATTTATGTAGCTGCCAGCGGTGTTTGCCGATACTAATACGAAGTAACGACGTTTGTTGCCACCGCGTGGCATGCCGCTGCCATACGTCGCTGTCGGCAGTTGTGCTTAGCCATTTAGCAATTGGTTGCAAGCTATTAATGTTTGTTAAATCCAACGCTGACAACACACATTTCGCGCAACCGCTTGTCTATGGCTAAATGCATCGATATATTCTTTCCATTTTGTTTATTCATAAATATTTACACTCCTCCTGAGCACCTTTGGCTATCGTACGATCTGCATTAGTCGCATATCTGTCTATCAAATCTGTGCTGTGTTGTGCTGTCCAGCTGTCCATCTATCACCTCCTCATGCTGACTCTGCACGCGTTGCCCTGCACCGCCAACGCCCACAAACACCAATCACGATGCGGTCAGTCGCTCAACCTAATCATAATGCGTGAATTTTTAATTTCATTTATGCATTGGTGCAACTGTTGTTGTTATCAATCTGTTTACAATATTTTCCACACCTTCCTGCATATGCGTATATATGAATAATAACATTGATTGATTGTTGGCTTAAGGTGAAGTGATCACAAATATTTTGCAAATTTTTCACAAGGAAAATTTGAAAATTGTATTTGTTTAACTATTTTATTGCTACTTTTTGCAAAATCGAATTCGAAAGGCACTTATGTAACAAACAACAGATCTAAGCAACGAACTCTGACTATTTTTTGCATCTTTTCAACCCTTAGTTGTAGAGGAGGGATCTTAGAGGCATTCATGTTCTTATATTTCTCTTCCATATTGAAAATAATTTAAGGTTACTTATAAAAAAAAGAATAACCTGAACATAAAGTTAGTTCTTAGTAGACCGCCACGTCCAATTCCATTAATAATTGTTTTCATTACAATAAAAATTGGGAGTTCATACTCAAGGGTTAAAGCAAAATACTCAGTAAAAAGAATTTCCTGAGAGCAATTTCAAATTACTTAGCACTGCAGCTGATTGTATTAAATTTAACAGTTTTTGCTTTACATCCGCCTATTCAATAAATAAATTGGAATTCATTTCAGCTTATGACAAATCTGAAATTTTGTCTGCGTACTAGCAGTATGTGAAATGACTATTTGTATGGTTTTTATTTAAAAAGTTGTACATGTATTGCGCAAAAGTATGTGTAAGAGCTAGTAAGAGGCTAATGGTAAATAACTGCACCAAACTCTTGGGGCCAACGTACTGATTCAGTTATCCGAAACGGAACAAAACAAAATATTGTCATATATATGCTGAATTCATATGCAAAAAATTTTATAATATATAAAGTTTTGCCAGCGCCTGAAAGTATTTGCCATCTTGATCCTTGAAAATTGCGAGAGAAAGAAGTGCTCAGTTACGCCTGATTTTAGCCTTTCCTTACATTATTTTTAAAATCTTTATCTCTCCATTCTGCATACGGCAATTCACATTTGCTATAGGTAAAATTATATACCAGCTTCCAAAGTGAGTTGTTATTAAGTAATTAAATTAATTAGAGGAATGCTTAAATTTTTGCGTTATCTGCTTCAATTTGTTTATTTACAATTGGATGGTAATTACTCTGTACAAATATACTATGCTATAATAGAATGCAACAATTAATGCAGGTTCTCGATGTATGTTAACTATAGGTTCTCTTAACGAAGGCTGAGCCAAAGTTTGGATCCTTTTCAGCATGAAGATATGTTAATAGGATCATTATTAAATTAGAGGACATTACTAAACTGACAGGCATTTATTACTGATATTAAACTCTAACAGTAAACAATAAAAGCTTCTTTAGTAATATTATAAACAGGTGCCCTAGTTGATAACGATGGCAATTAAAATAATCGTGCAAGTGGCGTCTAAACCATTGATAAGTGTTTATTAAAAATTTTCCACGTTGATTAAGGAAAAATTTTAAAATTTTATTGCGTCTCCCAGTGGCTTATGAATTTTTGTTAGACAATTACTTATGTAAAGAATTCCACTCGGAAGTTTGACATCCGAAAGGGACTATTATTAGAACATATTTTCCCAACAAATTTGAAAGGTTTAGTGTACTCGATTATGAATGTTATGTCATAGTTAACCATCAAAAATATTATTAGATGTTTTCCGCAAGTTAGCAAAGAATTTCTGTTGCTTAAAACTAAGTCATTCAAACCGCTATTAACGCAATTGTCCGACTAATAAAACCGCAATGAATGAAACTAATAAAATTACCATCACAAATGGAGCAACGCTTATGTTCGCCGCCAATCAGCTTCGACGTCGAGTGACCGACAGAGGATGTATAAAGTTGGAGATTATGGTGTTTGCCGTTGTTGAAGCGCTGTGAGCGCATGCGGACAGTTCTACCCGACCTTCCAATTTTTATTTTGCTTTTGATTTTCATATTTTTACAACCCCTCGCTCTCAAAATAAAAGCGAGTACGCGCATCAGCTGACTCGTGTCAGTGTTGTTGTTGGCAGCAAGTCAGCGTGTTACTATTAGGCATATGTTTGAGCTTTGACACTCACTTGAGTTGGCGCTCGCGCGTTGGTGGTCCGTTTACGTTTATTGACTTTTGCTTCTCATATGCCAATTTTTCTTTTGTGTGGCGGCATTTTACCCAAAGCTCTTTTAGAAGTTTTCAAATTTTTGGGTATAAATATCCACCACAGTTGGTGATTGAAGGCATAACAAGATCTGCCGTTAACATTACTCTTACATTCTCAAAACTTTAAAAACCTCAACTTAAAACAAAATGTTTAAATTGGTAAGCAACATAGGGGTATCGAATGTCTCAGATCAGTGAGATTTAATTGATCTAACTAATTTTAAGATTTTCCAAACTCTATAGTCAAAATTCAAAATTCGAGTATTTCTACAATATGTTACATAGTCTTTTTATTTACTAAATCAATTATCTTTAACAATTTCCAGTTCGTTACTTTGTCTGCTCTCTGCGCGGTTGCCTCCGCTGGCTACATTGGTGGTTATGGGCTCAGTGGACTCGGTGGACTTGGTGGGCATGGTGATCTAGGCTATGGCTTGGGCTATAGTGGCTACAGTGGACTTGTTGCACCAGCATACCATGCACCCGCCATTGTGGCACCCGCACCAATTGTGAAGACCTACAGCGCACCCATCTTAGCGGCCCCTGTGGTAAAGACCATCGCGCCATTGGCTACCTCATACGCCAACACCTACAAAGTGGCTACCAAGGCCATTCCTTTGGTGCACGCTGCTCCAGCTGTTTATGCGGCACCCGCCTACCACACTTCCTCCGCCTACCATGGTTCTTTGGGAGGTTATGGTCTGAACTATGGTTATGGCCATGGTTTATTGCATTAAATGTTTAAGAATTGATATGGATTAAGACAAACAAGGATATGAAAAGGGCAAATGGACTTCCAGTCAACATACAATTGAATTTTGTTACAGATATAGATTTAAAGGCCGATAAGTGGCCGATGCATCGTACATAGTTATAGTTAAACATTTCATGAAGCAATGTTATCCCCATGTTCATAAAATCCTTAACATCTCGAATGAGTTTTGAGCGACTTTATCGTGTACCTTTATCACGAGGATGGCGACGATATAAACACTTATTTGTTGGAGTGAGTGCACAGATAGGAGATCAGAACGTTTGACTAAGTGCCTATAAGATGAATGTTTTTGTGTATTCGATTTCAAGTCTAATTCTAAATATCTTTTAAATAAATTAATACAAAGAATTCAATGTTTGTTTTAATTTCTACTTACCTCAAAAACTTAGCTACATTTGAAAGCCTTCTGCGGCATATAGCCCCAGCTTAGAATTTAAATAATCGTTTAATTAAATCATGGACTTCAATTCAATCTGGACTTGCTCTCTATGATTTTCGATTACTCTAACATTGTCAATGGAAGCTATAAGTCATAATATTGATGCATTTTGTGCAATATTTGCAACTTAACTACAAATGTTTAAAATTACTAGATTCTTAAAAGCTATTATTGAAGTGGCGGCAAGCTTCATACAAAATATTAGAAAGCTCACAATCATACACAAGGCCATTAAAGGAAATTTTGTTAAAAAATATATCGTTTGGAATGAAACTTAGATTTTGCACATTTTCTTTAAATCTAATTAGGAAACCGGAAAGAAGACATTACGAACCCCCCAACAAAATATTTGAATTGGTGGATTGCGTAAAACGCACAACTTTTAATAGAATAATGTTACCAATACAAATATGATTTACCTTAATCTTTTATTTGACACAATGCTCTTTTGTCTCCAAAGGTAAATGAAAAAACCTTTTGCTTTATGCTTTATAAAATAATGGCTTTTTTCAATGACACTGAATCATAAACTCCATTTAGATATATAATATATAACTTTGCTAAATAAATTGTAATATAATATTATATGCTCATATCTTATTTAAAAAAGTACATACTTATAGCAACAATTACGGTATATTACTAGATTACAGATTTCGTGAAGACAAGATCCGGAGAAAAACTGAAGTCCGAAGTTTTAGAATGAAATAGCTTTCAAAATTCGAGTTATAAGAATGTTAGTTACAACATCTCAATTAAGATTAGTCACAATTGTTATCATGTAGAATGAATACTAACATCGATTCTTTCAAATACCTTCTACTAACAATAATAAACATGTATTTGGAAAATACTTACTACTACGACAGGTTCTATGAGAGAGAGCTAGTAGACTTGAATAGAACAGTTTTGTAGTTTGACCTAACCTATAGTTTGCGGTTTTGAGCAAAAAAGCTTTAAGAATAAAATTCGTTTGTTAAAGAAACATTATTTTTTATGGGAGAAAATGCGGTTGAGAATATGGTTTAATGTGTGTTATACAGTTCTTCATTTCAGTGTATCTTCATTTTACTTCGATTCTAATCAAGAATTATCCGAGTAAACTATTTTTACCATATTCTTTAAATCAGGCTCCCAGCGTCTTTTTCAAGCGAATGATATATCGTACAACAAATGTGGTATCGAAAAGTTAGAAAATTGCTCTTGATGGCAACTATGCTTTTATGAAACTTTTACCCATGCCATTTCACTTTTTTACCCATATAAAATTTTTACACATGGCGCCAAAATCGTACAACTTTTCGACTTATGGATTGGATCTAATGGCAATGAATACTTCGTTTGCTATGTATAATACAAATATTTAATAAAAATTTTCACTTAGAAGAAGCTTTACAATCTAACAACAAGCGTATGTCATACAGCCACAAAACTTCACGGCATTAATTAAAAAAATGCTATATTTGATATTTACTAGTGTCTGTTAGATCCTATAAAAGGACCACAAAGGTTGAACTTATAAACAGGCCTTACGTAATATTGATGAAATCAAGCAAGATGGCTCGAAGAAGAATATTTTAAACGACATCTAATCAAATGTTAGAAATGGATGTAATTCTTGTAAGTTAATGAATATTTTTAGGTACACTTAACATAATATTATTTGGTGCCAAAATTAGAGGCAAATCGTTTGCATCTTTCTCTAGGGAAAGAACTTGCTGGAAGTGTTAGTGATTCTAGACAGCATTTGTGTTTTGAATCTCGCAAACGTAGTGCGGAATGAGAGAATAGTAAATGTAAACCTTTCTGTAGTATTTTAAATAACGCTAATCCAAGGCCATTCACCACAAATATCGTAAGCTGTATACCCTTAAAGCAATACAGCCATTTGAAAATATACTAATACGGCCAGTGTTTATTGCAATAATATAAACTTCGGCCTTAATATGAGTGTTGAATACTACTTTGTGAGGGCATCATATCACCATTTAATGTTTTGTTAAACTTTAATATTTTTTTCTTCAAATGTTCGCTGTAAAAAGCAATATTGTTTTAAGTTTTATTGTTACTCATAATAATTACAAAAACCAAATTACCTATAAAGAATGCTTGTTGGGCATATGAAATTATAATGCTCTCATGCTAAAGTTTTTTTAATCCAGCAATTCAGATTTGGACTGGACGTATTACAAAATTTCTTAAAATTCACTAAGCTATGCTTTTGAGAGTTAATTATTTAATTTTTTCTTGATTAAAATTCCTCAATTGAATTTAAAACCATGCATATACCTGCATGTATGGCCAGTTGTATGGCCTTACAACCATACGCTTACACACTATATGAATAAGTAGTACATTATAGCTAGCAAAAAGTCTTATATTTGCATTTAATTGTTTTGTAGTTAGATCAATTAGAGTACACGAATCCACCACCATCCACTCCATTATGTAATTATTGCAAACCACAAAAATTCAGAGATTGAGTATGAACATCGACTGGGAATTCATGTAAAAAATATGGTTTAACGTTGAAGAGTAAAGAAATATGCAAGCTTGTTTCTTTCAAATTTTTTTATCAAATTTTTGCAACATTTTAATTTCTACACGTTATTGCCGAAACCATTTAATTGGGGTAAAAGCAAAACAATTTTTCAAAAACCTTAGGACGTCATTATAGACGAAGTGCCTTTACTTTTCAGCAACAGTGAATCCATATCAAGAGGAGATTTTCTATTAGAATTTATTAAGGTATCAATCCCTATTTAAATATGTAATATTTATAGATAGGCAAAATTGGACAATTGCTACTCTCTCAAGTTATCGGTAATCGAACTAATATAAAGCACTATAACTACTCACAAATTATGCTACAAGAAAAACAAACTGCTTAACGTGCGTTAACTCGCTAAAAATAAAACATCAGAAGCACTAAAATTTAACCACAGAAATAGAGATAGAGATTTTATAGTCATTTTGCACGGTAATCGGCATAAATTTTGAACAATCCCCCTTGCCTAGCCCGTTTTTAGATGAAATCGCATAAAACAGCTATCCGACCAATTTCAACCAAATTTGGTGCATATCATTACCTTAGCATCTTTATTTTTCGGTTTGTTTCTCCCAATTCTTTCACTTTACCGTAAATAAATGAAGCTTCCTTTGTGATTTCGGAATGAACCTTACAAAAACAATGTTTGTAATATGTAATATTTCTCGTCAAAAAAAAAAAAAAAAAAATAAAAGCACCTCAGTTCTCCAGTTTAACTCTCAAATTAATGACGATTAATTCATTTTATTGGCCATCTTTTAAAGTTTACCGAATGGATTAGGAAAACCCGCATTTGTCTCTCCGACAGTTGAAGGCGACATGATCGAGAGCAGTTCTGTTCGTACATAAAAAATACACTTAAGTTGAATTTATAATAAATTTATGGCAAATGCTTGCTAAAAGTTATTTAGAGTTCGAATATTCATAAAAAATAATAAGCTAAATAAATGCCGTAAACACATTTTTGAATATGCGTGTGGTGATTCAAGAAACATTGTAAAATCCTTTAAAAATTCCTACTTGATTCTAATACCTAACTTCCTGTCATTACATACATATCACATACTACTTTAACTTTCACATGGGGTTTACATTATTTCCTAAAATCTCAGTATATCAGTTTCCAATCACTCTTTGGATCAAATTACAAATGTGGTATGTCGAAATTATGCTTAGTTCACATTGTTACTACCTACTATCTATTGCCAATGATTTGCAGGTTATGTTTTTTTGCTTAGTAATATATTTGCTAAAAGTAGCCTTTCTGTCAGCATTTTGTAGCGAACTTTATGCTTTGATGGTCAAAGCTTTCAAAATTTCTGCTTTCTTCAAAATATACAACTTTCACATTACTGTGGATGGGTTTAGCATTTTCGACATATTTGCTTTGCAATATAGCAGAAATAGAACCTAAGCCCAGCACCCTTGTAGTGGATAATATAGCACACTATTAAAAACCATCAATTATGATATTAACCGGTACGTTTTCATTTTTAAAATTTTAATTTATTTTATGTGAAAACTCCTTCTACAACTATTAAATATGATATGATGTTGTTCATTCATATAAAAAATTCATTTATCAATAAACTTTTGTTAGTGCATTTATTTTAAATGGATTTAAGCGTTCAACATTCCAGATTTGCACTTTCAGCTACTAATAATTATTTTCTCTCTAATCAAATTTAGTTACATAATCAAAGTTTCTGTGAAGTGAATATTCTTTTATATATATATATTATATATATATATATACGAGTTGTAATATATTATATTATTATGTAGACATTTATATATACCGACAATTACTCTAATATTTAACTCACTTGGATATTAGCAGCTAAGCCTTACTTTTTTATCCTATTTTCATGAAGCTCCCGAAACTGGAAAAAACCGTTTTGATTACTTATGGGCACATATTTGCGGCTGGGCTCACATAGCGAAACCTATCAACCCAGTTTTCCAAGAATATAGAGAGGGTTTTAAGCTCTCTTACAAAGATATAGCTTGATGTTCATTTAGAAGTGCTGTATCGATTCGGATGAACTCGTGCCTTCACGGGATCAAGGTGGCTAAATAACGAACTGAATATATGACACACCATTTCGCTAAAACTAAATATTGTTCACTGTTGACCAAAATTGGGGGTTCATCAGTATAAAAAAACTGAAAATGCGCCTCAACAAATAAATAACGCACTCATTCAAGTGAAAAGTGACTAAGTTCATTCAGCGGGTACATAATATTTACATTATTAATATAACATTTACTTTACATAATGTAAATATTATGTCCTCGCTAATATAAAGAAAATTAAATTTTCAAATCCATTGACGTAAGCAGTATAAAATCAGCTAAAGGTAAGAATATCATTACACTGGCTATATTTGTGTTAAGAGAATATCTGGAATGATTGGAACTCAATTTAGCAATCAGCTAAAGTACGTTAAAAAAGACATTCTCATAGGGCAGATCCGCTATTATTGACAAGTTTTGGAATTAGTAAATCCTATACGAGGCATCCCATATAGCAACTAAACCATAATTACATATATATATTAGTTTGTATATATAAATTTAAAAATATTTGTTACATGCTATCGCGAGCATGGGCACATGACCAGAGGACAAGCAACTTTTGAAGAACTAAACAAACAGAAAATCAATTTATGCTCAACTGTAACATGAGTTTAACTTCATAATTAATGCTATGAGGTCAACTAAGCAGTAATGTGACCTGTTATGATTTAAAACAAAAAAAATTATAACAAAGCAAGTAAAAAGAATATATTGTTTTATTTTAGAATGCGGTGGAGTAAACTGAAGGAAATATATTCGAAGATTTCCGGTGCGAGAATGCAAAATAAGCACATTATTACGGCATTTGGCAACTGAAATAGACATTTATTATCGAAAGACCAAGCGCATCAAAATCTATTCATCAAAATCGCTATTATTAACTCAATTGTGCGCCTATTAAAATCGCAATGAATGAAGCTAATAAAATTACCATCACAAATGGAGAAGCAGTTTTGATTGCCGCCAATGAGCGTGAACGCCGAGCAATCGATTGCGATCATACCGTATTAGAGCCGGTAATCTTGTTTCTTACAACTCTTGTTGTAGCTCCGTGAGCGCTTTGAGCGCATGCGCACGGTTCTATCCGGCCTTTACGTGTTTATTTTGCATTTGTTTTCAAGTTTTTGCAACCCCTCGCTCTCGAACTAATCACCAGTACGTGCATCAGCTGACTCTATGAGAGTCAGTTTTTGTTGTTGACAGCGAGTGAGCGTGGTGTTTTTGGCATGTGTTTAAGCTTTGACGCTCACTTGTGTTGTCTCTCGCGCTTTGGTGGTCCGTTTACGTTTATTGACTTTTGCTTTTCATTTGCCAATTTTTCTTTTGTGTCGCACCATTTTACTCGCATGTACCCTTGTAGTTGTGTGCGCTTCACTTAACCAGTGCTCTTTAAGAATTTTTCTGAATTTTGCGTATAAATATCTGCAGCAGTTGGTAATTGTAAGCATAACAACATTCGCCGTTAACAATATCTAGTGGTAGTTGTACCTTAAAGTCTTGCATTCTAAAATTTTTTAAAACACTAAACTAAAAACATGTTCAAATTGGTAAGCAGCTCAAGGATATTCAAGGATCTGTGCTCTGCATTTACAAAATATATTATTGCTGTGTTGTGTTAAAAAAAAATTTTTTTCGCGAAATGTTTTGAAATATAAGAGCTTTAGATGCATACGGTCGATATGCAAATTGTTGGAAATACAGTTGCCAAATTTCGTCTATGCTATTAATATTAGTCTGAGTTAAAAAATATTAAGATGGAAGTTTTATTTTGAATTTAAATGAAATAAGTTTGATCTTTAAACAACACATAAGCAAAATATTTTTATTTTATAATCAAATGAGAAATCAAAAAGTTCGATCTTCTTATATAATCCTAACCAAAGATAAGCATCTTTAAGCCAACTTACAAATACCCATAATCCAATTCAAATGAAATACATTTTAAAAGTAAATTTTAATATTTTGTTAGGATGCATTTGAGTTAGAAGTTATTTGACTATACAAAACGGTAAAGTTTTACAATAGACAATTAATCTAAAATGAAGTAAAGAATTATTGGCAGTCTATATTCAAGTATTTCTTTTAAATCATTATCCATTTTGAACAAAAAATAAATTTAGAAAATAAAATCCCTTAAAAATTTAGGTGAAATTTAATTATTTTATTTTCGACTAAAATTTTCATTAAAAACTTATTATTTCAAAGTTCGAAAGGGCAATTTTTTAAGTAAATTCCCTATTGATATTATTTTTATATTTATATTTGAAATAAATATTCGATATTATTTTTCATATAAATATAAAAATATTTATAATAACTGTAACTTTCATAATTTTCAGTTCGTTACTTTGTCTGCTCTCTGTGCGGTTGCCTCCGCTGGCTACATTGGTGGTTATGGGCTCAGTGGACTCGGTGGACTTGGTGGGCATGGTGATCTAGGCTATGGCTTGGGCTATAGCGGTTACAGTGGACTTGTTGCACCAGCATACCATGCACCCGCCATTGTGGCACCCGCACCAATTGTGAAGACCTACAGCGCACCCATCGTAGCCGCCCCTGTGGTAAAGACCATCGCGCCATTGGCTACCTCATACGCCAACACCTACAAAGTGGCTACCAAGGCCATTCCTGTGGTGCATGCTGCACCTGCTGTGGTGCACGCTGCTCCAGCTGTTTATGCGGCACCCGCCTACCACGGTTCCTTGGGAGGTTACGGTCTGAACTACGGTTATGGTCATGGTTTGTTGCATCATTAAGCAATGAATTTTAAGAGAAAATGGAGAAAGGGTGGACAAGGATATGACTACGGCTAATGGCTAACTTAACGTTAATACAACATAAAACTGATGCCAGCACAAGTAGATGTATGGGGACTCTCCCTTGCAAACTGCGTAAAATATATGAGAGAGAGGAGTGAATAAATAATGCAGACTATTCATACTATAAGATAAACAGCAACCAAGTAATTGTAGCTACTTGAGTGAGCAGGGTAGATCAGGAAATCCTTAACTGCTAAAGACCAATGAGTATTCTTTTCCGCAGAGATTTGTTTGTTTGTTTCGTGTGTTTAATATTGAGCCTAATTTTTAAGTATTTTTTAATAAATTGTTGAAACGAAATCGGAAATTGTGCACTTATTTAATTTTACTAAGTAGACTGAGTTATTAATTTAATCAAAGGCAGAAGCGCTTTGCAACTATCTGAAAGTCATTCCTCATTCAAGCATAGTTCCGTTTCCACAGCAATGTTTAACCAAAGTAAATGGGAAGCAACGTACCGAACCTCAAACAAAAGACTGAAGCAACGAACTACAAACTCTACTCCACTTACCACTAAATAATTAAATTAGTCGCTCTAATAATTTATTGCTATGCGTAGGAAAATCCATTGGTTTCACTGGCAATAAATCATACAAATCAAAGAAATTGCATAATCTACAGCTGCAACACTTACTTAATTATGCGTAATGAAAAGCTCTTTGCAAAATCAAAACTAAACGGCCTATACCCTGTGTATTAGGTGGCTAATTTGTTAGCCAGCTGTGCTCCTACCTACTTATCAATGCTGCAGCAACAGTTCACAATTTATGTGCAACAATTCGCTTGTTGTCTTTGTTATTGTTATGTTGTTGCACACTGTCTGCCACATGTCTGCATTGCAGACATTGCACTGTAGCATATCAACAATTTTCAATCGCTGCAACTGAACAATACCCCCATTCATGCAATAAAAGTATGTGCATTTATCATATTGTGGGTGCTCGCGGCGAATGCAAATTTCCCAAAGAAAAACATTTTTGCAACTGTGACAACTGTAATTTACATAAAGCAACGACCTTGGTTCGTATAATTGGCATAAGAGACAAGATTTGTTTGGTTTATTGTTGCACGGTTGTATTTAAGTAATCGGCAATGTAGATTGGTTATATTTGTTTAGATAAAAGAGACAATAAAAGTCGTGCTTCGTCGATTTCTCGCCTTTTGCACTTTTACTTTTGGTATGAGTTAGTTGATGACCAGGAACTGGTCGCTAGTTTTCAAGAACTACTATTGTTTGTAGACTGTCAAGAAATTAAAGCAATAAAATATACTGCTCAAGACTTATATTTTAAATCACAAATATTTTTCCTATGTTGAGAAATGACGTAATACATATATATATATATATATATATATATAAATAATATACAGTTATAACTTAGTTTTAATTTTTCCGGTTCATTAAATGATTCTTGAGTTTACAAGATCCGTGAGGGAGTATATATTTCAAGGCGCTGCAGAATGCTGACGGAGTTTTAGGGCAAACTTTAGCTGGCCAGAAATAAACCTGATTTGACATTTTTCCCCAGGGCTACCGCTATTAGGTCACTCCTCCCCGACCGTTCCGTCAGAAAAAAGACAATATATGACGTGCTTGGGGTCTTTAATTACCGCCCCCGTTGCACATTATTGAAGTCCTCTCGATGTCGAGAAAGGTGCCTACTGCATATTGCTGTGCATAAGGACTTTTTTCAGCCGTGACATTACAGCGTGCAATGCACTGTTGACCGAACTGTTCTTGCTGTAGGTATGCTGGATCCTTGAATCTCGGTATTCTGCCCCTAATGTACAGGTCCTTGAGTCTCTCCAAATGTTTCAACTAAAGCAAAAATAGCCTAGGGGTCTTATATCCTTGGCAATAACGTAAGAGCTCTTTCCGGCTTTCGGTATAAACGCCACCCTAACCTGTCGCCAAGCCTCAGGTACATGGCCTAACCTAACACAGTTCGCTTAGATGGAGGCCAACCAGCTACTTGACTCCTTTACCGTCCGCTGCAGTTGTATGATCCAATCAGGTCGAAACGAAGCTCTCTTGGCCTTCTTTTACTGAGACTTTTATATACCCAGCGCCCAGTCGCCACTAGAGCCACTTCTGGGGCTTTACCGAGAACCCTTTTGCCCGAAGATCTGACCTGCGCCAGCTCCATTGCCCACCAAAAGGATATCCTTTTGCCAGAAAACACGAGATTTCAATAGTAACCCTCGACGTACTCATCAATCGCACTCGTGAAAAGGATCGAGTTCAGTGCGCCTGGAAGAGCTGACCGAAGATAACTGCAATACAGGGAACAATTAGTATTCATGTAATTGCTATAAGGTCTCTTGGCTAGGTGCACTTAGCCCAAGCTAATTTTCCTATGATCACAGAAGGAATGGACATTTAGAATTCTCCATTCAGATCACGGGTACAATTTTCTTTGAGGCTAGCGTGACATCATGGACTTCCTCTCTGCCTGCAGTCACAAAAGTGGGGAAGTTCCACCTATTGAAAATAAATAGGTCTTCCCTAGATGAAAAATCAAAAAGTGACTCATCTCGGGTATTTTAAGCGAGCTTCCTCAGTCAGTGTGCCTCGAATTTGCGTCTGAGCCAATTATAATACTGGCACTCCTTATTATATTACGTTCATTTCTAACGATCAAGCAAACTCTGGTTCACCTGCATTACATTATAGCTTGTGGCTTCTTGTAGACGACGCCAGAGATTGGCAGAGGTCGCCTATCCTTGCCTATCCTATCGATTTGAAGGATATTCATTCTTCGTTCCGCACCACCATCGTTACCGCCTCGACTCTCTTCGGATATGTCCTCGAGGTTAAAGACGCATAAATTGACTGACGATGGGGTCGATGTCCGTTCCCGTTTGTGTCTCTTCCCCATTCACCTCCGTTACTACATTCCAGCCTGATCACTCTCCATTAGTGGGTGAGTAGAGAAGGATTGCATTAATCCGTGATCTCCTATATTTCATGCGGGGTAGAGGGTTCAGCTCAGGCCAGACAAGACTTCGAGGACGCAGCGGGATATCCGCAATGGACATCGCTTCGAGTCTTGCTGTCTCCAAATCCTAATTTGTATACTTCAGTAGATTAGTAAAATAGGGACGCTATTCTACTAGATTTAGTTAATCAAAACCTGTTAAATAGTTCAGAATTGGTAAACGTAAACATTATTAAAAGTATAGATATATCTGGAGTTTTAACCTGAAAGACAGACAAAGTGCCATTACCATGCCATGCCGTTAAACATTACCTGGGGTGCCGGATACTGATATATTGATAAAGAAAGTTAATTTCATGTCATTGAAAACTTCGTCTTTGCAGGAACATTAAAAAAATTTTCTAAAATTGTGAACACAATTAAAGTTTAAAGTTTAAAAGCAGAAATAGGCAAAAAATAAGGTGGAAACAATGAGAAAAAATAAATTGTATGCCAACTTCTTTCCCTTTCTGTTGCAATAAAACTTTTATTTAATAAATACTGTGAAATATGAAATGAATGAATAGAAATTCTATTTTATTTCGCATTGATTGAAAATTTAACCCTTAACTCTTCGGTTGGTATTCACTTACCCTCGCCAATCGGGCACGTAATTCGCATTTAATAGTGCCATTTTATTAAATCGCTTTTTTTGAGTTCGAAAAAATCGAGAAAAAAAATTCTTAAATGTTAAATACTTTTTAAAATTAAACATTATTTACATGAAAACTTCAAATCCTACCGTCCATATCATATATTTAGGAATCACTGTTCACGGATCACTTCGTTCATACCATACACATACTTAGTATGAAAATATATATATTATACTTACGCATATGGATTCATGATCACGCTTATTGTTCAATTATATAGCGCCATCTAGCGGAACTGTGAGCTTTTACGAAGCCCAACTCGAAAAACTTGGCATTATTAGCTACAGATGTCGCTGTTTATGAAAGCTCGGTTTCATGGGTTAAGCTGAGTTTGGACATTTATAAAACGCGCATATACATCAAAGTTTATTTTATATCTTTTGCAGCTTATTGCCATACAAGCGATAAAACATATCGTGATAATTACACAACAATTAACATACACCTACATTCGTCGCTATGCAAATCATTATGAGTCATCAATGAATGACGTGAACAGACAGAGTCTCACTGCTAGGGGTACATAATTATTGGAAAACAAAAAAATTTTTTCTTGAAAATGTGAAATAAGTATGTAGTGGTGGGACGATTTATTTAGCGATTTATTTAGAAATTCACTAACCAAAAAAACCAACAAGCCAATTGGTCGGAATGTGGGTGAAGTTCCCTATAACACCCTATACTTTCTTGTATTAGAGGATTCGTTCGAAAGGCTTTCAACTGTTAGCTTCACATCATCGGGACCTAACAAACAAAATGTTTTTAGAAAGTACAAGTGGAAATTTCCGACTTAGTGATTCGTTTTACTTGGGAATCTGTATATGAATATAAATATAAATAATTAGAAGCTCCCCTGCTTCGACTTGTGGTAAATATCTTGAATTCATCCCATAAATAGTGAGAGCTATCTATTATAAACCTACTCCTCCTTACTAACAGGTTTTATAAGTATTTTTTCGCAGCAATAATTATAACGTAGGTATGCTATTGATTAACGAGGGCGACTACTTTTACATAAAGCTTTTTGATTCTTGTTGAAATGGGTATCGAAAAGGTATGTTGTTTTTATTTACAACTGGAAAGAATGAACAAGAATTTTCTCAATTCCTGACCGGAGTGATGTTGTCTTCTAAAAACAACTGTGTGTAAATGCTAGCAAAAGACCACTTTATATTCAGTGTTGCCTAAAGTTCGGCACATAGATTGCAATAAGTCCAAGATTTCCTTAAATGAACGTAATAGGATTTTTGGAACTGCCGGTTTTGTGGTTTTGCGGTTTCTTTCCTAAATGAATTGCGCTCTACCATAATGCATGAACTGAACAATGATTTAGCATCAGAGACTAAATAGAAAAAAATCTGAAAAATACCGCCAAAGATATATATTATATATTATTTCTCAGTACTAATTTCGAAGTAACCTGGCAGAAAACCTCATAGATACGCATATAATCAGCAAAGCTCATGTCTCATCTGCATGGAAAACATCTCATAAAACTTACATATATATATTAAAAAAAAAAAAACATGCCATCTCGTTCTTAATATAATTTAAGCATGGTACAATACAAGTACTTGGAAGCCTATAATGATATGCATTTACTCACGTCAATTGCATCCTCTCAACCGGCTGCTGAGCTCATAAATACATTCCGTTTGTGGTCAATGCCTGGCTCAATGTCCTTGAAGTAGAGTCAACAATATATAGTCCTACAGCGCAGCAGCTGAGGCACTGAATATTCAACAACTACCCAACTGCCGTTGCAAACGAAAAGTGAAAGGCGCGTGTGATCAATGAAAATCTGTGAAGCTTTTTGGATAGAGAGGAGGGAGTAGAGGGGCGCTGTGTTAGCAAGTGCAGTTAAAAATACAATATCCTACAACTGCTGCCGACGTCGGCCATAGCCTTGTACTGGACATTGCTCCATTCGTTTGTTGTCTTGATTTACTGTTATTTACTTATTATCTCGCTGGAACAAAACACTTTTTATTAAATGAATATACAGAAGCGCATTAATTTGTATTTTATCTGTGGTTGATGGTATGGGCTTTGATGCATCTACAGGTCCTGCATGAAATACATAAAATTAACATTGTCGGAATTTGCAGTTGTTGTGAAAATGCAACTATATTTCGTTCCAAAGTATTTGTGGAATTCAGACGTGCGTTTGTTATGATTATTATAAATAGCGGGCATCACCTAGAAGATATTTATTTTTCTTATTGACCGAGTAAATTTGAATTTCATTTATAGATAACTGCTTCTTTATTATATGTCATAAATGTATTCGGTAGTTCTCAACCCAATGTATATTTATTTTGGGTTAGGCTTCCGTTTAGTCAGGCTTTCAGTTAGGCTTTATACCAATATTTGCGACACTTAATTTAAAATAAATGAGTATGCATTCACAGGTACAGTATAATGTAGTTTGGTGGATGATATAGGTCCATATATTCACCTAGAACACACGTATTCAACATAATTATTTCCTATGAATGGCTTGATACCCTAATTATGATTCCGAATCGATTAAGATTAAATCTAAGCAGAAGCATGGCCCATAGTAGAAGGCTGTACCAAAAATGATGACAATGGGGTAACACATTCGATTAATAATGAGTTATAAATAAAATAATTAAATTAAAGATATTACCTCTTTTATAAAGGCCAAAAGTAAGAACAATGTTATCGCAAAAGATTCTTTGTCCAGCTCATGCTTTCCATAAATCGGCGTATGAACGGATGTGACATTATAGACATTTCGCTATCACCATTGAGTCAACAGATAAAAAAATCATTTAAATTTCGGGAATATAATCGAGAATTTGATTTAGTTCAGAATACACAGAACCTATTAATTTCGGTCCATCTTCTTTACCTCTGGATATCTGCCAGTATATTCTTAGAAATTGCGAGAGTAAATGATAGTCGGCGGCACTCGAACTTAACTCTTTTTAACTTGTTTAAACTGCTTTTCCTCTACGCATTAGTTGAAAAATGGCCCCTTTCTCTAATGCGAATATTTCTGTTAATCAATAGCAACATATGCACTTCATAAACAAAAATCCTCCAAACAAATTTTCGTTTGTTTTGCTTCGATATTTGTAATAATTTCACACAATTTACTTATTCAATTTAACTAACTCATCAATGTATAATGAAATGTTAGTTAGCTTGTTTTGTTTTGGTTTTCTATGGTTGACATTTGGTGAAAATCACATCTCGATGCTAAAATGATGATAAAATATTGGCGATTCTGTGTACGCAATTTGTCTATATGCAACCAATCAAATCCGTATAATTAAAGGGCACAATAATCACCATATAAAATATTGTTTACTTAAGTTTGACGTAGTGAAAATATCAAATATCATTTTGGGGAATTTTTGTGAGCAAGAGACATTTTGTTTATTTGCGTGGCGTACAATTTTATTGCGTTCTCACATTAATGTTGGTACTTTTATTTACTGGGCATTGTAATGGCACAGTAGTTTTAGATAATGTTTTATATAAGATTTTTTGTTTAACTTATTTTAATTATATTAGTTTAGATGGTGAAATTTTGGTAGTTTTTTTTTAAACCACCCTAATACAAATTCCTTTAGTTGTATTTATGTACAGTGTTGTTCAATAAATTAATAACACTTTTGCGGAATTGAAAATTTCCAAGTAACGGCATATTGCTTTTAAATAAAACATTTAAATTTTTAGGCATTATAAGGCAGGTAAAAACTGAAAAATAAATAAATCGCAAATTGTTCATTAAGGCTTTATGATACAATTATGGTACGAAATACGAAAGAAATATTGTTCACAAAAATATGTAGAACTTTATATATTAGAATATCACAGAAGGAATTTATGAAGAGAAACTATTAGTTCCAGGCTTGAGTCGTTCGTTATTTACTATTAGTTTGCTATTATTTGTTTAACGTTTAGTTAGGCCAACATTTTTGATTATTGCATACATATGTATGTACATCTTTGTTGCAATTTATTTCCAATACCCGTCACCTTCCTGTTCCTAAATTTCTTCCAAAATGTTGGCCTATTTTTAGATTTATCTAAATTTTTTTATGTATTCCTACATGTTTTCTGTGCAATAGAGTTGACGTATCCAATAAATTGGTCTTTTTTTTTTTGAAGCAATCACTTAAAATACTGGGTAAAGTTTTCGGGTAATATTCTTCCGATATCGCCACATAATCGGTATTTGTCCTCTATATATGTAAGCATACAATATGTCAATGTACATTTATGTATGTATGTGTATTATGTATGTGTTACTCGCATGGAAATTCTATTCTACTAACCATCTTCTCATACATACTTTGCTGATGGTCATCTCATATTCTTATGTTATTCCCTAAGATTAGTCTTTTGGATTTCGCTTCATTTCTTGTACAATTTTTATAAAAGGGGTAACGGCCTCGCATCGCAGATTTTCGAGCATCTCCTCATATCCTGAGAAAATTAGTGAAATGGTATAATAACCACGCCCACCTCCCATTCAAAGGTTATGTTGAAAACTACTTAAAGTGCGTTAACTCTCTGCAGGAACATGTCAGAAACATTAAATCTTACAGCAAATATGATATGAAGGATTGCATAGAAATCCGTGTAAAGTTTTGGTGATGGACGTGGCACTGCTCACTTTTAGTTGAAATCCTCTATCTCAAGATCGCCTTAACCGATTTCAACAAAATTTTGCATGTAATTATATTTGCATTCTTATGTCACATTGTGAAAATAGACGAAATCGGATAAAAACCACGCCTAATTCTCATATAACACAATTTTAAGTTTCATCTGATCCTTTTACTTTAAAGTAGATAAATCAAGCATCATATAAGAAATTGGAATAAAGCTTTTCACGAATAGTACGTTCAAGATATGCCATCTCATGCGTAAAAATAGTCGAAATCGGATTATGAATTTTCAAGCCCACAGATACCCAATATTAAGACCTCAGTGCCTCTATCTGACTTTTAATCGGAAATTTCGGAAAATCTGTAAGATATTGTAATGCAATTAGAGGATTATCTATCCATGATAATAGTGTGCTTTTGTGTCAAAAACGGGGAAAATTGGGCAAGCACTTCACGTAGCCCCCACATGCCTAATATACAGATTTTCAACCTCTGGGTAGACTTTATACCAAATATTTCGGTCAATATGTAAGATATCTTAGCAAAATTAAGTGAACGTGTAATGTGGTTGACTTATTCCTCATATATCTAATACATTTATTTTTAATTTTTAATATAAAAAACTCTGACACGAAGCAAAATATAACAATGCCTGTAATATAAGTTCATAAGTTATCAAACATGATTGCAATCCATTGACAATTTCGTCGGATAATGAATGTTGAATTCTTCCGTAACGTCTTTTAATATGAAGTTATGCTAGCACTTGAAAATATTTCCCCGTCTCTGATCCTTGCACATTGCGAGAGTATAAAATATTCGGTTACATCTGAACTTATCCCTTTCTTACTTATTCAATTTGAATATTTATTGTAAGGTTATATCTCCAAATTTTCCATTTAACTTTCCACTTTTATACTTTGTTTCATTTCGTTGAAGGAATTTCCATTTTATAGCAAGGAGTAAATAAGATTTCGTCGAAATTCCATTCAGTGTTTTGACGAGCCTACTATATATATGTACATATATATCTTTATACTTTCCCATAGTTCCCAGGTATTAACAGCCTCAGATGTGCACAAAGAAGTGCATTCCCCAAATAATGTTGAAGAGTGTCGCCGATTTGACAATCCTTAGCCGGTTAAAAACCCGGGTTCGTTTCGGTTACGCAGACCCGACTTTCGTGGGAATGGAAAAGTCATTTTTTTCGCCATTATAATTGCAAGTAAATACTGTTTATGGTAGAACATGACAAAGTCCACAGTTGTAAATTAACTATTATGAATGATTTTATTTCGTGCTATTATTTTCATGAACACCATTGGATGTGCGTAGCAGATAATCTAAATCTATGCTTAAACATACCTTCATATCTACAAACACGACGTTCTTATTTTTGTGCGAATTATTTATTGATCGATGACGCGGTAAGCTTTTGTGCATTTCGGCAAAAGCGCACGTAATTAGGTTGCGAAACTTTGCTGCAACGCCATTTGTTTAGGAAGTCATCGATGTCGAAATTGTCTCCGGTATATCTGTCAAAGTGAGATGTGTATGCGTGTGCAAAGGCAATTGCGAAGTTGCGCCACATAAACGTGGTTCGGGTTGATGTGGGATTTCGTCGTCGTAACATGGCACATGGCGGCCTTGTTATGCAACGCAATTCGACCATCATTATGGGCTTGTTGCTTTGTTCTCACACTGATGGACGGGCTAATAAGTCGGCGTGGGTGCTGCGAAGAAATCGCATGCATCAATGTTTGACTGCGTATGTAAACGCCCCTTTGTGAATACGGTTGAATTACCTACACACATATACATGTGTACATATGTGCTGTGATGTTGTTAATGTCACTCTACTGTTATTAATTGGTACCGATGACGATGTTGTTTTCAGAATGCCAAAAGTACTGGTATTCTCAGCGTTGATGCTTTTCCGCTATTTTAGTTTTGATGCGACTACGCTGCTTAACGTTATTGTGTTACTCTCTCGACTGGCCTCGAAATTAAGGACAATATTGAAAAGACACTTCTTTGCTGAAATTTTCAGAATTTAAAAATTCGTTAAAAAGTCCGGTCTACTTCGATCTTAGTTGTCTCTTTAGGCTTACATGCATTATTTTTACTTTTATAAGTATTGTAGAAACGGTAGATATACAGCTAAATAGAAATCACTACTACTAAATTCACCACTTAGCTCACCATATTTAACTAACCACACGCAGATTTGTGTATCCAACAGACCATATTCGAACTACAGTATCAATATAAAAATCCTATTCATGTATATTATGACATAACATGATTATTTTAATTAGAATTATGTCAATAATTCTATTATTGAAAAAAAAAAAAAAAATTTATTATTATTATTATTTAAAAATTATTAATCGGTAGATATCGGTATTAAAAATTACGGATACCGATATCTACCTTCCCACAGTTCTAGTACCATGAATATAAGTGACTTCCCTTAGTCAGATTGACTTTATGACCATGAGAACTATAGCAGAAGTTGATATGGTGCCAAAGATGTCGAATATTAAACGCTGAATTCTTACGCAACATTTGTATACTCTTATGGATTCCATAGGACTTGGTGTAAAATTTGCACAATGGGAGTGGTACCGATCACTATTAGGCGAAACTCCATATCTCACGAACTGCTACACCAAATTTGTTCAAATTTATATATATTTATGTATATCATTATAATTGTACAGTTATGTTACAGTAAGAAAATATGTTGAAACAAACATAACCACGCCTACTTCCCAAATAACACAACTTTAAATTTCGTCTGATTCTTTCGATTTACAGTACATAAATAAAACACCAATAAAGATATACAATTAAAACTCTGCACAATAGTAAGGTACAGTGCCATCTCGTGTCTAAAATGGTTAAAACGGGGTGTAACTTCCTAAGTCCTCAGATACCCAATATGCGGATCACAGTGCCTATGACTGATTTCGTGCCGAAAATATCGTTGAATCGGTGAGATACCTTAATGAAATTCAAAAAGTATCTTTTCCTGATATAAATGTGCTTTGACTCTATAAAGGGGTAAAATCGGGTAAATACTTCCCCTAGCCCCCGTATACTTAATATAAGGATTTTCGAAATTCCGTTTGGTTTATTCCGTATATAACGGAATCTTAAAAAGTTTCTTGCGTTGGTTTATATTAGTTAGCTTTGATTAAGTTCAAAAATCATACTAACTCCTTATTTCTTCCTCTAACTACTTATCGTTCGCGTGTGTAATTTATGAAGACCAAGGTATTTTGGGCTGTATTTAGTACGGATAAGGTAGCTTAGCACTTTTGTGTGAAAAAAAATTATAATGAATAGAAGAATATATATTTTGTGAATGTTAGTAATTTTTATACTCTCGCAATATGTTGCTACAGAATATATTAGTTTTGTTCACCTAAGGGTTGTTTGTAACACCTAGAACTAATCGAGTTAGATATAGACATATACATATATATATAAATGATCAGGATGAAAAGACGAGTTAAAATCCGAGTGACTGTCCATTCGCCCGTGCAAGCTTGAGTACTTGAGTAAAAATTAAGATATTTTGATGAAACTTGGTACACCTGTTCTTTGTCACCGTAAGACGGTTGGTATAGCAGATGGGTGTAATTGGACACGCCCACCGCATGCTATTAATCAAAAACAGATAAAGTGCTATAACTAAGCAGAAAATTAAGATATACGTGGGCATCTTCGAGGAAAATTTTTTGTAAAAGTGGGTACGGCCCCGCCCCCAATAAGTTTAATATATATTTCTCGGAAACCGTTAAAGCTAAATCAATCAAACTTGCTAGGACTAAGTTTTTCTAATACCTCCTCATATACGGAGAAAATGAGTGAAACGGTATAATAACCACGCCCACCTTCTATACAAAGGTTATGTTGAAAAATACTTAAAGTGCGTTAACTCGCTGAAGGAACACGTTAGAAACATTAAATCTTACAGCAAATATAATATGGAAGGGTTGCATAGGAATCCGTGTAAAGTTTTGGTGATTGACGTGGCACCGCTCACTTTTAGTTGAAATCCTATATCTCAAGATCGCCTTAACCGATTTCAATAAATTTTGGTATGTAATTATATTTGCATTCTTATGTCACGGTGTGAAAATAGAGGAAATCGGATAAGAACTATGCCTACTTCTCATGTAACACAATTTTAAGTTTGATCTGATCCTTTCAACTTAAAGCAGATAAATCGAACATCAACTAAGATATTGGAACAAAGCTTTCCACAAATAGTACGTTTAAGCTTAACAATAACATGCGTAAAAATAGTTGAAATCGTATTATAAATTTTCAAGCCCACAGATACCCAATATTAAGACCTCAGTGCCTCAATCTGACTTTTTATCGGAAATTTCGGGAAATCTGTAAGATATTGTAATGCAATTAGAGGATTATCTTTCCATGAGAATAGTGTTATCTGGTATCAAAAATGGCGAAAATCAGGTGAATACATCCCCTAGCTCCCATATACTTAAAACAAGGATTTTCAACCTTCCTGTAGACTTTATTCCATATATTTCGGTCAGTATATAAGATATTATAGCAAACTTAAGTTAAGTGTAATATTGGATATACCATAGTTTACAGCCGAAAATGTGTCAAATCGGTGAACGAATTATCCCACCTCCCATATACTGCGTATAATGACTTTCCTTAATCTAGCAGATTTTGTGCCGAATATGTCGGTCATTGTGTGAGTTACCTACACAAAATTGCGTGAAAGCCTGTTCGCTAATATACTTGAATAATGAAAAGAGTTAATGGGATTAGGGCAGATCTTCCTCTATTCCAAAAATGCCCGATATAAGAATTCCCAACTTTCCATCTGACTTTAAACCGTTTATGTTGGTCAATATGTGTGATATTTTAATGAAATTAAGTGGATATGTTTTCTTAAACACAATGTGTATTCGGGCTAAATATGAAATAAATAGCTCTAGACCATGGTCTAAGCCCCTTATTCCTAATGTAATGATTTCCATTTCTCTGGTTGACTTTTTCCTCATGTATCTAATACATTTATTAAACCACTTTAATTGAGGTTATATCGCATATATCACTTTTGAGTTAATTTGATGGATTTTAATATAACTATCTCTGACACGAACCAAAATATAGCAATAAAAGTACATGAGTCTATGGTCTGTAATATAAGTTAATAAGATACCAAATATGATTGCAATCCATTGACAATTTCTTCGAATAACGAATGTTGAATTCTTCCGCAACCTTTTTTAATATAAAGTTGTGCCAGCACCTGAAAGCCTATCCCCGCCTCTGATCCTTGCACATTGCAAGGGTAAAAAATGTTCACTATACACCCAAACCAAGCCCTTCCTTACTTGTTATTATTTAATTTTTCTATTTTGGAAGATCGTGCGTATATATGGCTATTACCCATATACCACTCATATATCGTAAAAAAAAGTATTATAATTACCAGCAGAATCATATAGTTCGGCAGACGCCATTCGAATGGAAATTTGTGGATGATCAAACGACTGAGACTACGAGCCTATAATAGATGATTTGTCTGCATTACAGCACTCAAGTTGCCGCACAAGGCACTACAAATGGATGTGCGCACGAGTGTGGCCATTGTATAAAGTCAATAACTCAATAACAGTCGAAGGAGATGAATATCTATGAACAATAAATATTATAGAGCTGGCAAAACGCAAATGGTTAAGTGGACAAATTCCGACCATGCGTCAACAGAATTTGCAAATTTGTTTTGATTTATCGACGTGACAAGCAGCATGCGTTTCGGCATTATAGCAATGAAAAGTCACGAAATCATAAATCAAGTATATACAATGAGAAAGACGTAGCGACAGACAACAACTGCTAACAGCAAGATGACGGGTAGGCAGGCGACTAATAAATAATCAGGTTGATATCGATTATTTTGACAGATGCAAAACATCATCATAACAAATGTATGCATAGTGGTATGGAACTCTTGGCGAAGTGAAATTGCAACAATTTGAAAGCATAGTAATGAAATCTAAATTGAAAATTGGATAATTTAAAGATAAAATAATTACAACAGTTGAACTATTTCTATCACCTTATTTAAATTTAAAATGTTTAAAGAAATTAAAAATTTTATAGGACCATAACTTTTCAAGCCCCCAGATACCGAAGATATGGACATCAGTATCTAAGGTTGATTTTTTACTGATCAATATGCTAGATATATTAAAGAAATTCATAGAGCATCTTATCCTGATGCTATTGAAAATTTATAAAATCGGTGAAATTTCATAGTGATTTCCGACTTTCCAGTTGTCTTCTACCGTGAATATTATACAATATTTCTGTTATATTATTGAACTTGCTTTCTTAACCAGAAAGCGATTTAGCATTAAAAAAAAACCCCTATTTTAGGATTTCCATCCTTCCTGTTGACTTTCTCCTCATATCTCAACATATTTAATTTCGCCCCTTTGGCTGAGTTTATATCGTGTATATTATACACATATCCATATAGAAGAAGTCTTACTAAATTTAAGTGAGAATACTTCAATTAACATTATGTCTTCCAATAGTAAAAATTGATGATGTGTGTCATGATATATGCCTTTCCAAGTAAGCAATATGATGCATATAGTGATTTAAGTTAGTTAGTTAGTTAGATTGGTTTTAATATAAATATATTGGACATGAAATAAAACGTAGGAAAGAAAAATACTTACTATGCAAATTATAACTCTCAAGTTAGTTTGAGTTTATGTAATATTATACTAATTCTGACTGGGGTCCTTTCTTGGTTTAAGGTAAAAGAACAATCCCTATATATTTAATTTTTAATTGGCGGTGTGAATTTCGGTGGGCGTCCTGATGTAGTGGATAAAAAGTGTTTCTTATTAACTATCCACCTCAGCAGACAGAAGCAAACCTTCAAATGCACTTTTGACAGAGGAACCTTCCCAAAAATTACAACACCCATTCGTAGTAGGTCCTGAATTTGTCTATGCCAGTATTACTAACAATTTTACTAAACCAACACACTGTGCATCTTCGCTTCGTTTTGCAGATTCTAGCGCGTGATACACATAAGCTGCCACTTTAAGCACACGACATATTGAAATAAATTTTCGCATATACACATAAAAAGTAATGATTTTATAATAAGTGTGTCGCGGCACTTGTTGCACGCGTCGGATGTTCGTTACGTAGGAAAGCTCAAGTGTGGCTTGCTTTAGATTATTCGGTGCTGCAGTTATTACTTTTATTTTTTTAAATCATGTCTCATCATTTGTCTTAATTTGCTGTTTTTTTTAGGTATTAGGGTAGATATTATTGTATTGCAGCAAGTTAAATTATTTCTCGATGATATTTGTTTGGATGGAAGTTGTGTAGTTTATATATAATGAGTTTGTGTCAAAGAGTGGAAGCCATTTTTTCATTTAATAAATCCAGTCTTATTTTCTAAAGACGGATTGATAAGACACACGCTTAAAATATTAGACTGCCAAGGCCACCAATACCTTATATTCTTAAGTTGATAGATGTTGAAATAGGGTTATGATAACAGATTATTCACGATGATGCGTCGAATTCATTTGTGACGCAAGCGATAACTTGACTAAAAGCTGAGGGAAATTACGTGTAACAAGTTTTTTCAGGATATGACAATTCATTGCGTATTCTAAAGAGGTTACTGGTGCCTATGGAAGGAATAATAGCCACGCCCACCTTCCTTATAATGATTACATTAGAAATTACTAAAAGCATAATAACAAAAATCGCTCCACTTTATGTAATTTAAAAATATATATGTAGGTGTTATAAATACTTGATATTGGGTCATACGTTTCCATCTTTCAAGTTGACTAGATATGGGTTAATAAGGGTTAATAGGTTAAGGGTTGGGTTAATCCATTCCATTGTTCGAAAAGTTTAGACGAGGATATTGCAATTAGTATATTATGGTTTGGCAATTGAAATTAATTAATCAGCCCAGATTTTCTCCTAGCTCTCATATATCCAATATAATATTTTCTGCACTTATGGTTGACCTCATACCAAACATACCAATTAGTGAGACAAATATCCCAACAATATTACTTTGATATTATACACGCCTTTAATTCTTGTAAATTTCGACAGTAACGAGTTTCGTTTGCACCTCTCGCCACTTTTTTTTACTCGCTGACAGCTAACAATTTACTTTATCAAATTTATTCGATATTTCCTTACACCAATCGATAGTTGTTTCTAACTTGGCGTTTTTTAAAGAACGTGGATTCCCACATGAACACACCTTTTTTAGCACAGGCTTGTCATGCAGGGTCTTATTCCACTTAACCTGTTTTTGGTTTTAAATTCACCGCAGACGAACCTTGCCGTGCGCGGTACTCTCCGTATTCATGCGGTTTCCTTAGTGCAATTACGGGTTCTTTTTGTAAAAATTGTTTGCAGTATGTTGATGTGGGTCTCATTAATTGTCAACACTTCTTTGGTCAAAGCCTATCTTCATCGGGATTTTTGGGCGGATCAGGATCAGTTTTGGTGTTTAGATATAAATACATAAAAGAAAAAAAATATTAACACATTTATTTTGTAAATTTTTAGCAAATTATTTGTTAAGCACCCTGTACTTAGTTATATCTTTCGCCTAGGCAAATATGTTGCCTTTTTCCAAAAGTTGTTCTCAGAAAGTTTTAAACATTTATTACGTCCTCATATTATATGAATCAACCCGGTTGAAAACTTCTTACCACTTGAATGTTTTAATTACTGGTCAATCAAATTTGTCATACAAATCGGTACCTTCAGCATTGATATATATGGTACATAAGAGAAGATAAGAGATTAATTATTATTAGAACTAATGACTTTATTAAATTAATAATGTCATTTATTATTTTTTAACCTGCATACTTGCTAGTCTTACAAAAATGAATACTTTTACCTAACTAATAAATAAATTTCAAAGAAAAATTATCGTGCATCTATTGAAAATTGATGACCGAAAGATTTAGGTGGGTGTTTCTTGTATTAAATTTGCGCAAAATTAATGAAATTAATTAGTTGTCACTTCGAAACATGGCAAAGTTATTATCGAATATCTTTCATACATTTATACATACATATGTATGTGTGTGAACAGGCAGGCATGAGAATGAAATAACGGTTTTTATAATAAATCCGTTTCTCCTTTTCGCATTTGTTCAACTACTATAGCCAGTTTAGATAATTATTTATGCATTGCGGATAAAATAATGGAACCACAAGTATTTTTCTGCCATTCTTGGTCTCCATGAGTAGTTGCGTGACTTCGTTTTTTACACGCTGCTCTAACTTACAGCAGTAAATTCATATGCTTATGGAATACATGAAAAGATAATGGGTTACAATTTACCGATACACTGATTGACCTATATGGCAACGCAAATTTTTAAAATTGCAAGCAAACTGAAAGTCCAACAACAACAACAAGCACACATGTGATTTTGCGACATATTTGTACAGATGTAAGAGTATTTTTCAATGAGTTCGCATGTAGCTAATCAAAAATACAATACTAATTTTTGCAAATTTATGTTACTCCTAAATTTAGTAAGATCAAGCATTTATAAAGCAAAGCGTTTTTTGGCGTCACATGACCGGCAAACTGACTGACATTTCAAATAATGGAATAGCAATAAAAACGTTTGTTTTACTCCATCACATGATCGCATTTTTTATATTTTTTTCGGTACCACAAAAACAAAAGTAGCAAATAAATACCTCAAGTGGATGCGTCAGCCGCAAACTAATGTAGCTGCTATGTTGGTATGGGTGCTTATGTAGATGGCTTTGTTATTGTATTAGCGTATTGCCCTCAATTATAATTAAATAATTTTACTGAAATGTATTCAAAATAAAATTGAAAATTGAAATGTATTCGAATTCGAAATTCGAATGCGTTGACCTCGCTGCAGTCTCACCGATAGGGTAACGAAGAATAAAACGGCTCATCGATTGCTACTATAACCAAATATGCGCACGAACTTTTATATTATTGCCATTCACATATTTAACGTTATTTATTCCAGAGTACATAAGTGCAATTTCATGATTTTGGAATTAAAAATGGCAAATTTTATTAAAATTCGAATTAATTTGAAATGATCCAATTAATGGACTGATCATGAAGTGGATCTGCCAAACCAGTAAATATACCCTGTAGGAACGCACTAAATGATCACGTAAATTTGTTCTTTTTTTTTCTTTCTGAGTAATATTAATTCGACTAAATACCGCTATTTGTCAATTTTAATAAACTCTTATGGAGTATGGATAATAGAACAGAGAATTGGTGTAAAGTAAAAAAACAAAAACAACATTTATTTAAGTTTCCTGCATCAAGCAAATTTAATTTTATATATCTTTTAGTCACTAATACTTTTTAGGATGCTTGCAATCATCCTAGCAATACGTACATACACGTCTTTCAATCCAATTTTTAGTTATGGATTTCCTAGCAGGTCACCGTCAGGCACTCTACAATTATATGTGGCGATATGCATATGTGGTTCAAGTGTCAAAGATTTTATAAATATTGTAAAACAAAACGACAATTTATGATAAACTGAAATTATACTTGACATTGAAAGTTTGAAATAGGAGTTGAAATATGAGGATGAAATATGCAAAGATATGTATATGACACCCATTACATTTCACGGCCAACTAAATCCGACCTTTCTTATCTAGATGACAACTTTAATTGATTATATTTTATTAGTTGAAATATATGGAAACTTTATTTTATTTTTCTTTCGACTTAAAACTTTCTGAAGAACTCTCAAATCACTACTCCCTGTGTTGCTTGAGGATAATATCTTTCGAAAATACTTTTTGTTGTTCAACGCATGCAATTTGGACAATAAAATATTGAAAACTATACAGTATTTAAAAATTTTGTATTTCTTCATACATATGAATACCTTCCTATGTAGGGTTACTGGTGTATACTGAAAACGAATTTTATACGGTTTCCCTTTAATTGAAATGTTTCACATCTGCATTAATATTCACATTGATATTCATAGTGAATTAAAATTGTTTCACTTCTAGTGAATTACTCAACGTGTGATTGTGATCGTTAAAACACGAGCATAAATAGTTTAGCAATATGCTAGTGTGGTGATATTAGTTGGTCCATTTCAGCACTACAGAGGAATACTTTGTGGAGTAATCCTCTGTACCACATAAATGGACCTTATGGTTCATTAATATTTGCAGGGAATCAGTTCGGTGGTTCGGACCATATGGAAGGCACAAATATCAAATGTCTGGGCCAAAAATTTTTTGAAAATATTGTGAGTTTTACAAGAAAAACTTTTCGATTTGGATCTATTGGGTTGTTCGGAAAGTCATTTCGTTTTTTTTGGGGAACATGAAAGACAGTTTTCGTATAATGCCTTTCAAATGGCCATAAACAGTTGAATTCGACAAATTTAACCTCTCACCGATCTCTCGTGTGGTGATTCGCCGATTTGGATCAACTAATGCCTTTATCGCATCTTTGTCAGCTTCGACCGGCCTTCCAGACCGTGGTGCATCTTCGACATCAAAATTGCCGGATCGAAATTTTGCAAACCAGTTCTGGCACTGGCGTACTGTTAACACGCCTTCTCCATACACATCCGTCAATTTTTTTCTCGCTTGGACAGCATTTTTACCTTTTCTGAAGTTAAAAAGTAAAATATGACGAAAATGCTGCTTATTGCTCTCCATATTTAAAAAGGCACCAACCAAAAACTACTGGGTAGAATTAATAGAACTTTTTCACACACAAGCCTTGCAATATCAGCTCTCATGACATATAATGGTTATGGGGCTTAAGTGTGAAGTTAGTTTCGAAAAAACGTAATTAAGTCCTCTGGTGGGAAAAAACGAAATGACTTTCCGAACAACCCAATACATAAAGCAAAGAAAATAAAAATTAAATATTTCTGGAGGTCAGTCCAGTATATGAGATTTGTTCAACAAATAACAAGAATTTTCTTTTTTTGAAAAATTGAAAAAAGTATTTATTCATTCGTCTGCATTAGTATTGTCGAGTTCAAAATAGTCTCCATTCGATATTATGCAGTTCTGCCAGCGCTTCTTCCAATCGTCGAAACACTTCTCAAATTCGATTTTTGGAATACCCTTTTGTTCTTTTAGCGATCCGCTTTTAATGTCATTTATACTTGTAAAACGACGGCCCTTTATAACGAAGAACTTTTTTTATAAGGAGAACCTTATTTTTGAAAATAGGAAACACTCACACGGAGCCATGTCTGACAAATATGGAGGCTGGGGCATCGTTACAGTATTGTTTTTGGCCAAGAATCCACGAACAAGCAACGAAGTGTGAGCAGCGCCATGTGAACAGAGCAGAAAGCCATGAATTGTTTTTCCACAAATCCGGACGCTTTTTTCGGATTGCTTCACGCAAACGGCATTGAACTTTTAGGTAGTACTCCGTAATGACCGTTTGACCTTGAGGCAAGAACTCATGATGTACTATGCCGTTAAAGTCGAAGTAGACAGTCGAAAAGCATTCTCGTTATTTTCTGAACACACCTCGCATAGGATTTATATACGTTAGACCGAATTAAAACTGGCAATATCTGGCAATGGTATCAACAATTTTTGAAAAAGAGTAGGAAAGTTCTGGATTTTTTATTCATAATTAATGCATACCATTAAAACAACTACTTTTAAAACTGCAAAAAACACAAAGAAAACTATCACGTTCCCAATCCTGTTCATTAACACAATAGCGAAAATGTTTCGTATGGAAAAATTCGCAATAAGAGTCTGGTATAGAATAAAAAAACATACAATGGATTGTGTGTTAATCCAATGCCAAAATGTTTGAAAGAAAGAGCTGGAAATTAGCATATGTGTCTTCGAACTTGCAAAACATTGTTGGAATTATTTTCTAAAGTTTGGAAAATATTTTTCCCCATTTAATGAATATTTTTAAGGAGAGTAATGGATTGCTCTCCAAAACTGTTCAAGCCTACCATGGTCACCGGATTCTCAACATTTTAAAAGTCGATGAAGATGGATTATTCGCAAAATGTACGAAAACAAGTTGAAAAGGTGACCACGGAAAAATATTCCGCATATAGACTTTCTTTTTATAATATATTGATAGCTAACCTTATATAATATTTTATGATCTAAATTACATACAACTATTTGTTGTGGAAATCTGCAAAGTAAATTAAGTTTAAGGTAAAAAGAAAAATCAACAGCAAAACAAATTTATTTCATTTCTGCATTTTGGAGCATTATTTCGAACTTATTAAACGCAGAAATTAAAATTTGACTGAACTACCATTTATTATGTACGTATATAATATATTAAACATACAATAAATTTTGATGAAATACGCACCGCTTCTTACGCAACGTAGCATTGCATCAACACATATGTCACGTACGAATTTTCGTGCATCGATCGATTCATTAGACATGATTTTAAGGTGCCGAATCTACTTGCCACAAGCCACAACGCCAGTGACGGCAACGCTTTGTATACATATATTTCTTCTTCATGGATTTCATTTCCAACTTTCTGTAGTAAAAGAGTTGCGCGTGCTTTAAAGGCACGATCAACTTGTCGCCAGGTTCATACGTACCGGATTAATCCAAAGTATAACACGTAATATGCAAATAACGGCAAATAGTAGGAAACACATCCATCCATAGACACTACTAATTATTGTATAAATTCACTTTCGAATAGTAAAGGACCATCATTCAACTGAAGGAAGTGGAAGTGTCAACTCTATTGTTTCAGAAAGGGCTAAAGAAAATGCTAAAACTGGTTAGTATCATTAAAAGGATCTCGTTCGAAAATGTCAACTTTTCTAATTAATTTTCAGCTACTGTCAACCTGCATGTGCCTCATGCTTACCTCTCATCGCACTGTTCAAGCAAGTTATGTCGACTCACCACACGTTTTCAACGAGGCACCGAACGGTATAGCATTTGCCACGCCCATACCATGCGACACTGCGCCTTTGCAGGGTTATGGCGCTGCTGCCTTCGCCAAGCCACTCGCATTCGCTTCTTATCCCAACGATTATGCACAAGTGCCACAATTTAACTACGCGGCACCTGCGCCTTCGTTTGTGAAATACGCAGCTCAACCACGTGTTAAATTTACCGCCGGCTTGCCTGTAACCACCACATACACTACTGCTGTTGGCTTCGCAGCACCGCAAGTGCCAAATATTGGATCGCCACTGGCATTCGCAACAGCACACGCACCAACTGCATTTGCGGCACCAATCACAGCTTATGGCGCTACGGTGGCTTATGAGGCACCACCACCTTTCCTAGGTGCGGCAAGCTATGCCGCACCCACAGTGTTTTCCACAGGCTCTCTGTTTAAGAAATTTCGAGCTCCGCTGCCGGTGGGCGGATACTCATACGCTCAGGGTATACCAAATGCGGTGTGGTAAGGAAAGTAGGAGCAGCGAAGAGTGTAAATGATTTTAAGTGTAATAAATTTGTTTTTTGAAAAATATTGAGTTAAAAATTTCTTGGTCTTGTATAAGTCTGATAAAATACTTGAAAATATAATCCACTGTACGTCAAATGACTCAGTGTCTTTAAGTCGGACGAGTTCTGATAATATTTATGCGGGCTTGCGAGCGCGACTCGGGATTGAAGCTCATTGAAGCTAAGAAAAAATATTCTTCATTTAATAATTTATGTACATAGGCCCCTCCGTTTATGACCAAAACACTTCGATCAACGAAATTAAGTTAAATATTCGCTTTATTTACTACCACAAAGAAATGGGACCGTTTATTAACGTTTATTCCTTTTATTTTTTTCAACATTTAAATTGGTTTAAAACCGCAAACATTAATTTTTATTTGCCAACCATATGGAATACACCATATAAAAACAAAGTCAAATTTTTACATTGGTCAACAACAATTTACAATGACATTGCTGACATCGAACGGCATCAGCAGATCAATTAGTAGTAAACAAAATGTTCAAACCCATAAGGTGAACAAATAAGCATAATTATAAAGTTGTTAAAAGCTTTTGAAAGGCAATGCGACTAAATATCATTGGAGTTCGCGTGAGCGTTGAAGAGAAGTTAATTGGGAGCACAGAAGCGAAAAAAAACGATGCGAATGTTAAAAAAGTATAAAAAGAAAGCAAAAAGTCAGTGCCAGACACTGTAACAGTTGATTTTATGGTGAGAAACACTTCGACAGGAGACACATAATTTCTTTGCAAATAACCATATACACTGGAGAAGAAGATTGCTTCAGTATTTCGTAGAAGAAGATTATAGGTATTTTAGCCCGTCCCCTCCATGGTAACTGAGTTTTATTTTGTAAGTTCACTAGCCGTAAATCTGATAGGGGCAAACTAATATTTTGAAATTATTCATTCATTAATGAGTTGTTTGGATCTAATGCGGACTTATCGTGTAAGTATGCACTTAGTCTGAATAATAATTTGAATTTGTGAAAAATATTTTGATAATCTAATTCTTTACCCGTCTTCAAAATTAAAGCCCTAACATACATATGCGACCCAATAACTTCTCACATATTGCTTACACTTTCAAGAAATTTTAAAACATAATTCCGGGAAGACTAATTTCGGTTCCAAAATGCTTAAAAATATGTACAATATCAGCAAATAGGAACTATTCGTTGGAGAATTATGTTTGCTGCAGTTAAAGTATAAAATCTTTCCATTCGTTTTGTGTCAATAAAACTAGCTAATTATCTACTATAATCAACATTACTCGAAATAAACTTACATATTTTCAGTTAACTGATGTTTTTATGTGGATTTGTTGTGCGATTTGTTGTGAGTTGATTTTTTATCTCCTAACTTGCCGTAAAATTAACTGTATAAATATACATAAATATGCATAAATATGCAGTTAATTTTACATAATTGCATAACACTTTCGTAGCATATTTCGAAGAACGAGTACAACTAACTCTATGGAAAAATTATGTATGCATATGTAAGTCCATGCCTTGGTAAGTTTTGTCATTGGATCTGTACAATCTCGCAAATATAGGACACATATTAATTTAAAACAACCCTATTCTTGCTTTTTACAAAAAAATCATGGATGAGTGTAAGAGTGTGTGAAACCACTAGACAGAGATTTTTAAATTTTGCATATTTTGAAACGTTCGCCGCTGGACAGAATAATCAAAATTAATATGTAAATCCAAGAATAATCGGTATACCATGGAAAGCATGAAAATTTGGATATTTTCCTCCTGTGAGCTTAAATCTTTCTATTGTATCTCCACTATATTATTGCTGTGGTTGAGCTACTACTTTTTAATATTAATAAATATTTCTAAAGTTACTTATATTTAGGTTACAGGTAATGGTGGTTTCCTTGCATATTGCAATATTGAAAAATTTAGTTATTATTGAAAATGTTCTAGCTCTCACAAAATTTCTTCTGTCCAATAATTCCAATTTTACTTTAAACCATTTCTTTTAGATTTAGAAATGTATTTTCCTTTTACTTTAGTTTGGCCAGCTATACAGTTGTGGTTATGATTAATTATGATTATTTACTAATCAGCATCCTGTAATATAAAGTTAATTAGATTTTAATTGACAAATGTTGAATTGACAAATTGACTATTCGGACATAATGAAAACATGCTTTAAATCAATTGCCGGTTAAGTCCTAGTTAAAGCGGTCTTTGGTGAAATCGGTCTAAAATAAACGAATCTAAGTTTTTGCTCCTCTTTTTCATGGGTGAGATGATATCTTTCGTTGCGTAACTGTGTGGTAGTAGTGAGCATTGTTTCCCTGCATTCTGTTATTGCTTTATCCGGTATTTCACAGAGTAGCACTTTACGCCAACTATTATTTACCACTTTGATTATGACGTTAGTAGTTATTTTACGTGTCAAATTTTTTATCTTATGGTGATAGTTTTTGCAACTATCACTAATTTTCCCGATTCTTGTCTCTCAAATCAGATATTATGATGTTTTTGTGATGACAAATTTTTTTTTTTAAATTCCTTTCCTAAATTTTAACTTTAACAAGCTTCTGTAACACATCTTGTATGATTAATTTAAATGTACTAGTACGCTTAAGTATGGTGAATTCGTCCAGACACCTCCCTATTTTGCTCTGTTCTCTGCATCTCGCGGACCCGACATCGATTTTGGATACCAGATATATGATAACCATCTTGAAATATTTGGATAATAAAAGAGCTGTATTTTTACTTATATTACCGCATCTCGTGCAACCATAATTTTTTCATATCAGAAATAGTTATATTTTAATTATCTGATTTCTGGGACATTGAAATATACAACTTGCCAAAAATTTAATTCAAATAAATTTTAATTCTATGTATTCTACAACATAATAAAAAAAATATTTAAACACTTATGTAGAGCCTAAATACTAAAGCAAACAAGATAGCAGAATTACGTACTATTTACATATAATTTGAATTTTTTTTTACATAAACATAGAATATATCTCTTCGTATTATCTGAGGCAGACTCGTTTTGGTTATTTGCTAATAGGAAATAAGCGAGTAAAACGATCATCATCTTACCTTTATGGCAAAATAGACAACTCTTTTAGTTGACGAATGGAATATAATGTAATATCTTTGCAATCTAAAAATTCTAAAATTCTAAAAATCTAAAAATTAATTCCGAGTTTCACCTCAGCAACAGATTGAGTTTCTCCACTATACATTTGTACTATTTGATCAGGATTAGCTGAAATTGATATTGATCTCCGATGATGTGGGATGAGATGGTCTTTTCGACAAATTGATTTTACTCTAAATCTATTAGAAAATTAAATAGGCATTATGATATTATACGTGTATATGGGAGTGGATGTGAAGCCTTCTGCCTGGTCTTTCAACCATTATGTCAATGATCCAAAAAGAAATAGTCTAGCGTCTGTCACTTCAGTAGCAAAATCTGAGTTAGAAATATACAAAGAGTAAATTATAGCCAAATGTTAAAGAATATAAATTTCATTTCATCTAGCGGAAGATTATGTGTGTTACGCATGTTCATTGGACTTAGCCGAGTAATTATTTGTCTTTGGTCACTTGTGACTATTATAAAGCGGTTACCGGTAAAAGATGTGACTAGCGGCATTGATTACAATTTAGCTGCATTCCCACTGGCAAACTGGCCGTTTGCCTGCAATTCGTTACAACTGGTCTGTTGCAACTATTTAAAGTTTGGAAATTCAGCTGTCAATTCACAAAGGGGAATAGTTAAACCCCCGTCTCTACACAGCATAATCGGCAGTTCGCTAAAGCGCTGCGGTGTTTTACCCAAAAAAACCGGGGTTGCGTGTTACCATCTGTGCAGTGGAATGAACCAATCGATGGATGCCAGTTTGATTAGGCATGCAAATTTGAGTAATCTTCAAAATCTTCGTTCCGTGCTTACTAATTCATGTATTTGTTGTTTGTTTCGCACGACACTGAAGCCAAGCTGACGCAGCAACTATTTAAATTGTTTGGCTAAGTAAAAAAGTTGCCTTAGGTCTTGTGACATTTTTTCCTGCTATTCACAAAGTTTTTTTTGTTGTTGTCCGAAAAATTTTCTCAAAATTCTTCTGCTGATTCTCCAACGAGTTTAAGCCTAGCAATTTGTTTTTGTTTTATAATTATTATTTTTCAAGCGAATGCGTTGAGCAGCAGACGTTCGTCCATAATTGACCATGATAAGTGATTTCGTTAGGTATCATTTGTGCACAGCAACAACAACAGATGCCTGAAACATAAATATTAACTCTACTTTAGATATTTACTTCGAGTGCATTCAATATAACAACAGTATTTGTATGCTGAGCAACAACGCCAACAATGCCAGCCGCACACGTGTTTATATGTATTTGTGCATTTTTGTGCGTATTTCTGGTCATTTGGGCTTTGTTTTCGTTCAGTGCCGCTAAATATCAGAAAATTCAAATTAGAGCAATCAAAATAGAAGCACGCTCTACCTTACCTCGTAGTGCTTGAGTGGAAGTATTTATGATCGCACAAACATTTATTTTCAGTTAGGACACATTTTTATTGACGCGCTGCCCTTAACCCTTGTGCGTTACTCTTGGGCTTTGATATATAACAATACATACATATATGAGTTAATACAAAATAATAAGTTTTCCAAATCGATTTATGAAAAAGAAATTCAACTTTTGACTCACACGCTAAGGCTTATAAACTACGTAACCAATAGTGAGTATCAAGCAGCTCAAACAAGTATTAAAAATGCTTTAGAAAAGTTTTTATTTGTTTTCTTGACCAAAAACTCGAATGATCGTATTTAACTATCAATAACAAGGTGGCTTCCCCAAATCAAATGTTTTATATTCACACTCATACCTATATTTACTCATATTCTTACTCACGCTCATAATCATTTTCATAATTATATCCATATTTTTTATTAGTAATATACTCATACTTGTACTCATACTCACATTAATGCTTGTATTTATGTTCATAATTATATCTTGTTGTTATCTTGTTTATATCCTTGATAATTTTTACACTCTTAGTCTTATTAATACTCATATTCATAATTATATCCATATTTATTATTGGTAATATTAATACCTGTATTCATATTTATATTCAAATACTCATATTAATACTTCTGTTTGTAGTTATATCCGTGTTTACATTTATAATCATTTTTACTCTTGGTCATATTCCTACTTATATGCATACTTATATTCATAAATATATCCACATTAACATTTTCAATAATTTTCACAGTCACTTTTATAATATAATAATAATTCAAATATATACACATGACGAAAAAATTTATTCATATTTGTACTCCCTTGATCCCGTGTTTATCATATTATTATCAACTTATTCATAATATTGCATATATTATATTGCAATAATTATTTACATTCATTATATGCCCGATTTAATATTCCGTGTAGCGGTCATTCTCACACTTATATTCATATCCATATTCAATTGGCATTCACATTCCTATTTCTCATCTTTGCTTCAAACGGTGCTGGGCACATAAGGGTTAAATTGAGTGCGTTTGCGACCTTACACACTCTCCTTCCCGCACTCTTTGGATTTAACTATATTGCTTAATCGCTTCTGTTTTAGCATGCTATTAAAGGTAAATAAAAAAAACGGGCAGACAGAATATTGAACACAAAAAATTACACACACATTCATAATAAAACAACAAATACACAATGCACATAAATTGTTTGTATAATTTGACTCTATGCGCGTGCGCATGCTGTCTAGTAGCTATTCTTATTCTTCTTCCACAACATTAAATTAGTTGCTTTCAGCTCTTCTACAGCGTCACCTTCACACAAATGGATTTTTAAGGCCTAATAATAGCGTATGCATATTTCCAAATACCACACTAACTATTATCGATAGTTTTAATCTGTTTGGGTGGCATGTTTTGATTATGTGCTTCGCTTAATTCTGAGGCGCTAAATTTCAGTTTCTTCAATTACGTCCGCATACCGTATTGTTCGCGAAATTGTGATAATGTCTTCTTGTCTGTTTTTTTGTTGTTCTTTGTTTGTTTTCGCACTTAAACACTTTGCGTATTTTGCAAAACTGACTTTATTTCATATGAATTTTAATTAGTTTCACACTTTTAGCTAACGCCACTGAGCGATGTGCAGTTATTACCGCTCATTCTACCTGATTAGCTTTTGTTGGTTGCATAAAAATATTATTATAAATATTTATACAAACGCACCACTTTGTACAGCGTACAACAGCGTTCCTCATCTAACGGTTGTTTGTAACAGCCAAAAGTAACTGAGGTAGATTAATTTTGTGTTGAAATAATGGGGATAATGACTCGAATTAATTTTCGGGTGTCTTCAGTCAATCCGTCGACTCATTTCACAAAACTTTAAGACCTATAACTCCTATGGAGGGGAGGGTGGTTTAAAATTTCTGAAAAATTTACGTAACCCTGCTCTTCAATGGGTTTAATATACTTAGCGCAATGGTTTCAAAACTTATTTGACTATCCATATTTGCCCTTCTTTTTCTACTTTAATTCATACAAACTGCAGAAGAATCTCATCATGGGCTCCAGCCGAACTTAGACTTCCTTACTTTTTGTTCCTTGAAATATTCTGCCTATTTGCCTCAGTTTTACGCAGTACAGTGTACGTCTTGGACTGACGGTTGTGCAAATATACGAGGACTTGCACTGCGAAAGTGATCTCGAGCGTAATTGTAAAAATTTTCTTTTAAAAGAAAAAAAAAATGTATTTGCGGGTATTTTAAAATTTATTTTGTCGTGCATATAAATTAATATTAATTCTTTTTAATGAGCATTAAAACTAATTAAGCCATTTTGGCCAAATTATAAGATGACAACATATTATATTTAAAAAGACCACACGAAACTAAACTCTTTTTCAATTGTACTTTTTATTGATTACTGGATCGCCGTTTGCTTATTCTACAAATAGAGTGTCATTTGCTTCATTCCAGAGTGTCATAGTGAATGTTATTAGTCGCGAGGGAACAAAAAATCGCACTTCTCTATTATTGCAACTTCGATTAACTTGTTGGAGGCAGGCATGTGGACTTTTAAAGTTCATTATATAACTTAATCTACTCAACCGACGACAAGAGATGAGAGACAAGACATGAAGACAAGAGAGAGAGAGAGAGAGAGTGTTTTAAAGGTCGAGATCTAAAACTGCTCAACTATAGAAACAAAAATTTCAACAGCTAAGATTTAAGAATAAGTTATAGTAAGTTTTATCTTTTAACAAAACTGAAAACACTTTTAGCTTTCAAAACTATTGTATTAACATGAAGACTTAAATGAAGTTTGGGGCCAATAGTAATTCCTAAATCAACAAAGTCAAATACTTGCTCTAGAGTATAGCTTTTTATTACATAGGGTGAGGTATACAAAAATCTACGCGAAAAACCCATCGTATTGCATTTTTTAAGAATAAGTAGCATATCATTTCAGTCACCTCAGGAAACCAAATTGTTGAAGTCTGTTTGCAACAGACACCTTTCATCTATTGAAGCATATGATTTAAAAAGTTTTACATCATTGGCATATAGTAAATTTTTTTAGTAGTCTATTATAGAATATCATTAATAAATAACAACAACAGAATCGGACCAAGATGACCAAGGAACATGTGAAGAGACATCAAGAACAAAATTTCAGGGAAATAAATGCAAAGGCTAAATAATCTGTGACTTTGGAACCAGGTAAACCTAATTTTGGTAACCGGACACAGAGATATAGACAGATAGGAGCTGGGACCAGAAACTAGCTAACGCTCCACGCTAAGTTAAATTATAGCTAAGAGCATACAACCTTAAAAAGTACAAGCAAGTAATAAGCCCTTTAGGGATAATGTTAAGCTTCTTGTGGCATTATATGTAGAATACTGCAAACTTAAGAGACATTTAGAAGGAGTAAAGTCTTCAGATTCAATAATTCGAACATAGAGCGTATTGCCTCTCTGGCCCTCAGAAGAACTCTTGAAAAAATTTTAATACTAGGATTGAATAATACGTTTGATGAAGTAAGGCCACTGTAGGTCACAGGTTCTATTATATTCTAACCTTATCCAATACAGGGGCTTATAAAAAATTTTGTAGGTCAACTCCCATATTTGATTATATGCGGAAACCAAACAATGTGATTAGGATATATTATTAAAATTAAAACCTCAACAGAGCAACAATATACTTAGAGCATTCTACAAGTTATTTCTTTGGAATTTATTTTACTGAATGAAAACGACAACAAATTTATAAAACTGCCGCTTCACGTCATGCCGAGTTCAAGGGTTATCTTTTCATGGTCAAAAACTCAAAGACGACCATCGAACTTCTCACGTGGTGCACAAAGTCAACCAAGAATTTAGTAAAGTGGAATAAACAGCGAAGACAGAGCGTAAAGCATTTAAGCCTACAATTAAAACAACGCAGCAAAACTAGTTCAGTTTGCGCGAGAGGCAATTCAATGAGGAATTTATTCATTAAAAATTAAAGGCACATTTTGCTAAAATGAAAGCAAGCCAACAAAATAACATTAATCTGTGCTTTGCATAGAAAATGCGAAATTAAGCCAACTTTTTCCTAGTTACGCCATTGGTATGGCAGGGGTGCATCCCGAGCAGCATGGCGAAAAATGACACCGGAAAAAAACTCAAAACAAAAACGAAAACAAATGCAATTTAAATGCGAAAACATGTTAATAAGCGCAATAAATGAAGGTGCACGCAAAATAAAAACAAAAAAATAAAATTAAAAATAAAACTAAAAACATCAAACCAAATCAAAGCAAAACATTGTAAATATTAAAGTAACCGTCGCTGATGGCTGATGAGCGCCCGCACGGCAGATGAGCGGCGATTGTCACTGGCAGCTGAGACATTAACTGTGAACGGAGCATGCTAGCACCAGGAATGACCTGAGAGCAGCAAGAGATCTGTTGGCGAGCGGCCAACAGCGTACAACGGGCAACAGGTGAGCGTTGAATATAGCAACAACAACGAGTTGTTCGGTTTGTGGTAGCTGGCAAACATGTTGGTGGAGAAAAATGAAGCAAAGGAAAATGTCCAAAGAAGAAAAAACAAAAAGAAATATAAATTAAATTCGAAAAATCCAACGCATTGTGAACGAGAAAAGACAAATGGCCATAAATCCAAGCGAACGAACGGGCAAGCGGTCACAAAAAATGTGTATTAAACGAAATGAAATGAACGAAATGAAGACAAAGCGTTGAATTCCTATAAAAAGCATCTTTAGCTTGCGAACAAAGTTTAATCAGTTAAAAAAGCTCGACAAGTTGACAACGGGCTATTGCCTTAGATGCCTAGACGATTTGACAATCGCGCGACTGCATTGAAAAAAAAAAAAAGAAAAACGCAAAGTATTAAAATATTAATAAAATAGATGAAACAAAAAAACGCGAAAAACGATTGGTTCGCGAACATAAATGTAAGGTCAATAACGGACACTCGAATTAGCCTTTGAACGCGCGGCAAAACGAAACGGTGTGTCAATAAAGGAGTTGCCAGACACTTGATTACCACTGCTGCATGCTGGTGCGTGTGCGCGTGTGTTTACTGCAGTGGCTTAGTGGTTGCACAGCGAATACGAAAGACTTAAGCGACGAACTTGCAGTGCGAAAAAATTGAAATTTTTGAAAATTTATGGCAAAGTTGCAACGAAACTGTTAGTGTGTGTGTGTGATATTAGCACAAAAAACTTTGCAAACTTTTTTAGCTACATTTGAAAAGAGTTGAGATTCATCGGCAGCTCTCATATATAAACAACGACTCTTCGTCCAACAAACAGAGCTCATCACAAAATGCGGCACTATGTGAGGAAATAAAAGCAAAACTAAATTACTTACTTGCGTTTAATTGTCAATAACCAACACTACCTTTCCAGACCCCCGCAATCTGCCTATGCGCCGCACTCGCCTTCATGCACGCCGTCCGTGCCGCACAGTTGCCCAGCTTTGTGCCACCGCATTACTATCATTACCCAACGCCGCGCCATCAACTCATCATACCCACCAATGTGGGCGCAGCAGCTCCACAACAATATCAATACCAACAACAATACGCTAGGTATGCGCAACAACGTCATGTGCAATCGCAACAACAACAACAACAACAACACTACCAACACCCACAACAAAACGCCAAAGTGGCGCAACAATTCTCCTCACCTGTGCTAGAGAATGTCGCATTCACATCAGCACTGACCAGTCAGGGGTACACTTACGGCGGTAATGGTCATGCGGCAGCATCAGTGTCAGCGGCACGCGCACTGCCCTCAGCGCTGTCGCTGTCACCATCCATAGGACAGACCCTTGAGTCCAGCAATGATATTGCGTCGGAAGGCGCCATCGATTCCACGGATACTTCTGTAAATCTGAAGCTACCGCTACCGATCAACATAGTGCCAATCAAAGTGCAGCCACTGCCACTGCAAGCGGGCGCTTCATTCAGCGAGTTGGCCAACGCGGTTACTTCGTATGGTACCGTTTATCCGCAACGCAAGCGCCGATGAAGCAATTAGCTGTTTTGGTGTGCTGCACAATGTGGCGCTGGTGCAAAAGAGGCTGTTTAGTTTTGAGCTAATTTCATATAACTAGCAACAAGAACAAGAACGACAACAAAACATTTTCTTTTTATAGCGATTTAGCTGAAGACCTAGGCGCGCTCATCACCAATCAAAAGTCATAGTTTAAGATCTACACCGAACAGTTAGCAGCTGTGTTCTGTACTGTCGTTAAATATAAGCAACTGTTAAATATACTTCTAGCACGATTTGCCAAGACATGCATACACATGCTCAATTGTCAAAGTGACGATGCAGCCGAAATTGTACTCTTGTAGTCATTTTAATTTGTCACACATATTTCTGGTTGCCTTGCAGAGTTGCATATTATCTATTTAGCTGCTTTATACTTTTTATAATTCTATATTAAAAAGAAAAATAATAATATATTGTTTTAAATTTAAGATCTTATAATTTTTAAACTTTTTATTTTTTGTAATTTTTTATACCTTTTTCAATTTATTTTAATGCTTCTATATTGTTATAATTACCCTGTGTTTGTTTTCTTCAAATCGAAAATTTTTTTATTATTTTAATTTCTATTTTTAAGAGATTCTATATATAATTTCTATTAATTTATATTATTTTCATAGTTTTTTGCTTTTATTTTTTAATAATTAACCTTGAAAGTAATTTTAAATTTAACTTTTACTTTTTAAATTTTTTTGTGTCTTGTTTTTATTTTTATTTAATTTAAAAATAATTTATTTTTTTTGCAACTGTTCTTGAAAATAATGTTAGCTACATGTAACGGTTTTGTATCACACTCATTTTCTACAAATTCAGCTTTACAAGCGGTTGATTAAAATACTTGCCATACTATTTACATATCGACGAATACAAAAAATACAAAAAACACAAAAACAAAACAAAAAACTTAATAGCGCGTGACTTTTTTTCGAAGATTTGCAAATTAGCATCATTAAATTTTTAATCCGTTCACTGCCTCACAATTTCTGTGTGTCCGATCAAAGCCACTCGATATCTTCTGCCGCTCGTTGGCTTTGGAGGCCGATGAAGCGTTATACGAATACTGATACATATGTACATACAAGCAAACATAAAAATGCATGTCTGTATAATGTGAGGGCCTTTGTTTTTCAATTGGAAACTTGTTCTTGTTGGTCTTTTTAGTTTATTAATTATAAAAACAAGCAACAAAAATGTTTAAAAACTTGCACTACGCACAACCAAACGATTTCGAAGGCTTTATTTATATTTAACTTTACAGTTTAACAATTTGTTATTATCATTCTCATTGACATATTTGTAGCTCAGCTATTGTTTGCGACCTGCTGCTGCCAACATGAATTGAACTAAGCAATGCAGGAATTTGCAAAATAGAATTCTATTAAATTTTTTAGGTTATGGTTACTTGTGAATACCAGTCTTTTGTCGTCACAATGTTTTGTTAGACATTCATTAATTTTCACGTTTTTACATTCTGTTTGCCCCTGTTGTTGTTGGTCACTTGAGAGTCACATGACTGTTTTTATTTTTGTTTGTTCGTTGGCTTGCGATGAACCCTTTCACTTTTTACCAGTCGCTTTTACTGAATTTCAAGTTTTCGTCATACCATTCGACTCAAGTTGGTGTCCAAAATCGAGTTTTACTGCTCCCCTATAAGAAATAGATAAATGATTGTACTATGTATGTGATCAACATAAAATGAAAAATTATTCGTAGATCGAGAATTCCATAACTTGTTCGAGTAATAGGTTATTGTTCTAATCGTTTTAATAATATGTGGAATTTGCAGTCTTCTACAATTTAAAATATTTTCGCAGTTTTTATAAAAGTGGTCATCAAAATTAAACAGTTATCCGAACTTAAACAAAACGAAGCTAAATTATATTTCTTTTAATATTTTCTAGAAGAGTACTGTTATTATACTGCACTGTTATTGTACTAGAATACTGTTTTAATACTTGCTTTTGTTGTTTGAATTCAAGTAAATACGGAAGGGATAAGTACTGGTGGGATCGAAATTTTATATACTCTTAGTTTATTACCACATAAGGAAAGAAATATATTCGAAATACCGAATAAATCAATAATTTGTATAAAGTTGTCTTATAATAAGTTTAGTTGATTCTTTTTAAATTAACGGTACATTCGCTTTTTTCGTCGTCATTTTTTAAAGACACCTCACTTATTTCTTAAGACATTCATTGCAAAATTAATCAAATAGACACACACCTATGTGTTCATCTATTAGCTTAAGTATTCATACTTATTTTCAGCATTTGGGATTTACTTATTGTCCGTGATAATTTGGAAAATCTGAATGTTCATATATTTGTTATGTTTAACTATTCGAATAATGAATTTCAACCATTTGGGAACATTTGCTCCTTACAACTAAAACATATCCTATAAAAATACTGACTATATGCTGTCATTATATAGATGATGGGAGTAGAACACTTTTCTCGGATTGATCACTGCTCACGGCTCAACAAAGAGGGAGCAAATCTATGCTGATAAAGCTCAGGGCTCTTGCATTACTAGTTAGGCTAAATAGTTATAGCAATGTTAGTAGTTTTTTAAGAATACTACAATAATAGGTGGCTTTCAATATAACCGAAATTTTACTACCCCTTTCTCATATTACACATAATATATTAGAAGTAATAAGCTATTCTATTGCACACTGAGATCACTTCTCGTAAATTCGGAGGGAGGAGGAGGTAAATTAGAAGGGTTGCGTATAAAAAAATTTTTTTTTTGGAATTTTTATGTTTTAATATAAAATAATAACGTCCTATTTTAGGAGATATTGGACCAACATGTTAGTAGTATGTGTAGAACAAGTAAAGAAGGGCTAAGTTCGGGTGTAGTTTAATATTTTATACTCTCACAATTTGTGAACTGAACTCAGCTGTATCAATCAAACTTGCTCAGTACAAGTTTTTCTAGAATCGTCCCATAGACTGCATATATAAATAAAACAACATATAAGATTTTGGAATGAAACTTTGTACAAATAATGCCTTCACAATATGCCATTTCATGCGTAAAAATGGTCGAAACTCGTACAACCGGAATTGAACTCGTCTCGTCAACCTGATCAATTTCATATGTGTAAGTTATATCTCTCTCGAATAATTTTAGGTGTCACAAACAGCAGTTAGGTGAACAGAACTATTATGCTCTGAGGCTCACCTGTGTTTTTCAAAGGAGCCTCATTGTCAGCCACAACTGAGACTCTAATTGACTCGACAATATTGGAAGCTTTATACTCGTTTTGAGTTAAAATCATCTTTGGTTGCCTTGATCTAAATCGCGTGCTTTCACATGGAACCATACTAAAATGTTAAATTTTGATCCATAAGGTTGGACGTGTTACCCGCCGTAATTGTATATTCCACATAACCTGTAATTCGATTTCTTCAAATGCTGCTCAGACTTATGAGCAATGTCCTATAAGATATAAATTATACAATAAATATTAAATGTAATTTAAAGGAGTGCTTTGGAAAAACATCGATAAACTGTACAGCAACAGTTGTTAAAAAAATTAATAAAAAACATCCAAGGCTCGATAGTGCCAACGATTGTTCCGCCATCTCGAACTTTTTGTCAAACCTTGTCTTTGGCAGAGTGAGCACAAAAGGTATTTAACATTTACATATACATTGAAGTCACTGAGGGTTTTCGATATAATTCGAAATGCTCATAATATTTTCAAAGGCATTGAAATAAAAGAATTGTGGACTCGTGCTGCCTCTTCAATAATCTTAATTCGAAGGTGAATCGACAATATCAAAGTACATACTTATAAAATAAGACTGTCTGTTTATGTTCCTAATAACTATAACACATATATTGATCTATTTACCCTTAATAACGGAATGCAGAGACATGTTTTATTTTTATTCAAATCCAAAAGCAATGGTGGAGGGGCTTAGGTGATGCTGACCTTACTCAAATGATATGGCCTACGACTGCGATAAGTAATCTAGAAAATATGTGTGTAAGCGTAAATGAAATACATAAATAATAATGTATGCTTTGCATTAACATAAATAAAAATCTAGCCATAAATATTAAATCAAGGAAGCAAAATTCAAAATATTCAAGTTCTTAAATTTATTCAAAAATACCAAATTTATTGTGTTATAAATGTTTAGTAAATTCTATGTAGGTATATGTACTTAATGGGTTTTGTTCTTCAATAGGCTTAATGATAATAGTCTAAGCTGTCACTTAGTTTGATATGAATTTAAGAAAATGCTAATATTTAACTGTAAACAAGAGCTTGACAACACTAATTTTTAACAATATTGTCAAATAAATTCTGTAGCTGCTCAAACATTCTTATTATAGTAATAGATAACATAATAGCTTAATTTAATGCGATAAAGAAGGCGAAAAAGAAGAGTTTGATGCCATTTGTGTGGGAAAATTGAGGAAGTAAGACCTGATTGATTGGAATATTATAAACTGCTCTATAGTTTCCAACTATAAATGTATAAATATTGATAAATTAAAATATAGTTAAAGTAATTGGAATTGCAATAGATAAACCAGTATTAATTACTGAGAAACATCAACACACATAGGCTTAGAAATGGAAAGTGGGAGATTAATAGCACCAGTAAATAAATGGTTCAGCACGAAGGGTTTAGGCTTTTACCCTGATTTATTATTGAACACGACCGCCTTTCAATGTACTACTTCTAAATGACTGTGTTTTCTCCCTCGGCTATTTTGTTTGGAAAATATTGTTTTTTCACAACGAAATCAAGTTTTCAGAAAAGAAATTACCCATCTATTCACCTTTCTTGTAACTTACATATTATATTTAATAATGTTGTTTTCAACAAGCTCAATTTCGAAATACGAATAATTCGCTTTTCAAAGCTTACTTCGAAAAACGGAGAATTAATTTTTTTACCTCTTACTTAATCTCTCAAAAAACATTGCTAAGGTCCAGTACACTGTCGATTGTTGTACAGTGTAATTCTATTACAAAGAAATTTTGTGAATTTCATATATTCCTTCAAATAATTTTACTTTTTTGGTAGTATTTCTGTTACGATGTTTGCTTGATCTTATGTTAGGTATTATACAAAAACGATGCATTCGAAGATTCTTTTGGGCAAAGGTTACTGATATTAGGAAAAATTATAAACACTTTAAATATCTAATAACGTTTTTATAAGTACACACATATTCTAAGTCCGTTGGATATTCGAATAGCATTATACTCGTAAGAGGGAGCCAGATCACTGATTACCGAAACAGCATTACTGAGCTATATTAAGATATCTCACTCAGTACCATTTATATGCAGGGTAAATTTGAACAGATGAATAGAATTAAGGTTTGTAGAGTTAGTCGTTCGATACAGGATAACTTTTGTTTATTAAGTAATTATTTCAAATATTTTTATTAAAATAAAATAATATTATTAAAATATTATTTCAAGTAATTCAAATATTATAAGTATTTATTATATTTGACCAGTTGACCAATTTATTGATCTAGTATTGATCGACTCGGAGAACTTTGTAACGCCCTACAATGGAGTGAGAGCGGCGCAGTTTATGTGTGATTTCTTGTTCGTCTTCAGTGAATCGATTTGTGATGTTAGGAATACTAATTGGAATACGACTTTTTTGGGAGAGATTAGTTTTTTGGGTCCCGGAATTTTTAATAAAAATACTCGCATAGTAAAAGTTAGAAATAACTGAAAATTGTGACAACAACAAATCAACCGATAAACTTTATATGCACTTTTCAAAAGAGATCAATATAATTTACAGTAATAAACATTTATCTGTAACTTACAGCTCATACGCTGATAGCCAGTGGTAATAAAATATTCCGCGAATTTGTCATAGATTCATGTATTGTTAATTTTGTGGTACAAAGACCAATCGATTTGATATTTGTTCGAATTGTATGTTTTATGTATAGTACATATTTTTTATTTCATATATAAAAGTTATTTTACTAAACTAAATCAAAGACTATCAAAATTTGTCAGGTCGTGCCTAAGTTATAACTATATATAACTATAACTAACCCGACTTTATTTTATTTACATACCTATATTTTTATCAATTTTGAAAATAAAAGCTTTTAAAGTTTAAAAAAGTTTTATTTTTTTAAATAAAACACTACAGCTAGTGCTAAACAGTTTTATTCGAGTGTGTCAGCAAAAATATATCGTCTAAAATTTTGCAATTTCTGGGTAATTTTTATTTAATTTTACATGGAGCAACGCACGAGAACGTTTTCTGACTAGCATCGGATAAATCTTGCAACTTTTGGGTAGCTTGGGAAAACATTTTGAAATTGCGTTTCAAACCTAACATAATAACATAACAATAATTAAACAAATAAAATTTAATTAAATCAAATGAAGGAGAGCGAAGAACAAATTGGAAAAAAAAGTGGATTGAATATTTGAACAAGAAACCCTATTTGAACTACAGGAAAACTTCAGATTATTTTGAATTATATGACAACTATCTAACAAGATCGTAATATATTATTTAAACCACAGCTAATAAAAATAAATGACACCATAAATTTTTAATTATGCTCGGTTTTGATAAATGTGAACCACAAGTATGTGAAAAATTATCTAACTGGAATTACATAATTTTTTTTTTTTTCACAGCCGCCAAATATTTTATCAAATATATATATCTTGTTTCTGTTTTTACTCTTATTGCATATACAAATTTTAAAAACCCACAGAAAACTATTATATATCACCCAACCATTAATGGATAAAGGCGTAAAAACCAACCACATGATCCAACAAAGAAAAAGCAACAGAAAAGTTAATGTGAATAAAAATAATGTTAATTTAATAGATTCGCGCAGTCAATGAACTTTAAAATTAACTGTCTAAACTTAATATTGTTCTAAACAACAATCACGTGATAGAGATCTTACATAGTAACAGCAGAGACTACATGCATACCATAAATATGTAATAAGGCTTTTTGTAGGTTTTGTCAGTTCTAAAATTCGTGTGCCATCTTTCGTCCGCTATTTGAATTTGAATTTTTCCAACACTCATTTAATGTGAAAGCATGCGCCCAATTATATATTCTAGTTTATAAATTCAGTGGCGAAGACGAAGGGAGATTATATTCGTTTAGGACAAATATAACTTAGTTTTTAAATCTCACTCAAAGATTGCTAATACCTTGGGTTGAACTGAATAATATTTAAGTTTTTAAACTTCACTTAATTGAAGCGAATTACTTAACGTAGCTATTATGGAACTTTCCGAAGCGCCCTTAGTTTACTATACACCTAAATCACTTCATTGGAGCAAAATAGTGTCCATAACATAAAAATCCGTTTTTTAAATTAAAAAAAAAGCCTTTAATGGGAAACACCATTGTAAAATCTGTCAATAAACTACGAATGAGGTATATAGTTTATCATAAATCAAAAAAAAAATTATTTCATATATTTTAATAGACAGTGTCGGATCTAAGTTTTATCGATAAGATTTATCAAAAAAATTTTCTGTGAATTGATCCAATATAAGTAACATTTTGAAATTGTTGCGAAGAAATTATTTGATTTTAAATTTTCATATCTTAATAATATTACTTTTTTTTGTCACTTAATTGGTAGTTACAAAATTATTAACGAAACCTAATAATAATAAAATAATAAAATCGGGATATTAACACACCTACTTTTGTGTTTCCGTTTCAGTTTTCAAATTATATTAACAAAATTTTCTCGCAAAGCTCTCGCAAAGTACGCAAAAAGTACGCACCCACTTGGTTTATTGAGATATTTCAACATAAGCTGAGTGGTCTACATAGTAGTCTGAACATACTATAAAAGAGTGCTATCATAACAGCCCCCATAAAAAGCTTTTCGTTCAGCCGGTGGATTCGTAACCCTCCCATTTCTTGTACATGTACTTAAGCCTATCACATATGATGTAGACGATCGCCCATAGCACATCTATATGTATCACCATTAGTGATCTGATAGTGAGAAATACAAGAAATACAAGAATGTTGATTAAACGCACCGACAGGTTTGTGACTATTTGTGAGTAACATCGTCTCATACCGCTCATCTCGATTTTGAGGCAATTAAAAAGAGTAGAGTAAAAGAAACCAGAACGAGTCATAAATTCATTGCTACAATTTTACGTATTTAAGAGACAAAGCGGATTTAAGTGGGCGCTTTATAGAAAGCCACTGAAAAGAAGTTATAGCTAATAAAAATAACTAAACAATTACCACATATAGAAAAATATAAATTACGATGCGAGATAACAGTTTTAGTTAGTAAATAAAGGCTAATGATTGCAGGACAATTAAATAAATATAATTTATAGTTTTAGGGGAAAGACATTGCGGATCGATTATAAAGGTTTAGGCTCATTCAGCCACTGAGAAAAAGAAATATGATGAAATTGTAATGTACAGGAGACCGAGGAGATTCCTTACAATTCAATACATGCTTCTTGTAATAGGCAGCCTGAAAATTTAGTATGTTTTTTATGGAAGGCCACAGGAATTTATTCTATTAGTTTTGCAGTTAGACCTAATCTTCAAAACGAGTATATATAACAAATAAATGTTAAAAGTCAAACAAATAGTTTAGGAAATATAACATTTTGAGTTCCACAAGTTCTGCCATATTGAAAAAATGGTATAAGAAAAATGCTGCTGATGCTAAAAAATATTTGTAAGTGGCGCCCAGGCTCTCCATCAGACTAGCGAACCATTATTGGTTACGTACGAAACCGTAAATGGTATTAAATTCCATAAATATAAGCCTTACATATATATATACCATACATATATACATACATATATGACCACACGAGCACCTCAGACGATTAACCCAGTAGAGGGTGTGTTTAATATATTGCTTTTGAATATTTGGGATAACGGTAACCCTTTGCAAAGTGAGTAATTGCTTTCCCACCCCCCCTTCTCCTCCGATTTATCTCCTGTATCCGTTTCCTGTCCTCAGGACTCAAAAAATGGTTCGGTGGATAAAAATTAGCAACATGAAGAGATATTCATAATGACAAAATCCTATTTTGAAGAATTCTATTTTGAAAGAAATCGTACTACAAAAATGATATTGTTTTGAAAGTGCGGAAAGTGTTGGCAAGACATTATAATAAGAAAATAAGGAAGGACTATATTGCCATTTCTATTCCTATTTGCAAGGATGAAAGCATGGGCAATACTTTCAGGTGTTGGCAACACTTTATATTAAAACATTTTGTGTAAGAATTCAACATTCATTATTGGACGAAATTTTAAATGGATTACAATCTTATTGTTTGGCTTATCATATGATATCATATATTAGCTTTTTACTATTTTATACATGTTGGCATGTGAATAACTTAGATAGATCATACCATATCCCCATTTAGTTTCATCACTAATTTTTGCCTCACGTCGGATATATATAAAATAGACTGGAGGGACGAAATTTAATATATTGTGTATATGAAGGAAAATCCACCAGAAGCATCATTATATTAGCGATATAGGGTTTAGACCGATTCATATTACCATTCATATTTAGCGCTAAACGACATTACTTTTAACAAAAAATTTCATTTCATTAAAATATTGCATACTAACTTATATAAACAGTTCAAATTCGCAAGTCGAAATTCGCTACATTGTGTACATTGAGACTTGGAGAAGGTATAAACAGACAGCATTTACTTTTGGCACTAAACTAAAATATGATTGAGAATATATTTCCATAAGTTTTTACTCGGAATGCCAAGGAATACGTGTACCAAGTTTTATCAATATATCTCAATATAACAAAATATTTTAGAAAATAAATGTGTTTTTCTTTGATGCGATACGAATTTCTCAGCCCACCTGTTACGTACTGGTCAAGCTTGAATGGGAACTCAACTTGGTGCAGTACGCTAAATGCAATTATTTGAAGGTTATCCCAGTTCCTCAAAGCAAATTGAACTCTTTTGTTTGGTCGTCTCCTGCAAAAGAAATCCTGCATTGTTCTAGTAGCATTAAATCTATCTGTGACTGCAGTACATTTATCGGAAACTCTTCAAATGACTCATATATAGCGTCATCACTTATGGACTTTACTCAGTAACATGTGTGAGTAATGCGAATATTTTATAAAAAAAAGCAATTAAAAGTTGTAAATTGTGGTATTCTGGCTTTATTATAAACGTAAATAATACAACGTTCTATGAAATTCAGGATTATTTACATCAGAACTTGGAACTTGAAATTTGTGCTTGCATCCGGTCGTCGTAGTCTGCCTGTGCAGCATTGCTCATACGCCACACCGGCCTTGAACAACCTCAATTGGCACAAAGTCTAGAATAAATAATGAGGTAATAAAAAATATGACTTTGAGTACAGCTTCTTCGAAAATATTTATGAATAACTGTTGTTGTAAATTCTGCAAATACCGAGTTGACGAAAAAAAAACACAAAATGTTAAAAGAAAGGGGAGAATTGAGAGATTAAGCATTAAACAAAAAAAAAAAAAATATTGCACAAAATATTAGATTTGCAATAAAACCGCAAATCCTATTGCCTTGGGCTATGACCTTTTAAGCAATAATCGTGCTGCCAAATACTCGTATACTATGTAAAATTTAAGTGTGGGATAAGCTGAACATACCAAATTTCTCTTGCTTGTCATTCAGTCATATTATATTTCTTAAACCGTTCGGGTTAAAGAATAAATATATCTGTTTATATTTGGAAAGAACATTTGGAAAGCAGTGTAAAGGCGGTTTTTAGACTGTGAAATAAAAAAACCTGGGAATGAAAAAAAACACATTAGAAATTTGCTGAATTAATTAATTTAGAATTTTTTAAAACAATTAGCGAATGTTTGCCAATTCAATTAGCAAAATCGCTGGAGAAATATACAGTTTGTCAACTAATTGCTTCCAATTAATTGTTTTCAGTTTTCTTTTTTCAAAGTAATATAGAATAAAGTATGTTAAATATGTTTAAGGTACACATTTTTCGAAAGCAAAAATATTAAATTTAAACAAGAACGTATTAGGAATAAGATGCATGGACCACGGTCTAGTCATATTTCATTCATATTAAGAGCTAAACCACACTATATTTAAGAAAACATGTCCACTTATTGCATGAAAATATCACACATATTTCCAACAAAACGGTTTAAAATCAACCGAAATTTTTTAAATTCTCATAACAGTTCTTTGGGGGCTAGGGGAAGTCCTGACCCAATTTCATCAATTTTCGACATCACATTCATCACCAGTAAAAGTAGTTGTCTCAGTTTCTTATATTATTTTATATTTCATTTTATATATTATTTTATAAATTATTTTATATACGGTATAAATTCAATCGGAAGTTGAAAAAAATTTTTTATATTAAGTTATAGAAGCTAAGGGATGTATTTGCCCGCTTTTACCTACTTTCGACATAAGGACACATTATCATTTGGAAATACTTTTGTGTGAATTGCAATAATATACCTCACAGATTGACCGATATTTTCTGTAAAAAGTCAGTTACAGTTACTAAGATTCACATATTCTGTATATGTTGACTTGAAAAGTCATTTTCCGATTTTCACAATTTTTAGACGTGAGACGGAATACCTCAAAGGGCTTATTCGTGTAAAAGCCTTATTCCGGTATATTTATTGCTGCTTGATTTATATACTCTACAAAGAAAGAATCAGATTAATATGGGCGTGGTTGTACGCTGATTTCGCTCATTTTCACAATATGACTTAAAAATGTCAGGATAATGATAAGCATCAAATTTAATTGGTATTGGTAAAGTAGTATGTGAGATGAAGAATCTCACCTCAAGCAAGGCGGCGCCACACCCATTATCTAATTTTAATGTCGAAATATGAAATATTTGAAATATATTTTTATATTTAATGCAAATTGGTTTTTATTTTAATTGGTTGCTTAGTTATAACACTTTAGAGACTTCCGATTAACGCCATTTTTTGGGCGTTGCAAAGACCTTATTCCGGACATCTGCAGTACCAAATTTCTTATGATACCACGGAACTTGTTCACAGTTTCATTACGATAACTAATTTTTTTACTCAAGTTATCGCTTATCGCAAAGACGCACGGATGAACAGATTCAGAGACAGAGACGGAATTCAACTCGTTTCGTCATCCTAATCATTTATATATGTATATATAACTATATATAACCATATCTATCTCAACTAGTTTCATGTGGTGCAAACAACCATGGGGTGAACAAAATTATTGTACTCCATGTGCGAGAGTATAAAAACAACAAAATGGGCATCAACTCAAATATTGCGCTGTCAATAAATTCTTTACAAAATACTAAGAAAAGTCGCCAAGGGGACGAGAAAACCTAACCGAACAACGTAATGGAACTTTTTCCGCCGACATGATAAATTTAGCGCATTTTTCTTATGAATGAGGAAATTGCATAATTTTTGTGCAGCGCACATCATCAACAACTTATCTTTTTTAAAATGAGTGGGACGCGAATTGTGGAAAATCTCATTCAGTTGGTTTATTTTAACTACCACAAAGGATCATCACCTAAAAAATTTCCTTAAATTTGCTTAGAATTAAAGTTCACAGGAGACAGATCATCGAAGATTAATATATGCGGCTAATCAAGAATACTTAAAAAATTAACAATACTCCCAAAGAAAAAAAGGTTGGGACAGCTGGTATCTGTCTTGGAAGACGATTGTGCAAAGACAATGTGTCACGAGAACATCAGAAAGATTATAACACCAATAAAAACTCATCGAAAATAGCCAGAAAAAAAACATTTGCTTTGTGCCCTGGATATTTAAAGGCGTATGAACTTTTCCCATGCCCATGTCAACATTGGAACAATATTATATTTGGTATCGAAACTCTAATTATAATATAGTACTATGATAGATCAAACAGGGTTTGGAGAAATCCCAAGACAGCCCTACAACAAAAAAATATATAGCCAGTAGTAAAGTAGTAAAGCTTTCTGTTATATATTGGAAGTGTGTCTCTTCTAAAATAAAGTGTGATTATGAAGGGATAAAAAATGAGTTGTCCAGAAACGGGACTAAGTTTAAGTTTGCTGATCCTTGTGGCTCTAGTAAACTTAAATACTACCTGTATCGGAACAATGATCTGAAACACAATTCTTTTTTGTCAAAACCTAACCTGACTTGAAAACCTGTCCAAAGTCCCGAGTTTAGCCCGATTGAAAACTTGTAGTCCTTTTTGAAAAAAAAAAAGAGTTGCTAACAGGTGTCCAAACACAAAACCGATATAATCAGTGCTATTAAATGGAGAATGGAACAGAATAGCTTTAGATTATAAACTAGAAAACTTAATTAACTCAATGACACGTCATCTACATGATTGCACCTATACAAATGGCTTATATATTATATCATAATATTAAGTCAAATTTAGCTTTCTGTGCATTAAACAAGATGTTTTAATGTTCCAAAGAACTGATTGAAAATCGGTATATACATAAGCTCATACATTTAACAGTTAGTAGCGTTTCCCACTTTCAAATGACAATTGCACAATGATAATTTAAAAGAAGAATTGTTTAATATTTAGACAGCATTAAGAGAAATACTTTAGTTTCACCTTCACCTTCGTTTATATTTATCTACGTTTAAATTAATATATTAGTTAAGCATTGACTGCGATACGCGTGGTCATGCGCTTCTTGTAGTACACACACTCGCAGCTACTTTTACGAAAATATGTTTAATTTCATGTTGTTGTTGTTTGTCGGTTGTCGGGGTACTTATTTGTCAAGAATGGGCCACCGCTTACTTGTGCGGCGCTTGAATTCGAACGTCGCAAAGTGGTTTGGTCAGTTCTGTGCGTAATTGATGAGCGCATCTGATTAGCATTTAGAGCAACAACTATGCATAGACTAGAAGCAAAACACCTGTGATAATATTGATAAACACAAGCACTTCACTGGGGTACGAGCAGTAGTAGTATCAGCACTCAGAAAATACTGAATTAAAAAATTTTAATTGAAAAAAAATATTTAACAAAAATAAATTAATTTAGTATACTGTAGACGTTTGATATTATAATATGCTTTAAAGTTATAAGGCATAGCATGCTTACTATGCAATACGCTGTGGCATTTCAGTTTTAATTGAAAAGTAATTGTATTAGGGGTGCTCTTAAAGTACGAGTTTGTGTACCGGAGTTCCAAAATTACAATAGTGGTATGCGATTCGCCATTTCTTTGCTCACTAACTGTGGTCGCTGTTATTTTGTTAAAAATTTGCATATAATAGCAACAACAAAATTAGTGAGTTGAGTAAGATTAAAGAGATTTTGCAGAAACCAAACTTCCTGGGAACATTTCCTTCAATCTTTTCATCATATATTGTTAAAATGAGTGAAATCGGATAATAATCAGCTAAGCTCAATACCTGGTTGATGTCAGCGGTCGAGTAATATCTTCTCTGGTTCACACTATTCAACTGAATGTCAGCACAGGTTATTTTGGACGCCGTAGACCTAACATATTTTAAGCCACAAACGCCCCTAATGTTTACAATTTTCTACGTGACGGTATAACTTGTTGATTACATCATTTGAAAATAGTTGGCGTACGCGTACATCTTTAAGAAACTTCCTTCCTTTAATTATTGTGATTATAGTGAAAAGTTACAAAAATTTCTCTTTCTATGGTAGGATTTGGGTTCTATAAAAAACAACAATGTGCTTGTGTAGTTGCGTGAGGTGATAGTCAGAACCACCAGGCCTTTTTCTCTAACATTTTTAATACACCAAAGTTGTGCTTTTAAAAAATTAGGTTGAATGTCTAACTCCCTTGAATCTTTGCGAACGACAGCAGTTTTTGCTCACCTACTTACTTACTCGCCCATATGTCTCTTTCAAGTTTTCCGGAAGCAAAATATATGGTACAAGAGCAATTATGAATTGTTGAATCCATAAACTCTATACTGAACATTCGATAATAATTTAGGTCATAAATAAAGCAAGGCATGGTTAACATGAAAATGAAAACAGCAATAGTTGGAAGGAATTGTATAGGTAGGTAGGTGTATTTTATTACGTAGTATGGTAGTGGTAGGTGTATATTGTATTGTAGGTATAATAACAATTGTTAAAACAAAAATATCTTAACAACGAAATGTAAATTTAAAGAGACCGAAAGTAAGTAGAGCCTAGCTCTTTTATTTGGTTGATTTTCGCTTTTAACGCATATCAAATCACTGTCTAACTTCCTCAGGTAGATTACGTACAAAATGCCAAAGCAGAAAAATAAAAATAAATAAATTGGCACAATCCAAAAACGCAACCCTTCAAGGGTAAATTGTGAATCGATTGTGAAATACTACTGCAAATGCAAAACAAATCACGATGAGACATTTTACGATCACTTCAGTGAACCATTTCACGTTTATTGCCAATTGCTTATTGATTATATGTAAACTTTTTATAAATTTCTTTCCGCAATTGCAGCGAGCAGACCACTGGCAGTCAGCGATACTTGATATGCACATGCTGTAAGTTCGGCTACGCAAATTAGGTGAGGTCTTTCGACGCACAATGCATGCGTTTTATTTATTTTAAATATCAATTGAATTTACATTAAATCACAAATTACCACTTTACAAAACTTTAGGTTTTACTCGCTAATTCATTGAGTTTTTTGAGTATAAAAGGTAGTTGAGTTTGCCAAGGGAATCATACAACCTCAACACTACCAATTGTCAAGTACAAGCAAATCCTAAACAAAAGCAAAATGTCCAAATTTGTAAGTTTTTAAGAAATTCCATTGGTTTGTTTGTCTCTCAACATACGAAATCTTTATTGCATACTTTCAGGTGACTTTCGTTCTTGCCGTTCTCGTTGCTTGCGCATCAGCGAAACCGAGTGTTGTGACACCATTAGCCACTGCGCCTTTGGTAGCTGCTCCTCTGGCATATGCAAATGCACCACTGTATGCTGCTGGTGGCAGCAGCCAAGTCGATGTCCGCAACAACTACGATGGCACACTCTCCTCCTACACAACAACACCTTTCCAGTATTCCGGTCCATTAGCCAGTCGTTATGTCTCGGGTGTCCCTGCTGCCTACGCCGCCGCTGCTCCAGTTTTGGCTAAATACGCTGCGCCAGCCGTCTTAGCTGCCCGCGCCCCATTGGCTGCTGCCCCAGCTCCTTTGGCTGCTCTGCCCGCACCATGGGCAGCTGCCCCAGCTCCTCTGGCTGCCCTACCCGCACCGTGGGCTGCTGCCCCAGCTCCTTTGGCTGCTCTGCCCGCACCATGGGCAGCTGCACCAGCTCCTCTCGCTGCTCTCCCCGCACCTTTGGCTGCTGCCCCAGCTCAGTATGCGTGGTAAAAAAGGTGGAATATGTAGCAAGTAAAGAAAATTTGTGTCATTTTGCTTACAACTTGCTGAAACTTGAACTGATTAATTTGTTAAAATAAAAATAAACCTTTTTAGAAACAAATGTGCAGTGATTCCCTTCAAGTAATATGGACCAGGATAGACACACCTCCTTAAGTTTTTAATTACAGGTTGACGTGATAAATGTGTGAAGAAAACGATCCGGATAATATGAGGCATTAAAAAGAATCTCTTAATAATCTATCAGCCTTATTTTGTTGGACAGTAGGTAGGAACATCTAAAGTAGAAGGAGAAGAATGAGGTTCTGTTTTTCTTCTGGAGAACTGCCTTCGCTGTCATCTATTCAAAATGTCAACACCAGTCTCTTCTATTTAAGTTTAATAAAATAAGTTAAGCAAGTTTCCAGTACGGATCTTTGGATTGAGAGATTTTAACATTTTCTTTCAAGAGAAAAGCTCCTCTCGTTGCAACAGCGATTGTCTGAGCTTCTAGATACCATCAATTAATTTTTCTCGAATACACTCATTTTCTGATTATAGCAACTTTACTATTTATATTTATCGTCGCCACATATATAAGTTCTGCTCAGATATATCCGTTCTGCGAAATTTTATTCTTCTGATGTCTTTCTTCAGCGAGTTAATGTACGTTTGCCTTCTACAATACAAACTTCTTCAGGGTGCCAAGCAACACTTGTGTTAAGTTTCATCAAGATATCTCAACTTTGATGAAATATTTTGCTTGCAATGACAGACGGACAGTCACCCGGAATTTAACTCGTCTCGTCATCCTGATCATTTTGATATATGTTATATAATTCTATATTCTTCACGTCTTTTTAGGTGTTACAGATAACCGTTAAGCAAAACAGTTATACCCTGTTCAACATTTTTGTTTGGTCGATACAGATACTATACCGAACGACGACAAAACGTTCCGCAGAAAATCAATTTAATTATAATGGAGGCAAGGTCAGCGCCAAAGGACAACATTTTCGCGCTCTCGTAAAATACTGCATTTTATTGGTTCTCAAGCTATAAAGTTTTATATTAGTTAAGTTTATTTTTGCATTGCTTTGTAAGTAAGTATTGCTTTTATATATGGCCCACACCATGGACATATATTCATTCATAAGACATAAAAATGCAAACATCATGGAAATATTATGCTTACGTTACAAGTTACACACCACACTGGTTGACCTATGTCATAATTAATACCTAAATTAGAAGCACATGCTATTGTTACAACATTCCACTAGCAATTAAATCGCGCTAATTGTGTACAAATGAGTGAGTCTATTGCGGTTGTGAAATAAACCATTACCTGCACAATTTTCCACATTTTCCTTCACATTGAATACTAAAGAGCCAATAATCGGCCGATTGGCACTGTTGAACACCAAAAATAGTCACCCACAATATTTTAATGATAATGGACGCCGCAGTTCGCCACCATATTCAACAAAGTATTGAGTGGAAAGTGAAATGGTCAATGGTTTGTTAAGTAACTATGGGTAATGTAAATTTTTTCATATAAATGACAGCACTAAAATTAATAACTCATTATCGAGATAACATTTGCATAGTCAAGTGGGGCCTTTAGTAAATTAGCGGTAAACTTTAAACTCCAACAAACTTAAACAAAATGACGTCTATAAAATACGTAAGTATACTTTCTTAGTTGTTTTCAAAAATTTTAAAGCTATGAATGACTATGTACCTTCTGCATTTTCAGGCTTTCGCTTTGCTAGCCATGGCTGCAGTAGCCGTCGCTAAGCCTTCGCATCCTTTTGCACTGCATTCAGCCATACCGGAACATTTCGATTTAGCTCCACCGGTGCTGCCACCAACGCATTTCCATGCGGCCGTACCTGCTCCCGACCCGTGGTTCCCTGAACCTCATTTCCACGCTGCAGCACCTGTACCGGAGCCTTGGCTGCCTGCGCCTCATCTTCATGCCGCTGCACCGGCTCATCTACTACCGGCACCTGCTCAGTATCTTCCTGCTCCAGCGCCACTGTTGCCCGCTCCAATACTTCCAGCTCCTGCACCATTACTTCCAGTTTCTGCACCAATACTACCAGCTCCAGCCGCATTTCTGCCAGCTCCTGCTCCAGTCCTTCCAGCACCCGCCCTTTTACCAGCTCCCATAGTGCATCATCATCACCATGTGGTGCCCGCTCCTCTGCCCGTACCAGTGCCAGTGTTGCAACCCGCCCTCGCCCCACCAGTGTTGGAGCCTGCAGCATTTATAGCTCCTTCATACCGTGCCATTCCCGGCCCCAAAACCACCACGCACCACGTATCAGTCGGTTATGCTTTCCCCACGGCTCATGTGTCTAAAATAGTGGCGCCCCACGTTCATCACCATTCCGTGCCAGTGCATTCGGCTAAATTATTGTCACACCACCATCATCACCACTCACTCTTCTAATTTTCTTTGTTGTAAAGCAAAAGTGATTAATTAGAGGCAAAAGGATATTGATATTCAAGCATATCAAAAGTGAATAATACCAAAGTCATTTAAGTACATACCGTATATCAGTACATCAGTATGTCAGTATGTCAGTATGTATATGTCATGGAGTTTAAGTTTTGCGTTAACTCGATTGTTAATTTATTTAACATGTGTTCATTTTAATATACTTTAATTTTTCGTATTTATATTTCACAGTAATAATTACCTTAGTAATGATTACATAACCCAAGTAACAGAATATAGTACAATGTAATAAACAAGTTAATATTATTGTTTGTGCAAAAAAAAAGTTGATAAATTTTTATTGTAATATTAGCGCTTTTCACCAAAATAGAGGCGAAGGAGGCAAATAATTGCAGGGAAGGTTGCAGATGTCAAGAGTTCATTGTTTACAGTTTTACTTATGACATATGTCTTTCAGTTCTCTGACAGATTTTGAGCTGATTTGTCGCATTCATACCTATTCATTAGAGTCACATTTTTTATGCTGAATCTCAGAGCTATTGGACTTATCTGGAGCACCAGTACTGTGAATCCAGGTGGATGATTAATTAGGCCCACCATGACTTCTTTTCTCTTAATGATTTTGCCATTATTATATAGACGTTTTTCAAGTAATCGGTCACTGATATAAAAGGGATCTTTTTGAATAATCTATCACATTAATTATATTTACCTTATAATTTTACATATATTTAAACAAAAGCATATTTGGAAAAGTAAAAAGAATAAAAAAAGTATCAGAATAAATCAAAGAGTTAGTGAAATATATACAAATTTCAGCTGTAATAGAAATATGGTCCCTGCTCTGTATGTTAATAACTGCGTGGAAACGCTTCCCACTATTTTTAAGGAATTTTGTGTCATTTCTTGACCAATATTTATTCTTATGGAAAAATAATGTCCTAAATTCTATCTCTCTGAATTCTAGAGCTCTAAAAGCTCTATGTAGACGTCCATATTTTCGGACTGAACTGATTCACCATGGGTGCCATTTTCTCTAGAATGGTTAAGAAGTGTGTAGAAATTGGTTTACATGAATACTTTTCGACATCAAATACGTAGCTTGACTGATAGCCAAAAGTTTAGGACATCAAAAGCCAGTAAGTGCGACGTAGAATCACTCCTGCCAACAAATGCTGACTGAATAGACGATGGAGAACTAAAGCTTCTCTGAGCAAATACTTAAAATTACAACCGGTGAGAGGGGTCTTTGGGTCTTCGACAGAGGCTTTGACAAAGGTTAATAATGAATAAGATGAAATGATAAGCACTGTAAAATTTGTGTCTATGCAATCCATTTCTGAAAGTGTTCCACTCAGTGCAAAGTGTTGGTAACTAGGAACGAGGAAGAGTGGACTGTCAGGCGATAATTAGCTTCAGCTATACCGCAAATGTAATTACAGCCCTTTATTTTGCACTAATTACAATTTAATTTATTTTTATTTGGCAGGATTTTATTTAATTTCATTTGATTTAAATTAAATTATTGATGGAACTCAAATAAAATTATTGGATTTGTTTTCGGAAGAGTCAATTTTAAATTTAGTGGCTTCCATTTTCGATTTGAGATATACAACTTAGAGATTACAGTTGCAGTGAACTAAATGAAATTAATTTGGAAATATCATGAATGTATTCAGATATACATCTCAACAAATAATATTACATGTGTATAATGTGATGAGTCTGACTACTCAATGAAGATATAAATAAAACACATTATTAGATTGTTTACATTTACTTTACAATACATTAGAAAGGTTTAATAAAAATTAATGGTGAGTATAAGTATTATGAAAATATCATATTTAACGCTAAAAAAATAGTATTAAAGTAATAGAAGAATGGGATCTTACAAAACTTAAGAATCACTTTTTTATCGGGTAATTTATTTATATATAAAAATCTCACTTAAATCTTGGCCCCCAACGCGAAAGGATAGGTAAATGGGTACAGATTTCAAACGGTTAAAACTATTATATCTGATCTAATGATAATGCCAATTATTTGGGAGGAATACAGGAATAAGATGTACGGGATACACATAGGATTTTCATTTTTCACCCGTCCACACAAAATTCCAGCCGGGTGTGTTCAATTTGTCAAGACATATAATATCTGTACTACTTAGTTTGGCCACCGACAGCAATGTACAATATATAAAGAAGTTAGCCCGTTGCCTTTATCGAAATTACATAAATTTCATAATTTACCATTTCGATCGTTTATACATACCTACTAGCATATGAGTGAATGTAAAATGCATAAATTTATAGCGTGGCATGCAAATGTTCGGGTAAAATAATTCACTAATTTACAGCACGCAAAATTGGGCAACTCATTCGGCACGCAAGGCACGTTGCCAACTACCGTCTGGTTGAGCCGTTGTTGGCCACTGAATTGATGCAACTGACGTTGACGGTATATGCAAGCGTACGAACGACCAAATTCAACTTATACCCGAATTCAATCGTTTGCAATCAAAGACAAGACACCGCGTAAGACGGCAGCAAAACACAGAGGTGCAAAGTAAACAATTGACCGCGAATATTACAGTGTCTTATGTTGTCATTCTACCAAATGTTTCTCAAAAAAGTCATAAAGACGAAACTAAATTATTGATTTAGAGATGGAAAATGAGTTTGAACAAATGACCGTAGATTACATTTACGATCGAGTTGTTTTATTGCACTTTCCAACTTTTTGTCAGAGAAAATCAATTTACAACTTCCTGTAGATATATTTTATAAATTTTTGGTAACTGTGAAAAGTTCACAGTTACCAAACCTACCTGTTACCTCGTGTGAAAAAAACACAACTTAATCCTCAGTAACTTATTTACAAGATAGCTTACTTATCCAAAACATTTACGTTTAGCACACGAGGTCCCACAATAGAAAATAGTGTGCGGTTTTAAAAAATAAATATTTAGTGATATTCCTCTAAAACATATTTTCGCAGTCGTGTCATAAATGATTAGGGTCAAAAACATTATGCTTTTCACTTTATAAGAAAATGAATATACTCTGGTAATAACCGCTCTTACTTCCTATATAGTATTACTGACATGTGGCAGCTCTGGAGACAAAATGGTTAAATGGATCTTTCGCTTAGTTTCTAAAATATCTTAGTAAGGTTATTCTTATACAAACTTCGAAATATTTCGTATTTCACATCCCACAATATTCGGTTTCGACCGCCGAACTTAGCTCCGTCTTGGGTATTCGTAGATTACTTTAACACTACTTAAACTGTCTAGCTCCCGACCTGCTATTGTTCTTTTTTCTATTTGAGTACAATTCGTGAAACCGTCAGCAACATATTGTAACACAAGAAATTAAGTGAACTTTTCTTTACGCTGATTTGCTAAGATATTGTTTATGGAATACTAAAACTAAAATAGGGATTAGACTTGGTAAGTTCTATGATAATGTGCGATATCTTATATTTAATGACCTGATTAATTATTTTAAAATCAGATTCAGATTCTATTACTGAGTCAGCTCCTTTGTGAATACTTTAGAAGTTACACCAATGAAGAATGTCGAAAAATTAACAAATTTCTAATTTTCAGTTTTTATTTCAAATTAACCAAGAAAATTAAAATTATGTTCAAAATATTTTGTTGCCTATGAAATTCAATATTTCTATACATTTTTTTTCTTTAAAGAAAATTTTTCAGCTGAGTTGAATATATTTACAACAGTCGGTATTAGAATTATGGTACTTTAACAATTTTTCGCCTTTTGAATAATATTATATCTTGTGTCTAATGCCTCTAGGCAACTTTTAAACAAAAAAATTATTGATATTTTTAATATTCAAAAGTATTGGAACTCCTTAAAGAGATGGGCGCAATGTACCTTGCGCTTTCAAATACGCTAATGAGAGCGTCATCTTTTAGAAATAAATCAGTTAATATTTACATTAAACAGTTTTCTTTCAGTTACTTTGTTAATGTTCGTAATAAATATCAGCAAGCACCAATTAAAATAACCCACTGTACATGGTGATTAAAGTACGGTCAGCCGTTAAGCAATCATAAGTTGGCATAGTTAGGTATCGCTTACTCTCCACTAACTGTAAATCGCTGCCTACCAACCGATTCATTGAGCTAATAAATAAAAATTTGCCAGCAACTATCTGCTATTGTAAATTAAATTATTTCATTACTTGAAGTGCTTACGCAGGCGTTGTTTGCGGGTGGCAGCTTGTGACACTAGTTGGCCAACGCGCACGCATACAAATATACTAACGACGCACACTTATACTCATTCATGTACTCATATGCGAATGTGTCAGCTGTCTGTTACCTGGAAGTAGGAAAGTCAATTGGTGGGCATATGAAATACAAATGTGTTACATTGCCTACCATGTATGTATGTTTGTAGGTTTATAAGACATTGCTTAGCGTTTCTTGGACTTTTTTCAATAACCAAATCTAAAATATTTTTGGTTGTATTAAATAATATAATGCGTAATTGATTTATTTGAATTAAATTATTAATCAAACCGTTATAGCATTAAGGGGCATTGGATGGTACAAAATGGTAGTGCTGTGAGCCGGCGTTTACTAATTATTTGGTAACCTTAAACTGTACTACCTCAGTTGACTCTGAGCAATTGCAATTATTATAAAAGATTTATCAGCGCTTGCGATATGCATCAAAGTCGTTCATATCGTCGAGCAATTAGCGTCAGCTCACAAAAATTATTACCACAGAAAACAATTCGAATCACTCAAAAAAAAATGGCTAATAAATTTGTAGTAAGTACTCAATTAAATTCCATTAGATTCATACCCCAATCAATTGAGCCTTTAACAGCCCTTTAATACCTACCTACCTACCTACCTAATACCTATAATTTTCCTTACAGCTCATAGCTTTGTTCGCCTGTGTCGCTGTAGCGAACGCTGGTCTACTGCCTGCCGCCGCCATCGCTCCTGGTTATGTCGCACCTTATGCGTCATCCTTCAACGCTCATCATCTTAATCACGCTGTAGCGTTGCAAGTCGCTCCACCCGCAGTACCAGTTGCTGTACCGGCACCCTTCGCCGTGGCTGCTCCACCAAGAGCAGTCTTTGCAGCACCTGTAGGATTCGCGCCTAAAGTAGCTTTGGCCGCTCCGGCACCGGTTGCCTTCGCTGCTCCCGCCAGAATAGCCGCACCAATCGCTGCACCTTTGGCTGCTCCTTTCCCATTTACCCCGGCGCCACTCCATTACGCTCCAGCCCCACTACGTTTTGCCGCACCGGCACCATTATTGGGCTAGACCCATGAAACTACCTGAACTGTATAGAATTGTAAATACAGTTGTGAGGTAAATATGGTTAAATTATTGCAAGGAATGAAGGATTCTTAGACTGTGTTTATTCCAAAAAAAAGTACAAAAATTCAAATACGAAAAAAATTTCTTTTTTAAGCGAAAATCTTATGTTTGATATGAATTGTTAACGGCAGTTCAAAGGAATCGCAATGTTTGTTTTACTCGGTTCCTACCCAATTTGTTAACTCAATACTGGTGTTCGCGAGAAAGTATCTAGAAACGCGTAGATGTGGACAGTGTATTCCATTTTATAAGTTACATACACACTTATTACATTGTATAAAGAACACGCCTACTACTACGATTACATACATTGTAAAGAACACGCCTTTTATATTTTAAATATAACGAAGAATTAGACATTTTACAAGTCGTTTTATTGGAACCAGTAACGCATCATTCATTTGTCAACAGACATAATAAGTCGACATCCCATCGATCGATATCGATATCGGTTGTCAGGAACTGTTCTTTCGGCGAAGTGTACGTTGATTTGCCACAATTGAACGTTTATTTTCAGCATAAAGCATGAATATTTCGTAGCTGGATATTGATGCCATGGTATTCATGGTTAGAATTGTACTGAATTGAGCTATGTCTAACCAAATCAATCGGTTAGTAATTTCAAAGTTTATTTAACAACATAGTATATGGTGCAACTGAATCTGTAAGTGAAATAGAATATTTAATCAATAAAAATATTTAATAAACCCTTAGCGCTTGGTATACATTCTTATGAATAGTCGTCCATCAACTGCATCACAAGCATTATTTTAGGATGAAATTTGTAGAAAAGGGATTCTTTCAAAGGGAAGGTGCATTCGATCCCATCTGAAAAGTTTTTCTAATATCGGCTATCTGAAAAAGATTTCATGAAACCTTCGAACGAATAATTGTTTCCACAATTTCTCTTAACATGTCTTTCACAAGTGAGTTATTATAAAATTCATGTGTGAGAATCAAAATCAATCAATCAAAAATTCACGTATCAAAATATTCTTCAAAATCATTTCTTGCGATTTATATATATAATATATAAGCACAAAAACTGCTTACAATTCTGATCAAAAAATTTTTGTTGCGCGATACATTTTGCGAAAGAGTGACAACACACTGCGTTACACTCTGAATTATAGACTACAGTTAACTTATTTTTTTTCTGTTATTTTTGTTGTTTTTTTTTGTCATTAAGTCAAATATTCACGTCGTTTAATCTCAAACTTTTTTTCCTTTAATTTCGTAGAGATCAGAAAATCCACATTTAAATTATCATGATGGAACCAATCGCAAAACAATAAAAATTAATAACAGTAAACGCAACAATTTCATAACCCTCATTCACTCATTTCCCGATTTTATAGTCACAAACACACAGCTATTTAATATTTTAGTTCCAGATTTTATTTCATTTCCTTTTGTGGTATTAAATTATGTGGTTTGGCATTCCAAACTTTACAACGCAATCGCATCGTGAGGTTCGCGATGAAAGAGAGGCTTGTCGGAATTGGGTTTGTGCGTCACCGGCTCCGAATCGTAAGTAACATGCGCGATGTGAGTTAGTGGAGCCACAATGGCAGTGGCCATGCGCTCCGATGCAGCAACAGCAGCGGCTTCCTCACCAACTGTATTACTTGCGGCTAGATTTATGTCTTGCTTGCTAGTAATTTCGAAGTTCGCATCGGGCTCAATGTCTGAATTTATATTCGGCGTCGAAATTTGTTGCAAAATGGTTGTTGGATTGTTGGTAGATTCTGATTCTGCTGTAATTGCTGTATTCTCTTCCATAATTGGTGCTGCTTGGCCACTGCACACAAGCCATAAAAGAATTAGGGTCAACAACCGCATCTGTGAAAGGTGTAGAAAATGTTGATGAGATCAAGGTTCGCACTCGCCTCAATGAAATTGAACTTAAACTACTTATTATCGCATACACAAACGCACAGTTAAGTTTTTTGCTTGAGCAACGTGCGAATATTTTTTTTTACAACACACAATCACTCACTTCCATGTTAAAGAACAACATTGCTGAAATGAGATTTCTTGAAATTTATTGCTATGCAATTTATTGTAGATTCAGCTTTTGCAATTCGGTAAATTCTCTTGTAATTTTCAGTATATGGATGCCGTTTGTAAGTATTCTGGCTTTCATTAGGCCATGGCTTCTTAAATTAAACTAAGACGCCTTTTTTCTTGTGCATGGCATTTTATAAACTTCAACTTGCCACAGTAGACCACAGTATGTGTACAAGAATTATTGTGTGCCATACCCATGTATTCTCATTTTTATGTTCCCTGTGGGAAAAATCTGAATTTATGCGATAATGCTTGGACGTTAGAGTATGGAGATGATGTTGGAGTTTATGGCAGTCTTGATTTCTTCTATTATCCCAAAAAAAAAAAACCATAAACTTTTTGTCCAATAATTTGTGTAATTATTAGTAAATTCAAACTAATTCCGTTTTTAATTTACGTTCTCATCCCACATATGACACACTTTTATGAGCTGCTTAAGCGCTGAGATCTTAACACCAGAAATGCCTCATATAGAATTGTTTTCAGGGTTGCAGTTCAGCTTTACTATGAGGAATTCAAACTTTTATTCTTTAGGTTTACGTAAAAAATAAAAAAATAAAAAAAAAGAATATATGAAGTTTCTTATTGAAACATTCTTTTATGCAGATGAGATGAAGTGATTAATGTTTCTTCAACTGCCGATTTTGAAAATGTAATAGTTTCCCAATTGCCAATATGGAGATTTAATAAGGGCACCCCTAGTGATTTTGCGAATTTTTTGAAAGAAAACTACTGCATGAAATGCTCTCAATTTTGAGGGTATATTTATACATAAATAATGAATACATGCAAAAAATTCAAAAATTAATTAAATTGTTTAGGAGTTAATAATCTGCAATGTATTGCCTATACAATAACCCACAATTGTTCACAAAATTGCCGACTTTGGGAAAAAAAACTGTAAAATATTGCTCAGAAATGAGACGATTCTGGCCTACTAAAATCACATTTCTCCTACAATCGAAAAACTGGAGGGTCATTGCACAGAGAAGCATATCAAAATAAGGAGGAGAAAACCAGAGCGAAAATATGCAACCAATTTGAAAAATGCAGTTTTGAGAAAAAAGTGTTTAAAGATAAACTGATTAACTGATTAATACCTGAGCAGCTGCACTTTAGAAAATTTGTAATTTAAAAAATTAAATGATTTGAGATATGCATTTAAAATTTTAGTATAATATTTTTGAAGGTATGGACTGTTGAAATATACAAACAAAAAATTTTTTTTTTTTAATTTCACACTAGGTGTTTCCCACAAATAACTTAAAAATAGTAGTTCGGAAGAACATGCGGCATTTAAGATAGTAGCAGTTATAGATTCGCCATTTCTCTGCTCTCATTGAAGTGGTATAAACTGCTTTCTTCCATGCTTCCAAGTTGTGTTTTGCAGATTTTAGAAAAGTTGTGCTTTTGTGAGTGGTTCGAATGTGGAATAACTGATAATAATTATGATGAAAATTTTATTATTAAACGAAAAGTAATTATTTATTGATTTTAATAACTTAAGACTGAACTTAAAACCAAGGTTAGGAATTTGCTGTTTTGGGCGGGATGAAGAATTTCTTCATCAAAGAAAAAGCGAAGTACATATGCGTATTTGTTAGAGGACATTTTAGAAACGTAAGTGCTGCCAGTCTATTTGGGCACCTAGTATAGCTTGTTCGATTGGCTACTCTCTAAAACTTGGCGAATTCAAAACAGCAAATGCAGATACAAATTACTGAGAAGAAGGAATGTTCACCATAAAAATGTTAAAACATTAATAATATATACATATGAAATGCTATAGAAACTAAATTAATTATGTTTAATAAGGAAATTTGGCACAAATTGTTTTACCAGTAACATATAATAATAATATATAATGAACAAATTCTCCATTTTTTTTTAACTTATGATACCCGCTTGTTTGGGAATCACCCAGTTTCTTTGGTTCCTGAGAATGACAAGTTTATGACTTACGAAGTTTTTGAAATAAACCAATTGCCTAAACTTTAATATTACTTGAAGTAGAAGGAACTTTGTACGAGTATATATAGCATTACTTAAGAAGATAATAACAATGTAAAAACTTACAATTGTATTAATTTACGGTTTTCGGCGACAAAAACTATCAAATAAAGGCTACCTTGCTTTCGCCCACAACTGTTATTACAAATGAATTTCTTGAAGGGTGGCTTCCATACACGCTTTAGTGGGTTCTTTTACTATTCTGTTCGCCATACTTGAGTACGTGATTGTCATCGAGTAGTTTATTGTATTTTCTGCGTCGTTCTTATGGATACATTTATTTTTAGCTTTCTTCTTCTAATAGTTCTTATGCATTGTTTCTTGCCGAACATTTTTATCACATGCATATGTATTTACACAAATGTAAATGAAAACTGTTGGTGGGCACGAAATAATTGGCACGAAACCCGTTTCAGGACTTACAGCTCTCCGGCCTTTCTTTCCTTTTTCTTTCTTCTTGTTTTACTTTTTATTCCACTTTCAATAGAGTTTAAAGAAGAGACTGTCGTTGTTGTTCAGTTGGTTGTTGCTTTCTGGTTTGTCTTCATTGAGGACCAACTGCTTCATCATTCGGTTATCAGTTATCTTAAAGCGAGTTGCAGTTTCACAAAACTTGTGGCAACTTCATACCCAACTGGTTTTCAAGTTCAAGTTTATATTGCTGACATAATCTACCGGCATCAAAACATGCTGACACGCACACAGAGAAATGCCACAGGATATATAAACACATATGCATGTGTGTGTGCATAAGAGTCCGTTGAATAATTGTAAAATTACCTGGCAGTAAAACATGATATTAGTGAGGAAAAATACTAGTTTACAACTGCAAGTTCCTGATTGAAATTTAGCTAGATCGAAACTGAATTAATGTCAATAAATATAATTTATTTTAAAACATTATCATTGTTAAGATTTCGGATTACTTCATAAACGAACCAGTTTTTTTTTCTGGTCCATTTTGAAATAGATAGTATAAAATGGGTACATTTCTAACCGAATTCTGACAATTGAAATCTTGTAAGGACATCAACATGAAGAATATTATTTATGTGGGAAATGACAATCGACTGACTTATGATAAGATACAACTAGTTGATTTCACTATAAGGCATTAGAAGAGTTCTAGTGGCACTTGCATACATACATACATACACATGTCCATATAAACTAGGCAATTGAGTAATGTTGTGTCTGCATTTGCATTTTTAACTTGCTCAATTTCGTTGTTCGGAAACTTTGCTTTTTCGCCTGAACTTACACGCATATTTGTGCAAAAGTTTTTTTTTTTCAGTTTTGTAAATTCTCATTATTTATATTTAACAAAAACACATGCTACGGGTATATGCACACATACACTTATTAAGTATTGTTTCATAAGATTTCATTTTATTTCACCCCCTGAGCAATAACTTGCTTTTGAACCAAAGTTTATTGACCTTTCAAACTTAGTTTATGAACTCTGAGCAACATGAACTCTCGTAACGAACGGATATGAACACAAATACGAGAGTTCAAAAGAAAATCCAAATAATTTTTGAATTTATTCTTTAGCATGGGAATGGAAGGGAAAATGTAATTTTTTTGCAGATATTTTAATAATAATAATATCTTTAACAATCAAGTGAAAATAGATTTACTCGTAAAAAGCTAAGGGACCTAAATAAAGTTAAAGGATAAAGTCCTAGATGTAATACCATTAGGCGGTTTCACACGATTTACCTTTTTACTTGTACTAAAACCGATGGTGACGTACCTAACCCCACTTGATGATCTGAGGCTATGTTTGGCACATTAATTTTGAAGATGACACTACAGATTTTTCACATTGTTTAGAGTAATATAAATAGTAAAATTGTAGTCGAAATCGACGAAATAAAATTGGTTTTTTGAGAATTATAATAGTAAATTTCCATTCTATTTGATGGCATTACCGACATTTCCATGTTTGTGGGCCGAGGTTGAGGTTTTGCGAACCAGGATATTAGTGTCGTTAGCTTCGTCAACTGAAATAACCACACCTTTCTCTCCCCTGTGATATTTGGACACTCTTCTTTCTTTGAATAGAGTGAAATTCCATTCGAGTTTTATCCTCTTCATGTCATTTATTTCAAAATTAAGGTTGCTAAGAATTGCTTCTGTCTCAGAATACTTTTATTTTTCTATGACATTTCCGTACATGCTTTATACATCTTTGTATATACTCCTGAAATTCATTTGAAAATTCAAAATCTGGTTTACAATCATAACCGTAAATTCAACAAAGAAGGGAGGCTGTAACCGAATATTTTATACTCTCGCAAGGATCACAGTCGAGGCAATACTAACGGATATTGACAAAACTTTATATTCAACAGGTAAGGAAGGGCTAAGTTCCGGTGTAACCGAACATTTTATACTATCGTAATTTTTGAGGTTCAAAGGCGATGAAATATTTTCTGGTGTTGACAAAACTTTATATTAAACAAGACCACATTATTACTAGGAGAAGAAGCTCTCTGAATTCAACTCAGATACCTCAGATACCATTCAGATACGGAATGACCGATATATATGGTATAAAATCAACCGGAATTTCAACAATATTTATATCAAGTATACGGGCGTTATGGGAAGTATTGACCTGATACCTTGATACCTTACCTACCTGATACCTTGATACTTATTTTTGTCCGATTCCGAGTCCGATTTTTTCAAATTGTAGTACAATGTCATGGTTGAAATTGGTTGAGGAGATCCTGAGAAATGAGATTTCACGTATAAATGGGCAGTGCCATTTCCATTGTCCAATTTTTACATCGATTCATATGCCGTCACATAGAGCAGTTTTGACTGAAAAATTTAACGCTTCTGACATGTTATCGGGGGTGGGTGTAATTATCATTCGATTTCACCTATTTTCACACTGTATAAGCAAATGTTGGAAGGACTTCTTCTCATTATTCATATTCTTATAATAAACGTATTAGGTACCATATCCACTTTTTTTTTTAATGAAAGTTCAAATAACTTTAATTTAAGTATATTGGGACTAAGGGAAATATTGTTTATATATATTCCAAACTAACCCAATTTTGAAACTAGGGGACATTTTTTTCAGAAAAATATTCTCCATGAATTTCAATAATATATCTTACAGATTGACTGACATTTTCGGTCTACATATTCGATGTCTGATAATGGGGGAAGTGAGATGACTTAACTTAAAGCCTCTATTTGCGCAAATATAAGGTTTATTCTGATATCTGTGTTTGATTTATATACTTAAAAGGGAAAAAATCAAATGGAATTTAAAGTTGTGTTACATGGGGGTGGATCATTTTCACAATGTATAAGGAAGTGCTAGAAGAATTATTCTCAGCAAGTTTGATTGATACGGCTTTACTGGTTTTTGAAATATGTCTATTAAACCCATCAGGCGGGGGGGCAATACCCACTTTCTAAAATATTTTAAACCACAGGTGTGCCTGAGGTTTTCGATGCTCTATACTAAACTACAGTTTTGTATCTTAATTGAGAGTTTACTTATATTCATATAAGTGTTTGCTTAACGGCATTTTGTGGACGTGGCAATGCCAAGTGCCAATAGTGTGTTTATAGTGCCAAGTGTGTCTAAAATTAACAGAATTGGGTAAATAATTTTCCTACCTCCTATATGCCTAATATAAGTATTTTCAAACTTCCGGTTAACTTTATAACATATATATCGGTCAATTTATTAGGTATCTTAATGAAGGTGTGACAGCATCTTTTCACGGTAATAATTTGTCGTGATGCGAAAAATGCATAAAATCGGATCAATACTACCCCTAACCGGCATATGCCTAATAAAGAAGTTTCAAACTTACGTTGGTTTTATATTAAGTGAACTTATAATATTGGGTATTCCACAGATTAAGGCCGAAAATGTGTGAAATCGATCTCCGAATTACACAAGCTCCAATATACCACATATAATGATTTTCATTATTTAAGCGGTTTTTACACCGAATATGTAAGTGAGTATGTGAGTTATCTTCATATAAATTCGTGGAAACATATTCTCGAGTATACTTGTGTAATGACAAAGGTTGCTGCAGATCTTGCAATGTACCCAAATAAACCCAATAAAGGGATTTTAGACTTCAGAGCGGATTTTAAACCCGATGTAATCGATGTTTCCGACTTTCCACTAGACTTTAAACTGCTTAGGTTGAACAATAAGTTAGATATTGTAATGAAATGTAGTGAACATGCTTTCTTAAGCATAAAGTAATTTAGCGCTGAATAAGAATGAAATCGGTCAGGACCTTGATCTAAACCCCAAATGCCTAATATAATGATTTTCAATTCTCTAGTTGACGTTTTCCTAACGTACTCAATTTATTAAGTTTAGCTCATTTAGTTTAATTTATATCACCTACATCATTTGAGTTAATTAGGCATATTTTAATATAAATATCTCTGACATGAAGCAAAATGTAGTAATGAAGCTGAGTGAGTCTATGACCTGTAGTATTAGTTAGTAAAATATATCATCGAATCATGAATTTAAAATTTTTATGCAAAACATTTTTTATTTAATATAAAGTTTTGCCAACACCTGAAAATATGCCCCCATCTTTTATCTTCGAAAATTGCACTTAGCCCTTCCTTACTTGTTTTGTTATGAAATTTTTTTGAAGAATTTTCATTGTCTATAAATGAATTTATAGGATTTAAATAATTTTTATAAATATAATGATTGTGCATAAAAGCTGCTTCCTTATAAATTGGTTGTTAGTAAATAAATTTTCTGATCCTTTAGAGTTGCCAATGTTAATCAATTTGAAAAATAAGACATCCAACGCACAAGAATGTTGTAATTTCAGGACAAACGTACACATTAATTCAAATGTGCTAAACATTTAATGTTTAATTTTACGAATTTTTGCACAAATTTGACCAGCGCTACCAGATACTTTAAATATTGCTTCTAAAAAATGTAAACTCAGATTTGTTATCTGCATTTTCAAGTATATTGACATTAGTAGCCATACGCAAAGCAAAATCCTGTTATAGTGGCAACAGCAAGTAGACCAACAAATATACACCAGCAACCTTACACAATAGGGGTGTTATATACCAAAATTTCATGTTGATCGCTTAGTCGTAAGGCAATCTTGAAAGCTTCATCTATAGAATATAGAATAGATAAGTATGGAAAAGTAGTTTAAGTGGAACTATGAAAAAAATAAAATATTGGATTGATAACTACCTACCACTAAAAATTAAAGCAATTTAAATTTGTGTCGATAAAATGTATTTCGCAATTAAATCCCCAGCGCTTATCTTTTAGTCAAAACTTTTTACTGGAAAAGATTACAGTCAAATTTAAACAAATTTTTCTACCGCTTAAAACTTTCATATTCGAAATAAGGGCTTATCCGTATGAACAGTTGTGAATACGAATAAAAATTTAATGGTGGGACGTGGGTTTTTTATTGCACTTTTTTATGACCTTTCAAAAAATCAGACAATAAAGCTGGCGATTATGAAGCAATAAACTATTATTAGAACGATAACAATAAAACCGGGCGTGAAAATTTCGAAGGCATTTATCCCAAACACTTACACTTTCGCGACCATTTTACGTAATATGATATGCATGCGATCTTTTAAAATCAAAAACATTGATAGCAGTTAACGGCAGGCACCTTAGAGCACTTCCATGGTGGCTTAATGCATGTTGCGCCTGAGTGCGGCAAGTAGTGTAATAGTCGTATATATGCACCTACTTTTTTATTCACCTATTTGCGTTTACATCACTTCGCATGTGCAAGAAAAGCGAAATTAAGGCGTCCAAATGTGGAAAACTCGAAATAATTCAGCATAACTAGATTAAAGATACAAACTAAATCGTATTATGCAACATTAGGGTATAGCCGAGCAAAACAGCGTATACCTCCAGCTGGCCAGGAGTTGGTGGTCGCTCACTGAACGATTGAACCACTGATCCGTTAAGGCGGAGAATGAAATAAATGAAATGAGATAGATCACCATAAAATGAAAAGGAGGCCTCCCTATTCCCCAATGGTACTGGGCTAGTAACAACGGTAACAAAATGGTAAATATCGCAGCTGCACTAGCAAATGTTGCAGCGATTGGAGTGTGCTTGTGTGTGTTCGATTGTTGAGCGACTGGTAAGTTATCGTTGGCGCATGCGCGACATGCAATAATTCACAATTGTCTAAAAAGGCGTTGCTGTGGCTGAGAAGTCGCCGTGTCGCCTATATACTCGCGTTGCAAATGAGACAAATGAGGAAAATTCGTTAAATAAAAGCAAAAGAAGAAAATTCTTATGATTTACGACAGCCTGCATATCATCCATTGTGTCTAATTCAGAGATTGCTGTTACTAGTGTGGGTGATCGAGAGTTATACACTTCACCAAACTAGTTCAATTCAAATTGGGCACACCAACGTAGTTTTGACCACTTATATTTTGCTTATTTTTTAATAGTATAGTGGAGATATGACTGTGAACCTACTCCCCTGGTGGAGTAAAGTAAGCCATAAATTCGCCTCCACTAACTGTAAGACGGTTGATAGTCACAATTTTTACATCAGTGTTATTTTATTACAGCATTAGTTCTGTTGCATATATGCTATAATAAATAGTTCAGTTGTTGAAACCTCTCGCAAAAATTGGTACCTCCTGTTACTAGGACAGACTCCGACTGCTTGATCCATAATTCGAAATATTTCAAAAATTTCATAAACTCCATTATATATATATCATATACGACATTTGGTATATACCATATACATACATATATATAGATATATACCAAACTCTAACCAATTTTTCACATAACGGTTATGTTTGATACTGCCACTATAAATATTAATATATACATATACAAACACACCTACCTTCAACATATCGGTCAATTAACGTAACTAAAAAGAGATAGGTAACATTAATATAATTTTTAACTAGTAAGGAAGGGCTAAGCTCTCGTTCAACCTCACATTATATACTCTCGCAATATGCAAGGATCAAAGGCGCGAAAATACTTTCAGGTGCTGGCAAAACTTTATATTAAAAAATTTTGCGGAAGAATTCAACACTCATTATTCTACGAAGTCCTGAACGTATTAGAATCATACTTGATATCTAATTAACTTATATTACAGGGAATAGACTAACGTACTTTCTTTGTTACATTTTGCTTGCCGTCCCAGATATATATTAAAATCTGCCTAATTAACTAAAATGAGAAATATGTGATATAACCTTAATCAAAGTGGTTTAATAAATGTATTAGATACATGAGGAAAAAGTCAACCAGAGAAACGGAAATCATTATGTTAGGAATAAGGGGCTTAAAACACTGTCTGGACCGGTTTCATTCATATTTAACGCGAAACACCTTAAGTTTAAGAAAACATATCCACTTTATTTCTTTAAAATATCACACATTGACCGGTTAATATAACCGGTTTAAAGTCAGCTGGAAAGTCGGGAATACTTATATCGGGCATTTTTTGAAAAGAGGAAGATCTGCACTGATCACACTAACTATTTTCATTGCTCAAGTATATTAAGGAACATGTTTCCACGCAATTTTGTGAAGGTAACTCACATATTGGCCGACATTTTCGGCATAAGTCTTCACGCACAATCTTCAATTCCTAGAATTTATAAAACTAAGGTATACCGAATTACAAAGTTATTTTCGTCCATTCTGTCCGTTGACGCAGGTTTCACTGCCTCTTTGATCAGTAAAATTGAAATTAATATGAATATAAATGATAACCGCTTTATTGCTGTTGTTGTTGGTATTGTTGCCGCGGCAATCAACAAGGCTGTTAAAATGACGTAAAACACGCATTGCATTTTAAAGTCAAGTGGATCAGCAACTGGGCCCCTCCTCCGCATACAGACGCAGCAAATTCGCCAAAGCAAGTGCCACATAATATTCGTGAGTACAAATGTATGGGTGTTTGTACATATTTGCAATGTCCGTTGCGCTAGTTAGCCATTTTGCTGGTTATATTTTCTGTTTCTATAAGTGCCATGGTAAAATGGCCATCAACATGCGAAGGTATTATCACCTGCGGCATGAAGCGTGAGGCTGGAAAAACATGTTCCGTGCCATGCGATATGTATGTTTGCCACAAATTTTGATATGATTTTCCGTGGAAATTGTTATCTCACTAATGTGGCATGTAAGCGATGAATCCGCTAACTGCACTCTCCCTGCGCCATCCAGTAAACAATCACTAGATATATGTGAGCCACAACGATGGCCAATGGACCCATTAAAAGGCAGAAATGTAACAAACTCATAAAATGTGTGCCACAGAAACTGCGCGTGCGTGTGTGAGTATGCTACTCGATGCGCGAGTAAGCGCATTCATGTTGGCCACAGTTGCCACACTAAATGGACACTCATGCAACACTTTCCATTTTAATATAAAATTTTTGTAAGAGCAAAAACATAGATACATATATAGACCAGACTTGTCACATATTTGATGGGGCGTCGCGCATTACGTGCGCCCATTTTTGGAGACGATTGTCTAATAGCTTTCAACTTAATGATTTGTCACCTATAAAACTGCTCAGCAGTCTTTGGATGAATCACAGTGATCTGAAGTGATCTAAGTGAACTGGTACAGTGAACTGGAACAGTAATCATACCGTTGGTCAATACGCAATTAAATAAATTCAATAAATTTTCTGAAATTAACGGTGTCCTGCTGTGCACTGCCCATTAAATAAATCATCACCCCACGCACGTACGAAGCTATTACTACAAGCAACATGTTCAAACCGGTAAGTTAGCACATGCAAGCTTTATTAAAAGTGCTGTGACTCATTGCATTTGACGTCCCCCAGTTGGTTCTCAGCTTGGCACTGCTCTTTTGTGCACATAACACACACGCAGGATTTCTGGGTGGCTATGGTTTGGGCCACGATTATGGTCACTACGGAGGACATGGACTCTATGGCGGCTATGGGGGCTATGGGGGCTATGGCCACTATGGTGGTTATGGTGGTTATGGCCACTATGATCATGCCTATGCAGCACCTATCATTACGAAGACGATCGCAGCAGCGCCGGTGATTACGAAAATTCAAGCCGCACCCATTATCACGAAAACCATAGCGGCGCCAATTGTGACAAAGACCATCGCTGCCGCACCTATATCAATTGGACACGGCTATGGCTATGGACATGGCTACGGCTTGGGGCATGGGTATGGTTTGGGACACGGTTTGTATGGTGGTCATGGTTTCTACGGAGGGCATGGCTTCTATGGAGGACATGGTTATGGAGGACATGGCTGGTAGATGCGAAGTTGCATGTTGTGTGGTTTAATTATGCAGGTAAACGAAAATAACAGTACTGTGGTGGTTTGCCTAAGGGGTCTTCACTGTGAAGTACGCGTATATACTATGAATATGCTGTTAAGTCATTGCGGCCAAGCCTCATTTATTATACACTTATATTGTAATCTGAGCAGCACCAATTTAAAAGACTACAAATCCTTGTATGTGTTTATACTTAATTATCACTTTATTGCATATTCTACCGTGTGTTCATTTATTGTTGTATTGAATACTTAATACTTGTTTATGTAATGCAAAGGTCAAATGCCAAAAACCAAAATAAAATATGAAATATTATACACTCACAGTCACTCAGAATTGTGTGTGAACCGAAACTGTTTATTGTATATTCTTGAGGTGTTGAGTTGTTATATTATTAATAGTATATTGCTTGTTAATAAATACTTCAGCACGTTTCGGTTTTCAATTGTGTTCTGTACAGCAAAAATTTATTCTATTTGGTTGGGAGAATACCGCTTAAAAATTTTTCATTTCTCAGCTCACCTTTAAGGTATTTTTGAATTAACAATAATCGTCTTCGATTCCCACTTCTCTAATCGCTTTGTTTAAGCTATGTTCTCTTGTCAAGAGAGTATCGAGTGAAGGCAGTATCATGAAACTATTTCTTTTAATTATACTTATACTATTAGACAGATAGAGATTTTTTGTTTGTGGCGCAATCTATCCGTTAGGCCAAAAACTTTTCTACCAATATATATACGGAGAATTAATCCAGTAACGGAGAACATAGTACCAGACGGCTTGCAATCACTAGCAGATTTTATTGAAATCTTTCCTCTAAGCCTATATCTTAGTTCTAGTAAAAATAAATCCACTATTAGTAGTAAAATTTAATGTTTTATTTAGGATAGTTAGAATATTCCGACTTAGGTCAAATAACGTGTGCAACATTTTGTTCTACAACTTGTTCCCATTTTGAAGCTAATTTCATAATACCATTCTCATAGAAACCATGTTGGCAAAAAACGGGGACAATCGATTTTCACAAGCTTCTCTTGAGGCGAATTTTTCAATAGCGAAAGCATTCTCCATAGACAGCAACAGTATCCAAGTGATCCACTTTTCATCACTAGTAACCATCCGCTTCTGAAATGGATCGACTTTGATGCGATTCAGCAGTGATTCGCACATTGAAATTCGGTTCATGAAGTTTTTGTGCTCTAACTCGTGTGGCACCCACATATCGAGCTTCTTTTTCATCCAGTCTTATTGAAATGCTCGCAAATGGTTTTTTGTGCAATTTCTATCTCCTGGGCAATCGAAATAGTCGCTACCTGATGGTCGGATTCGATGATTTTATAAATATTTGAAACAACTGACCTTCCAGAGCATACTGCAACTTTGTCATCGATTGCAAATTACCGGAACGTAATAGCCGAAACCAAAATTGCGCGTGATTGGCTCTTACAAAAACTGAACCATAAACACTATACGCAAAACTGTCTGAGAAGTTTTTCTTAGCACGAAGTCTTATCTTTTTGAGGTCATATAGCGTAATCCGATCGCACTTACACAACGCGATACACAGATTACTGAAGTCACATATTGGATGGATTTATTTTAATATACCTTATATAAGACAAGGTATATTGTTGAGGTGTATTGAGCAAAAATATATAAGAGAATTTGAAAGTGAAGTATGATGAATACACATACATTAATAGCTTACGACAATGGAAATTGGAAGTGGAGGATGTTGGACTCCAAACGACTTATCGATATTATTATATATTATATCACTCTAACGCATATTAAGGTCATGTACTCTCTGGAGGTTTTAAGCATATTGGTGTCTACTTATTTACTGTTAGAAATTTCCAACTACCTCCATTCTAAGATTTCCACGATTGTTGACTTCAGACAGCGTCAAAAATAATTGCAGCAATTTCGGCAGTTCCAAAAACATAAAATTATTTTTATCATATAGCCAATATTAAAATTTTGTTTCAGCCGGCAAGAATATTTTACCTAGTACAGGGTTCAGCGTACTGTTTCTTTTTCACTCCGACTTTCAAATAGTGTTTTACACAATCTCCGCTGGTAACCAAATTTCTCGAAACTATTTTCGAAATTAAAAATATCATGTTTACACTAGGCATTTTAATATTTTTTTGTTTATTTTCAGCGGCAGAAATTCATACACAAACGATTTCAATGCGTTTCTCAGCAAAGAAATAAGAAAAGAAGAAAATTACAACGATCTACATAACATATTTACATTTACAAAACGACCCTTTGCAGTAACACAGGAAATCTGTTTCCTCACGCCTTCCTTTCGTTCGTTAACAGTGTAGATTTACCAGCCATGACCCAAGCCAATACCACTACCTAAGCCGTAACCATGACCATAGCTCAAGGATGGGGCAGCAATTGAGGCATGCGAGATAAGGGGTGCAGATGCTATTTTTGTGATTGCTGGAGCGGCGTACGAGATGGCTGGTGCATGCGAAATGGCCGGAGCGGCATATGAGATAGCCGGAGCAGCAGCGATCTTGGTGATGGTGGGAGCGGCATAGGAAATTGATGGAGCGGCAAGTGCAGCGTGTCCATAGGAAATGGCTGGAGCGGCGGGCGCCAACGAAATGGCCGGTCCAGAGTGGAGGCCACCCAAAAGAGCACCACCATGCACGCCACTCAAGTATCCAGGTGCAGCTGCGACTCTACCGACTAAAGCCAGAGCGACAATGACAACCTGTAAAGGATGTCGAAAAGAGCAAACACATAGAGATCCATTAAGATTTCCCACATTTTAAAATACACAAAATTCCGATGATGTTAACTCGCGGCGAGTACTCACGTATTTGAACATTTTTGTTGATTTAAAATGGTTTATATGCGATTTCTTTACGAGCAAATTCGATGGCAACGTGCGCACAAAACGGATCGTAGCTTAAGAACGCGAAAGACAATTTGATTCGTTGGTAGCGTCAAGCATACGCTTTTATACTGTTCAAAGAAATCTAATTTTTCAATGGAAATACACCAAACACAACTCCGCCGTCTTGTCGCTAAACACATTTAAACTGGGTGGGAAACGGAGTGGCAGCTGCAGTGTTGCAGAAATTGGGAGGTATGCAGCAAACGCATAGCTAAACCGAAATTAAAGCCTAAGCTGCTACAGAAGCTGACGCTGGATGTGGACGGACGACAAGCACTTTTACTTTTTTTGCAAGTCAAAGTGGAACACAGCCGCCTGACTTAGCCGAAAGGCCTGACATGCTTGACATCCACACACACACAAACACACTTATTTCCTTACGGTTAGTTATGTGAAAATAGTGTTGCACAGTGGCCGGGTTGAGCCATTTGTGAGGCAATGGTCTGTCGTCGGCGTCATTTCGGCTCACTCTTATTCTGCCCCGGTCGTCGGCGCACAGCCTACGATATTTGGCAGTATTGCGCCTAACAGTGGCCACAGGGAGTATTGGTGGACTTCTCCAATGCTATTACTGTTGTGACATGGAAAACACAGGCTGTTATTTTTCAATTTCATAATGTTCCTCTTTGTCCAATGCGACAGGTTGCAGGCGCATTTATGGACCAGCTACACCAAGAAGAGACCACTGATACTTATATAAGATGTTTTGTATGGCAACAAAGCTAGGTAATTAACCAGTCTTCAAATGAGAATTGCCAACTGATTGGTTTCAATAAGAGTGCAACTCGATCGCCTTTTCAAATATCAATACTGTTCAATTTCAATGCTTTTGTATGCATTGTTTGTGCGTTGCTATGTGTTTTTAATTCAGTGAAAGGACTGAAAATATTTTGTTTTTTATCAAAAAGTACCACCGAACTATTGTTTAATTTTGCATCGGAGCCCAACACCCTTACCAATTATATTACTTTACATCTATACTTACCATATAAATTCAAAATTTATCCAACTCGAAGAAATACAAACCATTTTGAACGCTCTCTCTGAAGATATGGCTTTACGGATGAAAACATCGACTAAAGTATCGGCTAATAGCTACAACAGATTATGAGTTGGGATTTTTTCATAAATATTAATACCACTTTAATACTCTAGTACTTATGAATTAAATTTTTTCTTAATGAGCGAGACCAGAGACATTTTTATACTCTCCCAAAATGTTGCAGTAAAATAAGAACAAAAGAGTACAATAGTTTGTTCACCTAACGGTTGTTTGTAACATCTAAAACTGATCGAGATAAATATGGAGTTATGTACATACAAATTATTAGGAGGACGAGATGAGTTGAATTCCGGGTGACCGTTTGGCGTGCAAGCTATAGCTTGAGGGAAAGTTGAGATATCTTAACAGAACTTGGTACACATGTTTCTTGGCACTATGAGGATGTTCATATTGCAGATGCGTGGAATCAGACTTTTGCATGGCATTAAGCGAAAACCTATAAAGTGCTATAACTAAGCCACAAATTAAGATAAAAACTATAATTAAGTTCATAAAATTACAGTCATCAGTGGCTAAACATTTTTCTAAGGTCCGCCTCCGCCTCCTATGATGTTCAAAGTGTTATATCTCATAAACCAATTAAGCTATATCAATCAAACATACTGAGGACAAAATCCCCCAGCAATCCAGAAAATGGGTGGAAGCGGAATATCGGAAAAAAAACGGATAATAACCACGCCCACTCCCCATATAACGATTATGTGATAAACTACTAAAGTGTGGTAACTCACGAACTAAATACGTCAAAAGCATTAAATTTCATCGTCAAGATGGTACCCAAGGGCTTCATAGGACTCGATGTAAAAATTAGATACTGGGTTTGGGTGCAATTTCACCTTTGGGAGAGATCCTTTATCTCAAGAAATGAGTCTTATTAATTTCTTAGGTAATATTATCCTGATATTTCTATGTTACATTGAGAAAATGGGCGAAATTGAAGTACAACCACCTCTACTTCCCAAATATCACATTTTTAAATTCCCTGTGATTATTTTACGATACGGAATGTAAATAAAGCACCAATGAAGATATCGACATAAAACTTTGCATAAATAGGGCCCTTAAGGTATTCGTCTAACGTCTAAGAAGTATCATAATCGTTCCATCCCATATACCAAGTCCCCATATGCTGAATATGTCGACCTCTGGCCCATGGATGGCTTTTTACCGAATAATTTGTTGATGATAGTATGCCCTTGAATCAAAAAAGCTTCAATAGCTTCTATATACCTAATATAAAAATTTTAGAACTTCGGGTTCACTTTAAATCGTATACATCGGTCAATGTGGGAGTTATCGTCATAAAATTACTTGGTTGAATTTTACTTCGTGTACCCAATATATTGAACGTATCTCATTCGGTTGTATTTATATCACATACAAATATATCATTTGAGTTAATTACATTGATTTTATGTGGTAATGAAACTTAGTGTGGCTATGACCTATAACATAACTCAAATAAGATTTGAATGCAATCATAAATTTGTCGAATAATGAATGTTGAATTCTTGCGCAACATTTTTATACTCTCGCAACATGTTGCAACGGAGTTTATTAGTATTGCTCACCAAACGGTTGTTTGTAACATCTAAAAATAATGGAGATAGATACGTAGTTATAAATATAAAAGTAAATGATCAGGATGACGAGTTGAATTCGGGGTGACTGTCTGTCCGTCCGCCTTGAGTGATAACTTGAGTAAAAATTTAGATATCTTGATGAAACTTGGTATTGGTATTCCTTGACACTCTGAGGAACTTGGTAATACAGATGTGTAGAATCGGACAACAAAATGCCGTCAGGTGAAAACCTATAAATTTCTATACTAAGTAAACACCAAATTTGATGAGTGACATATATTTGCATCCATATTTTACAGTGTGGAAAGGAGCGAAATCGAAATACAACCTCGCCTACTTCCGTACATCACAATTTTAAATTCCTTATGATTCTTTCACTTTACAGTTTATAAATCAATTACCAATAAAAATATCGGCTCAAAACTTTGCACAAAGAGTGCTTTTAGGGTATGCCATTTCACGTCTAAAAATTGTGGAAATCGGAATATAATTTTTCAAGCTCCTACACACCGAATAAACGGATCCACTGTCTGCGGTTTTTTAATGAAAATATGGGTCAACCTGAGACATATATATCATTGAAAGTCAGAGCAGATCTTTTTCTGATAATATTACGCCTTTATGTGACAAATTGGTAAAATCTGGTAAATACTTCCCTAGCTTTTATATACCTAAAATATGAATTTTCAAATTTCCGGTTGATTTTATACATATGGTTATCTGTGAAGTATCTTATTGAAAGTCAGCTAGCATCTTCTTCTGGTAATAATTTGTCATGGTTCCAAAAATGGATAAAGTCAGATTAAAATTACTTCTAGCCCCAATATACCTAATAAGGGTTTCAACCTTTCGGTTGGCTTTATACTGTATATATCGATCAATAAGTATGATATCTTAGCAAAATTAAAGGAATGTATAATATTAGATATCTATAGTTTAATTCCGAAAATGTGTGAAATCGGTAAACGAATTATACCAGCTCCCGCATACCATATGTGACGATTTTCGTTATTCTAGCAGATTTTTTGCGGAATATATCGGTCAGTGAGTGGATTATGTTCGTAAAATTGCTTGGAAAGATGTTCTCTAGTATATTTGAGTAATGCCAAAGGTGGCTGCAACCAATCCAGACCTTTACCTAGTCGCAATATACCCAATATACGGATTTGTGACTTTAAAGCTGACTTTAAAATTGATGTAGCATTTCCCACTTTCCTCCTGACTTTAAACTGTTTTTGTTGGACAATACGTGTGATATTTTAATGAACTTAAGTGGACATGCTTTCTTAATCCTATTTTGGTTTCGAGCTGAATATGATTAAAATATAATTAAAATGATATAAAAAATTGAGTTTATATCACATATATCATTTAAGTGAATTGGGTTAATTGTAATATAAACATTTGATTATTATATTTGATTGATTATATTTGATTACCAAATATGATTATCCTCGAGCAATGAATTTTGAATTTTTAAGCAACATTTTTTATTTCATATCATCCTTTCATCCTTTCATCACATTGTAATATTGCAGTATGCCACTAAGATAGTATCAACTCAAATATATATAGTAGATGATTTTATATTGTATGAATACTTTGCCGCACACATGGTGCATTTGTCTGCTGTAGATGGACAATGGCTGCAATACGACAGGCAATATAAAACGCAATTAAAACTTACTACTGACAGAATGGTAATTACCAAATAAAGCAAAAATTTTTAAGATTCTGTCGGAATTTTATTATAATTGGATAAATTTGATCGCTAACGAAATGTATGACACGGACCAAGACACTAAATTGAAGTTCGCTAAAAATCCAGGAAAACATAAATATATTATTCGTGTACTCTCACACTCTAAATTCTGCATACAGGGGTCATCATGATTAACCCTTCGCCCGAAGGCGTGTGTACTCATCTAGTAAACTAACACGTGTATATGTTTTAATCCTACTAGTCGAATTATCTAATTATTAATTTGTTGCATAAACAGCAACATTGCTACAAACACAATGCACTCACATACAATGAGCTCTGACACACCCTAATAGACGGCAAATTTTACGTCGTCTGTGACTGTCGTCCAAGACACTCCGAATTCGTTGTTAACGAATGAAGAAGTCTGGCGATATTTTGCATTAAAATAATGATGGTGGCAACTACTACACTTCCAGTGCAATGCAACAATTGCCGCCATCGTTGCTGCTACATTTGCCCCGGGCGTTGTGCGTAGTGCTAAATTTAATGTAATTTCGGCAGAGAGCTGACTCCATAGCCTGATAAATGCAATGCAATCCAATGGCCTTTTGCAATAAGCTGCAATACATTCGACGAGTATTAGTTCAATTTGATCGACTGTAAAACATTATAGCTCTACTCACACGCACACACACACATATATATATATATATATACATATGGTCACACAAATATATTATACACACGTTGATGAATGTAGAAACATAGCCAATGATTGTCTTTGCTAACTATTATACTTACATATTTGCATTTACATATGTACGATGCTTGCTAACTGTTTTGCAATACATTTTCACCAGAAAAAAAAAAACTGGGTTCAATTTAATGTATTCCACTTCTTTATTATGCGATGCTATTATTATTAACGAGCAAACGATTAAGTGCGTTCTAAAATCTATGAGGCAGGTGTGCCGAGAATCAGAGACACTTTACACTCAAACTTACATCTGCATATGAATAATGCAAATGATTATTTGCTATTAAACTTGATATTTTAATTAAATTTGATGTTGTGCGCAACTCCATTTCATATAGGTTGAATTATTTACATTCAAACGAGATGTTGACACCTTGACCCCATTGCTAAGAAAGAATTAATATTTTCGAAGAATGTAGAAGACAGGCGAAATTCTCCTTTAGAAATACAATGAATTGAACTTGAAAAGGAATGAACTCTTTCCAGCGTAATATTATTCTATACGAGGGGAAATTTGAAAAAATTAAAGAAGAAGAATTCGTTTTTGAAGTTAAATCACTCGCAAGCTGTACTTTGGATAGGTAGATATTTAGGCCAACTGTAGTGACCAAGAAGGATCGTACATGAGCACATTTTCGTGCCATCACGAGCAACTAGTTGTGTTTGCAAAATAGTCTATGACCTAACCAAATTCAATAAGCCCGGATTGGTGGATAATCTATCCTACGTATTGAAAGCGTTTTGTAGACGCCTACGAATAATTTAAGTCAATATGAAAGTATTTTGGGAATTTTCAGAAGAAAAAATAAAAAATCACTCGCCAGAAAAATGGGGGTGTTCAATTATGAATGTGTAAGCAAGAGTTAGGAGTAAGAAGAGTAAGAGGAAGGAAGAGAGGGAAAGGAGAGTAAGAGGGTAAGGAAGTAAGAGTGTAAGTATTAGTGATATTTCCAAAATAATATCTCTTTGACGTTAATGATATGTTTTTATTTTAATGATGATACGATTTCGGTTGTTACAATTTTATAAAATTGTGCCCTATTGTGAATATATAATGAAATGTAAGTCTAAGTTCTCTAATATGGCTTTCATTTGATGCTAATATTGCAGTGCTGCATTAAATTTATCATTTTAATTTAATTTGCGTGGAGACAACGCTTCTCAATAATATTTTTGACAGAAGTGTTTCCAAAACTTGTTTATTTGTTTATTGTAGTAAATCGTTCACTGTGAGAACAGTAAGTGAGAGAAATTGTTTAGGAAACACCTTTTCGTTGTAAGCGTTCGAATTTACTACCGTAATCCAACCCATTGACATAATATCAAAACCAGCAAATGTTTTACGGGAGCCGGATCTTTCTACCTGCTTTCTGATGGGATACAGATACAGCCTTAATTCCACTCGGGTAAGTACCTATGTATTTATTTATTTATTAGTTTGTATGAGTAGTTTAATTTTTGGCCGAGAGGCAAATCTCTCGTTCTAAAAATCCCTATGCAGTTTGATAACCATGAACATACATGTGTATATATATACGTATGCAGGTTTGGTTATAATTTCTTATGCCGACATGTACAAAGTTTTAATTAATCAACTCCACCTTCTTTTTAATTACAGCCGTCGGACAGTCACGACAAACATTACCAGCACTAGAACACAGACAACCAAATTCTTGTAAAAAAAATACGTATGCGTATACATGAAGGCATTCATGTGCGTAAATATTTCAGCGACTTTTTACTTGTGACAAGCAAAAGCACTAAAACTTTGTACTTGATTTAAATTCATAACGCAAAAAAATGAGCAAAAAGGCAAATTGGTGGCATGAAAAGTTACAATTTATTTAATCACTCTTGTTTAAGAGTTGCGACAAGTGCTCTGGGCTGGTACACCCAGTAAATGTACCCATGAGCGATATGGCAAAGGAATATATGTGGGTATATGTGGGTACGTATAAAAATTAAGTACTGTGAGTATGATTAAAAGGAATTAAGCAATGCTATTAATTGCAGGGAAGGAACATAGACACTTAAATGAAAACAATGAAGTCGACAGGCCTACGATGTCTAAATATCATTATCGCTCTCTCAAACTTGAATGAGTAGGATTTTTAAATTATTTTGTCAGCCGTTAAATAAGACGTTAAGTTGCAACAAGTCATTATATTAAGTACCCGTAACACACTGCACAGAAACTAATTAAATTCTAGCAGATAAAGGCTGTGAAACGAAGTTTTATATAGTGAAAAGATATATAAAATGCAAGAAGTTAGCAATAACTTTTACAGGATGAAGATGTCCCAAACTATCGAATCTACTTTCTGAAGAGGTGGAAAGATACTGGCCTAACTAAAATAACGACAGAGGAAGGATCAACGGTCCTTTCAGCCACAAAATAACTGGAAAACGCCTACTTATATATTATGTAGTAGTTATAACTACCCCCCACCACCCAGATAAAGCAAAGTGATAACCTCAAAAATGTTAAGTTTAAATTCAAGATGAACACCAGATAGCATGCGAATTAATTTAAAATTTGCACAATGGATGTGAAATTTCATATATTTTAAACTGCTTGGACGATTTGAACCATGGTTCACTGCTAATATTAATTTGTTCGCTTTTACAATACATAGCATAGGCATACACGAAGGTGTCTAAATGAAACTTAGCACAAATAGTGCAGCACAAATATTACAGCTATTTCCGTAGAATGGTTTGAATCAGCTCGTACTTTGCCTTAACATATACCCCATACGAGGACCTTAATCCTTTGGGATAACTTTATACCGTATTTTATATATCACAGAATATGTAAGATATCAGATAAGATTCGGAGTGATTTGTGCTAACATGGCTCGATTGTTGGTTTCTATTTCATTTGCCCAGAGTCGTCACAGTCGTCGTCGCAGATATTCCATAATGTCTAATCATTTGACTTTAATTGTCATAACTTGCAAAGGGTTTGCACCCAAAAGATACTTCATTTATTGTTACAGGCCCTTCTAACTTCAAATAGGTAATATAGTGAACACCAGTGGTGCAAATAATGGAAATACTGGCCTTATACTTTTCAGTCACCATTTTATTTATATCGTCCTTGCAAAAAATTGAAGCCACAAAAATTTCAACTATCTTGCAGTGAATTTAATGTAAATCGATTTTCCATTCTAAACTGTCTCAATCGCCTCGTTCGCACATCATTTCCTTAAATATAGAGAGAAAATTTTATTTTTATTAATTCCTCTAATCTAATTTGCAAGCCTTATTCATTCTGTATATTCTGTATACTGTCTGTACATTCATTCATGAAATTCCAACAACTCTATGCCTATGTTGAAGCATTACGAGCTCTTAATTATATGCTTTTGCTCAGTACCGATTTCATGTGCATATGTGCGAACCCATGTTTATTGTGCGGTGTAAGGTGTGCAAGCAATGTGAATACAGTTTTGTCCAAAATCATTCATAACCCATAAAATACTTCGCCATCATATACCACGACTTTACTTGCCATTTATAACCCGAAGAATAAGCGGAATATCCGTCAAAGCGCCGTGAGCTACCAAATCAACACCAACAGTTTGGGCAGCCAATCAAGTTGTTACTTGTCAAGCAAAAATATCAACTTGAAGTAGCAGTTTTTTGCATTAGCAATAATAAATACAACAACAGGCGTTGTTTCGGCAACAGTTGCAAATTGCAGCAAATTTTAATTGCAGCTTGCGAGTGCTGCGAGTGTATTCAAGAATTATTCATAATAAAACTGCACGTGTGAGAAATACGAAATAATAACCAAATATGAATAAACACGGTTTTTAAGTAATAAGAAGTAACTCCGAAATTAAATATTATATTATAAATTTGGAATTGAAATTGTTTCCACTGCTGCTTAACAAGATTTCCTTGGATTGATATTTAATTACTACATGGTTTGAAAGGTCTTTGGCCTAGCAATGAATGAAAGGTTTTTGAATGAAAATATGGCTTTATTCTTCCATATAATATTCATCTAGAGTAACGTATTTGTTGTCATGGTGCTCCAACACTTCGATACTGGTTCGATGTTGTGCAGTTTTGAGTTATTATTATTTCAACTTTTTCATTAACAAATTGCTGCTAATTTTTTTTGTTCAAAAATTACACCAATTTTATGATAAGTCCGCTTTTACTTCACCAGCAAGTCTCTTATGCAGATTAAGTTCTAATTTTTTATCTTCTTTCAGGGAGCATGAATTCAAATAATCAAAGTCGTAAGAAAGTCTCGAGTCTCAAGTCGTAGAAAACCTATTGAAAAATGTGATTCTGAAGATTGGTCAATAGCCGCCATTTTGTATCCAAATGTCAATTAAAAAATTTTCATGCACTCAAAAGCCTGTTACTTAAAGAAGGGTGAAAAAATAGGCGTTTGTTTCCAGCTTGACATCCTCACTAGAGTGAAATCTTTTTCCAGCCAGCCATTTTTTGAGCGTGGGAAAGAGAACGTAAGCAAAACTACGAGTATCAACCATTCTGGGGCGAAGCAAAGTTTTTTGACTCTCCAATTATCTAATAATATCAAGCATCACTTTAGAGTATCATGTAATGTTCTGGGCTCATACCTCTAAGGAAAGGGAAGGCCAATTGTGGTTATGGAGCTCGGAAATAATGCGGTAAGAGCTCTTTTATCTTTATCAAAACTTATCTGGAGATTGCTCATTGCATTACGAAAAGGTTTTTAATTTATCTTATTGTTGCGACAGTTAAATTTGCTTCATCCTATCCCACTAGATTAAGACAATATTGTCGTAGAAGCATTATTCTTGTTTCTTAAACATGGATTGCTGTTCTAACGGCAGAAAACACTCTACTGATAATCTTAGGAATCAGTGAAATAGACCCGACTGCTGTAAGAACGGCCCGGTATGGGTTCGTTAAGCTCAATACGATCAACAAAAGTTTGTGTGATGCTGCTTCATTAGCCTTAATGAATCATGTTCCAAAGTTTTATAGAGTGTGTGTGTGTAAGTGGACAATCTTACTTGATACCAAGTAAATCATTAATATATAAATGGCAAACAAGCAAAACCTTTATTCCCATTAGAATATGGTGTAAATAAAGTTGCCTCCTCCATTTATTAGCATTTATGGCAGGAATTTTTTTTTGTTTATTTATTTATTAGAGTTAGTTTTTATTTAACTTTCTATTTGCTTTCTAAAGAAGCTGATGTAACTGTAACGGTCGCCTGCCCTACAGGCTCATGCGAAAGCGTAAATGCGTAAATGTAAGCGTAGTAAGTGTTGAGTCTGACTGGTGCCTGGCAGCACTATTGGTAAGAGACCGAAAATACATTTCTTTGAATGTTCTGGCCTTTGGCTGCAGCAAACGTGCGTAAATGAATCACTGCTGGAAACCACAGCTGCAACAAGCCGCAGAAGTTCCAGTAGCAACAAAAAATTGGCAAACACATGTTACCATTGTTGCGCGCTATAGCATTTGTTGTTGCGTTTTTGTTATTACACAGCCATTTTAATATAAATATATTAGCGGCAGAGCTGTTGAAGTTGCGCCTCGGTGAGCCCATCGGTTCTTTCACCGCATTTACAATATTGGCAATATATGAGTTATTGCTACGCTTGACCATTGTGTCGCAACACATTTTCATATGTACAAGTGTACATACAACATTATAAATTTGCACGTAAGTATATTTAAGTATTCGTTTGGGAAACTGCACACTATAAGTGCCTCCGGCTGTGGCTCGTTGCAGTAATTGTATCGGCGCTGCATTGTAAATCGATTGTAGTCAATGAAAAGTGTGTTGCGTGGCACATTTACAACGAAATATTTATTTATAGCTTTTGTTAGAGTGCCACATTTCAAGTATGATGAATATATATTTAAATACATACTTCATTGTATTGCAAAACGTTGCGGAAAATGTGACACAACAATATTTGCAATCATAACAGTTAATTTGAGCTAGTTTTGAAAACGTTAAACAAAAGGGAGGGGACTAAGTTCATGCCTTTGGAGACTTGGTATAAATTTGAAGAAAAAAAGAAATTGAGAATAAATATAAATATTTTTTATTATATTTTATTTATATTTTTTAATTTCTTAAAGCCATCAAGTCAAAGAGTCATCAAAGTATTTTCAAAATCCCGAATCTACGAAGAAAGTAATTATTAGACATTTCTCAGTTCTTATCTTATTTTGTCTTAGCTGACAAAAAGCTCACTAGTTATTCTCTCGTTACGCACAAAGATAAGAGAGGTTGAATCACATGAAAGCACGTATAATTTGATTACTGAAAGCGAATTTGCATTACTATTGTAGTTCTAAAATGTTGGCGTGATTTTCCTTCAATCGAATCTAGTGAAGCAAGTGATCTAATTAAATTCAACTAAATTTAGAGTAAAGTACAAAAAACTATATTATTTTCTTTCCATATTCTTTCCATAAGACTTTCGGTCTTCGACAGAATTATTACATATGATCACATGTGTGAGAAAGATCTCTTCAATTACGGTTAAAACAGATCTTTTAATTTTTTTGGCTGCGAGTTGTGGCGTTCTGGTTAATTAATTTTACTCAAATTTGAGATAGTATTTGTGTAGTGATTTTAATTTCTAAATATATTGCTGCAAATCTAAGTTCGAAAATTTCATTGTTGCCTAACAGCTGAAATACTTGCGGCTCAATTACATTTGTCTTATACTATCGGAGGAGATGAAAAGAAGAAATTATATAAAATGTAATTATTATATATGAATTTGGATTCTTCTTATAATAAGCCGTTGACTAATTCCAATTACTGGAAAGGTAAAGAATTGCACACAATCAGGCTGAAAATGGGTTGCATCATTTTAATTTAATGTAATTTTTATATTCATTGTAATTATAATTGCTTTAGAGGGCTGTATGTCGATTATTAAAATTTTCCAACTTACTGAAGCCATCTAGTACGATTTGTTTTCTACTTTAAAAGTGGAATATTGATTACCTTTTCATTGTTGCTAAATTTCACAGACATTTTTTTGAAAAATAGTTACGGCTATATCCAGAGAATGCACGTAGTAATGCTCTGATACACCACGCCTATCTTCTTCTTCAAATGCAGATTTTTTCGCGATTGCGTCTAATAGCGCTATATAATACTCTCTTATACAGACAGATCAAAATTTACATCACACAAAATACTATTTACTTATAAGTACATAAGTAATTCATAAGTAAGTACATACAAGTGTATACATAAGTACTTATAATGTTATAATGGCGAGTAGGATTGCCGGTTGCGATGGAGTTGTCGACTACGACAAGGTAGGAGGTTATGTTGTCTTTGAATCTTCTATTGAGTTATTTTACACTTGAATGATAGCCATAGATATTGAATGATATAGACTACTAGTGAATTGATGAATGAATGATCAATATTGCTTAAGTTGTGTTCTTAAACAAAATAAATGAGCTTATTTGTAAGAACGCAGTATATAATAATATATTATAATATACGTAGTATCGTATTCCAACCGTCGCACTAACGAGGACAAAGTTGCCTCTGTTGTGTATGGAGTCAATAAACGCGGACTGCAGAAATTGGATTTTCGGCAGTCCAGAAATTGGTGCAGTTAACTATTGTTAACTTATATCCGCTGTAAAGTCGAAGCGTACGAGCCAGTTAGTTTCATCACTTACAACTTTACACGCGTTTTTTTCGAAGTTGCTTTTTTAATCCGGCGACTATGGTACTCGGAGACTATTGCACATATTCATTTGAAACTTTAACAGTACCTTCACAGTAACATTATCTAGTAAACTGCTTTCGTCTTTTGTTATCAATGCAAATTTTTTTTAGTTGCCATTTAATTATAATGTATGATCATTTTAAATTAGTTGAACTAATGTATTGGTATCATGGTACAAATAATTTTCCTAATTTATACCAGTTTACAAGTGAACTATTCATCCTCGTTGGCATCTTTAATTAAGCTCCTAAAAGTATGTTAAGTGTACCAGTCGAATGCTTTTATTCACACTTTACGCATGCAAGTGCCTATATAAGCATAGTAAGTATGTACATAATACATACATTTGCTGATGAGCGAGTTCATATGTACATATATATATATATATATATATATATATAAATGTGTGTTTTCTAATTAACCGCGTGAAGGAAATATTCCATATGTGTGATACAATTCTCTAATATTAACAAATGCAACAATAAAAATAACTTACGGCGGGACCACCTCTATTTTCATTCATACAATTCTACGTGCTCATAGCCGTATGAATCAACATTGTTTAAATAATTAAATTATGTAATTCACGTCTAAAAAAAAGGAGATTTGAAGCATGATTTTTGATTTAAAATTTTATGAACTTTATTTTATTTTAGCTGTGATGATAATCACTACACATAGCTAATTACCAAAGGATTTTTTATATATATCCCAATTCGAAATTTACTTCTAAATCTACAATCCCATTTTTATACTCTCGCAACATGTTGCCATAGAGTATGATAGTTTTTTTCACCTAATGGATCAGGATCAGGATGACGAGACAAGTTAAATTTCGAGTGACAATCCGGACTTTTGTCCGTGCAAACGTTTACTTGAGCAAAAATTTAGATAATCTGATGAGCCTTTTTTACTGATGGGTGAAATTGCAGATGGGCGGAATCTGATAAATATCACGACCACAATATGATGTTAGTCGAAAACCGATAAAGTGCTATAACTAAGCGAGGAATTAAGTTACAAACCTGTAATTTAGTACACCGTATTTAAAAAAGGTTAAAAAAGTAGGTATGGCTACGCCCTTTATAGGTTTATGTACATATGTCACAAACGCTTACCAAAACCAAACTTGCTTGGAGTAAGTTTTTCTACCACCTCCACATACAGTGGACGATGTGCTTTACGTGGGTACATGCCGTTGTACAGCCCGACTCCACGGTGTTCAAAAACACAACGGATCAATACAATGCGTCGATCAGCGCCCCGTTAATAATAGCTTGCGCTAAAACCAACGGTACCGATCGGCATTGTGGAATGGCACAATAACCACCTTGGTGGGGTTCGAGGCCTACCTAAAACCTCTGCTGTACTATGGGTCCAGCACCCGGTTGCAATGCAACTCCACACTGAACTGTACCGCCCCAGACAGTTCTACCCGCATTCAGGTGTTAAACCACAGCCACCAAGATACTCCCCGAAGGGCCTACCGCAATGAGCAGGATGGAGCGACAAGCAACTCCACCGGGCTCCTGCTCCCCGTGGCACCAGATTATAGTCTCCGGTCAGACCTTGTAGCCTAAAGGCTACTACCAGTTTAGTTACCCATTCATCTCGACTGGTGGCATTTGTAGCTTGAACTAAAATGCCGCTTTAAGTGTGTGCATAATACATTTAAAGTGATATAAACTCAGTTCAAGCTAAGTAATATAGCACTATTTCTGACATGGCTAACCCTATTTTTTGAACAAAGTCTATTTCAAATGCAGTGCATTTTGTGGATTTTAGTCGCCTCTTACGACAGGCATGCCTTACCGCGGGTATTCTTATCCCCCGACCAGCAGGGGTAACCTCCACATACACTCCGAAAACGACTGAAATCGGATAATAACCACACCCACCTCTCTTGCAAAGGTTATATTGAAGTACTAACAGTGCGTTAACTCGCTGAAGAAAAACATCAGAAATATTAAATCTTACAGAAAATATGGTAGAGAAGGGATGCACAAGAATACGTCTAAAAATTGCACAATCGATCAATCGACAAATGATGACATTACGTTTGTATCCTTATGTCACATTATTAAAATTGGCTATATAGGATTACAACAACGGCTACTTCTCATATAACACAATTTTAAATTTTTGCTGATTCTCTCAATTTAAGGCGTGCGTAAAAATGGTCAAAATCGCCATATAACTTTTTAAGCCCCCATATACCCAATGTAAGGACCCCAGTGCCTACGCCAGTCTTTATACCGAAAATATCATAAAATCTGTGAAATATCGCAATGCAATTCGAAGAATATCTTTCCATGACAATAATGAGCTCTTGTGTCAAAAATGGGGAACTCATGTAAATACTTCCCCCAGGCCCCATATACCTAATATAAGGATTTTCAACCTTCCGGTAGACTTTATCCATATATAATCATATATTTCATCGTAATGAAATTTGAGGATTATCTTTCCATAATAATTATGTGCTCTTGTGTTAAAAAGGAAGAAAATCCGGTAAATACTTTCCCTAGTCCCCATATACCTAATACAAAGATTTTCAAATTTCCAGTATACTTTAAAAATATATATCGGTCAATATGTGAGTAGTATCTGTGAGATTCAGAGAGCGCCTATTTCTGATAACAGGATGTCCGTGTGCATAAAATGTATAAAGTCGGGTAAATGCTTCCCTTAGCCCCGATATATTTAATATAAAATTTAAAATTTCCCGTTGGCTTTATACGGTTTATTTCGGTCAATATGTAATATATCACCGATCATATGTAATATATCATCAATATGTCACCGAATTACACCAACTCATATAAACTATATTTAATGATTTTCGTTATCAAAGCAGACTTTATTTCGAATTTGTCAGCCAGTATCTGAATTCTCTTCATAAAACTACGTTTAAACTTAATATCGAATAAACTTGCGTAATGGCCTAAGTTCCTGCAATCAGCCCAGATCTTCCCCAAGCCACTTTATACCTGATGTAGTGATTTCCGACTTTCCAGTTACCTTTAAACCGTTTACGTTGGACAATATATGTGATAGTTTAGTGAGATTAAGTGGTTATGCTTTCTTAAACATAGTGTGGTTTACCGCTGAATATGAATGAAATCGGATTAGATATTGGTCTAATGTTATGATTTCCCATTCTCTGTAATATACTCTACTATTCCTTCTCTACTTTGTTGAATTTTGGTGGAGTTTCAGTAAGTCTGAAGCTGTAGAACATTATTCTATTATGAACGGAAATTTAAAACACCCTAGCCGGAATAAGATCAATAGTTACTAGAAATGGAATTAATCGCATTACCTTATAATCCGTTCAGTTTTCACATACGGATATATGAATTATTTTCCTTGGCAGTACTTATATTCTCATTGCTTCAGATATTATGTGAGATATTATAATGCAACTTTTTGTGTTTAAAAAAGCAGATTCTTCTTGTCGAGCCCCCACACATAATGTGAATTTGAATATTTCCTCCAATTGCTTGTTTTGATACTCGAAAAAATTCACCGAATGTGAGATAATAAGGAAGCCCATACGGTGCCTTTTATAATCACTACAAAAAGTGCTTGATATAAAGAATTATAGTTAAGCATGATATATATCGTATTTCGAACCATCCATGTAGATGGCTAAAAAAACAAACGACTAAAGATTTTCATATTCTCCTTATAAATTTCTCAGCTCATAAAGAAAAAGTCGATTACATCATAAATCAAAATTCGCTCTCTCGGTCAAATAACCAGTTCAGAGATGGGGATGATCACAATCAAATGAGCACCATAGTGTGATATTGAATTAATGTGTTTATTGCGGATCATAACGAAGCAGCGATCAGTCTGTTTTCAGAAAGCAGTCTGCTTACGATGTTATCTTTTGCGTTTTCCAAATTCAGGCTTCAATTTATGTACTTATTAAAAACGATTTCTTTGATTAGTTTGATTGATTGTTCACAGATTCCTAAGCAGTATTGCTTCAAAAACAATTTCATCCAGCTAATAGGAAGTCTGAGTTGATTTATTTTTCTTAATAATATTTCTAAACTAAGTAAAACACAATCCAAATTGGTTGTTTAAATTTGATTAGAAACTGCAGCGTGAAAAACTCCGCCTCAATAATTTGTGGTTAACCTGAACCTAGGTATTACATGTGCGTGCACTCTCAGTCATTAAATTCAACTGCAAATTTCAATGAAACATGAGCCTGCAGAGCATACAAATTAAGGCGAGCCGTACTCACACACATACATGTGTGTGCACATGGTAATAGCTAAGTACCAAAGCAAACAAAAACAAAATGCAGAAGCATTTATAACAGGTGTAAATAATGTTTTCGGAGCTCCGTAAATGGAACGAGGAAAGCTGAGAAGTGTGAAGTAGCTTTAAGATTAAGGCATCAGCAGAAAAGTAACATAAATGTGTTTTATTGGGTAAACGCATGTGTATGTGTGTGCGCATTTAATTTGATACTTTGGAATTACATAACTGACTATTAAAATCAGTCTAGGGGACTCGAGCACATGCACGTACATATTCAGTAGACAGACGACGGTGTAATGTATATTTTTAACTTTCTAATTATTTTAGTTAAATTTTGTAAGCCATTCGTAAAACGATGCGCGCTATAGAATAAACAAATATAGAGTGTATATGCATGTATAGAGGTGTGTGAGTATTTTATTCGTCTGAAATTCTCGTTTACTTTCTTGGTAAATTATTTTAACGGGTAACTACAGTCCCAACTAATGAGGCTGCCAGGTATGACGAAAAACCGAAATTCAATAACACACCCTCGCAAATATGTAAGCACGCCAGAGAAGAAAAACCCTTTTTGGCAAAAATTAATGGAAATGGATTTGAAAATAACTAAAACAATGTCGGGTAAGTTACACCACTTATAACTCAAAAACGACTGAACCGATTTTGGTGATCTGTGGTTCGTTAAGTGAAAACAATTGTCAAATTGTTTGGTTTCAAATATTTCAGAACTTATGAAGCAAACTACATAGCTTCATCTAAGAAAATATATTGCTGAAACGCCTTTGAAATATTTGAGTTTTGTACTTTTGGCGGTTGAAAATACCAAGTTTCAAACTGTGTCAAGATGACGTCATGGGAATGTTATGAAAAAAATGCTGTTCAAGTAGATCGATACGTTTGTGAGATATGAATTTCAGCTAAATATGAACAGTGTCATGCCCGATGTTAAATTTTTTATTATACACCTATTTTATGATACACCTATACACCTGCTTTATCATCCATAAGTAATCTAGTTTGATCTTGGCGTGGTTATTTCATGATTTTGCCCAACTTTAGCAATTTTTGAGATATACACATTAGGGATTGGGAATATGCCCATTTTCCAAAATTAAAATAAAATTCCTGGTTGGATCAAGTTTCAGTTTTTAGTCAGTTTGTTGCTTGTACGGACAGACAGATATACATCCAAGGAATTCGTCTTGTCACTCTGATCAAGCTGATATAACATGTACTGTATATTCTAATCTGGATTATTCTATATATACTATATTGTACCCTTAACATAGATCGGAAAACAAGAAACAATTACGAGATTTAACAGTATTTGGTAATGTAAGGAAACTTGTTTTCACACTCACTAATTATTTTCGCTTTATTCTCATCTGCCACATCCAGATTCCTGGTGTTGATAGATGGAGTCGCAGAACCATGCGAAAAAATCCTTAACAAGAAATCCCAAAAGTGTTTCATTGGTTTTTGGTATTAATTTTCAATAGCACTTGTCTGATAATATATATTTACTTAAACACAATTTCCTCTCAAAAATAATCAGATTATTTTCTTATGTTGCAGACTTCTTAACCTCCTTTTATGAGGTAACGTAAAGAATAGTCTCCTACTACTACAGTAAATTACATCAAACAACGACTAAATGCATCGCAATGATCTACTGGAATGTAAGACATTAATCAATGACAAAACAAATGTTTCTAGGCTATTTTATTTAATCTTCACGTTAATTTTATTCCACTTCGCAACATTTGGTGTATCAGTTTTAAAAAGCAGAATTCCCGTTAACTAAGTATCACAAGATTTCCTATCTATTTGCGTAGCACAGCAACCGCAGGTGCTGGGGCAGCAACTAGCGGTGCGGTAGCATAGGCAGCTGGGAAAGCGGCGGAGTGAGCAATCGAGTGAGCTGAGTAGCTGCTGGCGTAGGGTGCGACATAACCAGCATATCCGGCAGTGTAGGCTAAGGGGGCGGAGTAAGCAGCGGCAACTGGAGCGGCATAGGCAGCAGCAACTGGGGCAGCCGCCAGTGGAGCAGAGTAAGCCAATGCAGCTGGAGCAGCCAACAGACCGGGTTTAGCAGAACCGACGACAACAGCGAAGAGGGCAAAGAAACAGACGGCGAACTAAAGGAGGAAGCAAAGTCATATTTTTTATTATAAAAATTCTTAATTTACTTAATTCACATCTTCACTGTAGAACTCACCAGTTTGAACATGTTGATTATTTTTGCTGAAAAGTGGACTCCTTTACAATTGAAGTGATAAGCGGATTTTGATATTAATTTTGCAGACTACTTGCTTTTATATGAAGTTCGCTTTGCAAACCAAGTAACCATTTTTGTTTTATTCGCACACATTGCACGCCCAACCGAACCTTGAAGTGGCCGAATCGAACGCGTTTGTAATAACAAGTGGATACCTCATTGTTTGCTATTGACTTTGATTTTCAATTAGTTAGGAAGTTTCCAAAATACATACTTGCAAAACTGTAAATATTACTCTTCATCATTGGCTTTGACGCTGCAAGTATTATATTTTTAGCAATGAAATTTGCATGTGCTAAGGTCGAATAACAGCAGGCACTTTGTTTCTTATGCTAAGTGAGTGGTAGAGTTTCGTCCGCATCTCTTAACTATGTATATACATATGTCGAAATTTAAGTATACAATTAACTCAGTAACTAAATGCACCTAGTGGGTGAGAAGAACCCGCTGGTTCTTAGTTTCATAGTAGTCGAAAAAGCACTGGATAAAACTAAAACACCCAATATATTGGTGTAAACAAATACGTTTCTGTGCTAATAATTTGTAGAAACTCTTTTATTTTGGATAACTCCTGCATATCTTTAGGGCATTTAACACACAAAATTGTTTGGTTTTTGCCTATAATAAAGTCTAACTCTACATATCTTTGAGATCAGTAGAATGTCTAGCATAATTCTTAAAAAAACACCAGGCCATTACCATGGTTTGAGGAGTATTTATTATTAGTAGCACGATGGACCTCCATCTAAAAAGCACCTCTTCAATTCATGACAAAATTACACTTTATAACATACCGGCGAATGTGTAGTGGCACATTGTTCCTATCCATCTATGAATTAGCCCAATCCCTCACCGAAAAAAAGCAATATGTTTCCACTCCTCGCAATTGGGATGAAACTTATCAGCCTTAGTATACAAAAATCTTTCAAAGATTTTTTTTTATTTCAAAATAATTTAGTTACTTCCTTTAAGCATTGCAAATATCTTTTCTCTTTGATTCAATCTCAAAACTTCATTTTAGTGATATTTAAAATTAACACATGATTGTCACCCTCTCTTAGTGGTTACAGGTGGACATTATCTCTACGCAGGAAGACATAATTTATATTTGAGAGCCCTTTTCCATTCGAAAAACTCATTATTGTACAAGCAGTTGGTATTGTCTTAGACAACAAATATTTCCGAAGTAGAATAGGAATAGAGTTTAAGGCTTTGGATATGCTCTGATATATATCATATTTAAAAAAGTAAAGAAAACCAATACAAAACAGATAATAAAGGAAAAGTATTCTGGGAAATTTGAATTATTTATATTTTGGAATAGAGTTACCTCCCCTCTTTCCAAATATACCTTTAAGAAAGCACTCTTCTGTCTTTTAAACGGATGTAAAGAGAGCTACTTTTTTTACTAGGTATATAACGTTAAGATCGTGGCATGAATTACAAACCCCGAACTTTTTCAAACCTTTTCAATGTACATTTTAAGAAAAGGATTTGATAACTCATATGAGCCAAGTCCTAATGATCTGTTGTGAATAAGCCCTGGAAAATGTCTTGCCAAATCCCAGCTAACTTTATAACAATTGTAATCCTTTGGTATTCGTATCCAATGCATTTGTAATTTTTTCTCTCCGTAGCTTGGCTAAATCTGTTCTGGTTTTTGATTGAAGTCAATATTTTATCTCTATTTGTAAATATATTACTTACTTAAGCTATTATTGCTTATTTTAAAGAATTATTTGCTTTTATTACAAAAGGAATTCAGGAATCTCACACTTCTCCCGAAAGTTTATTTTGATGTTTGTTTTCTTGTTTGAGTAGAAACTTTAAATGACAACACTTTTCAGCAGCTAAGTTGCAAAGATCATTTTAAAGGAATTGATTTTCAACTTAGGTCTTTTCTGGCTTAATTTGACATCTGTTTTCAAAAACAATTTTAGATGAATTAAATAATGGTAAAATAAATAGGCATAACTTTTGTATTATTTTTCCTAATCTTCAGTTTTATTTCATCGCAAAGGTCCATAATAGTTTCGGGAAATCACTTTTTTCAATTCTCTATTTCTTCAATACAGCAACAGCTGGGGCAGCAACAACTACTGGGGCATGGGCGGCAACTAGTGGTGCGGCGGCATAGGCAGCTGGGAAAGCTGCGGAGTGAGCAATCGAGTGAGCTGAGTAACTGCTGGCGTAGGGTGCGACGTAACCAGCATATCCGGCAGTGTAGGCGAGGGGGCCGGCATAGGCAGCGGCAACTGGGGCAGCGGCTAAAGGAGCAGAGTAAGCCAAAGCAGCTGGGGCAGCCAGCAAACCGGGCTTAGCAGCACCGAAGGCAACAGCGAAGAGCGCCAAGAAGCAAATCGAGAACTGCAAAATATAAATTTGAAATGAGTCCAATGAAAATATTCTATTACTTTGTTTCAGCTTACCAATTTGAACATTTTGATAGGTTGTTTGTTTGACTGAAGATTGGACTTCTTTGTTGTCAATTGTTTGTCAGCTAGTTGCTTTTATACGAAATTTGCCATTCCAATCAATACTCAACTAACTCTACGAGCGCCCTTATAATTAACCTTGATTACCGTTAGAGGTACGGGTCTGTACTATCAATTGGCTTGCTATGAGTTAATGCTTGCTATAAACATTGTTCGTATTTGCAAGCATCGCACGCAAACGCTACTATGTACATGCAGTCTGTCAACTAATTCTTTGCAAAGCGAAAAACAAAATGAGAAAACAGTTTCAGACATAGTTTTTTGTAACAAATAAATATTTTCAGTTTCGTTTTCTGGTTTTTGTCGGTTTTGCCACATATAGTGACACTTTTATATAGTGTCACATAGAGTGACATTAGCGTGAACTCAACCAAACCGACGAAATTTAATATATTAGGTATATGTGAAAAAAATCCCCCAGAGGATCAGAAATAACTATATTAGGGATAACAAGGTCCAGACCGATTTCGTTCATAATCAGCGCTAAATAATATTATGTTTAAGATTACGTATATAATATGTCTATATAAGATTATATTATTTAAAGTTAATTTTTATTAAAATTTCTCACATATGTCCGACATAAATTATTTAAAGCCTGAAATTACAAAATCGAGTATTTCATGGTTAGGAGATATTCTGAATTGATTGCATTAACTTTTGGCATCACTCAAGTAGACCCCTAGACATGTTTCCAAGCAATTTTGTGGAGACAACTCACACGTTGACCGATATATTTGGCATAAAATCTGGTAGGATAACAAATTTATTATAAGCAGTATTTGGGAGCTGGGGTAATTCGTGGACCAATTTCACACATTTTCGGTTTTAAAGTATAGTGCAGGTATTTTCTTTGTTACGCAGTTTTTTATTACTTGCATTTTTATTACACAATTTCCTTTTACACAATGGTTTGCCTTCCTCCAACTAAATCACTTTGACAAGGGTTTTTCGCCTCGTCTTTCCAACACTCTTAGTAAAAAACTTAAGAAACGAGGAGAAAGCTTTGACGATTTCAACATTCAAGTTGTCAGCGAATTTTTTGAAGATTCTGTTTTGCATGATGATGAAACTTTTCAAGTTTCGGGTGGAAATAATATTGGTGATAAAAACGATGGGGAACAAAGGGCGGCGAAGTAGGAAAGGATTGTATTAGAAATGGCTCTTTTCCCGCAAGCCTTATTCGTTAAAGTTTAGAAAACCCAACAGATTTAAAAAATAGTTTTCTAACACAAGATCGAAATGAAGAATACTCAGCAAAATTGCAGTGAGATTGTGGGAATGCTGCAACAATTTATATAAAGAACCTAACGCTTCGTCACAGCGTCTTAAGGCTGATTTTTTTGGTATTAAGTTAAAACTTCAGTTTGACTAAATAAAATTTTTTCGTTCCTGAATTCATATCGTTATTTTTTTATTAAACCTTTATTTTTTGGGTTAGAGCTGCAAAAAAATTTATGAATTATTTTCGATTACACCAAACAAATACGTATGTTTCCATTCAATAATTGTGTGAATTTTTTAATAAACAAGTTAGAGTATATTCATACAAAACAGTATGTGGTTTGCACGATATTTTCTTTTGCTCGCTTTTGTTCCAAGATAAGAACGATAAGGCGGGTTGGTATAGAAATGGAGCTTTTATTATAATTTTTTTACACTGTATATGTTTAGTCCCACCAAAGAATGTAAAAAGGAGAACACCGTATAACTAATATTATACCCTTACTTAATTTTGCTAAGATATTTTACAGATTGACCGATATATACAGAATTAAGCCAACCGAAATTTTAAAATCCTTATGTTAGGGATAGTAAAAATAAGGACTCATTGTATCAGAAAGAAAAGCTGAATTTCATAGAGAAATTTTATCGTTTTATATGGTTTAAAGCCAACAGGAATTTCGAAAAACTTTATATAAGGTACATATATGGGGGCTGGGGGAAGTGTTGAAACGTTTATCAACCCATTTTTGATAAAAGACTGATTATTATCAGAAAAGTATCCTCACCGAATTTCGATAACATATCTCACAGAGTGACCGGCAGTTTCCGTAAAAAATCAGCCATGGGCACTAAAGTCCACTTCGGTTTCTAGGGGGCTTGAAAATTTCTTATCCGGTTTTAACTATTTTTAGGCAAGAGATAACAAACTTAGGAGGCAATATTCATTCAAAGTTTTATTCGATATCTCCAGTGGTGCTTAATTTATGTACTGTAAAATTAAATAATCATTTGGAATTTAGAATTGCAATATATGGGAAGTAGGTGTGGTTTTATTCCTATTTCGGCCTTTTTCACACCGACATACGAATATCAGGATAATGTCAGGCAACAAATTTGGTTTACACTAGTGGAAAGTTCCTGAAATATAGGATTTCATCAAAAGTGAGATATATACATTTGTGAGATACGTACATTAAACCTCTAAGGGGGCGGCACTACACCTACTTTTTAAAAACTTTTAAACCAAATAATAGTTTTGTTTCTTAAATTGTTGCTTAGTTAAATCCTTTTACAGTCTTTAGATTAACGGTATTTTGTGGACGTGGTAGTAGTACTATTACGACCATGTGCTAAGCCAGCCTTCTTATGCTACCAATGCTCTTATTTTTATACTCACTATGAAAGAGTTTATGTCAGAGAACTGAGTCCTTTTTTTCTCCAAAATATGAAAAGTTTGGATTTCGATACTGATATGAAGGCGTTTCATACCTTAATCCGTCAACACAAGTAAAAATTGAATTTTTTTTATTAACTAGGAGGTATAAACTTCTGGATGTTACCTCCCCTAAGGGTGGGCTCTGGGCTTCAACCGCTGGTCAGGGTGAAGTACCTTAAGTGAGTTTAATGAGTGTTGGTAAACAACCATCACCTGTGTGGCCTTCTGCCACATAGTGGAATGAAACAGACCAACTGAACTAATTATTCTTAGCAAGGTTTATTTTACCGCAATTATAGGTGCCCATATGGGACACTATAAAACAGGCATAATTGCGGTGAGACCAAAAAGGGATGTTTCTTGAAAAATTCCCAAGTCGTATGGAGTAAGGCCAAATGGAAACATCTAAAAACTTTCTCCCCCGCCGTCAATAGAGTTATAAGAGTGATGTTGAAACATCGCATTAGTCATAACTTCAGCGAACCCGGCAAATTGGCTGATTTGCTAATTGCTATTAACCGATTCAACAAATTTCTGACATACTCAAAGCACTATATTAATATATGAGGGTGTTTATGATCCATACCCAGGAGTTCCTGGTATCACAGAAAACCGGCGTTTTCAGATGTCAATTTGGGAACCTCCGCGCCCTTTATCAGTGCAAGGATCAACCCCTTTACCTAACCTTAACTAATATAAGTCCATTTGTATAAGAATAATCCGACAGTCGAAACAAGTCGAATTCAAAATGGCAGTTTGTCCTTTCGAAAATCTGTGTGAGCAATAACTTGCATCAAAAGAGATACCTTGATTGAACTTGACACACAGTTGAAATTGTTTACACTGATTTCATAAGCTGTTACCACACCCACGAACGGTCTTATTCAAAATGCTATAATTCAGTTTTCAAACTTCAAACCAACCAAGCTGCAGATTGTTGTTTGACTTTAAAATATATATTATATAAGATATCGGACATCTCACCGAAAATAAGCTAAAACAAGTCAGAAAGGGTTAAGTTCGGGTGTAACCGAACACTTTATTGCTATCGCACTGTGCAAGGATCAAAGGTGGGGATATGCTTTCAGGTGCTGACACAACTTAATATTAAACAAGTAAAGAAGGGCTAAGTTCGGGTGTAACCTCACATTATATACTCTCGCAATGTGCAAGGATCAGAGGCGGGGACAGGGTTTCAGGTGCTGGCACAACTTTATATTAAAAAAGGTTGCGGAAGAATTCAACAATCATTATTCGAGGAAATTGGCAATGGATTGCAATCATATTTGGTATCTTATTAACTTATATTACAGGCCATAGACTCATGTACTTTCATTTCTATATTTTGCTTCATGTCAGAGATATTTATATTGAAATCCATCAAATTAACTCAAAAGTGATATATGCGATATAATCTCAATCAAAGTGGTTTAATAAATGTATTAGATATATGAGGAAAAAGTCAACCAGAGAAATGGAAATCATTACATTAGGAATAAGGGGCTTAGACCATGGTCTAGAGCGATTCATTTCATATTTAGCCCGAATTCACATTGTGTTTAAGAAAACATATCTATTTAATTTCATTAAAATATCACACATATTGACCAACGTAAACGGTTTAGTCAGATGGAAAGTCTGGAATTCTTATATCGGGAATTTTTGGGATAGAGGAAGATCTGCACTGATCATCTTAACTCTTTTCGTTATTCAAGTATATTAGGGAACATGTTTTCACGCAATTTTGTTAAGGTAACTCACACAGTGACCGACATATTCGGCGCAAAATCTGCTAGAATAAGGAAAGTCATTATATATAGTATATGGGAGCTGGGATAATTGTTCACCGATTTCACACATTTTCGACAGTAAACTACGGTATATCCAATATTACACTTAACTTAAATTTGCTATAATATCTTACATATTGACCGTTATATATGGTATAAAGTCTACAGGAAGGTTGAAAATCCTTATATTAAGTATATGGGGGCTATGGGAAGTATTTATCCGATTTGCCCCATTTATACCATTCCATTAATTACCAGAGCACGCTATTATCATGGAAAGATAATCCTCTAATTGCATTACAATATCTTGCAGATTTCCCGATATTTCCCATAAAAAGTGAAATAAAGGCACTGAGGTCTTAATATCGGGTATCTGTGGGCTTGAAAATTTATAATACGATTTCAACTATTTTTACGCATGTTATTGTTAAGCTTAAACGCACTATTTGTGGAAAGCTTTGTTCCAATATCTTATTTGATGTTCGATTTATCTGCTTTAAACTGAAAGGATCAGATCAAATTTAAAATTGTGTTATATGAGAAGTAGGCATAGTTCTTATCCGATTTCGTTTATTTTCACAATGTGACATAAGAATGGAAATATAATGTCATATACCAAATTTTGTTGGAATCGTTTAAGGCGTTCTTGAGATATGGGATTTCTCCTAAAAGTGGGTGGTGCCACGCCCTTCACCATAACTTAAATGGATTCAACGTATTATATTTTCTGTAAGATTTAATGTTTCTAACGTATTCCTTCTAACGAGTTAACGCAATTTTAGTAGTTTTCAACATAACCTTTGTATATGAGTTGGGCGTGCTTATTTCCTCAGTATATGAGGAGATGCTAGAAAAACTTATTCGGAGCAAGTTTCATTGATATAGCTGTAACGGTTTCGGAGATATATATAATAAAGCTATTGGGGGGCGAGGCCATACCCGCTTTTACGAAATTTTTTGCCCACGGGCGCACCACCCTTCTAGGATCCCCTATACCAAATAGAGCGTTTATGTCTTAATTTGCTGTTACTATACTGTGCTTAGTTATAACACATTGTCTGTTTTCGATTAATGGCATTTTGTGGGCCTCGCAGAAGTCCAATACGTCCATCTGGAATACCAACCGTCTTACGGTGACAAAGAACACGTTCCAAATTCTATCAAAATATCTTAATTTTTACTCAAATTATCGCTTGCGCGGACAGGCGGACAGACAGCGACTCGGATTTCAAATCGTCTTTTCATCCTGATCATTTATATATATACATGTCTATATCTAACTCGATTAGTTCTAGGTGTTACAAACAACCGTTAGGTGAACAAAGCTTATATACTCTGTAGCAACATGTTGCGAGAGTACAAAAATTAAAACGTTATTGCATTCTTGACATTATGCTCAATGAAATCGGTTCAGGAACACCTCTACCCTCACATTAACCCAATTTTAAATACGAATTAGTCACATCGTTACTTTCTACAAGTTGTCAGACTGCTATTCGGTTTCAGCCGGAGTTAGGTCCTCCATATTGATGTTCTCTTAGTTGTCTGTAAATCGTTAAATTGCCTCAATTTTCAAGGCGACGTCAATATATGAAGATTATAAGTACATACAAAAACTGTTATTAAATATTTTGGTTAGGTTGGCATTTTATTCCACTTCATAGGGATTTAGTTTATCACCCTTGAAAAATTATACAATTCGCCGGTTCTCCATCTATTTCTTCAAAACAGCGACAGCTGGGGCAGCAGCGACCCCTCGGACATGGGCGGCAACTAGTGGTGCGGCGGCATGGGTAGCTGGGAAAGCGGCAGAGTGAGCAATCGAGTGAGCTGATTAGCTGCTGGCGTAGGGTGCGACGTAAGCAGCATATCCGACAGTGTAGGCGAGAGGAGCGTCATAGGCAGCAGCAACCGGGGCAGCAGCTAATGGAGCGGAGTAAGCCAATGCAGCTGGGGTGGCCAACAGACTGGGTTTAGCAGAACCGAAGACAACAGCGAAGAGAGCCAAGAAGCAGACAGCGAACTGTTAGGAGGAATAAGTTTATATTACAAAAGTGACATAATTTAATTTAAGAAATTAAATAGAGATTTACCAGACTTTTCAATTTGAACATTTTGCTAAATTTAGATGTTTTAACTTACAAATGAGCAAGCAAATTGTGATGACCATGGTTAAAAAGCTACTAGCTTTTATACAAAATTCAGTCTTCACGCATAATGTATGGGACAATGTACAAAGTAGCTACGAAACCTCAGCTCTGCAATACTAAGTAGACAATAGTGCGTCACTTCTTGCAACATTGACTTTAAACGCTGTTTACCTTCAAACGTTTCGTTAATATAATATATTATAATATATACGAATAATTGGTTTAAAGTTTAGAATTGACAGTTGAACAAACCGCTGGCTTGGTTGCTTATCTCAAAGTATTCAAAATTTTATTAAAACATATATTAACAGGTAGGAAGTTCAGGTAACGCCGGACATTTTATACCGTCGCAATTTGTAAGGATCAAAGGCGCGATATCTGCTGAGAAGCTGGTGGATTTTTATTTAAATTGCATTCAACATTCATTATTCGGCGAAAATGTGAATGGATTATAATCCCATTTTTTACCTTATTAACTTACGCTATAGGTCCTGGACTCACTTATGTTCTTTATTTCACTTTGTTGCATGTCATAAATATTTATATTAAAGTCAATCTATCTGTCACAAATCGATGTATTTATCGTATTAATGCCATGCCATGTTACATTTTATACCCATATCTATAAATTTTACTATCGGTTTACATAACACTGATGCGATATAATCAAACCTAAAAATGACGAAATTCAATAAAACAGGTGACTCTACCGGAGAGCCAAAAATATTATATTAGACGTATGGAGATAAGACTTATTTAACCATAAAATTTAATATGGTCAAGAAAATATACCCAATACGTGTGGTTAAAAGTCAATCGGAAAATTAAAATCACTTTATTAGAGTTTTGAGGGAGGCTTGGACTGGTTTCATTTACTTTTGAAACAACTAAATTATGCTTGGGACATATACCTACCCAATTTTATTAAGATAACTCACACATTGACCGACATATTCGGCATTAAGTTAACTAGAACAACGAAAATCGTTATATTACACACAGTAACTGGGAGCAGGGGTTTCACCGGGGGATTTCACCCTTTTTCGGCACCAAACTACAAGATATATAAGAAAATATATTGTCTTAATCTTGTTGAGATGTCTTGCACATTAGTCGGTATATACAGTATCAAGTCAACCAGATCAACGAAAGATTGATATCAGCTCGGTATAAAGTGAGCGATAGGCGCTGAAGTCCTTTTTTTCAGTATCTGGGGTCTTGAAAAGTTATAGTCCGATTTCGACCATTGTTGAGAAGAGAGACTTCACCCCTTGTAGGAAATATTTTTGCAAAGTTTTATTAAATGTTCAAAAGAACCTGTTACTAAGGAAATATAAAAAGTATATAAATTTATACAAAATGATATTAGACATATCGTTCACCAAAGTTTCGATTATTGTGAAACTTGAGTATGGGGAAAGCTCTGTTTGAAATTTCTCCTTCTTTCCTCCTCCTAACCTCAAGTTAATATACACCAATTTCTATTACGCAATAAAGTGATTGTCTTTTTGATCTTGTAACAAAACCTCTGCCCATTAAAAAAAAGCATTACGCTCCGGCTTTTAAATATATGGTTTTACATATATTTCTTACATCGTGTTTTCAATTTTAATTTCATTACAGTCTTAAAAGCAAGTTTTCAGCAGATTCAAGCTTATTTGCGCCACACAGCGACACGTGGGGCAGCAGCAACTACTGGGGCATGGGCGGCAACTAGTGGTGCGGCGGCATAGGCAGCTGGGAAAGCGGCAGAGTGAGCAATCGAATGAGCTGAGTAACTGCTGGCGTAGGGTGCGACGTAACCAGCATATCCGGCAGTGTAGGTTAAGGGGGCGGAGTAAGCAGCGGCAACTGGAGCGGCATAGGTAGCAGCAACCGGGGCAGCAGCTAATGGGGCGGAGTAAGCCAATGCAGCTGGAGCAGCCAACAGACCAGGTTTAGCAGAACCGAAGACAACAGCGAAGAGGGTGAGGAAGCAGACGGCGAACTGTAAAAATACCAGAGTCAATATTTTTATGTGAAAAAATTCAAAAACTTTTATTGGACTCACCACTTTGAACATTTTGATAGTTTAGGGGTTTTGGACTTCTTTACTAACGAAGCGGTAGTTGAATTGTGATACTACACATTGGCAAAACGCTTATTTTTATATCTAAGATGAATGCAAACAAGTGTCGGCATTGGTTCAGGTAGTACTAACTTTAATGTTGTAAGTAAAGGTAAGAGACGTGCTTGTACTACAAAGTACATTGATTTATCACTATTGATATATCGCTATACATCGCCAATGTCACTAGTAAACATACTTTTAGTTACCATGTTTATGCTATAGAGGTTAGTAGAAATGAACTGTACTGTCGATGTTAATACAGAGTTACTTTGTTTGGATTTCTTCATATATTTCCTAAACGTTGTGTGGGCTCTAATTGAACGATATATAATAGCGGGGCATTGAAACGTAACGCCTATGTATTTGTTTCGCTTCTTTGATTTGCCTTATAAGAAAGAAAAGTATTCTTAACGTATTCCGTGACGTCATCAAGATTTAGAAAGAACAGGGTAGTAAGTGTTCAGAAACTCCTTCCCAGAGATGATATTAACAAGAGAGAATAACTTGAAAAAGGCTTCAAAATATCCGTGGGCAGTATATGAGACTGGGAGGACTCCAATATGGATATGGTGGTGGGATAGTGCGACCGCGTACTAAACTATCGCTGCTCATGTGCAGGTTCTCAATAATTTTTCAAGCTGAGGTCCATGTCATTAGTAGGTGTGCAGAGATTTTATGGGAAAAGATCTTTCACAGAGATCGAATTGTCATTCTCACTGATAGTCAAGGAACACTTCAGACAATTTCGGCCTTTGAAATCAAATCAAAAATTTTACTGGAGTATACTAAACAGCTTAACAGGGTTATCATGAGTAAAGGATACCATTGGCATGGATCTCTGGATATAAAGGCATTAAAGTAACGAGCTTGCCGACCTTATAGCAAAAGAAGCTTTGGCAACCAGGCCAATAGGACCGGATCATTACTTCGCTCTAGGTCCACATACGTTTAGGGAAGTACTTTAGAAAGAAGAAAGGGCAAGCAAGAATCACAAATGGAAGCAAATTCTCGGACTTTCTCTTAGATAGTTGGTTCTGAGAGGATACAATACAAAAGGGTTCAAGCAACTAATTGTTCTCCCCAGAGACAAATGAAGACCGCTAGTGGCGATATGCAAAAACTAGAATCTGTTCCACAGACCAATGTCAATTCTGCGGCCTTGCGGCGGAGACATCCTAGCACATATTCATTGAGTGCTCCGCAATCGTAAGAAAAAAGAGCCAGGCTATCGGAACAATGAATCTGTTGAGAGTACAAATCCCATCTATTAACTCAGGAGCGCTGTTAAGACTTGTTGATACAACTGGGTTAAATGATGTGATGTGATAAGAGAAGAGAGCAGAATACACTAGAGATTGCAGTGCAATTCTCAATATTAATTTAATCCAATTTAAGTAAGTTTTGTAGTTTTATGATTGTATATTTATATAAAAAATATATATATTCTGGTCTATGTTAAAGGATGGAAATAAAATAGTCAGTGCTTTTTGTCAAATGATCGTTTTAAAATTCTTTATCTCAAATATTGACCGCGTTACATATAAGGTAGGAAGTCAACTGGAAATACTACAATCATCTTATTGGTCATAAGGGTCCGATTTCATTAATTTTTGACATCAAACCGCTTAATGTTAAGTATAACATTCTCATATAATTTTATCGCTCAACCTCTAAGCAATATATACGAAGTACGTCGTCAACCAGAGAGAAAGGAATCACGCATTGTGTTCGAGGGCGCTTGTGGAAGGTATGAGATATCGATTGCATCAGTTTTAGGTGCCGAATGTAAATATGCTAAATGAAACATGGTTACAAAATTTTGCTAAAATATAAAATAGACAAAATAAATTCGTCTAATCATTCCGATGATTTTGATGTATATAACTCTATACTCCACTTTAAGGCCTAGTACCCGATTGGTCATTATAACAATAGGATATGAATGGAAACTAACGTGTCTACACAAATTTCGAAAACATAAAATCCGTAATCCTGTGATCAATGAAACGGAGAATACTGCAGCCATCTATATTTTACTACAAACTAATTGAGCTCTTAGGAGCAGTCCATCAATTCTGTGGCAAACCGGCACGAAACAATAATTTCGCGTGGTGTTTCGCTCTATTTCCACTAAGTGGATCATTGATGAAAGTCATAAACTAATTAGATAAGTTTTTCCATATATTCGCCATTCATTTAAGTAATTAATGGTTTCATCAAAGTATTGTCTATTCTGATATTGTATATTCCATAACAGAAGTATATTGTCATCTATGGGTGGATCATCGATAAGTAAAGTAAATCATGTAGGGTCCAATACAATGTTATATTTCAACTTTTTGTCTTATATGTGTACGTATATTATAGTTTAATCGCTCAAATGCATGAAAATAATAAACCATAAAAATATCTGCAAATCTTGCAATCATTTGTAAATACTTAATACTTGGGATACTATCTACAAATCTGCAAAGTACGCGAGCTTAGCCCTGTACTTGACGCTTCACATTACATTAATTGACTTTAAATAATTTCAAGAACTTTTGTGATTAGGATCAATATGTCAGTTACTGTTTCGATTGAACAATGTACTTTTCAGAAACTTATAAATATTTTATTTTTAACAGTTTCCGTATTTACTAATACATTACAATTCGGATTGGGTCAGTTCATTTCAGTACATAATGGAATCATACAAAATGTGGTCTTCTATTCCTCCAACACAGCGACAGTTGGGGCAGCAGTAAGCACTAGCGCTGTAGCAGCAACTATTGGAACAGCACAATAGGCAGCAGGGAAAGCCGCGGAGTGGGCATTCGGGTGAACGAGGTAGCTAGCTGTTGGCGTAGGATGCGACGTAACTAGCATGTCTTTTGGTGTAGGCGATACATGCTGATTAAGCAGCAGCAACGGTAGCGGTCTAGGCAATAGCAACTAAGGCAACAGCGAGGAGGTCGAGGAAGTAGACACTGAACTGTGTATGTTTGGAATTTAAGATTAGAGCCAATATTGTCTTATATTTAAAGCAGTTAAATTTTTTGGTTTTTTGAAATTCTTTATGACCGAAAAGGTAAGGGAATTGTGCTGTTAATTATTAAAATACCATCCACTTTTATACCACAATTGGATTCCAAATTAGCGCAATATTTAGTAGCTTTGATTAAACCCAATACAAATCAAAGCAACAGTATTGTAATATTATATTAGATAGGCTATAGTCATTTTGCTGACTTTAAAGAATTCGTCTGGGCTACATAATAGAGTTCATAATTTTTTGCAGTATTGAACTTGATTGTTGGTAATGAGATTACTGTAATTTTAGCGGATTTGTTTTCGATCACTAAGCACATAAACTTAAAATCTAGTATATAATTTTTTAATGAATATTTGCTGGAAATATATAATAGATTCGCAAACTCATTATGCTTAGAGACGTCATTAAGGCACTACTGGAATATGATATCAATGGGCTTTTTCATTCTTAAATGTAATTGCATCTCTACGAATCTCACACCCTAATTGCAAAACATTGGAATACCCATAATAACTCTAATTTGAGAATAACGTTTTTAAGCTAGAGGTAAGTCGGAATAAATTTGAATTATTTTTTCAGAAACGACATCAATCAGCTATGGTGTTGGTATATATTAGTAGTAAGTAGTAAGTAGTACTAGTAAGTAGTAGTCGGTGATCAAAGGCCGATTTGTGCTCGTTACATTATTAGCATGAAACATTTTCTCAATAGGCTTACGGAATATTTCTGGGAACAATTCTTGACGGGGACCTGACCTTGACCTTCTAATGATAACATACACCTTTCAGTATCAACGAATGATAATTCGCAGATGAACAATTGTTGGAAGTAGTTTTCGGTATGATTTGGTAACGATCAATTATAAAACTGAGTCAAATCTTTTTTAAAGCTAACTACACGCGGAGATATTTGGACTATCAGAAATAGCAATATAGAATTTTATGTCTTTTACATGCTTCTTAAATCACGCTCTTTGATAAATGGGTCATTGCCTCAAGTTTTTTACCACTGTTAAAATAAGTCTGTATTCATCGCTAATGTCAAAAAATTATTAAAAAGCTTTAGAGAGCCACTCTGATAATCCACATAAGGTCCACAGCTTCAGTTGCCGGGTTTAATCAAGTAGTTCACTATATAAAACTGAACAATAAAAAACTGAGGACAAATAAAACACAATTCCAATGATAAAGTTGGGGAGGCAGCCAGCACTGGCGCTCGGGCGGCGATAACGGTATAAGTAGTTGGGAATGCGGTGGAGTAGGCAATCGAGTGAGCTAAGTTCCTGCGGCGTAGGATGCGGCACAACCAACATATCCGTCAGCGTATGCAGCACCGATGGGGGCGGGGTAAGCAGCGACAACTCGAGCAGCATATGCATGAGCAATGGGGCTCCGGCTAATGAAGCAGTTAGTGAAGCGTTGGTGAAGATGTACGCCGCAATCAAATCGGGCTTAGTTTGGGAGCAATCCTAAAAAGGGGGGCCCCAAAAAGCAGACAGTGAACTAATGAAGAGAGTAATTTGATATTTTATTTACTTAACTTAGTTTAGAAATATATGTTTTTTAAATTCACAAAACATTTTGCTGACTTTGTCTTTTGTGCTTCCACCTTCTTCAAGACGCTTTGACCAAAAACTGCAATCGGAAATCCCTTGTAATGTGAGATGAGGTATATATTTGATATTACTAGCTTCTAATTTCCTTCAATAAAAACTGACTTTAGATAAGATATCTTTGTGCTTTTGCAAAGTGTTTCCAATTTTTCGCACATACATAACATACATACATACATACATAAACCTTAGGACTTTTATATATAAACACACAACTGATAGCGATACATTTATTACCATAACTATTTCTATGGGGATAATGCAATTTCTAACAGAAGCCTAATCTTTTGGGGAAGGAATAAAGAAAGATTTTCTCAGGACGAATAAATACCAGATTTGAAGATGATTGATACACTTTCGCTGATACATAAATATATATATACTATAACATAACATAACATATACATAAATATATATATACTATATATACACTATATATACATATAACTATATTTTAGTGAAAACTTAGCCAATTTTCGGTTAAACAAAATACACAACACAAAATCACAACCCGTATTACAGAGATATCATAAATGATAAATGAAGGAAGCCCACAATCATAGTTTATTTTACATTACCCAGCATATTTATTTGCAATATTGGGTTTTCAATTTTATTCTCATCACAGTCTGAAAAATTTAAGTTTTACACGTTAAGCTTATTTGCGCCACACAGCGGCACGTGTGGCAGCAACAACTACTGGGGCATGGGCGGCAACTAGTGGTGCGGCGGCATAGGCAGCTGGGAAAGCGGCAGAGTGAGCAATCGAATGAGCTGAGTAACTGCTGGCGTAGGGTGCGACGTAACCAGCATATCCGGCAGTGTAGGCAAGGGGAGCGGAGTAAGCAGCGGCGACTGGAGCGGGATAGGCAGCAGCAACTGGCGCAGCGGCTAATGGAGCAGAGTAAGTCAATGCAGCTGGGGCGGCCAATAGACTAGGTTTAGCAGCACCGAAGGCAACAGCGAAGAGAGCCAAGAAGCAGACAGTGAACTGTTGGAAAGAATAAAATCATATTTTATAAATGACACAATTTAATTAAAACACAAATGAAGTTTTTAAACTCACCAATTTGAACATTTTGCTAATTTGGAGTTTTTGGACTTCTTTGCAAGCGAGGAGGTAAATGAATTGTGATATCTGTAGTTAAGAAGCCACTCGCTTTTATACCAAATTTTGAACGGTATTCTCACCAAAATTCCTTGAGTTATTTAAATGTGCGGTGTGAAAAACAACGGTTTTGTAATACTAAGTAGACATTGGTGAGCCACTCTTTTCAGTTGATATTGAATATTAATAATTGTGGACTTCCAAACATTTACAGTTGAATACTTTCTTGACTGTGAACAATTAAATTGGCATTAAATTAAATTAAATTCAAATTGGCATGCACTTGGATGGATTCTACACTGGCGAATAGCGTAACTATTTTGAGTGATTGGGAATATTTTAATTTTTAATTCGTTTTCCTAAAAAGTGTTGTTATCTATCCATAGATAAAAACATTTTCGATCACTTTTGATCTAACTCGAAAGTCTTTAAAACTTTGTTGTACATGGTGTGTTCAACAAATAATGTAAATTTTCGTTTTTGAAAAAAATCCTTATTCATTCGTCTACATTAGTGTTGTCGCCTTTGAGATAGTTTTCATTCTATATTATGCACTTTTGCCAGCGCTTCTTCCAATCATCGAAACACTTCTTAATTTCGAATTTTTGCGATAGCCTTTAGCTCTTTCAGCAATGCCCTTTTAATGTCATCTACACTTGTAAAACTAAGACCTTTAAGCCTCTCTTTATTTTCGGAAATAGGAAAAAGTCACACGGAGCCATGTCTGTGCACAAACAAGCAACGAACTGTGAGCAGGCCATGAATTGCTTTTCCACAAATACGGGCATTTTTTCGGATTGCTCCACGCAAACGGCGTTGAACTTGTAGGTAGTTCTCCTTATTGACCGTTTGAACCTGAGGCAAAAATCCATGATGCACTATGCCATTAAAGTCGAAGAACACAGTCGAAAAACATTCCCGTTATTTTTTGAACACATCTCGTACAACCAGTTAATAAGGAACATTCGCATAGGATTATTGTGTTCATTTTATTACACTTTCTCACGATATTGCACAGGTCATAATAATTTTCTTCTTTCTTCTTTTTTTTTAACACCTACATTTATTCGAACCGATGTATTCACTAGTGCTTGATTTATTTATTGTATAGTGAAAGAATCAGATGGAATTTGAAATTGTGATTCCTAAGCCACTCTGTTTGAGTTTATATCGCATCTTTCTCATTCCAGTTAATTTGGTTGATTTTAATATAAATATCTCGGGCATGAAGCAAAATATAGCAATGAAAGTACATGAGTCTATGACCCTTAATATAAGTTCATAAGATACCAAATATGATTGTAATCTATTTACGGTTCTGTCGAATAATGAATATTGAATCCTTATGGAACATTTTTATACTCTCCCAACATGTTGCAACAGAGTTTAATATAAAGTTTTGCCAGCACCTGAAAGTTTTCCCTTCCTTTGGTCCTTGCGAATTGCGGGAGTATATAATGTGAGGTTGCACCAGAACTTAGCCTTCCTTACTTTTTTCCTATCTTATGAAACGGTGTGAACTTGGGTGAATTCCGCTTATAACAGCGCCCACCTTTCCTTATAAAAAATATTTAGTTACTAGCCAGACATGATTGATTCGGTGGTACGAATCATATTGAAATCTCACATGTAAATCAATTGAAAAACTCACATTGGCTCAGGCTACGCTTACCACAAGTCAAATTCGTTCGTGGGTGTAATTTAGTGCCGCAAATGGATTATAGCGAACCATTTCTTTCCTAGACCCTGCACCAAGTGTATTAATTTATGTCTCTCTATATCGATCTACACCTAAACCTGGGTGAAGTTGGTTTGTATCTTTTACGAGACCTCATTGAATGAACTCACTTCCTCCTTTCTGTCGCACTGTGCATATCGGTCTTTGAGCGAAATTACTTAGTAAATTTATGTCAGACTTTTTAATTTTACATAATGTGATTTCATACCAAAAATTTACCAAATCAGATAATCTTCCCTTGGCTTTAAAAAAAAATATTTTTCAAACTGACCATATACATGCTAACACTAGTACCTGCTCCTCGCAAACCACATTATATTTTATTTTTGCTACTAATCTCATTTTAAAAATGGCTTGAAACAATCTACATAAATTTCAATAATATTTTTACTTTTCCGCATCCCTATATTTGTTTAACACGACATCAGTTTCCTTACTTTTTCTATTATACAATAAAGTGATTGTCTCTTTGATCTCGTAACAAAACCTCAGCCCATTCATATCATGTAGACACCATAGGTAATTAATGAATAAAAAAAGCATTAAGCTCCGATTTTTAAATATATGTTTTTACATATATTTCTTACATCGTGTTTTCAATTTTAATTTCATTACAGTCTTAAAAGTAAGTTTTCAGCAGATTCAAGCTTATTTGCGCCACACAGCGACACGTGGGGCAGCAACAACTACTGGGGCATGGGCGGCAACTAGTGGTGCGGCGGCATAAGCAGCTGGGAAAGCGGCAGAGTGAGCAATCGAGTGAGCTGAGTAACTGCTGGCGTAGGGTGCGACGTAACCAGCATATCCGGCAGTGTAGGCGAGGGGGGCGGCATAGGCAGCAGCAACTGGGGCAGCGGCTAATGGAGCGGAGTAAGCCAATGCAGCTGGGGTGGCCAACAGACTGGGTTTAGCAGAACCGAAGGCAACAGCGAAGAGAGCCAAGAAGCAGACAGTGAACTGTTGGAAAGAATAAAATCATATTTTATAAATGACACAATTTAATTAAAACACAAATGAAGTTTTTAAACTCACCAATTTGAACATTTTGCTAATTTGGAGTTTTTGGCCTTCTTTGCAAGCGAGGAGGTAAATGAATTGTGATATCTGTAGTTAAGAAGCCACTCGCTTTTATACGAAATTTTATACAGTATTCACACCAAAAAATACATGAGCCATTTAAATGTGTCATAAAATAACGGTTTTATAATACTAAGCAGTCATTGGTGCGTCACTATTTTCAGTTGACATTGATTATCAAACATTGTAGACTTCAAAATCTTTACTATGTAGTAATTTGTTGACTGCAGTCAATTTACATTATTGAAATTGATTTACATTTCAATGGGCTGGAAGCCGGCGAATAGCATAATTATGTGCGGTATATATCAACTATATTGTGAAATTACTATATATATGGCTAAGTGGAAATATATGAGTTTGATCTTTTCTTTTAAGAAGATAATGTACCTATAACAATTAGAGAAATAATTATAACCGAATTTAATAAATTTTAAAAATTTACGAAGAACAACGATATTTCATTTTAGCAGTGTGGTTTAAGTTGTAATTTAGAAAGCTTTAAAAAGTGGGCATGTTCTAGTCCTCTGCCATACCAGCACATAAATTACTTAATTTATGATAACCGAAGCTGTTGGGAACATTTCGGTTTTCTTACATTACTTCACAGACTGTCAAGGCTTTAGCTACTAATCCATTACTCAACTTTTTCAAAAAACTTCAAGGATAGAGCTTTAGTGGATCCACTCTAAAAGAATCAAATGGTGAAGTTGACGACGTTTGTCTGCCAGGAGTTAGGATGATAGAAGGTATTGCATCTCACTATACAAACGTATTATTCACGTGTCTATGACAAAGGTCATAATGACGCAGATCAAAGCCCTAATTTTGATGGTGACCTCTGCAACATGCAACGTAACGCTATAAATCTGTAAGTCAGTCATAAGCAGTCATGACTGGCGCCAAGTTCTAACCATGGAAGCGATTATGTTATGAAAACCCTCCTATTTGCAGAAATGCTTCTTAGATTATAAACTAAATTAATATTAATCATTATTCGCCGATAAATGTAAAAAAAAAAGTATAACACTTGACCGCGAATAGACCACAGGCAAAGGTTTTCTATAATAACACGTAGTAAATTTTTGACTTCAGATGGTAAAAGTATTTCTATTGGCGGTTTTCTACCCCATCTTTAAACGGTCATAACTCCCTCCGAGAGACTCACTAAATTTACTTAGTTGCGCACTGAGTCTGTGTGTGGGTCTTCTAGTTTTTAACGATTAATCTTTCAAAATAATAACTATTGAAAAAAGTTTCGCGCACCAAACAGAAATGTTGAAATTATGAATTGAATCTTACCTTACCATATGCATAAATGATTTTTATTAAAAATATGGCTTCCGCGCCACCTATTGTGACAATTTGCAAGTTTATTTCCTTTGGGTTACCTATTAATAATTCGAGGCAACCAGTTTCAATCATATTTTGAAAATGAAGTCAGATCTCAAGGTTTAAATATTCATGTTTTCATATACTCATATGACCTTTATTGATATTTCTTGTTTTGTTAGAAGAAAAACACAAAGGAAGAAACCTGTGTTCCATTTCAACACCATTACAGAGCACATATTTGCACCCATCGTAATATCTTAGCCAAATTATGTAAAAAAAATAAATAAATTGTTTATTAATATTATATGTTTAGAATCAATTATAAAAATCTAGAATGTCTGCCGATTATAAAAAGTAGAACCAACCAGTCACCACTTGGTTTTTAATTTTCCGTAATGTAGACGGGTTTTTATCCCTCCAGGTTTTTTATTCCAATCCTCTACAACTTCGCCTAATAATAATGATTTTGCAATATGTTGCATAAAATGTGTAAAATGTTACAGTGTCTCCGGTTGGACGATAAAGTAGACCCACATTCATAACATTGATACCTCAATTAATTAAGATCAGCTAAAGAAAACGAAATGAAATGTTGACCTTGACATATGGTAAGCTACAATATTTCCAACGCATTTTTTTCCTTTCGACATTTTATCTTGCATATTGATAGTATTTATTTTCCATCCCACTTGAACTCAACCCCTCTTTGCTTAATTACCTTATCAACTTACAGAAATTAAATTGTCACGTATTTTGTATTGTTTTTTTTTACAAATTTAGACTCAAACGTATAAATCAAATACATATGGCCCAACTTTGAAAGATGATGAAATAAGAAAGAAAGAACAATGTTACTTACTTTAAACAAGTGAAACTGGCTAAGAACTGCAAGTGGCTAAAGATAAATTGTTGACAATAATCACTTCTTCCTATATTTACGATTAAAAGCTGGCGAAGAATGAAATGATAAGTTTTATCAGAAGCATACCTCTCTTAATGTAGGTATGTATTATATATAAATATGTATGAATATATGTTTATTGAAGGATATTTCTTTCTGATCGAATATTTTTGTTAACTTTTGAACAAAATTGAAGTTTTTTACCTCTTTAACAACAGATCACCAAAGTTCGGTTAAAAAGATGTAGAAGCCAAAACTACAAATCCTAACACCACCAATTCATATTATGGAAATGTCATAGATGATTATTGAAAAATAAGTCCACAGTCATAGATTATTTTATGTTATCACATATATTTATTTGCTATTCGTTTTAATTTCATTACAGTCTTAAAAATAAGTTTTCAGCAGATTCAAGCTTATTTGCGCCACACAGCGACACGTGGGACAGCAGCAACTACTGGAGCATGGGCAGCGACTACCGGAGCAGCGGCATAGGCAGCTGGGAAAGCGGCAGAGTGAGCAATCGAGTGAGCTGAGTAACTGCTGGCGTAGGGTGCGACGTAACCAGCATATCCGGCAGTGTAGGCGAGGGGGGCGGCATAGGCAGCAGCAACTGGGGCAGCGGCTAATGGAGCGGAGTAAGCCAATGCAGCTGGGGTGGCCAATAGACTAGGTTTAGCAGCACCGAAGGCAACAGCGAAGAGAGCCATGAAGCAGACAGTGAACTGTTGGAAAGAATAAAATCATATTTTATAAATGACACAATTTAATTAAAACACAAATGAAGTTTTTAAACTCACCAATTTGAACATTTTGCTAATTTGGAGTTTTTGGACTTCTTTGCAAGCGAGGAGGTAAATGAATTGTGATATCTGTAGTTAAGAAGCCACTCGCTTTTATACGAAATTTTATACAGTACTCACACCAAAAAATACATAAGCCATTTAAATGTGTCATAAAATAACGGTTTTGTAATACTAAGTAGACATTGGTGCGTCACTCTTTTTAGTTGACATTGATTATCAAACACTGTTTAGTATTTGTTGACTGCCGCTAATTTACATTACTGGAATTGGCATGCACTCGGATGGCTTTTAAGCCTGCGTATAGCATAATTAAATATGTTACATTCCAAATATATTATCAACTCATTTTGGAAATATCTGAATTCCATCCTGTTTTTATTAAGATAATGTATTTATCTGTAACAATTAAAGAATTATATTTGGTTAAGCAGATGTAATGAAATTTTAATATATAGAGTTTTTTTAGTTATATTAATATAGATTATTTACCGTATATGTATTCAGATATTTAAGGTGTTTTATATAACTGTAATTTTCAGCTTAATATTAACTATGAAGTAAAGTCTAACATTTCTAATTTTTTTCCACTTTTTGGAAAAAGAATTTACTTACTGAACAGTGAAGAAAAAGATTTTCTTACGTAAATTGTATTTGAAATTAACCAAGATGTGAGAAATATTTCCATAGAATTTTATTAATATATCCCGCATGTGCAATGATATACATAGTTATATATATATACACATGTTACATGGGATTAAATTAACAAAACAAGAATTATTATAATATTTTATAATACTTATAGTGGTGGTTTTACGTACGTGGTGTGTTCAAAAAATAGCAGGAATTTTCGTTTTTTGAAAAAAATATTTATTCATTCGTCTACATCAATGTGGTCGCCTTCAAATAGTCTCCATTCGATATTATGCACTTACGCCAGCGCTTCTTCCAATCGTTGAAACACTTCTCAAACTCGATTTTTGGGATAACCTTTAGTTCTTTCAGTGATTTTCTTTCAGCGCTTTTAATGTCATCTATACTTATAAAACGACGGGCCTTTAAGGTTCTCTTTATTTTTCGAAATAGGAAAAAGTCGCAAGCAGCCATATCTGGCGAATATGAAGACTGGGGCACCGTTTTTTTCTGAACAAACCTCGTATGCACACACCGATTTCTTTCAATTTAGGTAAGAAATCGTTTGATTTCGCAAACTTCTTTTACATTTTCTTCCAATTTGTTTGCTTTTTGATTGTTTCGTTACCACTAAAATCATGATTCTAAATTTCTGACCCCTATGAAATATAAATGTACCATGTTATATGTCCTTCACACTATTTCCAATAGGCATGCAGAATGGTTTAAATAAAATGACTACTAATTCTGATACTGTGAACCATGTATCAATTGGTTTTACTTTATTTAAGTTTCTTGAAGGGATATTCTTCAAAGATTTCTTCAAAGAATATTCTCTTATCTCAGAACACAACGTACTATATTTTAAGATATTTTAACGATTTATTGATAACCTTTCATGTGTTCGACGAGGTTGTCATCTTGAACCGATTTTGTGCAACTGATAAAAGGTGCCTGTTGCAAAGGGACATCAACAATTAATTTGGTTGGTGTGATGGAAATGATGTGTCAACGGCTCTTAAGAAATGTGAAATTACCTAAAACTATAATCTAAACTATAACAACTTACTTATCTTTTTGTACTTATCTTTTTTGATTGGGAAGTCATTATAATTCGTCGGCACAAAGAACTACCCTTTCAAGCCAGAAACTTAAATCGGCGAACTCCCCACGGGAATATTTTTTTAACAAGAAGAAGTTACCTGGCACGCTTTCAGAACATGAACTATAAATTCAGATAGCAAATGCTCTAATGCTCATATACAACACATATTGGATCAAAGTACATTTATGTGTTACAAAATGGTTGATGCTGTCCGAAGCATCGTAAATGTTGAAATTTTAAATATCTAAGGAATATCTAAGGAATAGAATAGATTTTCAATTACACTATACAATTCCCAGCTGGATAACGAACCAAACTCGTTTCTTTAGAGAAGCTAAGCCATAAAAAAAAACATAATTTCAGCGCTTTTCGAAGTTGGCCTCCAAACCCGAAATAACAATCTTCGAATTACTAAATTGGACTTATTATAAATAGTCGATTTTGTTGTCTAGTGTTATCAATTATGAATAGTATAACATATATCTCGGAAAACAAATATTATTCAGAACTATTCAGAAGCTTGTGGGGTTAGCGATTGGACAGATCTGGTACAAGCGAGGATGAAACAAAAAGCACTTTTCTAGCTCCAATATCAGTACATAAATACTTTGCACGAGCTGGTTATTTAACCGAATTTCTCCTCCCAATGAGGTGTTTTGAAAAGCTAAGAGACACGACACAATCTGCTGAGGCTATTAAAAAATTTGTTTACTACTTCAATGTTTTCAGTTTTATTTAAATTTTGTTCATATTGTTTAAATTCATCACAGGTTCCAAAATAAGTGTTCTTCGTTCCCAATCTATTTTTTCAATACAGCGATGCCTGGGGCAGCAGCAACTACTGGGGCATGGGCGGCAACTAGTGGTGCGGCAGCATAGGCAGCTGGGAAAGCGGCGGAGTGAGCAATCGAGTGAGCTGAGTAGCTGCTGGCGTAGGGTGCGACGTAACCAGCATATCCGGCAGTGTAGGCTAGGGGAGCGGAGTAAGCAGCGGCGACTGGAGCGGCATAGGCAGCAGCAACTGGGGCAGCAGCTAATGGAGCGGAGTAAGCCAATGCTGGGGCTGCCAATAGACCAGGCTTAGCGGCACCGAAGGCAACAGCGGAGAGAGCCAAGAAGCAGACAGCGAACTATAAAAATACAAGACTTATTATGAAGTTTGCGAATCTCTTCGGAAATCCTTTTTTGGCCTTACCAATTTGAACATTTTGTTAGTTTTGAGTTTTTGGACTTCTTTACAAACGGAGATGTAAACGAATTATGATACAAAAAACCGACAAAATACTTGCTTTTATATCTGAAAAGCATGCAGACAAATGTTACCATTTGTTTAGCTTTAGTAGAGTAAGTAAAGGTAAAGGCACGTGCTTATGCTACAAATTAGGTATTAATACGTCACAGCTCTTCGCTAATTTTATGAGTAAGATATAGCAAGTATATCTATTTCGTTTAGTTTGCTGACACTTTAGGAATTTGTTATGCTCTCGCAACATATTGCAACAGAGTATAATAGTTTTGTTCTCATAACCATTGTTTGTAAGATCTAAAACTAATCGAGATAGACAAAGTTGCATATAATTAAATGATGAGGATGACGAGATAAGATGAGTTCCGAGTAATTGTCTATTCGTTCGGTGCAAGCGATAACTTGGGTAAAAATTCTGAAACCTCAATAAAACTAGATGCATATTTTCCTTGACATTCTGAGGTGGTTGAAATTACAGATGGGAGGAATCAGATTGCCATGCCCACAAGATTCTGTCGAACAAAGTGTTCAAAATTGTGTATTGCCCTACCTTCCAAAAGGTTTAGTGAATATATCTGTCAAACCAGAAAAGCTATACCACGCAAACCCACTAAAACGGTTGTGTTCAAAACTACCAATATTGCGATAATTCATTAAAGAAATCAAACGGTCAGAGGCATTAAATTTTAGAATAAAGTTGTTACGGAAATAATGTCACGCCGCCCACATTTAAATGAAATTTATATAAATCAAGTACCATTGTTTACACAAGTATTTTCTTTAGGTTATTTCATCTCAATTCCTACAATTCCTACTACAACTATTCAATCGAATAGTCGAATCAGATATATCGAATATATCTATATACAGATATCGAATATGTGGACCTTTGTGCCTATGGCTGACTTTTCACCGAAAACATATGTCAATCTGTTGGATATTCATATTATCTAAATGCAGGGAGAATCTCTTCCTGATAAGAATGTGCTCTGGTGTCAAAAATTAGTGGAATCGGGTCAATATTTCCCTTAGCCCCACATATACCTAATATAAGTTTTTTAAAGTTCCATTTGGCTTTATACTGTATAAATACGGCTTTATACCGCATATCTCTAAGTATTTCGCCGCCTTTAACACTTCCAAATTGCGAGAGTCTAAAATGTTCGGTTACACCCAAACTTAGCCTTTCCTTACTTGTTTTAATATTTTTTACTCAAAATATATTTTCCATTAGTAAGTGAACTATTAAAAAGTTATAAAATTTTATATTTATATACTATATATAAACATATATATATACATATAACATATGTTGTAACAGATATTATCTTATACTTAATAACGTCAAATTGGGAAATTAATTTCATTTCAAGAGTGGGAAGAACGCTCTAATTTAAACATGCGAACATTTTTAAACTCCACTAAACAAAATCAAATTGAAAACGTTGTTGAAAAAATCAGCTGGTGCTTAGGCTTTGCAATATGTCACGTGACCGGCGTACCTAAAGCATAAGCACATATAATATATATTTCATGGGACGCCCTATTTGTCATACAAAAGTAAAAAGTTAAACAGTGGTAAATGTCCAAAAAGCCAAATGCAATAACAACAAGCACAAAAATTCCATTCGCAAATAGGAGTGAAGTGTTGATTTGCATAAAAATTGTATTGGCGCATGCGCGACTGTCAGCGAGCACAGCCGTTGCCATATCCACACGACAGATGGCCGTGAATATTAGCGTCAACACACACATACGCACATACGCGGATAGTCAAGTACGTGATCAGCTTTGATTACCATTGCATTTTTGGCTTTATGCTCTTCACTTTAACGCTGGAATTTTGGCAGTTTACCTTTGGTATTAGCGAAATGCTGAAAATTGTGGGGAATTCGAGTGGCGAAATGATTTTTGAATATACAACCAGCATTTGCTGAACTTATAAAAAATCAGAAGGAATTTCTAAATTCACTTTTTATTTATTTATTTATCAGCTCATTTGCCAAAAATATGTTAGAACTCTTGCGGCGCGTATAAAAGGCCCAACCAAGGCAACCAACTCAACATAATCCCGTGCAGCCGCACTGTAAGCGCACAAACACTGAAATTCCATATTTTTTTGCAAAATAATTACTCCAAAAGAACTTAACAAAATGTTAAAATTGGTAAGTTACAAAGGAAAGTACACTGCTGAGAAATTTTGCTAATAACAGGGCTATTACTTTTCCTTTACAGTTCGCTTTCTGCTTTGTAGCTCTCTTCGCCTGTGCCTTCGGTGCAGCCAAACCAGCGCTTCTGGTTTCTCCACTGGCCTACTCGGCTCCACTGGCCGCTGCTCCTGTTGCCGCTGCTTACCACGCCGGTTATGCGCCCTACATCGCTCCCTATGCTAGCAGCTACACCGCTCATGGCGTCGCACACTCTGCTGTCTTCCCTGCTGCCTACGCTGCAGCTCCATATGTTGCCTCATATGCTGCTCAAGCTGTAGTTCCTGCCGCACGCTTTGTCGCCCCAGCTGCTCATGTAGTTGCCGCCCCTCCCGCAGTTGCCGCAGCCCCAGCCGTTGCTGCTGTTCCAGTTGTGAAAAAATAAGTTCTTTATTTGGAAATTGGACTATTGAATTTGAATTGATAATGATAAAGCAAAAACAATAAAAAAAATTCAATGAACTAATTTAACTTTTTAGCCAATTTTATAAGTTACTTATATGGTATGGAAAAGTGATCAACAGCAGACTCCATCAAGGACTTTACAGAAATATTTAGCATCCCCGACACATACTCAATCTGCGACTACTGGTCTGTGGTACTTGTCAATTAGAAGGATTCAGCTGGAGGCTACCATATTCACCAGTACTTCCCAATACATCAAATATTTACTTAGGAATTACGTAACACAATCTCCGGTATGCGTAACTTCTGCCGTTACTGCCTAGGAGTTCTATCATGTTATCATTAGCAACTGTCGCGAGGCACTGACTACTCCGATTGCCCGATATTTTTGGTTGTCAGGTGGAATATGACAGATGTTATTGGATTATGTTTCATGGGAATTAGGGCTACAGATTAGTATTTACTTTCGGCTCTCTGATCAGTGCAGAGTATTTTAAATCTCTTTCTCTTAAAATATAGTGAAAAGTATGGCAAATGTAAATTAAGATTTCATACCCGTGTTTAGTCATATCATCTAAAAACTTTAACTTTTCAAAAACTTTTTTTCCTCATTCCAGAAGTATTTACATTCAATCCAATGCCATTTTAGAAGACTTTGACTCATATCTTAAACATATTAACGACTACTAACAAGACCTAGTAAAAAACTATTAAATTCTATCTTAAGTAAAATCAGTGAGCAGAAACAAACGCTACTATATGTCAAGAAAACCTTATGACCCAGCCAGGTGTGTACATCAATAAAATATACCTACCTACTCTATCTATGAAGTTTTAATTTTTTCGAAAGAACTCCTATTTTACGCATAGTTAAACCAGAACCTTCTTTTGGTACTGTTTGTTTCTAATGTTTGATGTTTGTATGTATGTACGGTAAGAAAGAAGAATCTTTAGATACCAACTATATACAACGCTATAGAACTTTCGTACATTAATTTATATTTTCAATATGTCAATATGTCATAGATTGCATACCTCAAGATTCTCTTTGCAATACTTATGTTTCAATGAGAAATAATCAAAATGGTTTGCCCTTGATTGATTCCTCCGCCAGGTTTAACTCTGATTTTAGCTATATTTTATTTATAAGCCTATCGGAAAAAACTTTAAATGAATCGGTTAGAAATTTTTATCTCTGCTCAAGAGAATTGACTGGAAATCTGGTCTGTAATCATCAAACGAAAACAACCTTCTGAGGTAATTGTTTTACTTCTCTCACCACATGTTTCACGACTTATTTTACAATATTACTATTAACAAATATTATAATTTTACATTTGATATATTGCTCTAGAATATTAAAACGAATATGTCAGGAAATAAATACCGTTCCCGTTTTTAATTTTAACAAAATATTGGAAGAGTTTGGTAGAGTTTGTTTACAGCTGAACTAAGTCCAATACGAACTCAAGTGAATCTATCGTCTATAGTTTGTGTTTATTGCTCGACTTTCTTTCTTCTTTTAGAATTGGTCTGATGTACATATAATATGTCAGAAACTATTAAACAAAACTTGGTGGAAACATTGAATATTTTAACCATTTCACGATATGACTTCAATAAATATTAAATTTTACGATCAGAATGACTCTTTGCAAGCTTACATTTTTAACAGTCAAAAAATTGGAAAGTAGAATTGGCACCACCACACTTAGGGAAATATAGGTTAAACCGAATTAACACCACACCCACTTCCCAAAGAACTTTATTATGAATTAATGACGTTCCGTTTACGTTACAACAAATAACTTAACCAACAGTGAAGATATAAACAAAAAACTTATTAAAAGTAACTTCACTTACATGAGACCAATCTGATCAAAAAGTTGCTGAAATCACTACACTTGCCTTCTATTGCCTTCATACACCAATTAAAGGATATATTTTTCTCTTCCTGGCTTTATACCTTATAACTTCACATATACATACATATTGATTAGTTTGGTATATAGATAAGAGTGTTAGATTCGGCATAATGTCATTTGATGACAAAAATGGATGGGATCGGATCACATTTTCCCTTAGCACTCACTTAATCAATGTAATATAAACCTCCGTCCTTCTAATTGGCACTATACCGCATATATCAGTCATTACATAAGTTATCCTAATTATATTAAATGGGTATGTTTTCTCAGGTAGAACATAGTTTGATGACAAAAGCAATGAAATCGATTCATGCATTGAGCCAAACCTTAACACCCAATATGATAATTGCTGCCTCTCGCCCGTTGACTCTATACGCTACATATCGGTTAATGTGGGAGATATATCTATAAAATTGTAACATCGAATTTTTATGCCTAGTACAGTGTGATTCGATATCAAGAATAGACGCTTTTCTTGTCCGAATAGAAATATGTTGAATGCAGTGATTTCTGATAGTCAGATTGCTTAATTATGTATGTAAGTATTAGAAATTGTATAAGAAATATGTATATATTTGCTCAAAAATACACCTCTAAGAACGAAGTCGTCATTCAATAATTTTTAAGGTGTCGTGGTAAGAGTTGTTTATTCTTTAATTTAGCATCATTTACTCATTGCTGGTATGACATCTACTCTGAAACTTATTTAATTTTCACAATGCAGTAACTGAAATAATGGCAATTCTTCGTTTAGAACCGACTTCAAAGGGAAATCATGCTCCTGCCACACTATATCTTTATCTTGACTGAGATAAAGTGCACTTTAAATTAAAACATACTCCAAGATAATCATATCTGGCTTAACATAACTGTAGCAACTCTTAGCAGCAACACTATAGAAATTTGTTAAACAAAACTTTCTTATGAGATTCACACTTTGGATGAATTTACACGAAATTCTAAGTAAGAATAAATTTTAAACTTTGAGTACGCCACAATAAGAACGACATTGGTGGTGGACATTATAGTAATTTCTCCTTCTATTCTATACATATTTGATTGTACCAGTTGCTTGTTCGATTCACCACTCTTCAAGCTATGGCGATTTGAAACCAGGTGTTGTTATTACAGGAAACTTGTCTGCCTCTTAGAACCGGACGATAAAATCGAATCGAATACAAGAAGAGAGAACAATTTAAAACAAAAAAAAAATTAAGAAAAGCAAAAGTCGCCAATATAGTCCAGTAAAGATACATTACTGTTAGAGGTGCATTTTTTCCTACATAACAATTTCGAAGAAGTCTCTTTATAATTGTGGCGGTTTATTTATTTTTGAATGTAATTTTTTTTTTTTTAATTTTTTTTTTTTTGCAAATTGTTTTATGGGATAACATAGAAAGGACATGAAAGAGAGAAGTGAACAACGATTAAATTCAAAGATGAAAACAAAAGTGTCAAAAAACTCTTTTCTCAAAGTGTCAAAAAACAATGTAAAATCGGAAAAAGGTAGAAAAAAAAAAGTTAAAAATTCAACAAAATAACATTACATATATGTACTTATGGATGTAAGCAAATAAATCAGAAACAACATTCAAATCAGTAATCATTTGTCCAGGGTATTCGCCAATTATTTCCTCTATCGAGAAGTGGCTCAACGGAGGAAAGCGGTGGCATAGGGATAACTGTATGCAGCATAGGGATAGGAGTAGGCGGCGGCATAGGGCGAAGTGTAGGCGGCCGTGTAAGCAGCGGTATAGGGGGAGGCGGCCACTACTGGAGAGGAATAAGCGGCAGTGTAGGCCACTGGTGCGGCAATCACAGCCGGCTTCGCCGCAACGCAAGCAAAGACGGCGAACAAACAGATGGCGAGCTGTATGGAAAGATAAAAAAATTAATCTTGGGAAATAGCAAACTTCATAATATTATATAAAAATGAATTTGCTACAAATTATCCTTAACACTTACGAATTTAAACATTTTGCTATTTTTATTTGTTATATGCCTTAAGGATTAACTGCTTTAAGTTGTTCTAATGCGACTGATGAAACCATCGTCGAATTCCTTGTATTTTATACGAAAATTCTATCGATTCCATTTTGGAACCCTTTATAAGCAATTGCGAGTTACTGGTGCTAGGTGCTGTCACGTTTGTGGAACTAGTCATTGTAGCAATTAAAAATGCATAGCGAGTCCTAATAATATAGAATAATAAAAATTAAAAATATATCTTTATATTATATATATGTAAGTATATATCGAGCGCAGCTTGAATTTGTGCCAATTCTGTCACAAAGGCCTAAAATACATGCCAATGTCGGGCCAACGCCTAGAGTTTTGAACTGGAGCCAATGTTTAGTATGCTCAAGGGAATTGTTTTGGAATAATTACAATTGCACACATTGGTGTGGTATTTACGAAAATGTAACGAAAAATTCATTTAAATATTGTAGCATTAACACTTTCGCTTTCAACATGAAAATGCTGCGTACTATATGTAAATGAGTGTCTTTTGCCTATGTGTCACTGAATCAATCAGTCAATCGGTCACTTACCAGTTCATTGCTGCCACTTTTGCGTACATATACTATTGATTACTATTGAGTAATCGCAGTGATTGATGTCGTGCATACCAAATTAACGAATAGTGTTTATTATAAAAATATTCATTAGTTCTAGACAATAAAGCTACTTCAGTTGATATCTACATTACAAAGTTGAATAACTACATAACCAAGCTGTCAAATGTTCCATGACAGAGCTAATGGAACACCGATTCGTTTTTCAGTTAGATAAAGTAGTTAATCTATGGCATAATAATCTTGTCAGTTCCAGCATTTTAGGCGATCCCATCTTTTGAAAGGAACACCTAGTAAATGCTAATTATATTCTTAAGTTAGGTTAAGATAATGTATCAAAAACATTACTTTAAGTATGGTTAGTTCTTTATAATACAAATCAATGTATAACATGCAAATACCACCGAAGCTATCCAAGTACTTTGAATTCGAGCAGAAATTCATCGATTTTCACAATTTCCGATTTGGTTTAACAAGATCCGAATGCACTGGTAGATAAATTTAACTGGTAAAATAATTTTATTGCAAACAAGCACCATTTTTCACAATATTATAATGGTTATTTATGGTCAGTTAGTTTGCGCCAGAAAATGTCGAGGTTTTGGGTAAACTGAATCAGTAAGGTCGGCTTGTCACCTACCTAAGATGCCCCAACCTCTCGACATCGGATTAGCGAATATCAATAAAATTTTGTATGGTATCCTTCCTATTCCAAAAAATTTGCTCCAGTTGGATCCCAAGTAATACACCTAAAAGAGGGATTACGAAAGAAGAATATGATGGAGGTCATTAAAAGTCATACTCCATACCATGCACACCCCGACCCTGTTCATGAGTTGTAGAGTTGAACATTCGAATTGTTTTTTCTGTTCTTAGCTTCTTATAAAAGAGCGGACAACTGTGAGTTTTAAAATCAACTAGTCCTTCCTTCTTATGCGGAGAGTTTTTTAAATCAGAGGGCGATGACAAAATTCAAGGGTAAAAGGAGGTACGCTCACTCGGCCAACTAATTTTTTAAGGTATATTATTAATCATGATATCAAAGTATTAGTGCAACAATGTCATTTAAAAACCATTTATATAATCATTCTAAATTTATACCAATGCAAGTTCGTAGCTTAAAAGAACCTTAAAAGCAGCCTCGAATGGGTTAAGTAAAAAGAAAAGTAGAAAATCATAAACATATTAGATAATATAAGCAGAGGAACGCGCACGGAATGTTGATTTGTGAAAACAGAGCCCCAAGTAGAAATAAGTGTAAGCATGTATGCACAATTTCCTCTAATTACATATCTACATGCATACATACCTATACGTATAAATAGGCAGTAAAACCGTATGGTGTGAGTATAATATGAGTCTTACGTATCAATTCTATAAGCCGATATCGACAAATACATATGTATATGTGTTTATGTGCGTTTTTATGTAAATAAAAAAATTGCTTGCAAAACACATTTATTTATTTATTGACTTTTTGTTTAATTTCATTTTGTTTTGATTGAATGCTGGCGCATTTATTGGCTTGGCTGGCAAAAGGTCTTCTCATTTGCTATACTCGCATTGAATTCCAGTCGCACGGAAAGCGCAGAGTGAACAAAACCTTATAAAAAATGTTTAAATTTGTAAATCTTTTACATTTGCAAAATCGTTGCGAGAAGCATGCGATAATCGACGATGCCAACTATAAATACCAAATAAAGCACACCCACAACAACAAAACGCATAACAGCATTAAAAAATTTCTGCATAAAACCAGTGAGGCCAACGCGCACACAAGCAAAGAGAATTCGCCCCTTGTGAGCTGCTTGAAATTCGACAATGCCGAGCTTCATGCAGCAGCTAGTCCTGCTGATGCCGCTCCTGTTGCTGCTACATGGTGGCGTTGCTGCCAATCCGACGCCAGGGAATTTTGCCGATGCAGCGGAGACGATCGATGTGCCGCCGGAGCACCGTGCACCACCACCCGGTGCTGCTGCTGCTGCTCCGCCCAGTGCTCCAGTGCCCGGCTTTGGCGTACGTCCACCCTTCCTGGCTGCTGCTGCGCCACAGCCGCACGGCGCTTTCCCTTCTGTCGTCTTTCGACCGGCATTTGCCCCATTCGCCAGCAGCTTCAATGGGCTCATGGTGCAGCACTTAGCCGCTTATCCGCGTCTGATTGCCCCGACTGCCGTTCATCAACAGGCTTAGCTGATTGCCAGCAAGAGAATTATTTCTGCTCCTCAAAATGTTGCACCGCAACTTCAGCCATCAATCGCGGTAACGCATCGAGCAACAATACCTGCTACGAATGTTGCCACAATGAGATGTTGCAACCAGTGCTCAAAAAACAGCTTCCAATTACAACTACATCTAAATTATCTGCACCATCCACCAAACCATCGTCGCTAGCACCATTTAAAATGAAATTAAGACTACTGACCGACGCCGCCACGAATTATTGTTAAACAAGCAATGTGAAGCGATCTTGCTTCTCAACTAAATTGCATCTGTTAAATCATTAAAAGTGAAATAAATTTTTCATATTTCTGTTGTTGCCAAGTGTTTGTGTGCTTATTTGCGTGTTGTCGTGCATATAATTTCTTCTCGTGTATTTTAATTTGCAATTTTCGTTCCGCAAATTTAAAAGCTTCACTTTATTCGGATTTCTGCCGGACTATGTGTGTATGTATCTATCGAAAATTGTAGATAGTATATATATGGGGCTCTACAATTTGGATTTTCTGCGTCACGAGTAATTTTTATACTCTCGCAACATGTTGCTACAGAGTATATTGGTTTTGTTCACCTAACGGTTGTTTGTAACACCTAGAACTAAACGAGTTAGACATATATATATATATAAATGATCAGGATGAAAGGACGAGTTGTAATCCGAGTGACTGATAAATTGAGTAAAAATTAAGATATTTTGATATAACTTGGTACACGTGTTTTTTGTTACCGTCAGACGGTTGGTATAACAAATGGCCGTAACTCGACATCTGCCACGCCAAAAAATTCCATTAATCGAAAACAGATAATGTGCCATAACTAAGCAGTAAATTAAGATACAAACGTGTTTTTTGGTATAGAGGATCCTAGTAGCATCTATGTCTAGGGCATCTGTGGGCAAAAAGTTTTGTAAAAGTAGGTACGGCCCCGCCCCAAATAGGTTTAGTATACATATCTCGGAAACCGTTAAAGATAAATCAATCAAATTTGCTCGGACTAAGTTTTTCTAGCACCTCCTCATATACTGAGAAAATTAGTGAAACGGTATAATAACAACGCCCACCTCCCATGCAAAGATTATGTTGAAAACTACTTAAAGTACGTTAACTCGCTGAAGGAACACGTTAGATACATTAAATCTTACAGCAAATATAATATGGAAGGGTTGCATAGGAATCCGTGTAAAGTTTTGGTGATGGGCCTGGTACCGCCCACTTTTAGCAGAAATCCAATATCCAAAGAACACTTTAACCGGTTTCAACAAAATTTGGTATATCTTATTATATTTACATTCTTATGTCGCATTGTGAAAATGGACGAAATCGGATAAATCCACGCCTACTTCTCATTTAACACAATTTTAAGTTTCCTCTGATCGTTTCATTTTAAAGGAGATAAATAGAGCAGCTATTAAGATATGAAAATCAAAATTTGTACAAATAGTGCTTTTAAGATAAGCCATCTCTTGCGTAGAAATAGATGAAATCAGATTATAACTTTTCAAGCCGCCAGATGGCCACTATTAGGACCTAAGAGTCTCTATCTGACTTTTTATCAAAAATATCGAGAAATCTGCAAGATATTGCCTGAAACTTTCCTGGAGACTTTATACCACATATTTCAGTCGTTATATGTCGTCGAATATGTCGGTCATTGGGCGAATTACCATCACAAAATTATGTGAAAACATGTTCCCTAATATACTTGAATAATGAAAAGAGTGAATGTGATCAGTACAGATCTTCCTCTATCCCAAAGATGCCCGATATAAGAATTCCCGACTTTCCACCTGACTTTAAACCGTTTATGTTGGTCAATAGTGTGATATTTTAATGAAATTAAGTGGATATGGTTTCTTAAACACAATGTCATTTCGCGCTAAATATGAAAGAAATCGGCCCAAAACCATGGTCTAACCCGCTTATTCCTAATACAATGATTTGCTTTTCTCTGGTTTGCTTTTTCCTCATATAACTAATATATTCCTCATATAACTAATATATTCATTAAACCACTTTGGTTAAATTTGTATCGCATATATAACTTTTGAGGTAATTTGATAGATTTTAACATAAATATCTCTGATATGAAGGAAAATATAGCAATGAAAGTACATGAGTCTATGACCTGTAACTTAAGTTAATAAAATACCAAATATGATTGCAATACATTGACAATTTCTTCGAATAATGAATGTCGAATTCTACCGCAACCTTTTTTAATATAAAGTTGTGCCAGCACCTGAACATATTTCCCCGCCTCTAATCCTTGCAAATTGCGAGAGTATAAAATGCTCGGTTATACCCGAACCTAGCCCTTTCTTATTTGTTTTAAATTTATTTTTATCTCCTTACCGGATTTTCCATAAGCAATTCCTATTTCATTATTATTATTTTTGCGAAGTTCGCAAACAACGTAAGCGTATTGGGAATGTATTCGCATTCCAGACACACTCGCACCACTCACCTGAAACATATTTTGATTCGTAATTGACGGTTGGTGTTTTCCAAAGTTCGAAGCGACCCGGAAGCTATGCTGTTAATTGATATACAAGGAATTACTTGTTTATAATATTTAAGTTATTTCGCATTTTTTACTATTTCCACCTTACTTGAAATAGAAACCTATCAACATCATATCGAAGTTGAATAAATAATATAATAAGACATGCTTATCAGTGTAAGATTGTTTCAAAATTTTGATTCTAAGTGCAAAATGTTTGCTTATATCGGGAAATAAAATATAGAACGTGGGCCAAAAAGATATTAATGCATTGCATGCAAATCACAACTGAAATTCTGTGTCATGGTTGGATTTAGCAAAAATAAAACTCAATCTCAATCTATTAAATTGTTCAAAGTTCGAGGGCATAAATTCAAAAATGCACATAAAACAGTCGTATAATTTCGAGCGATCCTGAAAACATCGAGAGATGAAGAAGAGTAGTTACTCGAGAGCGATCTAGTGTCATGAATGTTTCGAAAATATTTACATTTACATCAGTAAAAAATTTAATTGCTTCGAATCCTGAAACCTCAGAATTTGAAGAACAACCTCAGAGATCAGATTCGCCAACCAAATGCAAATATCACCAAAATTATAAATATACATTGCTGAGAGAAGGAAGAAATAAATTTAAATTGCCATAACTGCGCCCTACGTCTTCTGAATCGACGTGTTTTTTGAAGAAATACATTATTGGTTCACACTTTCATAAACAAGTTATTATACAATAATTAATACAGAACTAAAGAGGGTCAAAAGGCAGGTCAACTTTTTTCATCTTCAGCAATCCATTGAGTGCATTACGCGATGTCCAAAACACGGTTTCTGCCTGAAATACATCAATATTACAATTGTTATTGGTGTAATGCAACTTTTTTGTACTAAAAATCATTTAAAGTTAATACAGAACATTTTTTAAGACTCTTAGTGTTTGGAATTAATATTATGAAATCACGAATAAGCAAAGTTCTTCTCTCATCAATTAAATAGACATAAAAGAAGTTATGAAGAGTTGTGTTCGAATTATTTTCTGAAATATATGGTGAAGTAATGCTTCTTAGTTTCTTGGGTCTATGATCGCTTCTCTTCTTCAGACTAGGGTAACAGCTTAGTTTAATTTTCCTAGTAGAAGGATAAAACTACTACTCGATCGCTTCATTATTATGTTATAACAGTGGGCACTGAATTTCTGTTCCTATAATTTTAAATAAAAATTTCTAAGAAGATAAAATAAAATGCAAAAAGCAGAAGTAAAAAAATGGAAATTTTTGGGATTACAATATTTTAAAAAAACACCACATTTCAATTAGTTTTTCATTGTTATTTACACGTTGAGTGTCTAGGATTCAACGAAGAAAGGTATGTTAAAACAAAATATGGGTAAGTAAAGGTTTTGTAAAACCGTTTTACTTGCTTTTAAGCGGATCTATTATCTAATTTACAACATTTTTGGTTATACTAGCTAATGTTTTAGGCTATTTTAGATTCAGTAAGCTGTCCTTCCTAATATTGGAAATATTATATTAAGACATTTCCATTTAATTTCACAAGTTAACTCGCGTACAGCCAGATACGGAGATACGTAGTTATAAAGCCAGCCGATAAGATTGCTATATTCGGTGTATTGGAGCTGGAAACGATATTGTACGATTTCGATCATTTTATTCAATTTTCAATGCTGCTTGAGTTTGCTACTTTAAAACACATTAAGCTAATGAGGCTCAAAATTGCATTCTTCGATTTTAGTCCGATTGATCCCACTTTCGAATACTTTTAGCAGCTTTAAACAATACCGTTACATAGGATTTGGGCATGGTTTCTACCTGATGTTTCTCATTTTTAAGCGGTAGCATAAGATGATGGCATCCAATATTTTCATAAACTCTAATTGAGTTATTGATTTTAGTATACGAAATACGTAGCTTATAGAGGTCGGCATTGCGCTTACTTTTAAAAATTGCTTAAACCACACACTCTTTTTGCCTCATTTATCTCAGTTATTTACTGAGTTATGGTAGTTCAAGTGTATTTTAATAAAAATATTTACTTGGTAAGATAATGGTCCGGACTCGCCTATTTACAAGTGTTAATTTTGCACAAAGATTCTTTAAGATATCTCAAGTTTTACTGAAGCTATTGTTTGTAAAACTAGCGGAAAGATAGCATCATGACCATCAATTCGTCTAATATTTCTGATCATTTTGATTTAGATATATAATAAGATCATGTACTGATGATTTCGAACGAATTTTCGATATATTTTTAGCGAGAGAGCACGGGAATATTAAAAAAGTTTACGAGATTTCTTGAATTTGTGAATATTACAATTATTATTGACTTCGTACGACTTCAGACATAAATGATTTGAATAAAATTAAATAGAATTAAATGTAATACGGATTTCTTAATAAGATATAGACAATTCTATGCAATGAAATTTGGACTGAAGTAAATATGTGTTTGTGATCTATAAACAAAACTTTTTAAAATTTAAGAAAAGACTATAGACTAAGAATATATTTATATATATATAAGTAAAAGACTTCCTAAAAAATATACCGAAATCGAAATATTACAACAGCTAAAGCTATTTCTTAACAGTAAAACATCAAAAGCTGTAATATTCTGCTAGCTTTTCTAGTACATCTAAATCCAGAGGCAATGAACAAATGTAACTATTTTATATTTTGGTCAAGAAAGAAGTAAAATCGTCTAAAATGAGAAAGCATAAATGTCTAATGGATCAAGAAAAAATTAAAATGGCTATTTTGAGATTAGAAAGGAAATAGAACAGGAACATTCTTAATGGTTACGGATAACTAAACGAATAACAAAACCGCCCATTCTTACCAACTACTACCAGCAAGATTACATGTTATTTAAGGAGCAATTTAGCCGGGTCACCTATCTCCCTCAGCTTTAGTGTTCATATCGAAATTAATACGATTAAAATAAACAAAAAATTTTTGGTTAACAATTTTTTGGATTTATATTATTCCATTTAGAAATCCTTTAACAATGTAGGTATGCAGCCAAAAAAATTGGCTATATATCTCAACCATAATCACGAAATATATAATTCGTTTATAAGCCGAAATTTTTCCTTAACGAGAGTCCAATTTAGTTGCCTTATTCAGCTTTTATACATTAGTATTAGCCCTGAGTCACATTCCGGATTAATTTTTGGTATTCGTTTCACCATTTAGAAAGCCACAGTGTAAGCGGCATTATAGGGGTAGTAAGAGGCGTAAGAAGCGACTGGGGCACTGTATGCAGCAGCAACGGGGGCGGTGTATCCAGCAGCAATGGGGGCGGTGTAGGCAGCGGCAACTGGAGTACTGTATGCAGCGGCCACGGGCGCGGCAGCTACAGCGGGTGCGGTGTATGCGGTGGCGACGATGGGGGCTGCGGCAACACCATTGTAATTGCGTGCAATGTACTGCGAGCTCTGAGAGGTCACCACACCTGGAGCACTGTAGGCGACCACGGCGGGCTTAGCTGAAGCGCAGGCGACCAAAGCGAGAACGGCGAAGAGAACACACTATAAGCGAGTAATGTAACAAAATATTATTAGATAATATTATTTGTTTTAACCTTTCCTAGTTAAAATATTTACCGATTTGAACATTTTGATTGTTGTTTGTTTTGCTGTAGAAGTCGCAAACTAGCCAAGTGCTGAAGTTGTACTACGATTCTACAAAAAAATCTTGCCATCTTATATACCGGACCAAGTATACTTTCGCATTAATGTCAACGCCTGCCAGTAAATGGAATGAGCATTATCCATCTGCCCGCCAAAATATTTTAATTTAATGCTTTGTTATTATTTAAGTTTTTTTTTGTTTTTTGAATATTTATGTGCATGTAGATCTGGCAACATTACGCACATAGTCGTAATTCTATTTAGTACACTTTTAATTTCAGTTGCCTTAATTAACATATTCATACAAACCTATTAGGAGCAACGCCAACGTCATTGGTTTATTTTGCATTTTTACTTTTGGCGTATTTTGCAAATCATTTAAGTCGCCTTTCCACCACATCGCTCCCCTTCGTGATTGTACAGAACAGAGCTCTGCTCCACAAAACGATTTGTTTGCCAAAATTTATCATGAACACATACAGATGAAATAAGAATATCTAATATGCCCTGCGACGGAGGTGGGGCGAAGTATGGATTGAACGCCAGTCAAGCCTCTGCGGTGTGCTTAGCCGGCGTACGTGTTTGCAAATACAAATTGTCGGTCGACGATGAGTACCGAACAGATTGATAGCATTACTGACTGATTTATAACAAAAATGAAGAGGTGTAATCAGGCGGAGGGCGTGATGTGTGCGGTTGCTACCGTCTATTGCTCACTTTTGCCATTTCAATGTCGGATATTTAAAGCAGGTATCGAATATTATTGCAAAGACGTGCTGAAAGTATATCAAAGCAAGAACAATTTCGAAGTAATTTCTAAGAAATGGTTGCAAAATCTTTGCACATGCAAAGTCAACAAAAATATGACTATTTTGAAACCTGGCGCTACTCTGACGGAACTCAATTCCGCTTGTGGGCGATTACTTCCTTCAGACAGTCCAATCGTTGACAGTACAGTTCCGAATTAACAGCTTGGCCGCAATTGGTTCATTACTGGTTTCACTTGACATTATCGTAAGTGACTCACTTTTCATTCAATAACCAGTTTCGTCCAGTAACCACCCGCCTCAGAAATGGATCGATTTTGTTGCGATTCAGCAAGGATTCGCATATGGAAATTCAGTCCATGCGGTTTTTTTGCGGTAACTTGTATGGCATCCATGTATCGAGCAAGTTTTTATATCCAGCCTTATTCAAATGATTCCAAACGGTTTTTTGTACAATGTTTAGCTCCTGGGCAATCGAAACAGTGCTAACATGGCAGTCGTACTCAACGATTTCCATTAGTTTATCAATATTTCCGACCATTTGATTGGCTGTTACAAAATCTTTAACGCGTGCTCAAACTACACTGAGTCAAGCTTTATATCTTTCTAACAACATACATACTTTTACAATACGAGATGCAGATTGCCAGAGCCATCTTTTAATTGATAAATGAAAAATAATGGATTTCTTAATATTATATTAGGTGAGATACAAACCGAAAATAGATTGACTTAGCGATGTTCACATTACTGATTAAACTCTGATATATCATCTTTGCCGATATATTTTACTCCCCAGTTATTAATTATTGTATAAGTGTTATTAAAAGTGATTATTTTCACACTCATGTTTCACACTCCATATTCAAGCCTCAAGGTATGTATGAGATTGCCGTTTAACAAGCATGTAAGCTATATGACATATTTAAGTACAAATATGTTTATTTGTTTATGTTGTTCTTTTACTGCGAATAAAACTTTGCTATAATTACCAAAGGTTTACTAATTCTATTTTGTTCGATCTCGTTTTATTTTGTTTGTTAAAACTGATAATTCAAGAAAGAATGAGATAAATATTTCTATATATGTGTAGGGCTGTTTGATAAACGTTGACCACTTTTAGAACCTATGTTATGTGGTCAGAAACGATTATCCAATATATTGCTGATCGGTTGCCACTTCAATATATTTGAAGATATCCTGAATTGTGTTTTTAAATGTATGTTATTCTTTAAAAAATGCCAGTCCCAACCCCCAACACGAATTAGCACCTAAAGTCAAATGCTTTATAATTACCATATTAAAAGTGTTAAATTGTCTCTAATATTAATCATCGTTTCCACAACATTATGTAATGCTCTTTGTTAGAAACAACTCTTCATTACTGAAATAATTTACGTGGGCTTTAAGCTGCCCTTTGCAATCTTTGAAATTTTACTTATACGTGAAGTCGTATGTTAACATCCAGTTAATCGCATAAAGGTGCAAAGAAGGTAACGAAATTTAACGTCAAATGATTTGTAGCTTAGTATTTCTCCATAGCAAAGAAGTTGATAACTATTGGAAATATTTTCGTGTTAGATAAGCATTCAGGGAAGATGGACTAGATCATTTTAGATATATTTATTCCTATCCGACGTAGTTTTGTACGATTGGCTCTACATAATTTTACTTTCGCTTCTGATAACCGCGTAAATCACTTCACATTAACTCTGGGTTACATAAATTAAGACAATCACTAAATTAACTGAAATTACTAACTGAATGTGAGCATTATATACCTTAAGAAAAAAAAGCTAAATATTATATTTTTTTTCGAAAAATTCAAAATCAAATGAATTCAAGTTTCGATATGTATATAGCATCAGTATTTCTTTAAACAATATGGTATGCAAGTCAATACGCTTTCAATGAATACTAAAGACCTGACATCAGCGTGCCATTGTAATATTATTTGTTCATATTTCTTAATTACAAAATTTTTATATCCATTTATTTCCTCTTTTAATGCAATACACTAGGGCCCGTTGGACATATTGCGCCCATAGGGCAATAAAATGAACCATCCACTGGTTCTAGTTTTGCTTGATAGCAGAAAATGAAATGCTAATACAAAAGCACCTTTAATAAATACAGCGAAAGGTATTTTAATGGTTTTTTTAACATTTCTTATATATTTTAATCGTTATCTTTTATTTTTTATTTAAACTGCGGCACATCTTTGTAACACACTTTCTTTTAATAGAGTTTTCTTATCTTATTCTTAGTTTTATTTTCATTACTTATTGAGAGTATTTTTTGCATAATCACTTATAGTTCTCTTTGGTATTCTTGTTGCACCATTCACCGCATCACTCATTCGCCACAATGTTCTATATTTGAATTAACCGTTGCACTGGAATGAAAAACAATACTCGCTCCCCGTCTGGAGAAATACTCGCGTCTTTTGATTTTCCACGCATAAACCACCACTACGCCAACCAAAAGCACGATCATCGCCAACAAAGCGATCTTCATCAGCAGCAAGTACAACTCCAGACGTTTCTCGTGCAGACGCAAAGTGTTCATCGATTGCTGCAGCACATTTTGTAACGTGTTCATATCATTCAGCTCATGCTCGACCTCTTGTAGCGCAGCCTTATCGAACGCCTTCGAACTGCTAACGCAGGACACATCACGTATGTGCGAGCGCTCGGCCGTGTTTACCTCTGGCTCGATGTGCAGCATCACCGAAGTGAAGAGTTGTGGCGGCACCAGCAGTGTGTGCAAATAGGTGCAGTTGAACTGGTTGCGCGATACGCCGAGTTTAGAGAGATTCGGGAAGACATACGAGAAGCCACCTTTACCATGTATTTCGGTCAAATTATTGCCATCGACATAAAGATAACGCAGATTGGATAGATATGGCACGAAAATATCCAAGTTAACTTCGGTGAGGTTGTTATAAGACAAATCGAGAGTCTCCAAATTCACCTGCTTGGAGAACATGCCAAATGTAAGCTGCCGTAATCCGGTCGCACGCAGTGAAAGCACACGCAGTCGCTTCAAGCGATCGAACGTTGTGATATTGACCGGTCCAATGGGGTTGTTGGCCAAGTCCAGCTGCAGCAGACCGGTAATATTCGTAATATTTTTAATATCGCTCAGGTTATTAGAACCAAGTATTAATGTTTCTAAAAACAGTGTGTTGATCATTTGCACATTGGTGATGCGATTGTGATCGGCACGCACATGTTTTGTACCGTTAACGAAAATACGCGTTAAATTATTGTAATCCACCTGTAGCTGCGTTAGTATGCTCTTATTACCCATCTCGAATTCCGTCAGATTGTTGGCGGTTAGCAGCAGATTCTCCAACCCATATGCCGATTGAAAGCTATCCGGATGTAAGCGATATATATTGTTGTAGGACAGATTGACGTCCACAATGCGCCGCAAGCGATTGAATACTTCGGGTTCAATGTACTCCAAGTGATTATTGTTAATCGCTATTGTCGACAAATACTGATTCTCCAGCAGTAGATCTTTCGGCAACTTACGTATTGAGTTATATGATAGCTGCAACTTATCCAAGCTACTTAAGCCTTTGAAGGCATTCTCATTTAGCACCTCGATATGATTGTGACTGAGATCGAGCCGCATCAAATTGCTAGCGCCCATAAAAACCGATGTGGTTATTTGTGTTATGTTGTTGTTGCTCATATTAAGAATACTCAAGTTGCTCGCTGCGCCGAAAGTGTTGCGTGGCACATCCAAAATTTCCGTAAAAGACACGTCCAGCGTCTTCAGATAGGCAAAGACGTCGAATAATTTGAAGGGTATATATAATAGACGTGAGTCGTAGAATTTCATAAATTTCGTATTATTCGCTTTGGGATATTTTTGTATCTTAACGATTTGACTGTGTGACACGACGAAGCCGGACACCGTACAATAAGCTTCACTTGTGGACATATCGTACATGCGCTCGAATTCATCGCATTTCAATGTGATATCCTCGGTGGCGGCAATACCGTTTAGCACTACTTGCAGGATAAATAATAGTTGAATGTTATTTCGTAGTCGCGTCATTTTCGCGAACGGAGCAAGCTGAGCAGGCGACGGCTATAAAGCAACTAAATCCCTCTATTAAGCTAAAGTCAACTCAGATGAAAGTCTGCAATGTCTCAAGCGATTAAGGAAGTGGATGCTAGTCTGCTGATATATATTTTTGTAATAACATATGGGCGTGCAGCATTACATACATATATACTTTGTGCAAATTATATTTGCCACTACATAAGCCCATGCTTATCAAGTACAATACTACCCAACGTTTCGAACGGGAAGATAAGTTTAACGAGGCGAATAAAACGACATATGAATTTTCATATAAGGGTAAACATATGAAAACATATACAGAACAAAAGCATTTATAACTCGAACACAACTGAGCTAACTTTAATGATCAATGTTTTGTAGGGATTGTCGCCGCCTTCAGTGACAAAATAATACTTAAACTAGGGGAAAAGTTTTACAGTTATTGTAATTTTCTGTTTGCGTCAAGCTCATATGGTGCGTAATTTTTAAATGTGTCTCGAAAATCATATGTTGCATAGCTTCGCTTAAGTTCTGCACATTGGAATTGAGCTTATATTGACACTAAGATCTTTACAATAACTGATTTATTATTTTTCTTTCAACACAATTTCATTGCCCGCATTATCTTCTAATAACCGTATTATACTTTTCGTAGCTTTTTGAAATCTATTTGCTTTGTTTGGTGGGTGGCGATATATTGCTCAAAACAATAATTTTCTAATTGTTGTATGTTAATTACGATATAGTACTTTTGGGACCGTATTGCCATAAATTAATAATATAATTATTAATGAAAGAATCTGTTAGAGAAGATCTAGAAATGACTTAAATATTTAGTGATTATAAGATAATCTAATATATTGCAAATCTAAAGGTATTTCAAATCTTATAAAGAATTTACAGGATTTTCAAATGCTACAGGAAAATTAGAGAAGGATTTTCAAATGCTGTATTCCAGTTTTTCAGTTCCCATTATATGTATGTCAGCGACATCGCTCCTTTGAAGGTCTCTTTCATGTATACATTAATTATTAACATATCGAAAGGGGTGTCCTGATGCATTCGACTGACAGATCTTGTAAAACAAATTATGTATAATAGGTGAGATGGAATGATGATCGTCATCAACATAGATCTACGTGTTCATTAAAAACCAGGGTTCTATTTGACAAGAAAATGTTACCATAAACATACTTCATAGAAAAATAACTTCTTTGATTACCGAGATATTAATTATTATTATTAGAATTTAATTTTTGCCTCTATATAACCCATTTGGTTAGAATTAGCTCAGACCATACTTCCGTTCGAGTCTTTAGTTGTCAGTCTCCTCTAATTTGTAAATTTTCTTTCATAGCGCCTGAAAAATGCAGGTTTTTCCTTGTATGAACCCGAAACGGCCTCGTCCTCAACCGTCCCGATGTACTGAGGACTGGAAGAACGGAAATCAGTTCATATTCAATATTTTCAATTAAGGTTTGAGAATGAATTTCAAGATCGTTGGCACCAATTAGTACTTACTTAATAAAAATGCAGTGAAAGTGAATTTTGAATTTTCTTCATTCTGTTCAATTATATAAATTTTCAAATATCGATCCCGAACGACTTTACATGAAGCTTGTTCTCTCTGTTTTCGAAGGTTTGATGTTGACTGCCGAGAAACGAAAGTTGTTAACAAAACCTTAACTACTTTCTTTGATTTTTATGCAATTTGGATTCGGATTAGACCTTCAGGTGATACTTATAGCCTAAGAAGCATTAATTAATGAAGGGTTCTTTTATTTATACAACAATAATAGCTCTGAAAATAGCTTCCCAAAAAGAAGATTATCTTATAAAGAATTTTATTTTTGCAAACACGAAGCAAAGAAATTAATAACTGCTCATATCTCTTATGACGTGCTTTAGAACCGAATGAATACATACACACATACATAATGTAGGCTTAAAAGAAGGAGTGTAACTTCCGCTGCGGCTGTACCAAAGCGGTGATAAACACAAAGACCTTGAGGAAGGGCAATGATTACATATGAAATTAATGCAAATAAAAAACAACGCTTGAGCAAAAATAACTGTTTGTTTATATAGAGAGCGCATAGGAAAGAAAGCAGGCACAGTCGCACAAGCATATTCATACATAATATCAAAGGTTAAATGAAGCGATGGAAATATACCGGCGTCATATAAGTACGAGAAGAAATCACTACCAATATACAACACATTTCATTTTATGTTTTCTTCCGAAAAACCACATTTTATTACAAACTCATATATTTATTAAAAATATCGTTTAGCTTTTTTGTCGTAAATTTCTAAATCGTAAATCACTAAAGCAAACTATTGCATTTACTTCTTCAACAAAAGCGGTGCTGCGTAGGCTGGAGCGTAAGGCGCCGCGAAATATGGTGAAGCGACGTAAGGCGAGGCGAAGTACGGTGCTGGCGCGGGGGCGGTTACGTAGGGTGAAGCTAGATAAGGCGCAGCGAAGTTGCCGTGATACTCGCGGGTGTAGATGGCAGCTGAAGGTGCGGCGGCGACCACAGGCGCTGTGTACGCGAACACGCTGGGTTTAGGCTCAGCATTGGCGACGGCGACTAAAATCAAAAGGACGAAGGCGAAGTACTTGAACATTTTGCTAATATTTTGTTTGGCTGGCGATTGCGCTTATGCTGAATATGTGCGATTGTCGAGTAGTTAAACTGCTTTGTTGACGATCAGTTGGGCATACAGTGGTTTATATATTATATGAACGCAGTTATACAGTTATATCACAAACATAAACCATAATCAAGAACCTTGAGCGCCAATTCGGTAGTTGGTACTTGGTTTTTACCAGCCTTAGTGACAGTTGAAAGCAGACGCGCACGTGGTAGCCATGACTGCTTTAGCCACAGCGCATTCCTTTTGTGTGTCTAAACCATATAAACAAATTTACAAATGTGCAAACGAATATGCTCAACTTAGTGACAGCTCTTTAAGGAATTGTCGAAATTATGCAACTTCACCACAGCTTCATTATGTTTTTAAACATATATATACATATTTATACATGTTCGCTCTATTATTTTAAAAGCTTGTTATTTACATTTTGCTGGCGCGTTTTTCGTAGCCGTCAGTAATGCAACGTGACTGCCATTGCTGATAAAGTTTGCAAGTAATATCGCTCAAGTGGCTACCCGCCGACGCAACGCAGAAAACGCAAATAAGTAAATCTTAAGTAGATCTGCAAATATGATGCAAAAAAAGCATTGTTTCTGTCTGCGCAATCTGCTTTATGCCATCTCATTTCTCTTGATTGCATTCAGTCAAATCTTTCTGATTTTGAGAACAGAATTCAATCAATTAAACATCTAAAGTTTTCGATTTTTGTGTTTGTTTGTTTGTATTAGCTTGATAGAGGATTACGGTTATAACGGCTTTTACAACAATTGTGTTAAAATGCCATAAAGAAGAAATTTATACCTGATCTTCAGACATTTGATCATCATGCGGTGCAATGTACGGCGAAGGTTTTAAACGGAGCATAACTGAGCTTGAATTTAGTTTTACAAATGAATTTCCTTTCGGATCGAAATTTCTATCTTAGGAATGCTGAGGTTTTGTCGTGCTTCAGTTCCTACTCTACATCTCTTCAATTTATTCATAAAAAGTATGAATATTAATGAACTTTATCAAAGATTTGGTACCCCACTTGGGCTACTACAGATTGTCCCTTGAGAACCAAAAAAAAAAGACGCCAATAATTGGATCTCACTTATCGACAAGGCACCTTAAATTCATCAGAAATCTGCTTAGGCGCTTTATTTCTATTCCCGCTAGTTCACTTGAATGTCTGAAGTTGTGAGATCCAACATGTTTCATGCTTAATCTTGCAAAGGCGGAACAGTCAAGGGGAGTGGTCGGAGGCATAAATATTGACGGGCGTAAAAATATCTAACGTTTCCACTTAAACACTGAATGGGCAATGGTCAGTTTAAAGCCCAACAATGAAGGAAAGGCGATCCATGTTTTTATCAGTCCAGGCGAAGAGATTACTAGACCTCTTATTATTTACCACGCTTAAGAGGGATTTTGCGACCGCGCAAATAATTGCTAGTAGTTGACCAACGCTCGGCAGACCCAATCTCACAGATAGGGAGTTTGAGGTGCATCAGCTTCACAATTTTCTCTGATTCCGCTGTGGCTTAGCACCATACTAGCCTAGTGACGCTAGTGACGTGAACTCGCTGCCATTGAATAAGACGCTAGGTATTCCTTAACTAATCTAGAGTCTGTAAACTCTCTGGATAGTCTGGAGTCTAGATAGTCACTTTTCTGTAGGAGGCTTCGCTTCGTATACTGCTACCTTAATACTATCTATAGTAAAACTTTGAAATAGTCAGAAAAGCTGAAAGAACAGTTGGAGGATAGTCCCTAACAGTAGATTATTCGCTGGTCTCTCTTGGATAAACCCTAAGTAATTCAGCTTGACCAGAGGCTCGAAGCAAACACCTCTCGTCATAAGGGAAAGGCGTCTCTGTCATTTGGTATCTTATGGTTAATCAATCAACCATTAGCCACGTTTCTCAAGAAAGGTGGTCTTTGAAGAGATAACTTGTGTAACAATTATATGATTGTACTCATATTGCAATAATTCTATAAGCAATTAAGCTACAAATATCAGATACAAAGGGGGGGGGGGGGAGTCTTATATATATATATATATGTATGGACATCTAATAAACTACTAATGTTATGCCAACAAAACTAAAAAGAAACATTGCAATGTACTATGTGATGCTAAAAAGTTCATATATGAAATTCTCTTTATGTCTTCTTAGCACAAATTTCAAAACAAAATCATACAAAATCTTACTACAAAAATCCCACTTTGATTCCTACTTGACTTGAAAATATGGCAACCCCTTTCCGTAACGGCTGCAAACTGAAGATGTCTTACCGCACTTAATGTGTGACGCCACTGTAGTGTTTTCGTGACCAAAGGCGCCTAAATGCACGCTATGCTTTCATTGCACATAATTCTAAAATCTGTATAGATGCATTTGTTATTTGCAAGACCCAGTATGAAAAACTTATCTTTGTATGCAATCAATATGTTTAATATTTTAAAAGTTGCTTTTCACCAATTATAACTTTATTTACTTCCAAATGGTTGTTTATATAAGACTTCAATAAAAATTTAAATTTCCGCTTGTTCCAAAATTGAACGTGAACCCAAAATTTATTGAGAAATTACTAACCGGCTTAAGTATTACATGATACCCAGTTTGCATTGGCTTGCCATGCGAAAACGCCTTCTTAATCACTTTATATAACGAGTGTCCTTTACGCTGAAGTAACACATAGTAGTATTTTATTTGTTGATTAAGTTCGTCGAATAGGTTTACAGGTAAATACTTCGAATCCACTTCCATTGCTGTCAATAAAATAACGACTGAATCGACAGCGGACCAATTGGCATAAATGTGTTCCAAAATCGCCGTTACATTTTCGTAATCCCCTCCAAGACTACTGAATTGGCGACCACTACTTAAATCAACTGAGTTTTCTGTCGTCGGTGCTGGAGATATTTGTGAAGGAGTATATAGAAATACCGGTGGAACACACACGAACGGGCGACTGGTAGCTAAGATAATACTAAATGATATTATGATCAGCATTACACCTGAGAAATAACAGAATATTTATTTATATTAGCTCATTGACGCCGTCATATACCCACTTTTATTTGCGTTCATATTTTGACTACGAGAAGTAGAGCGCGTGTGTAGAATTAGCGATTATAACCAATTATAAAGATTCCTCATCTTTTATACCAAATTCCACTTTATATACTCCAACATTTCATATGTATTTGCCTGTCGGCTATAATTCGTAATTAATTTTATTAATTAGTATTATGCCAGTCAAAAGCCGTCATGTTGATGGGTATTTAGTACAGAAGGATGGGTATTAATTTATTCATGAGGTATATATTTACGTATGATGCGCTTTCGTCAATTAAAAATATTTCTTCAACTTTGTTTTTGTTCGCTTCCACGCACTTATTGTTTTTTTTCGAGTTACGACGAGATACTAGCAAGCTAGTACCACTACTATACACGCAAGAATTTGTACTAGCATCCATCCGAATAAGTTTCAATCCAAACCGAAGCCAACATTACACACTGTATTCGGTAAAGTGTTCAGTTAATTTATCCGCGTTTTCTTCGAAATAAAAATGCATCTAATAAATTATTTAACAACAAAAAACAAATGAAATTTGAAAAGTAATGTATAAAGATAGTGCGCATTGACATTCTGGCAACACTGCAATTTTATGATTTTGTGAACTGCCAACTGAATAATGCCAGCATGTCATTAGTATACTCGACGCATAAGTATTAAACAAAAATAGGGATAGATTGAACCCAACCCATCTCAGCGGATATCGGCTGACGTGGTGTAACATTGGAGGTACACGCTACTTCTCAGCCTTACCCGGTTTCGATGTCAGTTTCGACCATCAGAAAAGAGTTGTGTCTAACAGCGATCTCAGTCAGAGACCCAACTCTGAATGTAGGTAAAGCTTCTAATTAGCAATTCCCATCAGAGAATTCTGCATAAAAAGTGTTTCTTGAAAGTACAGTATTTCCTAGGGGAATAACGGTTAAGCTAGTTCTCGAAAAACACTAATGTTTGACATTAATCTTCAAAAATCATTTATTTTTATTATTTTATTGCCGTCTTAGCGGCAATAATTTCATCCAATCTACATCTAGAGCTTCATCTTCAGCACATCTTCTAAATGGTGAAAGCTTCAACTAGAGTAAGTCAAAATAATCAAGGAGTTACTTTATTTTAGCAAATTTTTAAATCGAACAACAGTCCTTCTGAAGTATACAATGTTTCGTTTCCAAAGAATACACCTCTTAGTTTGCAAACTTTTCAATACTAGTCAGCTCATATATGAACAAAATTTCCTTTCTCATATTCACTATCACTACTCACCCTTGGCAATTTAGTTAGGTCCAGTTCCTCACTACTGATAGATGGTTATCACCCGCTAGTAGTCTGATACATAGGTACCTATAATATAGGTCACGTCACATGGTCACGGCATTTTGAACATTTTGATATCTATATCTATTTCGAATTCAGTGCAGATCCCGTGCCGTTAAATTTCAAACAAGCCGAAAGGCAAAGCGGTGCAACATTTAGAAATAATATAAAGATTTAAAAACCATTCTAATAGAGTAACTTGAGAACTCAGTCTACGCACAGCTGACAAACATGTGGAATAAAATATGATATTCCTTTTAATGTTGCAACTTTTGACCAAAAACTGTCAGCGGCTGAACTTCAAAAACCTATATACTGTTATAGAATTACAAATTATTCAATTGCCAGCAACAACAAACGTGGAAGACACAAAAGTGCAGCAAACATATACGCCGGAGGCTCAAACATTTGAAATTTGTATATAAACACCGGCAGACAGCTTAGCGAACAACATTAACTCAACGAGTTTACATCTTTATACTTACAGTTCTTTACGTTTAAACAAATAATCGCAATGTTTAAGTTGGTAAGCAATATATATTTAGTTATACCAAGAAAACATTAACAAAAATACATCAAATCATCACAATAATTTTATTTCAGTTCGTTTTGTTTTCCTTCTTCGCAATGGCTTTCGCCCGTCCCGGATTTCTGCACTCGGCACCAATCCTAACCTCATACCAGGAGGAACCACGCTTGGCTTCACTGCCTGCTTCGGTACACATCGTCGAGCCATTGATCACCACGCATCAAATTGTAACACCTTTGCTTCATGGCGCCATACTTAATCGTGGCTTACACTGAGTACAGAGCAGGAACTGAAAGGCCAGCAGTCGCAGACAATACAATATATCAAATGAATTTAAATTTCTTACTAATAAAGCGCTGCATTAAAAAATAAGAAAATTTCTTTCATATACATACATTTATTTACAAAAACTCTCCGACAATATATTGTCATTAGTTGAAAAGCCTATATAATGAATAACCATGAAGCCTTCGGGAGTTCAACAATTTAAATAGCAAAATCTTTTTCATGAAGGACTACTGTGTTAAGAACTTTACAAATGTCTGAAAGATTTGAATAAGCACTTTAAGTTTCCATAGTATCTGTTAAGTAAGTGGCATTTCAAATATTCAAACTGCATTTTAGTTTGCCTAACGAATCGAACAAGCAACTAGCATACCTAAATGGCACTGATATAGAAATACTACAGAAAAACGTAATAAACCTTTAGTGGTTTATCCACATACTCTCTTGTATTGAAATGCTGAATAATTTTGTTGTTTGAATACTTTTGACAAAACTTACTACTTTTTAAAGTACTACTTTTGAAAGTAGAGCTCAAACATAACAAGCAGAAAAGTGTTGCATTAGGTTGATTAGGTAGAGTCCTATCAAAGGTCCAGTTTATCCTTAATAAAGTTTCAGTTTATCGATAATAGTTTGACTCGATCGGTTCCATTCTAATTCGCACATCTTTCGAATAAATTCCACCTGAGTTGTTGTTATGACTCAAAAAAATTTACATATATAGTTTTATGGGGTTTTAGAGGAAAACACATCAGTCATGGAATTGTTTTAGCTTTTAGTCACGCTTATCTTATGCCGACCGATTACGTCTTCTTCGGTTGCGAATACCTTCTTATTTTGGGTTCTAAACGATGTGATAGGGGGACTATGTTAGATTAGACAAATACCGCGCCAAAGAACTGCACATCGTCCATGATGATGTTTTGTGTTAAGAAGAAAAATAATAGGAAATCTACCTCCTCTGTGAACGTTGAAGAAACATTACAATCAACCAGTTGAATATGTATGAAACAACTGATAAAATTTTAGTTGGTTTACGATCAAGCAAGATCAATAATAAGTGGATTATGGTCATAGCTAGGACAATAAAGGGTAAAATAAAATGGAAGGTAAATAATCGTGTGAGGGTTGCGTTATCTACTGCAAACCCCCCTCATACTCATTGAACCAAATCAATTCCTAGATAGGGGATGGCAGAGAGTAGGTTGGTAATTACTGTGGCCCCTCAGAATGATATTTGACCTCAAGGTAGAACATAGCCTATGAAAGCTGTGGCTATAACTAGGAATAGAAGTACACACTCTAGAGTAGTGTTCTGATGGTATTCGCGAAAGTTAGAAAGTCTTTGATAAGTTTTACAAAGAAGGAAATGGGGGATGAATGCATTTTTTCATCCTCTAAATAATAATCAAAGAAAAAATCTGTATCTGACTCTAGTTGAGTTCAATTTTATTCCAAAATGAGTCCGGTTCATACCTTTAAAAATTAAGTTTAGCCTCAACTTGACTCAACAAAAATTCGTTTTTTTTTTTTTCATACAACTTTGCTATACATTCTGTGCCTAATATCATATACGTGTAATCACATGTCAATATAAAATGCATTTTATGTTCAGATTGGCACTTTACGTAAACAGTCTAACCTTTTTGAAAAGCTTCTTTCACCACCAAACAAAAATTATAAAAATGCTCAATCTTCATATTTCAGTTAACTTTATTAGAAATCATTCTAATTTTCAAGCACGTTCTCTCCTGGATTCAATGTATGAATTCATAGGTGACTGGTTTGTAGTCCGAACGATACTGTTGCTGAAACGAGTCGGGTGTGTGAACGCTATTGTATGTCTCCACTGTCGGCACCGGCACAGTTGCTTGAATGCGTGAATAAGCCAATGGTACAATGGCAGCGCTGCGTGCTGCCGGCACTGCGATAGGCAGTGGTGCATAATAAGCTGCAGCGGAGCTGGCAGCGGGCGCGTAGTATACCTCCGTGGCCCATACTACGGTTCCCAACAGACAGGCGAAGATCAACTGAAAAGAAATATTAGAGTGAAGCACTGCACTCCGGCTTCGTATTTTATAATTTCATTATATTTTACCACTTTCTGCATAGTTCTTTTGTAATCACAATTTATCCGCTTCCTCAAAAGACTTCTTTATCTAGCTGCTGCAGGCGCACTGACGTGTCCATCGGCACTGCATTGGCATTTTTATATAAGCGATCCTCCGTCTGTTAACCAGCAAGACATGCAACAGCAGCAATCAGACTGCAATGCCAAGGACAATCGGCTAAGGTCACTGCATTTGCCAGAGCTTCGCTTGCTGTCACGTTGAATGTACGAGCGTCGGTACATACAGGTAACTACCATAATTATCCATACAAGTTAATAAGTAAATGGAAGAGAAGTGCGCTCACTTTTCGTTTGTTGGAAATAAATAGAGTTGACACCAGCTTGTTTGTCACCCCGGGATGTTGGTATCACAAAACTAAAGTTAATTTATATGCTGATTCATGGTGCCTTTCGATGCTGCTACTTTTTTATCAAGTAGAACTCATTACAGTAAATAATATAATACATATGGTACCTAGTAGTTTAAAACCAAATTTGGTTAATCTATATGTAGACCTTAAAAATGTTTTTCAAATAAATAACAAACATAATAAAAGTACGTGATCATAGCCAATTAGACCCACGGATTAGCATATTCTTCAAAAATTATATATATTACATGTACAACAATTTCTCACTTCACTTCGCCAAAATTACTTGCATACTGGTGGACATACAGTTATGTGAGACACCATGAACCCCAAGGCGAGAATGTTATGTTCGGAATATTGATTCGAAGGAACGATGTACATTATAATATTCGGTTTGAGGACTTTTTCCGTTTTGATTGCTTGTATGAGATATATTTTATGAGGATGTTGGATAGTCTGTGTGGTTGTGGTCCAATCTTGTTACTTTTGACCTGGAAGATTATTGAGCTGCTATAAAACGGCGTTTGTGAGATATAAATCTTTAAGCAAAACAGAGCTGTAAGTATAAAACTTAACCAGAACTAAGACTAATACAACATTATCCTTTATAATGTAACGTTGCCAGATGTTTTCGTTAAGGGATCATTTAATGTTTACTTAATGTTTATTTAATATAGAAATGTTCAAATCAGTTCGGAAAGCCAATCTCCTTGGGCGTCAAGGAAGTCTTGTACCAAGTTTCATGAAGATATCCTAATTTCTACTGAAGCGAAATAATTATTCTTTATTATTTTACAGATATGTGGACAATTCTAAGAGCAGAACGTACCAAAAAGAGAATGTGGTTCTCATAAACTCCATACGCTATATCAATCATACTCCCATTTTGTCCCAAGCAGTTTTTTGGATCAGTCCAAAAATTTTACGGTATGTGTAACACCTTGGCACATAATTTTCCCATTACATCTTCTTTACACAACTTTAATTTACACGAAATCCGCCAAGTTTCAATACCTCTTTATGTTAAACCACATTCGTGTTTTCAAAGTGTAGTTTAGGGATAAACACAAGTATATTATATACTACTTAGCACAAATAGTATGTCAACTCTGACCTTAAAATCCCGCCATAACTTCCCCTACCTCCACATATCTAATTTGTTAAATTAAATTAAGTTAATTTGTTAGTCTCAATGTAGTTTGGCGTCAAAAGTGATAAAATTGGCTTACTTCCCCCAATTCTGGTAAACTCTATACAGTATATAAAGGTCAATGTGTATCCGAATGGAAGTATTTTATATAATTTCTCTAAGTACAGTGCGGCATACGGCCAAAAATAGATGGAAACCAATCGTACCTCCCCCAAGCCCCTATATATCGACTATGGTGATCCCTGCTTCTATTATTATTATTATTATTCTATATATCATTATATCTACATATATACATCTTTAAATATTTTAGTTGTCTTAGAAAAATTAAGTGGGTTTATTTCTATGGATTGCTGATGATATTTAGGATATATCTCAGAAATATACTTTTAAATTATTTTACTGGGGCAAGAACTTTACAGGAACTAACTATTGTTTCTCTATAGCTAACTATACCAACTATTGTTAGTGCAAGCGATAACTAACTTGCACTTACGTGGTGTGTTCTAAAAATAACAGGAATTTTCGTTTTTTGAAAAAAACATTTATTCATTCGTCTATATTAACGTTGTCGCCTTCAAAATAGTCCCCATTCGATATTATGCACTTATGCTAGCGCTTCTTCCAATCGTCGAAACACTTCTCATTCTCGATTTATGCTTCGAATATGGAGGCTGGGGTATCGTTACACTATTATTTTTGGCAAAGAATTCAAGAACAAGCAAAGAAGTGTGAGCAGAATAGAGCAAAAGCCATTTTTCCACAAATCCGGTCGTTTTTTCGGATTGCTTCACGCAAACGGCGTTGAACTTATAGGTAATACTCCTTATTGACCGCTTGACCTTGAGGCATGCAGAATTCATGATGTAATATGCCATTAAAGTCGAAAAACATTTCCGTTCTTTTTTGAACACACCACGCATAGTGATGAAAGTGTTTTAAGGCATATATTAAATCGATTCCAAAAGTAAACGCAATCGATTCAACGTTTGATCTAGTGAAGAATATGAAATTCATCGTCAACATTATTTATAATAAAATTTATCGGAAAACTCGACACTTTCTGCAAATGTTTAACTCTTACATATTGTGACAGTATTCAATGTTCGGCTGCACTCGAACCAAGCATGTCCTTCTCGTTTCTTATACTATATATATATATAGTATTACTATTATATATATATATATAAGTATATATATATATACTTCCCGAGATATTTACCAACAACGTAACGCTATAGTTGTTGACAGCAGTCCTCTTTTGCCGTTCCTTACCTACCTTCAGCAAATTAAGATTTAGGCTTGAAGATTTCATTCATAATTACATTCAAGTGAATGACTTTGTGAGATAAGAATGGGTTAGCATGCTGTTTTTGATTGCCATCATAAACTAATCCACTGATAGTACAATCCATAAAAAGATTCCCCAAAACAGTGACATTATATTTATTTGTAAATGTGATAATCTCTCATTGTTTGTGCTTATTAAACAAATTTTCATGTTTAGTGTTCGCTCAAGGAAGTGTAATTTTTCTGGAACATGATTCAGTACTGCATAAAGATAAATGAAATGTCAACATAACGGCATTCTATAGTACGGAGTGATTCAAGTATACTATTTGTTTATTGACAAGAAAAATCATACTTTTTGTGAAAGCTATGTAGTTTGCTTCAGTGGATCGGAAAGCCTGTACGCGATAGTCGAGCAGAAGGGTTGCACCATTAACCCATTTAACTTTAAAACTGCTGCCATTTAGTGAAATTGTAATTCTATTGTCGTGTAATCCACAAAGGACGTTCCATTTTATTTACGATATTTACGATTAGGCAACGTTATCTATTCCAATTAATTTTTCCGCATCACTTTCCGAATTCCATTTAATCTGGTTTTTTGAGCATAATATATAAATTTAATTAATGGTTACCAGATAAACAACTAATTACAAGTAAGCTTTCTTAGTAACAATCGTTCTTCGACCTGGAATGGAAAACTTGTTTTTTGATGTTTTCATCCGTAACAACCTATTTTAGACTGCGTTCACAGTCTTCGGTGCTCATATGGCAACAACGAAATTTAGCAATTTTATTCGAAATATTTTTAAATATAACAGATTTGTTTCAAAACCTTTCATATTGGCTGCAAATATTGCGAGGATGATTTTTTTTTATCAATTAAGTTAAATTTTTCAAATAGGTAGTAAACCTTCATAAAATGATCTCTAACAAATTTTTTGGATTTTTGTTTAGTAAATTTTTAGCATTGTAATATTACATTTACATTTCTTAAAATATAAAAATTAAAAATAAATTTTCAAACTGGTATTTTCAACTCTAAGCTTCCTTAAACTTTTTGAGTTGTTAGTGTTTCGCTAGCTTTGCTTACCATTTTCTTTGCAGATGACTGAATTTACTTAATAAAACAAGAAATTCACTTTCACACAGTTTTTTAAATGTATTTATGTATGTAAATACATATCTCTTAACTCTCTTTCTTATCTGCGCTCTTCTAATCTCTGAGACTATCTCTAAGGCATCTTCAGACATTTCTACAATACATATTTATCTTTAATTTTCCCGCTCGTTTTCATAACCCTCATGTTTAAATTGTTTACATTGCAATGCATTATCAGTTCATTAGACTGCAAGTCAACGAATTTAAGTAACAACGGTCAGGTAAATAAACCCCTACCAAGCACTCGTAGCGCTAGCCTTATGCCAACACTTGCATTCAAAATTATTGCTTATACACAAAGCATTTGAACCGGACATTCTTGCTTTGAACGCTTATCAATGCTCCCACAAACATACACACTTACTATATATATGTACATTGGGCGATGAACTGAAAGTACCCGTAAACATCGCATGTAACTCCTGCAACTCTCATGGAATTCCATAACAATGGATGCATTAAATGCGGTGCTGTCGCTACATATGAATACCATCGCTGCTGCCAGCAAATACATCCTTGAATACCAAGACAATGCCGAGGGCATGAAGCATACAAACGAATACACAGAACAAAGCTTTAAATTGAAACTCAATATTTGACGAAGCCCCACTCAATAGCGCGTTCTGTTCGCGCGTAAACAAAAGCAAAAAGGCAGACACTTAACATTAATGCGCGCATAATAGGTAAACCAAACCCTGAAGAGATCTGCTTGACCCCAGCCAGTGTTGTGTAGTCTTTAGGAGGTGATGAACTCAAAAACAGTAAGCATCTGAAATTCTTCAAAACACATACATGTTCACGGCTAGACAAGAACAACAATAAGAAGCTTTATAAATACCATTGAGCTCCTAATGTATCTAGGAAAGCTTGCATGCAATTGTGTCTATCAATTGGGATGAAATCGCTGCCAGAGCCAGAGTAAACCATACCAATTAATATATGTACACAAAAAGAGGATATATAAATACATCTGCATGTACGCAGCTATTGGACGTAACTAGCAAATTTATTGCGAAAGTATATCGATAACACGCTGGGCAAAATAATTGAGCAAACTAGTCACGTACGGTTATCATATGGTGGACCGTCACTTGCCAAAACACCTTAATTTTATAATGATAAAAAATTTCACACGTCCAAGGCTTCAAGACTATTAGTTTTGTTTGTCGAGAGAGGCTGTTTTAGTTTTCTACTTAGTTCAAAATAGAAGTTTTGGGGAAAAGTGATACTACCTTGCAGATTATTTAAGTCCATGCTTGATTTAATGCTACATACAGTACTAATATAAGATCGTGGGAGTAAAGATTGTATTCGTTGGATGATCAACCTAGTTCTAGCCCGAAATAAAGGAAGTATGGAGAGAAATTCCCCCATACCTAGGAAGATTATTGGGTTGAAAGAGAATAACCTAGTTGTACTATATCAATAATGTTACGATACATATTGATAAAAAAAAATTTATCTTATTCTATCCTTAACGATTGACGGGGTGTTCTCAATTCATAATTAATAACCCAAAGATGTTTTCATCTATTTCCCTCTTGGATATGTAGCAAGTAGTACTAGAGTGGTATGTTATATAGTGTGTTTTTTAAAACAATAACAATATAATATATATTCAAACCTCGAATTTTTTGCGGTCAACATTTGTTCATATTTTGACTGTTATCTGCAGAAGTCAAGCACATAGGCGCATGAAATTATTACTTTACTGCGATAAACTTTTGATGTCCGAATCACATTAAGAAATGGTTACATCCGTTGGACTACTCTTTTTGGGATTACGTCAAGTTGAACGCCTATACTAATAAACTAGCTAAGATTGATCAGTTGAAAACTTACATAAAATGGTATAAGTTGCGAACTAATAAAGCCGGTTTATTTATTAATTTTATACCGGAAAACACACCCCTTATTTTTCGAATATGAACATCACTGCAGACATTTTTGTACTAAGAATTTCAGAGCTAACGTTGTACACTCAATTTCTTATTTCATAAGATGGTATCAAAAATCGTATTCTTAACTTTCTTTTAAGAAAAATTTTATTAACATATTATATATATGTATATATTATGTGACCTTAAATTTGATTGTAATGATTTCTTCTTCTTGGACTTGCTTCTAGGTATTTCTTCATGGAACATTCTCGTGCTAAAGTCTAAAAACATCCCCATACATTTAAACGTTGCGGCTGATCTTGAGAAGCATCCGCGTCTTTTCGGGTATCTGCTTGCTTGGAACATGTTTGGAATGGTGATAAATATTTTTACACTGATGTCTTTTCAATTTAAGAAAAAGTATATAACATTATATAACTTAGTATAACACATTACTACGGGCCATGTTGCTGTTGTAGTGGCAAAAAACATTCCTAAAATAAGTTTGAGGAATATTGCCGAGTTCGAGCCAGCTCTTTGTTCGATACAAAGAAGGTTCCGTTTAGGTTTCATTGACCCGACTGTCGTGGAAATAGACCTTTAACTTGACATGCAAAGTTGAGTATTTCTAAAAATCTTAGAACTCACTCAAGAGAAAATCACTAAAAGGACAAATATATGATCTTTGGACAAATGCATCTAAGTCACCCACCCACAGCTCGCAGAGTAAATCACAGAAAATATGTTTAGTCAGATGTAAAGAATAATAACGAAATCCGAAACACATACCTCACAAGGCACATACGGATAACATATATTATGTGCGTATGTCCTATTCTTGGGGCTATCCCATTATATAGTATGTGTCTATGTCCACTACACTTGGGGCCATCCCATTCCTTGTAGTTGACCAAAGCAAAACCTCTAACTTTCGCGACAAATGAAAACTATAGGTAGCGACACGATGTTATGTTCGTGTGCGAATATAACACATATATAAATATATATTTGAGTGTGTGTTATATGTGTAGAAATACGCCTCACATCGCAAACTCAACGGAGAGGATGATGGTTGGCATTTGCACTTGCGGTTGCAATGTGACAGAACTGTTGTAATTAAACGGAAGAAAACACATACAATAATAACCACAAACTGAACGCATCATCATCACAGCGGACTGGTTGCAATTTCTAGCATTTCGCTTTCATTCCTTTTCTGTTGTGACAACTATTCATTTGGCTGACTTTTACTTTGCTGTGCAGGCGTTGATAGTTTATGATTCTTGATGTATTTCCAAAGCACGCTTGCAACCACACACTCACTTCAACTTCAAGTGTTGCACTCGTTCCAAAAACGTGACCACAGTCACATGGTCCATTTTCTTTGTTTTTTACAACGTCAGCGACCCAGCGTTGCAATCAAGTTTACTTACACAGTTACGTAGTTTCAAAATCTAATTTGGCTTGTAAAGAAATTGCTTACCCCATGTAGGTGTAGCAGAGCCAGATGTTAGAGTTTACAAATGATAGCGAAATCAATGATGTTGAGTGATACTTTGGCAAGGTAATTAGGAAAAACAGTTGGGTTGGTCGAAATGGTGAAAGGAATATAAAATGGATAGAGTTTAAAGGACCCTGGAATTTCACATACCATGAGTATTTGAGCGCAGTCCAAAGAAGAGGGTCATGTCCAATCACGAAACATGGATTTACTGGTAGGCACCAGAGAACAAGACACAGTCGAAACAGTAGACTTCAAGCGGCGAACCAGCTTAAAAGAAGATGAAAGATGTTCTGTTGGTCCTGTTTTCTGGTATTCATAATATTCTACAGTGACTACTTGGAGAAGGACAAAATGTTCTCATATCTCTACTATGCCGAATTATTGTGCCGATTCGACACCCAAAATTTGGCCTGGAAGAAATTTGAGCCGAACGCGGAGGTTACCGCCCCACAGAGGTATACTTTGAAAACCTCGAGAAAACGTATTTCAGATTAGATCGGTATTTCAGATATAGAAATTGATAAATCTTTATAACTTTGAAAATAAATAAAAGTACGTTCTGTACGAGACTATGTATTTTTATATACAGATATTAATATTTCCCCTTAGAAGGTTAGCTAAGCTTCCCTAAGTCACAAATAGAGCAAACTGTAATACTGAAGGCAACTCCGAATACCTGATGAGGGACGAGCGGTTTTTGAAAAAAAAATTTTCTGGTATCTTCGAACTATTTAAATAATTTTTTTGCAGGATCTACAGTTAGCTTACCTTTCAACCTCGACGGGCACTAATGAATCATAACCAATTAAATAAAACAATCAAACCACGTTTTAACACATATTATTTAATCAAATGTCTTCAAAATATAAACGGTGTAATACTGAACGAGCCAAAGCCGTAGCCATAAGAGTAACCAAATGGGTATGCATTGACCGAGTAAAGCGGTGGTAGTGGTGGCGCATGCTGATAATATGGCGAGCCAAAGTGTGGTGGGTAGTAGGGAGCACGATATGCAAAGCCAGCTGTGACGATAGGCACAGCCAAGGCCAGCTCAATGGCACATAGAAGGCCGAAAAACAACAAAATCTGTAAAATATAATTTATTAAATTATTAAAAGCATTTAAAATTGACTTCAGCGCTGCAAAACACCTTGCATTTTAAGCTCACTCACCAATTGCATCAAGACACCCATTTTAAACTTCAAGCAACGGCGATGTTTTTATACTCGATGCTCTCATCTGGCTGCACCATAGGTTAGGCCCAGGCAGATGAGCAAAAACGAAAACAGCGATTAAAAGGAACTTGTTATATATATGTATGTATATTTTTGTAGTTTTTCAATTGGTGTTGTTTTCTTATGAAACTCGTTTTTAATGGAGTTGGTATCGCGTTGAACTCTCTTGCATGGCATATTTGCCAGTCAGTTTCCGAGCTCTACCTCATGATGAAGTACTTGGCCTTGAACTTCATACATGTAAGTTGCACTTCGCAAAGTGCAAAAAAGTATTATTGAATTAAAGGGAGTTGCAACAGCGTTGTGCAATAAAAAATTACTTAATTGAGTAAAAACTTTGTTACTCATTATTATTATTAAAAATAAATTAATTTTTCGGAGAAAATTATACATTTTCATGTTTACATAACGTATTAGCTGTATATTAGGCAAGGAAGGTCTTATTTCCATTGGAATGGAACTGCTAAGTTTTATTTGTGTTAGATATTTCAAAGAGCTTCAGAGAGTTGTGAAAAATGTGGCGTTGGAAATCAGTCTTTGTTATGAATTGAAGTAGTGAACCGTGAGATTGATTATCTTTAATATCAAATTATAACATAAGATATCAGAATCTGTACACCTATATTTACTTGGTAATGGATAAGGATAACCTTAGAGATCATAAGTCTAGAGAAGATATTGAAGTATTTCTTCCATTTTTGGAGAAATGGTTCGATGCTTCAGTTATTTATTACAAATTCAAATAACCCTAAAGAGAACAATGACTTTTATTAATTTTTATGTTCATGCTAGGGGCCCCATATATCTATTAGTTTAAACGATATTTGTCAAGCGTTTTGTTAGACATGGCAAAATATGCGGTGCCAAACCCATACTCAAATTTTAAACTTATTGGGACCATTTATATAGTCTCGCAGTGTGCTGTACAGTATATAACAGTTTTGTTCACCTAAAGGTTAATTGTAAAACCTAAAATTTATCAAGATGGATATAGTGTTATACATATATATCAAAATTAATAAGTTGACCACTCCCACAAAATGCCGTTAAGCGAAAAAGTTTAAAGTGCTACAACTATGTCAAAAATGACGTATAAAACTGCATTACTGTAGCCCTCCCTAGCATCTGTGTAAAATTTAAAAATAAGTACATGAGGCCCGACCCCCAATAGATCTAATGTACATAACTCACAAACTACTAAATTTATATCAACCAACCTTGCTGAGGACATATTCTTCTAGGCCCTCCTAAAAGAGTTTAAAACGGATGAAATCGGATAATAACAAACCTCACCCTACAATTACTTACTTACTTGTACTTGTACTTACTTACAATACTAGTATTTACAATTGAACAAAAATTGTGACACCGCCCACTTTTATGTGAAATCCTATACGTCATAAACCAATTTACCTATTTCAATCAAATTTGCTGCATAACATTATCTTGAAATTTTCACTTTACAGTTTGAAAATGGGCATAATAGGACTATAACGACGCCTACTTCTCATATAACACAACTTTAAATGCCATCTGATTATTTCACTTTACAGTACATAAATCAAGCACCCCTTAAGATATAGGAATAGAACTGTGCAAAACTAGTGCCTTCTAAGTTGAACACCTATAAGCTAAAAATGGTCAAATCGGACAATAACTTTTCAAAGCTCCATCGAATATGACGACCTTAGTGTCTTTGGTTGACTTTTTACCAAAAATATCGGTCAATATGTGAGATATCTTAATCAAATGTATAAGACATATATAAGACATATTTTCCTAATAATAATGTAATCTGTACTCAGTACTGATAGGCTACCAAACAAAATAGTATCTGCCACAGCTGTGCCACAAAGGATAGAAAACCGACAATTTATCACTCAACTCTGTAGAGCCCTAGTACGAGTCATATGCAATCCAGTAAAATTTAGAAAAATATTAGAAAAATATATTTAGTACCAGATTATATAGTATATAAAATTGCTTAACATTTTCTTTCTTAAATCAAATTTGGAACAATAGTTTCAGGAGTCATACCGTTATGCTGTCCTCCTTCCTTTACTTTCAATCGCCACCCACCTCTTTCTTACACTTATTCTTATGAGTGCTATCAGTTGTAAATATATCCGGAAGCGCTGCAATATGACACCCGACGCCCAAAACCCAAGATGACCATGCAGCTAGTCATTAAAGTACTCAACTGTACTCAAAAGGTTTTCACAAAAATAGAAAAATTATTAACTACATGAACACAATCACATAAGTAAAACCGTGACTAAATAAAAACGCTCACACATCACACCTACGACGTTTCCTCGAAATGCAAATATAAAATACGTATGTCATGCACATGTATATACGTATATATGTGCGCGTATGGAATAGCGCCGCTAGAAAAATGTGACAACATTCATAATCAAACTTGCGGCACGTTGCCAGCAACGCACGCTCTGTATTTGCATTAAACGGATATTCATTCGCCCTCATTTTATTGACAAAACAAATATCTATTTACGCTAAGTTACGAAAGTTGCTTTCATTCCGTTGTTTAAAAATAACCACAGGCGATCTAAAAATATTGTCGAAGCACTCGGGCTGGAAATCTGTGTCTGTTGCATCCCTCTTACCGGAATATCCAGTGTAGCTTTCATCCTGCTAAAGCAAGTATGTGTGTATGTGTGCTTTTATTTGTGTTGCAAACATACGTATAAGTTGGTGGACTCCTTGTGTGCACAAGATTTGCTAATTAAGCTTATCGCAGACAATTTCAGCGCTGATGATTGAAATTTTCTGGCTTACTCCGTGCACGTTGATTCACTTTATCGATTAAAGGAAAGGGGGTTTGAGTTAAGAAACACAGGTATTGTATAATTTTGATGATTTGTTGTTGCGATAGCTGCTATTAATAGATAAATGTGTAGCGAAATGGATGTGCGTGATATATTTGAAAGCTAAAAAAACATTCCAGCAGAGACGGGGAAAACTCTTAAAATTCAATTTGATACCTAGAACTCGCGAAAATTTTCAAAAATTCTACCGTTCTCTTACATCAGCCATGAAGTATAAGTATTCAAGCTTATAAATAATGTGAGGTTTTTGCTTAAACCATGTAAACATCGAGAACCGAAAAAAACAAGTAAGGAGGGCCTAACGTTGGATACAGCCGAACATCATACACGCTCGCATTTGAATAAGTAAAGGCCTAGGAACTCTTCTCTTTCATTTCAATCTTTGCTTCATTACGATATCTTTCTTGATATCCGAAATATCTACGCATATGCTAAGCGAAATTTTCTTTTGATTTTTCTGTTATATCTACTTCATCAACCGATATGTACTGCATAAAGCGAATCGAAGATTTGAAAACCATTTTAAGGGGTTTATGGGGGATAAGGATAGGTCAAGTTCATATCACCCATTATTTGCATTGCTCAAGAATATATATACAAACATATTTAGCGATACATCCGATTTTAAGTCAAATTGAAGTACGGATATCTTCATATTCGGAATATGGGACTATAAAAGGTTTGAACCAATTTCGACCTTGTTTTTAGATAATAGTTGTCACATGTCAGCGCCTCCATTTATGTCAAACTTTTTCCGATATACTTCACTTGCATCTAAATATTTCAGCTTTACTTAAGTTATCGCTTGCACGGGCAGACATTCGCAAACTGCAGTTAGGTGAGCAAAACTATTGTACTCTGTGCAACATGTTGCGCTGTCGAAAATTCTGGCTTAAACTGGTATTTTTCCTACCTAGTTTGGTGTTTCCATGCAGGGCCAATGCAAAGCATACGTATGTAGGCGAACACGATTCCTTAACACGTTTGTCTAACACGAGTTGTATTTCTGCTTTTGACAGATAAGGGATTTTGTTCGCCCACGGAATGGTTCATTTAAAGTCAATAACGAATGAAAAGCGTTTAGCTAGTAAAATGCACACATATGAAAGTTAAGTTGTTGATGCGCATGTGCATGAATCATCAGCACCAGTATATCCGGACTCTGGAGAAAATAATAAAAGGACATTTGGGATCATAATCTAATGTTGGTTTACCCTACAAATATAATTCTATAATGGATATAGGTTTATAGGTAAACCCAAATTAACTTCATAATTGTAATGCAATAAGAAATCGTCGCAGAAGTTAAAGTTACCCATATATCTATATATTATATAAACCTGTCTCTATATAAAAGAATAATCATGTAGTCTCTGAACCACTGAAATGATTCCGCCGAAATTTTCGGTATAGCTTTATCGAAAGTGCAGAAATATTTCTGAAAGAGTCGTCACTAGTCTGAGAAATAAAATTCAAACCAAAAAGAAAATGAAAAATAAATACCGAATTAAGGATATTCGACAAATATATTTAAAAACACAGTCAAAAAATATTTTAACAAGAGTTGCCAGCTTCTTAAAAAAGCAAAAGTATTTAAGGCTGAAAAGTGTACATCCAGTGTGTTATCTTAGTTGCCAACGAGACCAACTTCCAAGTTTTCGTTTGCGTTTTTGTAGTAAGATGTACTCGTCGATTCCCTTTCAGCGATTTCTTTCCAGATTCATAGAACACGGAGGAGATAGAAATAAGTCGAAGCCTAATATATGCAATTTTGCAATAATTTTCATAAGTTTGTGGCACAGTCGATGGTGAGCTCGCGCGGCGCCAATATTACACAAAGCTTTCGCAAACTCAAATTATCATGAACAATCTATCCAATATGTTCTTTTGAAATATTTAGAGTATCAGCCATCTTAAAAACCCTCAATTTACTGTCATTCACTGTCAAAATAATGTTATGAATATCTTAAAGTTTTCGTCACAGCCTCTTCTGAACGTCCATGGGGAAAAGTGGGAATTTAGCAAAACGCCTACAAATGGTTATTTCACCCAATGAAGAGCACGAATAACACTCACTACTTCTTGGTATCAGCAGCTTTTTTCACCAAAAAATAGCGTTTCTTTAATAGACGAAATTAAATTCGAAATGCAGTTTTTTTTGTAAATACCAAAACCTTCATCAATTAAAGTATGTATTATATCGTACGAACCAGTTGTCAGAACGATGTGAAGTTGATACACATATATTTTGAAGTTAAAATGTGACTAACGAAAATATAGAATAGGCCTCTCTTAGAAATAAATGTTAATTTCCAGGAGCGCGCTCTGAAGGGTGGAATTACATTGAAGTCAATTACATACACATTCGTATAAAATTTCTCTTAGTATTACGAATTAAAGTACAAGTATAACAACACTCATCACAAAATAACAGCGACCTATGGGCATTTTCTGCGAAAATGAATCCTTTTGGAAATTTTACTCAGATTTGACAAAATATTTTTGCTAACAGTAGACATTAGTTAATTATAACACTTCGTGTACTGCAAAAGTTGCAGTCAAGTCATCATCGACTGTGTACTTGCTGTGCATCACATGACTGCAACAACGTCAGAAACCGTGCTATGTAAATAAAGAGAAAATAAAATAAATAAAGAAATTACCATACGAGTTTGAAAAGTTTGTGCCAATCGCCAATCATAGCACTTCCTGCTATATCAATTGTTTTCAAAATACTAAAAATTCCAAAGTGACGCACGAACTCACGTGCACCGGCCGATCAAAACAAACGGAAATGCAACGAAGCGAAGGTGTGTGAAACTGTCTTAGTTGCACACCGGCAAAGTTCGCCTGACGAAAAACAATAGCAGCGTCAAGAGTCACGTTGTATACACTTGCACACCTCGGAACAATTGGGCGACACCGTACTTTCTTTACGGGCAACAGACAAACAGACAAACAAATGTCCGCTGTCACGCTGTCGAGTAATGGCCGTTTGCATGCAATGGAGCATCTAATTGCATATTTGGTCGCCTGCACTTCTGCCAGGTCGCGTGTTAAGTCAAAGTAGTGCAGCAGAGCTGCTAGAAGCTGGTGGTGCGCCGACAGCGAGTGGAGCAACACCTCTGCACTATTGTGCATCGGATAAGGCACGCGTCTTACACGGCTGTGCACCATGTGTTGGACTGCAAGTAAACATGACGGTATTTGCTTGGGAAATGTGGGCTGGTCCATGTATGGCCATGCTGGCTGTTTTCATTTTTGAGAAATTCACGTTACGCGCCCAAAGCTGCTGTGCAAAGTATCAAATGTGTTGCGGTACAGCATGGGATGTGTGCAACAGCGGACGTGAAGCTGCGTTGGGCAATCGTAAATGTTAAAGGACGATCCTTAAGAGTTCCGCATACGAAGGCTAACATAAATACGCTAGCAAAGCATACGTGAGCGCAAAAATCACGAACACTTGTTGCTTTGTCTCAAAGCTCGTCGGCACGCTCGTCGCTAGTCATAGACGAAGCTTGAATGCCTTCAAAACTTTCTATACTATAGTGTGTAGTGTAGTCGTTATTGATACGATTGACTGCCTCGCAGGCTGGTAGCGAAGGTTGCATACGACGTAAATGAGCTTCGTTCTAGCGTTGGCCAATGCAACGAAGTGGCGGCAATGAGGACCAACACGAACGTGTCCCTGAGGCAGCTGGGGTATAAAAAGGCTGCCCATTGCTGGTAACGGGCATATGTTCGTCGCGCTTCGCAGCTGGAATATCTCAGTGGAAATTGCGGAATATACTTGAGGAAAGCAAAAACCGTTGATATTTGTAAATAAAATACAAGTTTGTTTTTCAATTAATAAATCAAACACAGAATTCGGAAAAAAGAGCAAGTGTCAGCTAAAAACCAAAAAACTCTTTAAACGCTTTTAAAGAGCTATTTAAAGAGTAAAAGAAAAGTGTTTGAAAATATTGTTTCTAAGAAAGCCAAATATTTGGCACCAAGAACTGTTGAAATCTATTAAAGACAACTAAAGAAGTGTTACAAGCTAAACGCCAACAAACATATAATGGATAATTTAACGCCGCAAAAACTCAACAAACCAACAACATCATCTTCCAGCAGCACATCCAACTCATCAGTGTTCGACACGAAGAACACTACAGCCTCACCCGTACATAACGGACACAAATCCGTTTCCTACTCATCCACATCCTCTTCGAGCGACAGCAAAATGTCCAAAACAAAGCTGACACGGGATCAGAAAACAACAGGCGGTTTTCTCAATTGCATCGGCAAGCATTTGGGTTGTCCCTTTCTACAGCAAAATCCACGACATCTACCACAACAGCAACTCCAGCGTTACGTCTACAACAGCCAAGACGATTTGCCCAGCTCCTCGACAGACTCGTTCTCGCTCAGTTATGAACGCGGCTCACACACGGGCTATCATCTCACAGGCTCCAGCATCGATCTCACTTGCACCGATCTTAACGAGTTTGTACCGCAAGCGAAAACTCAGAAGTATCACCAGCAACATGCCTCACGCAATACACTCTCCTCCTCGGCCTACAGTGGCTCCTCGTGTTCGCCAGCTTTCTGCTCATTTGACGTTGATTGTTTAGTGGATATCTATAATGGCGATGTTGATGCTGACCGTGATGAAGATGTGTCTATCTCGCTAAAAATGTACCAGCAGCAGCAACAACACAACACCGCCAACAACAATGTGGCACATAGTTGCAGTTCCGGCCACGATACCGATACAAATAGCAGCGATGAGGATGACGAATGCTCTACACATGAGGAATGTTGTGAGCAAAAGCAGAAACGTAAATGTCTGAAGCATGAAGCACAACAACATCACCAACAAACACATCAGCAGTGCAATGACCAGCGAAAAGAGCATACAGCAACACACAAGCGTCTACACCTGAGTCGCCTATCAATCGCCTCCTCGGTGACACGGATGTTGAACCATTTCGCCAGCAGCACGTCGATGAGGTCGTTGTCGTGCAGCAGCACACCGCTGCGCTGTTTCAAGGATGCCAAACCGAAGGAGGCTGATGACGCAGCTGTGCATCTGAATGTCAGGAATAAGAATGATTACAAGAAGCATAGCTTGCCGAATACGTTGTCATCGTCAGCATCGTCCAGCGGCAGCCGCAGCAGCAGCAGTGGCAGTAGCAGCAGCAGCAGTGGTGGCGGCAAAAGTAGCAACAGCGTTAACGGCAAGAAGAAGGAGAAGAAGCAGCAGAGCATATTGCGGCCGCCAGTGCATTATGTTTACATGAAGGGCATGTCCGGACTCTACTCCCGCGTACCGCGCTACACCGTCTGCTCGCCATATGCAATGCATTAAGGCGGCGTTAGGCAGTGTTTGGCGGCGGTGGTTATGCGTATGTAGATGTGAGCACTATGTAAATGATATATGCATAATATACACTATGTATACAAACACAGACGTATCGAAAAAGAGGCTGACTATCTAAGTATTATAGTTCGTAGAGATTTGTAGCTTTGGAGAAGTCGAACTTTTTTTCCATGTAACAACAGCAAAAGACTTGTAAATCATAATAGAAAATACCAATACCATTAAGTGTACATAAATGATTAGTTTAATCTGTAGTTACATGTAAGCGTCTAAGTATAAGCTCGAAGGAATAAGGTTTGGTTTAAAAAACAAAAGACATAATAATGGAAATTGCAGTGCCTCGAGTTTAATGATTTGAAATGTATAAAGAACAAATGTAAAACATAATATATATATTTAATATATGTACACCAAACACCTAGCGGGTACGTTGTAGTCGGTTTAGTAAACTTTATGTGTAGAACTTTACAAAATTTCTTCCATTCAAACCTGCATATTTTTTCTAAAAGAAAGCAGTATAACGAAATAAAATTAAAACTAAAATTTTATTGAAAAAGCACTGAAAAGTTCAAAAAATTCTTCCATTACTACAAGGAAAAGTATTCAACTATCAAATAGTTTTAAAAACAATGTATATTCAATTATTCTAAAAAAATTTTAATTATATTTAATTAATTATTTATAGAAATTAAAATGTAGAAAAATTTATAGTATAAGTAAAATTCAATAATTACACGATTTATTTTGGCTACTTCACATTATATTTGAATAAATGCTATATTTCTGAAAAATATAATTCATTCTTTGTCGAGCAGCATACATTTAGGAGCAGTCTATATTGGCGACTGCTAATGGTAAAAAATGGCATTTTTCATATTAACAACCAAGTAGTGAGGTTAGCTGTATTCCAAAAGCAACGCGTAAAAAGTCGATTTTATTTTTCTGATTAAAAAGTAAATATTTTTCAGTTTTCTCCCTTCTATTTTATTTTGTTTAAAAAGAGTAACCCAATTTTTGTCAAATAGTTACAACGAGAAAAAAATCAAGAAATTTGAATAACGAAACTGGTTAAATTTTCTTTGCTTGAAATCAGAGAAAATTGTCATTTATAGACTGAAGCGTAAATCCGAATGTTTTAAAGGCTATGTGTTTATATATCAGATTTAAAAAAACTCGATTAAAATACCGTAACACTAAAAATTTTTTAATTTTTCTTAAGTTTTCTTGCAAAAAAATTTTACCATACTATTTCGGATATTCGAGCTCTAAATAAAGTACATATGTTACAAGAATGATTTCTTTATTTCATAATTTTGAGGAGGAAATATAACTGCTGTCGAAAGCCTTAAATCTGAGACTTTCAACACTTTCCATAAGGGACACTCGTAAAAGATTTAAACGAATTTGTTAAAAAATCTTCTCAAATTCTCATGGGATAAAGATAAAAATTAAAATTATCTCTAACGCTTTATCTATTTAGGATACTTTCAAGAAAACAAATTTCGAAAAAGACTAAAATTTTCTGAATGAGCGAATAAAATTATAGTGAAATTTTAGCATACTGTCGAGATGATTGAAAACAGTAACAAAAAAATTGAGAATTACGATTAAAAATTGTTAAAAATAGTTTAAAATTGAGTAAAGCTCAAAGCAACAGTTTTCATGCAACTAAAAAAGCTGTTCGCAGCAAATTTTCTAAAACCTTCATCATCTTGATGTTCGTAGCACTTTGCTCTCCACATCGAGCTCTTACTCTGCGCCGCGCTCTTTTCGCTCACACTATCGGACCGCACGCGCACTCAGCGCTTTGCTTTTGTTGTGGGAACACTTCGCCGTCTAAATGGGTACAGTTGAAGAAATGAAAACACAGTACGTCATCGACAACAACGACTAGAATGTGTCTATCCGGCGACACACGCCACTGACACACAATTTTAGCCTTTAGTAGCCACATCCATTCCTTTCCGAATGCAATGCACTTGTGAAGGACTTGCGGTTGACCTTATTTACCTTTTTCGATTCAATTTAGTGCAGATAACGTATGACGACAAAAGTTTCCTTGCCACCGGAATGACAACTATTTGGCAGTGTCATACGCACTCGTTTAAAATATGGTGGCATAGAATTTGAATATTACCCAATCCGGTTGTAGGCCCACAAATAGTTTTTACCCGCTATTTTGAAGGTTCTCACCACTTCGCTTCGATTGTGTTTCGCTTATATTAAATAGAATATGTAATATATATGTATATAAGTTATGTATATGAAAACGAGTACATAAGACATTGCGAGTTTGTAGTAACCATGTACATGTAACCTTTACCCCATTGCTGCTTAAAGTGAATGCCAAATTGGCGTACATATAAAAGGGCATATTTACATGGACATATTCAGAATTCCGCATCTAAGGTCCTCTTTGACGTAACACTTTGAACATCTGCATCGTATCGTGTGCCAGTTTGGCATATTTAAATCATAATGAGCTGCTTCTTGTCTCCTTTTACAACATTTCGAAAAGACATATTTGCTGGTTCAGGCTTCGAGGTGCACATAGTAATGAAAATTATTAATTATTTAAACCCCTGATAATATCAATTTTGAATATCTGTTTTTTTTGAATGTCTCTATCTTGAATTAACAAAACAGTGAAAGCACCTTCAAGTTTAAAATCTCTTTTTGTTGCTTAGAAACGTATTTGCAGCATTTGGAGATCCAAAAGCGTCGGGTTTGAACGAGAATCCAGAAAGGTCATCGGTTTTCGAGTGGATGGAAATTGAATATAAATATCTTATTTCGTATCGCAGATACATATTATATATCTATATTATATATCTATACGTAGGCTTATAGATTTTGGGGAAATACATTGCAGATCGATCAAGATCCGGCAAGGCTGGGCTGATTTAACCACTGAGAAAACACAATGAAATTGCAATGTATAGGAGATAGAGTATAGTGTATCTCTTTTGAATATTTGGACTAGTGGTAGCTCCATGTAAAGTGAATAATTCCTTTCCCAGAAAAGATAATCGCCAAGGTCAAATCCTATTTTGAAGCAACAAATAAATCGTACCACAAAAATTATACTGAAAAATTAATGAAGGGCTAAGTTCGGGTGTTCGGTTAACCAACGGCGGGGAAGGTAAATAATGGTAAATGGAAGGATGGTAAATAATAAAAAAATAAAAACATAATAATAAGGTGTAACGGAAAGTCGGAACGTCAATACTTCCAGGTGTTGGCAGCACTTTATATTAAACAAGTGAAAAAGGGCTAAGTTCGGGTGTAACCTAACATTTTATACTCTCACAATTTTCAGAGACTAAAGCACGGGAATATTTTCAGATGTTGACAAAATTTTGCATTAAATAAAAAATGGTATTGCCACTGAAATTTAAATTTTCATTTCTAGTGGTAAAAAGTTTCGGAGCAACTAATTCGAATACTATTTTAGATAATTAAATATATTATATATTTTAATAAAATATTTAAAATATTTTCGATCGATATAATATGATGCAATTTTTGGGTTCATACTAATATTTTAACTACAGTGGATTTATGAAAGGTCTAATCGATGAAAGTGGCCATTATTTTTTAATTATTAAACTTATTTTATTAAAACAAATATAAAAGTGTGACAGTAAATAGATAGCTAAAGTTATTTAAAATAGACTAACTCAACCTTTAATCGGTTTCTTACTGCTTAAGCTTAAATATATGCTATACCTGATTAGCGAAATCTATCAAATATTTGCCAACGTATTACAGAAAAGTTATTTTAAGAGCACGAAAATATAAAATTACCACTTTGCAAGTGCTACCGAACATTTTGTAGTCCCGCAATTTGTAATTATCAAAGGAGTTTAAATATTTTCTGGCATCAGAAAAGCTTTATAATAAAAATATAATATATATATATAAATATATTGCATATAAATTCAATATCCATTAATAGCCAAAATTGTGAACAAATTGCAAACAACCAGAAGAGCAGAAATCATTATATGGGTTAAATGGCTGTTAAGAGAACATATGGAGTGATCATCACTTTATCACCAAACCACATCGTATCTAAAATAACATGTTCACTTAAATCCACAAAAATTTCTCAAATAGGACCACATATATTGGACAATAGAATAGAAAACACACGCAATAACCTTGAAATTAGGTACAACATTTATTTAATACAATTTCAATGCAGGAAAATATGTCCGCTTACCTTCGTTGAAATATCGCACACATTGACGGATAGAAACGGTAAAAAGGCAACTGAATAGCCGAAAATCATTATATTTTAATATATGAAGCTTGAGAACGTTTGAACCAATTTCATCTACTTTCAGCATGAAACTAAAGTATGATAAAGAAATGCTATTTTCACCCAATTTTATTAAGATAACTCACACAAGAACGGATATATTCGGCAAAGTCAACTTTATAGAAGAACAACGAAAATCATTATATGTAGTATATGGGTATTCGAGTATCTCATCTCCAAATTTCAATATTCTACAGATTAGGAAGATAATATATTCCTTCATTTTGTTAAGGTAAAAGTCAATAGTCTTCATATTCAGTGTCTTGTGGCTTGAAAGATGATGGGTGGCTGATGAGAGGTGCTAAATTTAGAAAGCAATATTTGTGCAAAGTTTTATTTCAATATCCTTCTAGATGTGTGATTTATATTATATATTGTAGAGTGAGATTATGGGAACTTAATATTGCATTATATGGTAAGTACGTGTGGTTTTAGGCCGTTTTCGCATATTTTCAATTTGTAATTAATGATATCATGTACAAATTTTCATTCAGATTGGTAGAGTAATTGCTGAGGTATGACGAAGCTTGGTTCATATAGCAGCTTGTAAGGCATATGTATTTAATCTATTAGGCGGCAGTGCCACGCCTAACCATATACCATATATTTTTAAACCATGGCTACCCTCCAAAGTGTAACCTTCTGAACAAATTTTATGGACGTGGAAATGGCCCGAGTTTGCCCATCTTAAATGTCAACCTTTTTAGAGTGCCAGGGAATACGTATGCCAAGCTATTTTATCGAGGTATCTCAATTTTAATTCAAGTTAGCGCTTGCATGCGCTGACGCACATACGGGCAGAGAGATTTTTGGAAATTCCACTCATCATCTTGATGAGTTTGATATGTAAAAATATATCTATCTCACTTTGTTTTAGGTGTACAAACAATCGTTACTTTTAACAATCAGTCAAGACTAATTTGTCTCTAAATGTTCCAAAAATTTTCTTAGAGCAAATAATTTCTTTTTTTTCATACGCAACACATTAGATTGACTTGCTCTTGACCACCATCGGTGCAGAATAGCTATAAAAGCACATCACACCGTCCTTATTCTGCCTTATTCATAACAATGACAATAACTACTTTAACAAAGCGCAAAATGCGAATAACATTTTCGCGCGTGAAATGCGCGGATCTATTGTTGATGCACATTACACTTCTGGCTGAGCGGTTGGGCGGCTAATCTAAATTCACACGAAAAGTAAGCAACGTCAAATAGTAAATAAAAGTTAGAACAAATAAAGCGTGTTCACAAAACAACAGATTTGCGTCTATGATCAAAATGTAGATTTCTTTTATTATTATTAACAGAAAGTGTTTGCTTTGGTGAAACATCAACAACAGGCGTATAAATATGTATGTTATCAATTATCAATTGACTGGATTCAATGACCATGGTTCATTGGCAAATGATATATGAAACCAATTTTCATTTACACACACACATACACACTAAATGCATGTAGATATGTAGATATGTAAATAAACTCTTGGACTTTATGAAATCGTTATCCTTTCGCTTGACACCTGCATGCGATATCATTTCTATACTCTTTTAAATACAGCAGGACACATACATGCATACACACATATGTATATTTTTATTGTAACCATAATTAATATACTTGATAGCTGAAATTTGTGGTGAATGTCTGGGCTGTAATATGATGTATATGATCCTTAACATAATGAACTCTATAAAAGGTAAATTAATACCATGGAAAAGAGTGGGTGGTGATGGAACTTTATAAATATATAATGCTATGGAAAGTTCACATATGAGGGTTGACGGCTAATTCATTCACCAATAATTAATACATAATTTTTCTTAATTTTAATTAAATAAAAGTAGCTCAGTATAAAGCATACGGTAATACAGTTCATTTACCCGAATATGTGAACGATTTGAATACCTGATGTAATTAAATAAACTATTTAATTTAACCAGTTTTTTTGGACCAATTTAACACCTGTTTTAAATATTTTCTAAAAAAAATGATATTGAGTTCCTCTGACTCTAATCAGACATTGCTTCCAAGCACATTTGACTGAATCATTTTCGAATATCTCTCATATAATATTAACCGATGTATTTGGCAATTAAATAGTGGAGCCAAATTCAATAAATTAGGTATAGGGGTCAGACGACGATAAACTACAGTATATATATTCGAAATAAGACATTCACTTCATTTTGTTAAGATACAATACAATAAATATTGACCGATATATGCGGAACAAAGTACAAAGTCGCTTACGCAAAGGGGCTAAGCGAAATACAAAACAAATTTCGTAAATATTTAACACCAGACCACATTCTTAGCAAAAATGTTGTACACCTGAAAAGGTTTAGTCCGGCTTCGATATTTTCATGAAAGCTTAAACGCCATAAGAGCACTTTTTGTAAAGAGTGGAGTCATATGGGAAGTAGGAATGGTTCAAATTGGTCAAATAGCAGCTGAGATATGATTCTGTTTCCGATCTGGAGAAGACGGAGCTAACGGTGAAGGTGTTGAGTTCAAAAATATCAATGTAACTAACAAATTTACACATTAATAGAAGTAGTTTAGTTACTGTTCGCATTATTTTAGCCAACATTTAAGAAATACCACAACAAAGAGAGTCTCAATCAGAGACTCACACAGAGTCTCACACAGAGTTGAATATAAAAAGCAATTTTCTGCAATATTAATTTGTAAAATGTAAACGTAAAGACTTTGTAACTAATTTCCTTCAGAAAAAATTTTTAACAGCTTTCAGTTTATTTAAAGAAACCACAACATGGTGCTTAATGGAATTTAATAGATAAATGTTAATCGCACTTCAATTTAATTTTCAGTTAAATATGGCTTACAATATGGTCTCTTTGCCCTTGAGTAAACTATTAAATAACAGCGAGTGCATCATTTTCCCTTAGAAGGCACGTCCAACACACAAATCACTAAGCATACCTACCACCCACAATTTATGTCCAACACTGACGGCAGTTTTCCTTTCCGCTGCCACTGGCAACACGGCAACTGCTTCGTGTTTTTTTTTTTTTTTGTAGCCATTTTCCTATTGCGTTAATGCTAGCGGTTAAACGGTGTTGCAAGTTACTTAATTGCTGCACCCATCGCCAGTACGTTGCACGCGCACACACATGCATACAAGCACCTATGTTTCTATATGCAGCGACCAAAGCAACAAGCAACTACATTAATCTCTTTTAATGGCTAACAAATTGACTTATTCCAATCTACGTTTATTTCTCATTCTAAACACATATATAACTACAATTTTTTCTTTGTGTTTTTTTTACTTTACATTTCTCCTATTGTATTGACGCATTTCTTTGTTGATAAGTCGTTGTCGCGACATGGTGGTTTTGATACTGCCACAATGCACTGTCGCTGATGTAGACACTTTGATAAGATGGCAACGAGGTGTGGGAGGGATGCCACTCGTGGGGGCAGTTGTACAAGCATTTAATAAATTCAATCGTACTAAGCGTAATTTAATGCATATTCTCGTTCATCGCTAATGACGTATCACATTTCACACATGCGCACACACCGACATATATTTCTTGGAAGTGGCTCTTTGCTTAATTTAAATAAAGAAATTTCACGAAATTTCAGTAAAATCAGTTAAAATTTATGAAAAATATTAAAATACAGATCTAGAATTAAAATACGTTAATATATGGAATACACATGTGGAAGTGGGGGTGTCGAATTTTAGAAACAAGGAAGAAGAGAATATCTGTCCGTGATTCGATCATTGTTTTGGAAGATAAGTCTCAGAGTGAATTCAGAAATCTGTAAGTGTTTTGCTGCTGTATACGGTGACTCTTCTCCTTCAATGGCGGACGTGAAAAATTTTTATATCGAGTTTCAACCTAGCCCAATTCGATTTTTGATGATGATGCTACTACGAAGGACAACGTGACAAAAGCCCATAATATCGTATTGGGAGACTATGAATTGAACATGCGCGAGGTAACTGATGCAATAGGAATCTCAAAAACCCACGTGGGTCATTTACTGCATGAAATATTCGGCATTAAGAAGCTGTCGGTGCGACGGCTGTCGGGTTTGCTCAATCTGGATAACAAGCGTAACCATGCAAACAATTCTTAGCTGTGCTTGACTCTATTTAAGCGGAATCCATCAACGAATCATGGATCCACTTGTACACAACAGAAACCAACAAACAGTCGGAAAAGGCGAAGCCTGTCTTATGGGCCGAAAAGGTAATAGCCAAAATTTTTTGGGATTTGTAAGGTGTGATCTGTATCGACTACCTGGAGATAGGCAACAGTTATTAGACAAGACAAGAATCCCCTTCGATTAAGACAACGTTTCGACACACACCTCCGCCGTTGTAACGACCAAATAGGTTGGACTAAACTTCGAATTGAATCGAAACACTTCCCAAACTCGATTTTTGGGATAGCCTTTAGCTCTTTCAGCGGTGCGCTTTTACTGTCATCTATATTTTTAAAACGACGGCCCTTTAAGGTTCTCTTTATTTTTGGAAATAGGAAAAAATCACACGGAGCCATGTCTGGCGAATATTGAGGCTGGGAGGCTGAGACATCGTTGCAGTATTATTTTTGCCCAAGAATTCACAATCAAACAACGAAGTGTGAGCATAATTGAGCAAAAGTGAGCAAAATCCATGAATTGTTTTTCCAAAAATCTGGACGCTTTTTTTTCGAATTGCTTCACACAAACGACGTAGAACTTCTAGATAGTACTCCTTATTGACCATTTGACCTTGATGCATGAATTTGTTATGCTCTATGTCATTAAAGTCGAAGAACACAGTCGAAGAACATTCCGGTGATTTCCTGAACACCTATGCATATATAACTTTAACTTTTTTTTATTTATCTATCTCAATTAGTTTGAGTGCTACAAATAACCGCTAGATGAACAAAACTAATATAGTCTCTAGAAACATTCTACAAGTACCTCTTAATTAAGACACACTTCCAAATGCCTGATTGATATTTTAATGCCTGGAGTCCACTCAGTGGTTCGAAATTGTTACCACATGTGATATTTTACTCATTGCTTAAAAATCCCAAAGGTCGGCACACAATGTCCACATAATATTGGAAGCTTATGTTCTTAAATAAATCTATAAAAAAAGTTGTGATATATTTAATGAAATTTTTTGGTTTATGCTTTATTAAAATAAATGATATTTATTGCTTATTTAAAGTAACTCATACGCCGTGTTCAAGTATGCCCTACATTGCGTATGCGTTACTTTTAAAGACTTATACTCGTACTTCTCCATGAATATTTAATACGAATGCCACTAAAATAAAAGTTTTTGTAAAGTCAAATAAGATTTCGTTTGGAGGATCTTTTGTGATTCAGGATAAAGCAGCTTTTGGCAATCCAACAATATTTACATTATTTATATCTTAATTTTCGCACACATTTCCTATACGTACAAATAGTTACAATAAAATTACGGGAATGAGTTTAAAACAATCATGCACCCTTAGTGAACCCCTTTTAAAATATTCCATTCAATTTTAATGATCACGTTATTTTCAGCTTTGCAATCCTATATGAAATGAAACAAACACCCGCCCAGATATTTTTACTTTCCCCTAGTGAGCAAAAAAAAAACATACATGCATGTATAATATATGTACTCATCTCATTCTCTCAGAAATTACATGAGCCGTTCATACTTCACTGGTATACTAAAATATATATATTCATATATTTACTTTTAATTTTTTTATGCAAGTGAAACTGTTTTGCAGAAGCTGCGCGTGAAAGGGCAATGACTCCTGAGAGCAACCAGAAATGCAGCGGCATCACGAGAGAGCGTATGCGAGTTGAGTCGTTGAGCAGTTTGCAATATAGAGAAAGTTTGAAGGAGTAGTGAAGGAGTGGAGGAATGGTTCAAAAAGAAGAACAATAAAATATTTCTTTATATTTGCAATGTTATTTTGATTTTTGCAAATGTTTTGCTAGAAATTGTTTGAAATAGAAAATCTAAAATCCAATAGCGTTCGCTCTTCCCAAAACTAAAGCTTTCTGCAAGCGTATTTTGAAGAATTCAACCAAATTTTGAATTTAAATTTTCCTCACAAATCAAAGAGTAGTTTTGATGAACAATCCAGAGCTGTAACTTTTTTTGTTTCCTTCAAAAATATTTAGTGATATAACAGATTTTATAAAATAATTGTATTGTTAATTAAGCCATAATAGTATGATACATATTTGATATATTTCCATTTTCATTTTTAATATTCCAACTTATGGCAGCTCTGAACGGTAGATTATTCAATAGTGGTATTTTAAATAAAACAATAAGTACCGCTCTCAAATATATTATACTAAAAAGTGCGAGAGAAGAGCGAAGGATGTTGTGTGAGCATAGTCAAGAGATAGCCTGTAGAGAGCGTATTCTATTCAGAAATTTGCAGGTTTGCAGCTTTTGCCGGCCAAAACTATATAAAGAAGCCGCATAATCAAAACAAAATCATACGCCGCCGTAGAGCGTTAGTGTTTACACTAGAAACGTTTAAATGATAAAACCTGGGGGATAATAAAAACAAATAAAATAAATACGCGCTAGGAGTGTACTAAACAGAGGAAAATAAGAATACAATAATTAAGTGACTTCAACTGCATTATATATAAAAGTTATAAAAAAAACATATTCCGAGAGTATAAAAACAAGTGCTCTCGAAGAATTATCGAATTTTTCAAGACACATCAAAAATTAATTAATGCGAAAAGTGTAGTTATATACTGACGAAAGACTCTACTGCATTGAATTACTTCGATCAAACAAGTCGACAGAACTGAGACCCACAACCCAATGGGTACCTTGCATGTCTGCTTCGCCGATGTGCCGCACTACACCAGCGCCAACTCAGACTTAGCGGCCTCAACGCTTTGCACTGCCAGCCCAACTGGAGCCACGTATGAACTGCATGGCGTAAACGCCGGCAATGCATACAACAGCACGAGCGCGACGACAATGACGTTGCAAACGAATTTAAACAAGGACATGCCGCCTTGCAGCGTATCGCCCGGTGCAGCCAGCAGTACACACAGCATTTCGCCAACTCCACGATATGAACGCAATATGAGCTTCTTTCAGCAACTCAGTCGCCGCTTTGGACTGCTGCGCTCCAGCGATGACCCAGTTTTCAGTGCCGCCGAAGATGACTCGACCGATTCGTGCTCGTCGAACATAGTTGCAATGCCAACCGTGCAGCGTTCAACCGGTGCAATGAATACGTCATCACCGCCAAAAGGCGGTAATGCGCTAAACAAGCGCTTGGAAATAGGTGACGCCTGTTTGAAGGACAATCATGGCTCGAGCTGTGAACACATATCATGCGCTTCCAGCGAGACAAGCAGCACCGTCGACAATGATGAACAACAACAGCAGCGACATTCACCAGTAACAGCAACTACGAAATCGACAGCGGCCAAAGAGCGACGCTCCAGTGCACGCGCTAGCTTCTCGCGTCTGCATCGTCGCTCCACCTCTTCCATTCGACGCGCGTTCGAAAGCTTCTCCCTATCAACACGTTCACTATCATGTAGCGGCGCTAATGTGACAACCAGCGCCGACACGCCACTCGACAACGCCCAACAACGCAGCGGCAACAACAATATGCCCATCAAATCGGCATTGAAATATAACTCGAATGTGGAGCTGAATAGAAAGGCACAGTCTGGTGGTGGTGGTGTCGGCTGGGGCACGTCGAATTGGGCAACAAGCTTACACTTGTCATCAGCATCAGCCCCAACTACGTCATCGGTGACATTAAAGTCGTCGAAAGGCAAAACGAAGCCACCACCGCAACGTATACTCCGTCAGCCAGTCTCCTATACATATCTGAAGGGTATATCCGGTCTGCCGACACAACGAGTGCCTCGCAGCGCAGTTTGTTGCCAACATGCCAGACGTTGAGGGCGAGACGACGAAATTATTTAATTTACTGTAGCTGCGGCAATGCTGCCGCCAACATCTGCGACATTAGTTAGGCACCGACGAAGTGTTCATCGTTATATACATACACAAATTAAGGCGTTTGCAAGAGATGCGAAGGTGTGATTATTCGACCAGTTGATTGTTCGAGTGTTTATTGTTGTTGGTTCGCATGGACGTGACGTATAATCCATAGCAGAAGGTTTCTCCAAGTACATAAGCACATACATGCGTACATATTTTTGTTAGTTTGTCATGCGTATAATAATAATGGAAATAGGAAAGCAAAAGAATTATTAAGTATATAAGTCGAGCTATTTATAACTTTCACAATAAATATATATATATATATAAGCAGCGAAATAAAATTGACACACACGCACTCACTTTAATACGCGTATACGCACTAACACACAGAACGCGTAGATTTTGTATATTAGAGTGTCCCGGATTACAGGCACACGTTTATAAGTAAATTAACATACGAATTCATGCATACATACTTACATATGCGCTTATGAACGTAAGCATGTAAGCATTTAAGCATCATTTCATTCTCGTTTGCTTTGTTCTTTCGATTGCATCAAAATAATCTGTGATAAATATCATTTTCATATCGGATGAAAACTCATAGGAATGCCAGCATTGAGCATAATGCTTTTCAAAAAGAAATATTAAATTAACTGAAACAAAAATTTCACAAAAACGAAAGATATGCACATAATATTAAATAATTTTCTTTTGATATTGTTTAATTTCTTGATGATTAGAAGAACATTTTGATTTCAATACGAATCATAGGTACCTTAAAAAACTCCAAAATGTAGAATAGTGCCATAATTTCTAAAATAGCTTCGAAATTCTACTTGCTACTTCATTAAATTGTTTGCCAAATTTTGAAGTTACAATTCCGTGCGCCTAATAATTTATAAAACGCGCATAAATTTTCGAAAATATTTTAATTAATATATATTTGTAAACAATCAGGGAAAAAATTTAATAAATAAAAATATTTTGTATTTTCGATATAAAAATTATTCTATATTCAAATCGATTATTTTTTACCCTTTTACCGTAGATAAGAATTTTTTTTTGAATACAGAAGCTGTCATTATGCAATAAATATTCTTATAATAGCTAATTTTGAAACAAAAAGCTTTGATTTGTATACCTTAAATTTATAAAGTACTACAAAAAAGCCTATAGTGATATACTTGAGTGGGATCCGAATTAGTAACCACACCGCTCCTCACTTAAACGACTTTGTCTTTGGACGACTGGTTTCTAGATACAATAAACAAAGTAAAACTGGCGTATATTTTAAAACGTATGTGATCTTCAATTATTTTATTTCTTTTTTAGTTTTAAGGAGTTTAAAGGCTTAAATTTGCCAGAAATGTTATTATGATCTCGCAACGCAAATGTAAAAAAATTTGTTGTGCTCCAATGCTTCGCATTGCTTCGTGCAATGCAAGAGCTTCGAACTGAGCACCGAATTGGTCGATTCCGGTCAAAAGCCAAAGCCTAAGAAAGTTTTCCTATCTATTTGAAAAAAAATAAAAACTTAGTAACCTAATCAACCAAACTAAATTAAAAACATACTTCGATATAAAAGAATTAATTTTATGGTAAATTATTAATCATATTTAATTTTAATAACTAAGTTTAATATATAATACAACAAAAATTTGAAACAGAATAAATTTAACTTTGACATTTATAAAACACATTTCACGTGCATTTGTTTTACAAAAAAAAGTTTTTGACTGGTATTTTAACTTCTAAAAATTCTATCAGCAATCCGCATTGCTCCAATTATATCACAGTACGACGATTGGTGAACCTTGTATAGCATGTATCTTAAGTTCTTTCTATTTTTTAAATACATCTAGCTGAAGTACTATCTCAAACAAATTAAAATAATTTTGGTTTGGTCCAATCTTTAATTTTACAATATTTTATATATGATGTCATTTTGCTTTAAAGATTTTCAAAATTCTTAAAATCAACACCCATAAACGCACTACATTAGCTACAATTTCAACAAGCCATACGATAACCAATAAAACCATTAGAAATATATACATACACAATTCTATACATTTGTGAACACGAAATAGTAAATGAGGGTACACTTTTGAAATGCTCATCATAATCGCATGAACAATAAAAGGACGACTGTATACAGTTGCAACAATAATATAAATGTAATAATAAACTCGTGCGAAATGTATTAAATAAATAAACGCATTTATATTTTTTTCCATATGCATATACATATATTTATATTGCTTAATATTAAATGCACTACAAGCGAAAATATATATACTGACAAGTTTCCATATAAAAATTGTTAAAATAATACGGCATTTATGCACGAAAGCATAATTGTTAGCACAAAGCTTTTGAAGATTTCTCTAAGAGTAACAGAACTATTATATACTTCAATAAAAATCAATAAAAGGCCTTATGCATAAAACCCTCATATAAAATTACAAAGGATCTTAATTTTTCACAAAATATTGCAAGAAGTATGTCGGTCTCTTGAAAGGTAAGTGGTCGTAAGTAAAATGTGCCAATGAGGTATTAAACTTATTGGTGCTTGAGTTAAAAATTTCTGTTTTCTTTTCTTGCAGTGTTAAATGTAAAGTTTAGTAGGATCAAGACAAAATTGTGGCTAAATCATATTACAATCAAGAAAACCCGTCCACTTAATTTCATTAAAATATGGAACATTTCTAGTATTATAAATGGCAAAAAATCAACAGGATAGTCGAAAATCACTATAACGGGTACATTGATGCCAAAGCTTTAGACTGATTTAATTTAATTTTGTGATTAAACTAAATTATGATTGAGAACATATTTAAATCCAAATTTACTTAGATCACTATAGGATCACTGTACAACCAGGAGTTAGAAAATATTTTTATTGGGTATATGGGAGCTAGGTGCAGTATTAACCCGATTTTATCCATTTTTGGCACCAGTGCACACTATTATCAGGAAAATGTGATCTCTGAATATCGTTCCCGATATTTGTGGTAAAAGGTCAGTCACAGGCACTGAGATCCACATCCACAGTGAGAACGGTTGAATGAAATGTCATAAAATTTTGACAGTGTTCTAGTTACGGTGAGTACTCCAACACAAGTCTGGACCAAAGAATTTTCAGCTCCTGTGATAATTTATATCACACATTTCGGTTAGCATCACATAGTAACACGAAATAATGAAACGAAATAATCCCACTCAATAACGCCGAAATATGCATGGTATTTTACGGGATAATTGCATCGAGTTCCTTGAAGAAATCTTAATGTTTACTTGAGTTTGCATGGACGAAATTAAGTATTTATGCAAAGTGCTTAATCTAACACTGAATAAGAACCACATACATAAAAAAACAAAGTGAATTTCTGAAAATATATATTTCACGGCGTTGGATAATTCTTTTCAGGAATCTTTTACTGTGCTGTTTGAATCTTAATATAGTAGAATAATGGAATCTGTCAGTAGCTACTAGTTTATTACATTCCCTATCGAAGGGAGTGTTTAAATGGAATGGAGTCCATTAAAAATTAAAAATAGAAACAATTTCATTTATCTTGCCATTTAAGATAGTTATTAAGCCCACTACTCAACAAATAGCATTCAATATCCGGAAACTTCTCCTACTTGAAACATCTCATTCCTTTCCTATAGTAATGCATTTTCATGGTCAGATATGAGATGTGATTTTTCCATTGTTAGATATAGAAAGCTATTTTATATTTATTAGCTGTATGTGATCCATCTACCACCATCAATTAGCTAATATGTTTTCGATTTACTGATTAATTAAAAGTGAAAGCATCAACAAAGTTGTCCAGTTGAATTTAATATTAGAGTGTATGATGACACCTCATTAAAGAAGTATAACTTCTTCCCTTTTCATTGACATTTGTTTTCGGCTGTTTGTTCGATTCATCATTCCCCAAGTTTTGTCGAATCGGCAGCTTTGTCATTTATTGTATTTGGAGTAACAAACAACAAAGTTTCCCTCCTTCTGACAACGAAATGACGTTTGTGGAGCTCTCAGCACAAACCTTTCAACGCAACTTTCGATTTGATTTCCTTTAAAATCCTGAATTTGTGTTAACAAAAGAGAGACATAGCGCAACCAATAAATACTTTGAAATCACTTTGGTCCACTTGTGAAAAAGTTTTCCCAAGGCAAGGCACTCAAAAGCACACAAATAATATGTTCGTGTAGTATTAGGGAATGCGGAAAGACAAAAGTCTTTGATCGGGAATCAATGCTCATAAAAGCAGCATTCTGATTGTGAGTTTATATTTGCTTCTGGTTAAAATTAAAGCGTGGTAAGAAAATATTCGCGATGAACGCGGAAATGTAAAAATAAATACATATTATATATGTAACAATGCAACACGTACATATGCTACATTATATATATACACATATATGTATGTATGTACGACTGTGTCCTATTTAATTCTATTTCGTATCGTTCTGATTATTGTATTCACGCAGCGAAAACTTTCCACTTCTCAATATAAAAATCTGCAATAATAATAAAATTCACTGACCTGCTTTTTCTGAAACAGAAATACCCACACAACTTAATATACATAAGCTGCTCATCGATATGGATATGCAACACAATTCAATACAGATTATTTATCCATAAAACTAGAGGCTCTATAGTGAAAGCCATAACGTATATGTGTAAATATGTATGTATGTAAATACATTATGTAGTTAATTCGCAACATGTATAAAAATGGAAATTTGTAGGCAATAAGAATTTCAGATTGTTATATGCTTTTATTATATGCTAAAAACATGGTTCGTCATGTTCGAGCATTCGTTACACACTGTGAATGGACCCAGCATATTTATGTGAGTATGTTACATTACATTTATATAAACTTTTAGTGATGTTAGACTATTGAATAGGCCCAACTGATTACTTGAATTTCAATTTCTTAATGCTAAATAATAACCTCTATTTACTTGGTTGTAATAGTATTCGGTGCAACATTAATGTAGTTAATTTTATTATTTTATTATTAATACTCTCACAGCTTGTGAAAATGAAAGACTTGTAAAATATTTCGTGATATTATAGCGCGATATACCGCATAGAGGCAAACAGAGAGACGGAAATTGTGCTGCGCTTACTGGCGCACAAGTAAAGAATGGACCGATTTTAGTTGTTTCTCGTATGAAATTACATGTTGTTAATTATAACAGGCTTACCTAGTTTAACCGCAATATTTTTCAAACACTCGAACTCAACTCGCTAACTTTGTTCTTGTATCCATGTACATTATAAAGAGCAGAGCGGCGCCCAACGATAGCTAGCAGAGAAATGGCGAATCGATGACGGATATTATTTCAACATTAGAGTATTTTTATACGATAATAGTTATAGGAAAAAATATTATGGAATTTTTGTCAGCTAGGCAGGCTGTCACTCATTGATGCAAAATTTCCAGAATGAAGTTCCATATTTCCATAGACTCTAGCTATTATAGCTACAAGTAGCTTCGAAATAAATTTTTGTCTCGTGAGTTCGTTATTTTCAATGCAAATTACTTTGCTTTAATAAAAAAATTCATTATATTTCCAATATGTCTTTAGTAATTTGTATCTCGCGTTGTGGGGTCGAGTTACGCTATATGCCGTTACAAATATCAGATTTCGTACTTAAAAAATAAGGCCAATTATCGAAAATATCGATAAAATAATAGAAATCGCCCGACGCTCATGTAAGCACTTTTTTGATTCCCCGGGAGCTAAACACTGCACAGAAAGCCGCTTGGAAACATTTGAATAAGACCGGATATCAAAATAAGCTCGCAACAAAATCGATCCATTACTGAAGCGGAAGGTTACTAGTGATGAGAAGTGGATCAATTACGACAGCGTCAAGTTTGATGGGATTGGCAGGGGATCATCTATTATGAGCTGTTCCTCTAAAGCCAAACTCTTAATTCGAAGCTGTACTGTCAACAGTTGGACCATCTGAATGAAGCAATCACCCAAAAGCAGCCAGGTTTGGCCAGTAGGGGCGGAATTGTGTTCAATCAGAACAACGCCAGACTATGATGGTGACTCGCCAGGAACACCCAGAGCTTTATTGGGAGGTTTTTATAGATTCACCTTATAGTTCGGACCAGGCATCAAGTGATTACTGCCTGTTCCAGTCTATGGCGAATGATTTAGCTGGTGAAAAATTCAGCTTAATAGAAACTTGTGAAAGTCGACTGTGCCAGTTTTTTGCCAATAGGGACGAGGGTTTCTATGAGAGCAGCATTATGAAATTACCTTCAAAATGACAAGTTATGGAACAAAACGGTGCGTATTTGATCTAAATTGGATAATTCTAACTATACGAAATAAAAACTTCAATTTAATGCAAAATTATGGACTTCTTTTTACTAGACCTTATGCATTGTTTATGTACGACTAAGTGTTATTTTAATAAATGTAATCATATTTATTGCCTTAACAGGCAACTCTAACCTATATTAAGAGTGCTAATTAGAGTCAAGGGTTAACCGTGAGCTAAAAATGGCAAATGTAATGCGCAAAAAGTTTATTATTACTAAAATACGCACTTATTACTTACTGATATATAAAAAAATATGTCTGCTGCATTACTTGAACATATGTATGGTGTATATGTGTGTACAAACTACTGACTGCATGACTGTATTGTTGTAGATTTCTTCTTTGAATCTCATTTTATTCAGATGTAACCGAGGGCGTATATATGCTGTTTTATTTATACAAGCACAGCCATGCACATATAATAGGTAAATATATTTATTTGGCACATTATTGAGTACATACAATAACTATATTATATACGTATACATTCACATCCACATATGAAAAATGCAAATCGACTTCGTGACATGCTTGACTAGTCAACGCAGCGGTTAGTCAAAAAGAATCTAGGTCAATGCATAAACTATGTTATATTTTATTAGTTGGTTAATGATATATGCTTATTTATTTTCAATTGTGTGCTAAAGGGGAACAATGTCGTACAAATAATAAACTAGCAGATGATATAAAAAGGGTTGTATGAAAATAAAATGTCCTCCTCTCTACTTATTTCATGCATTTTGTAAGAGCCTAAAAGTTTTTATTTAATGTGTAGTAATTTCGCACTCTATACATCATTGCGCGCTAGTTAAATCCGGCTAGTTTTGAGTATAAAAGTGAAGGTGAATTAGTCCTCACTTTGTTTTACCAGCATAGATGATGACTTCTGCGATATATGCACTAACGGACACTTCATTATAAAGCTCAAAAGCTACAATGCTCCGAAACGTTCAGTAATAGCCTTCTAATTGAAGCCACGGCCCGGAAATTTCCTTCCCGAAACTGACAGTTTCAAGTATAAGTATTGGTAGGACATACAATTTGAACTAATGGTAAATTTTTCCTCATCTCTCATCCTCATTTCCTCATCGACATTTTTTCACACCATATACCACCATTAAAAACTTATGTTTAATAGGTCCATGGCCTAGGTCAAATGGTCCATTTTTCCTCATCTCTAATAGGAATTTTTTCACACCATATTCCACTATTAAATATGTATGCTTAATAGGAGCAGATGTGGGATCACCTTCTTTATAGATGGATGAGCATACAACTATATAACAGAGTCCTATGGATTTTCCAACTATTTTCCTGAACGTCCGGTTTCAAATCTCTTTTGTAATTTTAATAAGAGTTACTACACTATAGTTAGTTCTCTATCTCTATATAGTTATATATAGTTATTAATACTCTTTCCATATAACTTCCAGACTCACAAATTTCTCTTAGATGTCGTATTGAATGTGATATTTGGTGGACATAACTTTTAAAAATGCACAATTTTAATTAAGCAAAATGCAGAATATTCATAGTATTGACTTTTTGATAAATCTCTCAAGTAATAAGTCACCATATATCCAAAATACTTCTCAAACATAAAATAAGATTACACGATGTCTCGGAGAACTACATAGAAGTAGTAGATTTCTGCTTTTAAGGGTACTATCCCTCTGAACTTATTTCTATTAAATTGAGAAACAAAATGTTTAGTCCTATTGTTCAGCCTTTTATTTAAGTTATATTTGGTAACAGGTATGAAAGAGCTAAGTTCAGGTGCAGCCGAACATTATGTACCCTGCCAATAAATAATAAAGATTTTACCAATACCAACCAATATGAACGATACAAATTCAACTCGAAAGTCATAAATCACCGGATTGAGTATCTTAGGGTAGGGGAAGACCTGAGCTAATTCCATTTACTTTCGACGTTAAACTAAAGTATGCTTCAGAATATATTTCCATGAAATTTTATTAAGATAGCTTACACATTGACCATATATTTGGCATAAAGTTCACTAGAATAACGAGGATAATTATTTATCGCACATTTTCAAGCTGTATTGGAAGATAGTACGGAGGGTGAGCGGGGTTATCATCTAATATTAGCAATTTTCACAGCGTTACCAAACACTAAAGAGAGGCTCTAATTGAGATATGGCTAGTAGAGGTCGGTCATCCAAAATATTCAAAGCCATAAAACAATATCGATTGATAGTAACGAACTGACCAAATACTATAAAAAACATGTAAGAAAGGACTAAGTTCGGGTGTAACCGAACATTTTATACTCTCGCAATGTGCAAGGATCAAAAGCGGGGAAATGTTTTCAGGTGGTGGTACTTTATATTAAAAAATGTTGCGGAAGAATTCAACATTCATTATTCGACGAAATTGTCAATGGATTGCAATCATATTTGGTATCTTATTAACATATATTACAGACCATAGACTCATGTACTTTTATCGCTATATTTTGGTTCGTGTCAGAGATAGTTATATTAAAATCCATCAAATTAACTCAAAAGTGATATATGCGATATAACCTCAATTAAAGTGGTTTAATAAATGTATTAGATACATGAGGAAAAAGTCAACCAGAGAAATGGAAATCATTACATTATGAATAAGGGGCTTAGACCATGGTCTAGAGCGATTTATTTCATATTTAGCCCGAATTCACATTGTGTTTAAGAAAACATATCTACTTAATTTCATTAAAATATCACACATATTGACCAACATAAACGGTTTAGTCAGATGGAAAGTCGGGAATTCTTATATCGGGAATTTTTGGGATAGAGGAAGATCTGCACTGATCACCTTAACTCTCTTCGTTATTCAAGTATATTAGGGAACATGTTTTCACGCAATTTTATGAAGGTAACTCACACAGTGACCGACATATTCGGCACAAAATCTGCTAGAATAAGGAAAGTCATTATACGTAGTATATGGGAGTTGGGATAATTCGTTCACCGATTTCACACATTTTCGGCAGTAAACTATGGCATATCCAATATTACACTTAACTTAAGTTTGCTATAATATCTCACATATTGACCGAAATATATGGAATAAAGTCTACAGGAAGGTTGAAAATCCTTATATTAAGTATACGGGGGCTATGGGAAGTATTTATCCGATTTGCCCCATTTATACCATTCCATTAATTACCAGAGCACGCTATTATAATGGAAAGATAATCCTCCAATTGCATTACAATATCTTACAAATTTCCCGAAATTTTCGATAAAAAGTCAGATAGAAGCACTGAGGTCCTAATATTGGGTATCTGTGGGCTTGAAAATTTATAATATGATTTCAACTATTTTTGCGGATGTTATTCTTAAGCTTAAACGTACTATTTGTGGAAAGCTTCGCTCCAATACCTTAGTTGATGTTCGATTTATCTGCCTTAAACTGAAAGGATCAGATCAAACTTAAAATTGTGTTATATGAGAAGTAGGCATAGTTCTTATCCGATTTCGTTTATTTTCACAATGTGACTTAAGAATGGAAATATAATGTCATATTGTCAAATTTTGTTGGAATCGTTTAAGGCGTTCTTGAGATATGGGATTTCTCCTAAAAGTGGGCGGTGCCACACCCTTCACCATAACTTAAATGGATTCAACGTATTATATTTTCTGTAAGATTTAATGTTTCTAACGTATTCCTTCAACGAGTTAACGCAATTTTAGTAGTTTTCAACATAACCTTTGTATGTGAGTTGGGCGTGCTTATTTTCTCAGTATATGAGGAGATGCTAGAAAAACTTACTCGGTTCAAGTTTCATTGATATAGCTGTAACGGTTTCGGAGATATATATAAAAAAACCTATTGGGGGGCGAGGCCATACCCGCTTTTACGAAATTTTTTGCCCACGGGCGCCCCACCCTTCTAGGATCCCCTATACCAAATAGAGCGTTTATGTCTTAATTTGCTGTTACTATACTGTGCTTAGTTATAACACATTGTCTGTTTTCGATTAATGGCATTTTATCCAATTACGCCCATCTGCAATACCTGCAATAGAGGAAGATGTGCACTGATCCCATTAACTCTTTTCATTATTCAAGTATACTACGGCACATGTTTTCACGCAATTTTGTGAAGGTAACTCACACAGTGACCGACATATTCGACATAAAGTCTGCTAGAATAGCGAAAATCATTATATGTGATGTATGGGAGCTGGCATAATTCGTAGGCCGATTTCACACATTTTCGGCAGTGCATTATGGTATATCCGATATTACGCGTTCACTTAGGTACATAGAGCTAGGGGAAGTGCTCACCCGATTTTATCCATTTTAAGCACATGGACACACTGTTATCAGAAAGAGACCTTCTCTAAGTTTCAAAGAGATAACTCATATATTGACGTTATATATGGTATAAAGTCTACAGAAACGTTCAAAATCCTTGTATTAGGTATATGGGGGCGGGGGGAGTATTTACCCAATTTTTCCCATTTTTGACAGCAGGTCACATTATTATCATACAAAGATAATCCTCCAATTTCATTACGATATCTTATATATTTACCGTTATGTATGGCATAAAGTCTATCGGAAGATTGAAAATCCTTGTATTAAGTATATGGGAGCTAGGAGAAGTATTCACCTGATTTTCGCCATTTTTGATACCAGATCACACTATTATCATGGAAAGATAATCCTCCAATTTCATTACAATATCGTACAGATTTCCCGATATTTTCGGCAAAAAGTCAGATAGAGGCAATGAGGTCCTAATATTGGGTATCTGGTGGCTTGAAAAGTTAAAATCCGATTTCGTCTATTTCCACGCATATAATCACATATCCTGAAAGCAGTATTTGTACAAAGTTTGATTTTCATATCTTAACTGCTGTTCGATTGATCTATTTAAAGTGAAAGGATCAGTTGAAACTTAAAATTGTGTTATATGAGAAGTAGGCATGGTTTTTATTCGATTTCGTCCATTTTCACAGCCTGACATAGGAATCCAAATGTAATGTCGTGTACCAAATTTTGTTGAAATCGGTTAAGGCATTCTTGAGATATGGGATTTCTCCTAAAAGTGGGCGGTACCACGGCCATCACCAAAACTTTACACGCATTCCTATGCAGCCCGTCCGTATCATGTCTGCTGCAAGATTTAATGTTCTAACGTGTTCCTTCAATGAGGTATCGCACTTTTAGTAGTTTAGTTAGTTTTTAGTAGTTTGTATGGGAGGTGGGCGTGGTTATTATTCGATTTCACTCAATTTCTCAGCATGTGAAGAGATGCTAGAAAAACTTAGTCAGAGCAAGCTTGATTGATATAGCTTTAACGATTTTCGAGATATATACATTAAACCTATTGGGGGGCGGGACCATCCCCACTTTTACAATAATGTAAAAGATGCCCCACCATATTGGGATCCTCTATAGCAAATTACACGTTTATGTCTTAATTAACTGCTTAGTCATAACACTTTATCTGTTTTCGATTAATGGCATTTTGTGAACGTGGCCAGTTGCCCACAAAGTCCAATTACGCGCATCTGCAATACCAACCGTCTTACGGTAACAAAGAACACGTGTACCAAGTTTCATCAAAATATCTTAATTTTTATGCAAGTTTTCGCTTGCACGGACGGACGGACGGACAGACAGTCACTCGGATTTCAACTCCTCTTTTCATCCTGATCATTTATATATATATATGCCTATATCTAACTCGTTTTGTTCTAGGTGTTACAAACAACCGTTAGGTGAACAAAACTAATATACTCTGTAGCAACATGTTGCGAGAGTATAATAAAACATATTTGTTGCGAAAAGTAAAGACACTTATAGTCGAAAATAGGGCAATATGTTAATAGCCGCACTAAAATAACACACTTCAAATATTAAAATACAAACGACTTCACAGCAAATATAAACAGAAATTTTAAGTTTGACCTATTTTAGTTCATACTTACAAGTCATAAAGAAGTAAACATATTATTTACAATCAAAATAAATAAATAATCCCATAGTTTTTAACGCAAACACAGTTTTTATTTTGTTCAAATGTAACATCAACTTTGAAATAAAAAAGTGTATTTGCTCAATTTCGCTGATATTGTGAATAGCTGAAAGAACTGTAACAAAAATGTTAACTAGTTTAAGAGCATGACAACAAAAGAAGGATCTTGGGTGCGAAGGGTGCACTTTGAAAGCCTTACTTATCGCATTTCACCTCAAATACACACTTAAATTTATACTCCGCGTCACTTGAATAGCATATTTTATATCTTCTGTGATTAGCATAATGTGATTTCCTTCGAAAAAGGGAAGAAGTCGGTCTTTACCTTCCTCTAGTTTGATATTACGTATATATCAAACCCATTCCTATAGTATGATTGGCTTCCAAATACTTAATGGGGTATTATGCATTCTCTCTTAATCATACTATTTAAGTAGGATGAGTCTCTTACGCACAGCACAAGCTATTTATTAAACCTAAAATAAATGAAATCGATTCATAATGCAGTGTAAGTTGTTTTAGTATTTTCCCAAAAGAAAAATGTTCATGCTTTCAAATTATAAATACAATAAAAATTCGAAATAATGCAATGAATCATATCCATTATTCTCAAATTAGAACCTTTCCAGTGGCGCGAACTGTATGTATCTTGTGGTGGTACTTCCGCAACGCCATGAAAATTTTTTCTATTCGTCATTCTCTAAAGGCATAAAACAAATACAAGAAAAATTCCGCATGGAAACAATAAATAATATGCAAGTGTTAAAGGAAATCATACTAAGTAAATAAACTTGAAAATAATATTTTTCCGTGTTTATTTTCACACGTCAGTAAACATGTTTTCGTATGATGTTTGGAAATATGTACTCAAATGCTCAAAAATTGGTTTTGCCTGAGATATTTGTGCCGAAAATTAACCAGAAATTCTCAAATATGTACTTATCTTTATAACTGGATTATATTATTTTATAAAATCAGTTATCTACCTCAATCGCTTGCTCTTTTGCCCCAGCTTTTAAATTAGTCGCATGTACTCGTATTAAATGTGTGAGTGCCATTCCGCTTGTAGACGCATGTTCAATACCAAAAATGAGAAATTTTCTAATAAAATGAAGTGTTCATGTGTATATCACTTAAACAAACAGAAGAAGAAGTGCGGCCCAACGCGCGTCTAATTTTAAATCGCTGAACATAGCCACAATTTTTATACACTATCATAAATATCAGCAAACAATATGCACAGCTATAATTGATTGGCATTGTTAAAAAAGAAGAACATTAAGACAAGTTCAAAACAGATAGAAAATCAAAGTTATTCGTTAAGCAAGCGATTTCAGCGAACGCGAAACAAAATGTTCTATTGCATGTACTTTAAGCGGTTCCTTATTGTAGTGCTTATAAATGTTAGTTGAGTACTTATGTATGTGTGTATGAGATCAGCTGAATATAATTTTTTACGTCAATCCTAACGGAATACCATCTCATTTCAATTGTAGCTTATCTTTATCACAAATGAACATTTCGGCCATGCAGCTCTCACCGGCCAATGCAACGAGTGTTTTCCGAGCGCCATCGCCTGTCTGGACGAGCAGAACTTTGTTATTTGCGTAGACGGCTCACCGGTTAATGTACGTACACCCTGCCCTACCGGCACAGTTTGCACAGCTGACGAATCTGTATGCCAGGACACGGCACAGGGGGCTGTACCTATTTGCTATGAAGATCAGTGTGGAATGTGTGCATCTGTGCAGAAGAATTTCGCCTGTCTCGACGAGACCATCTATGCCATTTGCTATAATGGTCTAACACCAGAACCGAGTTCCATTGATTTCTGTCCCTTAGGATATGTATGTGATTTGACAAATCCTCAAATTTGTTCGCCTACGCTAACAGTGATTGTGAGTATACATTTCATTATTATTATTGTTGATACTGGTTTCTATTATTGATATTGGAACGTCAATATGCAAATATTATCGTATTCTCTCTTAATTTTTTGTAGCCTTCGTGCTCAATAAGACCAAAAACTGATACAACAACTGATTCGACAACTGATACAACAACTCATACAACAAGCGATACAACAACAGATACAACAACTGATACAACAGCAGATACAACAACTGATACAACAACCGATACAACAACTGGTACAACAATCGTTGCAACTACAGGATCAACCAGACCCCCTAGAGATGCTACCACATTCTGTGCCGAAATGGGGAAAAAAGGCAAATTTAGACAAGATGGTGATACAACATGTACCAAGTATGTATATCTGATACCTCGTTAAGATACTGGTGCACAATATTAGATTATATACCATTTTCTTTGTATGGTAATAATATTCATAAACAAATTCTTGGTATAAAATGTAAATACGAATAACTTTAATCAGCCAAAAAAATTTCGAAATTAGCTGAGTATGTTTTCTTAAAACCATTACTTAGGTAACTTAAGAAGTCTTCGCATATAATGAAAAATTTGTCTGATTCTTTATAGAAATTTTCCTTTACCATATTTATTCCTTCTCTGATTCATGCAGTACTTTATCAAATTGTGTTTTTGTAGATATATTTACTGCTATCGACTTTCTGGACAATATTTGGGTCGTAAGTTCACTTGCCATTACTATTTTAATGCAGCAACTCAAGAATGCCAAACGGATCGTCCGGTTGATTGTTAATATTTTATTTGACTTAAGTAAATCCGAAAAAAAATCATTTCAAATTTGTCTATATATCAAATGCTATATATTATACAATAAAATAATTTTTATTATTTTTATTAATTTTTATTAATATACTGACTTATGAATTTCATAAATTGCGTTCTTTGTAAATATTCTATGACTGAACCTCTGAAACTCTTATAAAAAGTACTCAACTTCTAGCCAAAACCAAATATCCTATATTTTAAAATAGGAAATTTTTTGGTATATCTACCACGTGCCCGCTTATAAATGTCGCCTATTACTAAAATATTATATTTTTTAGACACAGTAGTATGATTGGTCGGCTGCAATAAAAATTACGATCACAGCAGAGCGCTGTCATAGTGAAAATTAGACCGAATTGGACCGAAAGAAACTGATAAGAAAAAGGAACACTACAAGTGGAAGGGGCAATCGAAATAATGAATAAAACTTTTTTTTAATTCTCAAAAAACATCAATTCCGAAATATTCCCAACACTCATTGCTCTCCATTTCTTATACTCCATGTACAATTTGTGCACATAAGGTCGACGTGCCCATTAAATGAGGATTTAATTTGCTTTTTTTATGTGCATTGGTATCATTTTTATCCATGTAAGTGGATTAGAATCGGACTGAAAGAAGAAGAAGAAGAAACTGGAGAATTTACAACTTTGAAAACTGGTAAATGTTTTATGAAAATTTTTTTTCAATTTTTATTAAGTGATTACTATGTTATCATCTTATTATAGGCTTCCTTAGGTCTGCCGATACTTCTACGTTTGACATTTATTTGTGGTACTACATTTTTTTGTAGACGGATCAAAATAGTTCCTACAAGTGTATGGCTGAGCAATCCAAATAGATCCAGGTTTGGAACAGACGATGTATCTGAAGTTTGATTAAATCATAAAAATTATAGTTATAGAAAATATTCAAATTGCTTACTTTTTACAAGTAGCATCATTGGGTCGTGGAATGGTATCCGATTCGCCGTGCTTTTCGCATATTTCCTTAAGAGTGAGTGCGCGCTCAGTAGTTATGATTGGATCTGGTGTTGAGGTTGTTGTTGGAGAACCCTGAGTGGGACACTTATATGTTGTGGTGCAAAATTTTAAATCAGGATTAAACCACTGATTTACAGGACATGTATTTACGACTGCCTTCCAAACATTGCCAGTTTTGCTACACCTAACCGATCTGAAATTTTGAATTTTAATTGAATTCTCTTTATAACAAACAAATTAAAATGATTACTTTTCACAAGTAAGGTCATCAGGAAATGGTACGGTGTCCGGTACGCCGTGTTTTTCGCATATTTCTTCGGGAGTAAGTATACGTTCAGTAGTTGTTGTTGGATTTGGTGTTGAAGTTGTTGTTAGAGGACTCTGATTGGAACACTTATATGTTGTGGTACAAAATTTTAAACCAGGATTAAACCACTGATTTACAGGACATATATTTACGGCTGCCTTCCAGACATTGTCAGTTTTGCTACACCTAATCGACCTGAAGTTTTGAAATTTCTTTGATTGCATGAAATAATAAAAACATTACAATGCTTACTTTTTACAAGTAGGGTCATCAGGAAATGGTATCGTATCAGGTGTGCCATGATTTTCACAAATTTCCTCAGGAGTAAGAATGTGTAGAGTTGTAGTAGTCGGATCTAGAGTTGTTGTAGTGGTACGTACAAAAGTAGTTGTAGTTGATATTGTTGTTAGTAGGGATGTTGTTGTAGGACTAGCTGTTGTAGTGGTAAGTATGGGCGAAATTGTAGTTGGTATGGTTGTTGTTGTAGGTTTAACTGTTGTAGTGGTAGGTACAGCTCTGGTTGTAGTTGGTGATGTTGTTGTTGTTGGTATGGATATTGTTGTAGGTTTAACTGCTGTTGTGGTGGGTGCCAGAGATGTTGTAGTGGTAGATACAGCTCTAGTCGTTGTTGGTATGGCTGTTGTTGTAGCTTTCTTTGTTGTTGTGGTGGGTGCCGGAGATGTTGTAGTGGTAGGTACATATCTGGTTGTATATGATGTTGTTGTATGTTTCTTTGTTGTTGTGGTGGGTACCGGAGATGTAGTGGTGGGCAGAGGAGTAGTTGTAGATAGTTGTGTTGTTGTAGTATGCTTCTCTGATGTTGTGGTGGGTTGATGACTAGCTGTAGTTGATATCGTTGCTGTTGTAGGTTTAACTGTTGTAGTGGTAGGTACAGCTCTGGTTGTAGTTGATATTATTGTTGTTGTGGATTTATCTGTTGTAGTGGTTTGTATTGGAGTTGCAGTAGTAGTAGGTACAGCAGTGGTTGTAGTTGGTGATGTTATTGTTGTTAGTATGGTTGTTGTTGTTGCAGGTTTATCTGTTTTTGTGGTGGGTACCGGAGATGTTGTAGTGGTAGGTGCAGCTCCGGTTGTACTTAGTGATGTTGTTGTAGTATGTTTCTCTGATGTTGTGGTGGGTTGAGGACTAGCTGTAGTTGATATCGTTGTTGTTCTAGGTTTAACTGTTGTAGTGGTAAGTACAGCTCTGGTTGTAGTTGATATTATTGTTGTTGTGGATTTATCTGTTGTAGTGGTTTGTATTGGAGTTGCAGTAGTAGTAGGTACAGCAGTGGTTGTAGTTGGTGATGTTATTATTGTTAGTATGGTTGTTGTTGTTGTAGGTTTATCTGTTTTTGTGGTGGGTACCGGAGATGTTGTAGTGGTAGGTGCAGCTCCGGTTGTACTTAGTGATGTCGTTGTAGTATGTTTCTCTGTTGTAGTGATAGGTTGAGGACTAGCTGTAGTTGATATCGTTGTTGTTCTAGGTTTATCTGTTGTAGTGGTAGGTACAGCTCTGGTTGTAGTTGATATTATTGTTGTTGTGGATTTATCTGTTGTAGTGGTTTGTACTGGAGTTGCAGTAGTAGTAGGTACAGCAGTGGTTGTAGTTGGTGATGTTATTGTTGTTAGTATGGTTGTTGTTGTTGTAGGTTTATCTGTTTTTGTGGTGGGTACCGGAGATGTTGTAGTGGTAGGTGCAGCTACGGTTGTACTTAGTGATGTTGTTGTAGTATGTTTCTCTGATGTTGTGGTGGGTTGAGGACTAGCTGTAGTTGATATCGTTGTTGTTATAGGTTTATCTGTTGTAGTGATAGGTACAGTAGTGATTGTAGTTGGAGATGTTATTGTGGTTGGTATGGCTGTTGTTGTTGATTTATCTGTTGAAGTTGTTATAGATGTCGTTGTAGGATTGCCTCTTGTAGTGGTAGGTAGAGGAGTATCTGTAGTTGATGCTATTGGTGTAGTCGTTGTAGTAATGGGAGTTGTCGATATTACTGTTGAAACTGAGAGCGTGGTGGTTAACGAGCTCAATGTACTAGTTGTCTCTGCTGGCGTCGAAGTTGTTGATGTCCATTGACTTTGCCTGCAACTTGGCTAAGAATTGAAAAAATAATTATATAACATAGTGCATACAATCATTGCTTATTGATCATATACGGTAATTGTTAACAAAGAGAAATTTATAAATTAAAAATTCATATTTTACTGTACCGCGGTTTTTGTCGCTGGTGTACAAAATCCACTTTCCCTATTCAAATCGCAGACAGTGCCCGCTGGGCAATAGGAAAGTGACTCATAATGTGGCACACCATCGCGAAAACAGAACGCAATGGTTGTTTCGTTAAGGCATGCATACAACTTATCTCTGGAAGCGCAAACGCCGCATGCAGACGATCCCTCTTCAACTGGACTAATGCGACCACAACTTGCAACTGACGAATTCCTTGGATAACATACAAATGTATCACTTGTACATACATAATCTGGTGGGCATGTGACAAATTTCATGGTTGGTCGATCTGAATGTCAATTAAAAAATTATTAGTTGATATTCAAATTATTTGCTATAATATTAAATATTACTGCAAAATATTACAAAATAAAATTTACCATTAAGGCAGAGTGAATAAACGGTCTCGCTGTGGCATGCTACAGGATTATTAGAATTGCATTTATCGCACTCGCCACGCGCACTGCCAAATGCGATTGCCTGGTAAAAAATAGGAAATTTATCGAATTTTCTCAGGACCCAATTGATCTTACTTACCACAAGAAAGAAAATGACATTACTTATTCGCTTCATTTACTTAGCTTTGACTGCAACTACTGACTGAGTATACAGCGCCGATTTGTTAAATTTTAAACGCAACCAAGCCAATATCAACGGGAAATGGCAGAAAGAACAATACATGGCAAACCCATAGGCAAAATCATATGCATATTTATTTGCTTGTCATCAGCAACAGTTCGATGTGCGAAAACCCTATCTCTTTAGTTTACTGTCTTTCAAAAACATTATGTTTACCTTCGCTGACATAAAACTAAACATCCCAAAAGCAATAGTACACATATTCACACACAACAATAATAAATGCTAGATAACTAATATTTATTAGTATACATAATATTTGTTATTAGATCTTTTATCGAGACTTTAAAAATTTACAGTCGTTGTACCTGAAGATTAGATAATTCTTTGTAATTAGGCATATATTAGTATGTATGTATGTGGCGTTGCCATTCGACTGCAATTTTATCCAAAAATTATGGATTTGAAATGAACAGCTTCAATGCTAGACAAATTGAGGGAGGCTACTTTATCTTTAGTAGTTGGACCATCCCTTCCTTCCTTCCTTCTTTGGTAAATAAATGTTATTACGAATAAAGCAGATCACGAATATCCAGAGGTTTACAAGTTTCTTTTCACCCCATATCGCTGAAAAAGTCGAACATTTTAAGGAGTTTCTGGATTATTACACTCTAACATCTCATGCAATTTCGGGCATATTCCAGATCAAATGTCTCTGTTAAGAATGCAACATAAGAATGCCCGACTCTTTTGATGTTGACAAAGACTGTTTTTGAAAAAAAAAATAAGTAACAAAAAAATATAAGGATTCGTGGTTATCGAACAAAAAATTTCTTTCCCATTTTATTATATTTATCTCACATATTAGCTGCTAAAGAGAGAGAGAGATTATTAAAACCCTTACGCCGGGTACAAAAAAAGTAAAGAAGTTCGAACACCGCAAAGCATTAGATACTCTAACATTCTGTTAGAATTAAAGGCATATGAACTATTTCTACATGTCTGTTTCTAATTTTAGTGTCACATTTTCATACAATATCATTAAGATATTATATCTTGGTTTATATCCGCAATATCTACTTTAAAGTTAACCTAATTAACAAAAGAAAGTGTATTAGTCACAATAGTGCTGAGAGAAGTTATGCTTATTATCATTCTGTCACTCACTTTGAGCCCCGTATAAGATCATAATAAGTGAAATATTATCGGGATATTGCATTTATTAAGATATTTTACAAATGATTCTATCAGATTTTGCGCTAAACCACGACACTCTTAAGAAACATGAAAAATATATTTCATTAAAATATCTCTCATACGGCTATGATATAAAGCCAAACAGCAGCAGATCCTTATATTCGGTTGATGGATACGAGCACCGTTTTCGATGATTTCTAGATGACAATTTTCATATGCCAAAGAATCGATTCATTTCAATTTTGTTTCCATATCTTCTATAATTTTTGAGTTATCTGATGTAAATACAAATAAACTAGTGCCATTCAATTTGGCGTTATGTGAGAAGTAGGCGTGGTTGTAGTACGATTTCACACATTTTTAAACTGTACCGTGAGGATCAAACTAAACAAGTTAGTCCTACAAATATTATTAATTTTCGTGTCTTATGAATCAAATGTATTAGGTACCAATTTTCTGCAGTTCCCAATATCGGTGGTAGTTTTAATATTCTTGCTCTTGCTATGTCTTTATGCTAGGTACTTAAATAGATAATGTTTGGCCATAAAATATAACCGCAATTAATATTTCTGCTCATTTCTTTGATAGATCGTCTGTGAAAATGGAATGACGACTAATCTATCAAATATTTGATGAGATATCGATTACTTTATGTGAATAAAATAACCACTCTTAATCTTAACCTCTTAAATCGTAAGCAAAATAAATTACCTCCTTAGCTGTAGATGAATTTGTATACTGAATCTGGGATATATAATTTCTAGATATTGTAACTTTAGGTAGTAAGACTGGCTCTGATATCGTCTTAGCCTAATCCATTATACTATCGGCGGACCACAAAAAAAAACATAAGCGCCATGACTCTAGCCTTCCGTTTTTCATAAAAATCCATAATCTATTATCACTCTATCACTCTATCACACACATCTATCTCAAAGTTTAATAGCTATACAATATACAGTTATGAATTTAAAGCTATAAAAATGTTCGTGTAAGAACACAAGACTATTTTGTTTACACTTTTTGTGATAGTGAAGTGGTACATACATATGTACATATTTTTTTGAGTTTATGGAAACGGTTCATTCATGTATTTTCTTCTCTCGAAATCAAAGAAAGCAAGTAAGGAAATACTAAGTACGGGTGAAACCGAACATTTTATTGCAATTCACAAAAGGGACAATATTTTAGATGTCGGCAAAACTTTATGTTAAACAAGTAGGGATGGTCTGAGTTTGAGTCTAACAGAACATCTTATGGTGTCGTAATTTTCAGAAATGAAAAGAGGGAAAATACTTTCAGGTGTTGAGAAAACTTTATATTAAACCATGTTGGGTAAGAATTCAACATTGATTATTCGACGTAATTGTGATTGGATTATAATCATATTTGGTATCTTACTAACTGATATTATAAGTTATAGGTTATAGGTATAGGTTACAGACTCACTCACTCAACCTAAATGAAACTCACTCAACAAAAATGATGTATATGATATAAACTCAACCAAAAGGGTTAAATTTCATATTATATAATTTGGTATTATTAAGAAAAGGTCAACCAAAGAATCGGAAATCAGTATATCAGGAATTGCGGTTTAGACTAAGGTCTAGTCCGATTTCATTCATATTCAGCGGTAAACCACATTATGTTTAAGAAAACACGTAAAATATCTTGCATATCGTCCAACATTAATGGCTTGAAGTTAGATGGAAAGTCGTAAATCAGTACATCGAGTTTAACGTCAGCTCCAAAGTCGGAAACCCTTATATCAGATATATTGACGCTAAGGGAAGGTGTGGACTGATTGCAACAACTTTGGCATTACACAAATATACTCGAGAATATGTTTCCACGAAATTTTATAGAGATGACTCACACATTGACCGACATATTTGGCATAAAATCTACTATAATAACGAAACTCTATATACATATATAGTATATGGAAGCTGTGGTAATTCGATGACCGATTTCACACATTTTCGGAATTAAAGTGATGCATATCCAACATTAAGCGTTCACTTAATTGTGCTAAGATACCTTACATAGTGACCGATATATACCGTAAAAAGCCACTAGGAAGTTTGGAATTCTTATATTAAGTACATGGGGGCTAGGAGTAGTATTGATCCGATTTTACCCATGTTTAATACAAGGGCACAATATTTTAAAGAAAATATTTATTCCGAAATTCAGTAATATATCTCACAGGTTGATCGACGTTTTCTGTGAGAAGTCTACCATAGAGACTGGGTTCACATATTCGGTATCTGGGAGCTTGAAAAGTTATATTCCGATTTCACCAATTCACTAAGTGAGATGGCATACATTAAAGGCTCACTTTCTGGAAATTTTGTTCCGATATCTTTATTGGTAATTGATTTATATACTGGAAAATTAAAGAGGCAGATTGAACATTATTCTAATTTCACTCATTTTCCCAGCGTATGAACAAAAGTGAGAAAACTTTGGTACAGCTTTAGTGGTTTTGGAAACATGTACATTGAACATATTAAGGGGCGAAGCCACTCCCACTTTAAAAAATTTTCTACCACAGACACCCAACCCTTCTGTGATTGCCTGTACCAAATTGTACTTTTATATCTTAATTGAGAATTTAGTTATAGCACTTTATAAGTTTTCGTTTAACGACATTTAGTGGGCGTGGCAATAATTCGATTCCTCCTATCTCTAACAGGAAAGTTCTTATGATGACAAATAACGCGTGTACCAAGTTTTATCATGATATCTAAATTTTTAATAAAGTTAACGCTTGCACGGACCGACGAATGGACAAACAGTCACTCAGAATTCACCACGTCTTGTCATCCTGATCATTTTGATAATATTGTACAAAACTTTGTATCTATATCGATTAGTTTTATGTGTTACAAACCACGGTTAGATGAACAAAACTATTATACTCTGCAATATATTGCATAAGCATGTTGCATAATAATTCAACATTGATTATTAGACGAAATTGTGAATGGATTACTATCATATTTGGCATCTTTATTATACGTCATATACTCATAATATCACTCTAACTAACACAAATCATCTATATTCATCATTTTAGTACTATAAAACAGCCATACTCTTTATTACCGAATAACACAATACTAATCGAAATATTCTCGCTTAATTTTGCTGAGATATCTTCCGTTGAGATATATGGACATAAACTCAACCGGAGAGATGAAATTTAATATATTATGTATATGAGGCAAAATCCACCAGAGGATCGAAAAGCATATTATTATGGACGCAGAGTTTAGATCAATCTCTAGATCGATTTCATTAATATTCAGCTCTAGAGCATATTATTTTAAACTACACATGTACATTTAATTTTATCAAAATATTACAATAATCGATCAACATTAACGGCTTAAAGCCAGCTATAGAGTCGGAAATAACTATATTGGGTGAACTGGTGCTTCAGAAGTAAATAACATTACAACAGAAGTAAATAATATTTACTTCTGACATTAAACTTAAGTATGCTCGAGGACATATTCTCACTCAATCTTATTAAGACAACTCAAAATTTTACAGACATATTGGCATAGAGTGCTCTAAAATAATGATAATCATTACTTGTAGTGCTTTGGGGCTCGACTTTGATTATTTAGAAATTTTAAAATTCTCATATTCATCCTTTTTTAGTATCTGTAGACAATATTAACAAGAAAATACGCCTCCTGAATTTCATTAAGATATATCACAGATTGAGCGATATATATGTTATAAAGTCAACCGAAATGCGAAAATAGTTATATTAGGTATATGGAGAGACATATTTACTGGATTTGATCTATTTTTGACACAAAGACGCTTTATTATCAGGAAAAGATGTCCTCTGAATTTCAGTAAATTATCTCAGATATTGACCGATATTTTAGTTGAAAAGTCGGCCATAGGCACTTGTTCACATATTTGGTATCGAGGAGCTTCAAAAGTTATAATGCGATTTATAAGATTTTTGGACGCAAGATATTATACCTTGAAGGCACTATTTGTGGAAAATTTTTTCCGGTATCTTAATTTGTTCTTGATTTATATATAATTTATTTATATATATTGATTTGTAGATTTATAAGACTTGATTTATAAGACTATTAAGAGGCAGGGTCAAACCCACTTTTCAAAAATATTTTAACCACAAATCCGATATTAAATGAGACCATGTTAAGTCTTTTTCGGACCCAACGTAGTATATTATTATTTCTTATAATAAAAATCGGTCCAGACTTTACGCACAGAGCTAATTATTATAGATAGAGTTCATGTAGCAAGCGTAAGTGTTTCCTAACGTCTGATTGTACAAGTAATATACGTCGTTGGTATATGCTACATAATGGACAATAGAATCGTATTAATTTCATTTTTCCTTTGCAAGCTTAAAAATTGAAATTAATTTTCAGCTGGTACATTACACATTGCAGTCTGACATTTTCACTTGATTTATTTAAAATAGTTATGTTATAGTTTAAAATGTATCCATGTCGATACTTTATATTATATTATATAGGTGACGTCGAAATTTAGTTGTACTAACAAAAATATGAAATAAGTTTCGAATAAAATTTGAACTTGGTCCCATGGTAAAAATTCACAGACTAATTACGTCTCAGTTACGGTCTTTCTTCAAAGTGAGCAATTATAAAGATTGCTACAGATGCTCAATGAAACATCAAAGAATTGCCCCTCAGGGCATTTCAGTAGTTTCGTCTTCCACTCGCCGTTTAGATTATAGCAAGTGATGTATCTGAAATGTTTTAGTTCATTAAATATTAGAACCGCACGGCTTGGATCTAGCTTACCCGGTGCAATCCGTAAGAGATGGGTCGATAAAAAAGCCTTCCATTTTTCTTTCCGTGCAAAGGTCTGGATTATTTTGACTATTCAAATCATGAGGAGAACTGCACACAGGGATTCCTCTTACAAGAGCGATAATGAATAAGATCTATCGAGAGAATATAATATATAAAATAATTTCGATTGTATGTTGTGTGAGATATAAAGCTGAACCCACCGCAGTGATAAAAATGAAGCGCTCAGTTAAATTCATGGTCACAAGTGTCATTCGCGAATTTTAGTAATGAACTAAATGCAAAATATTTACGCATTCTTATATATTCATAAATGAGAGCATGGCACATGTATAGATATAGCATACAAATGCAAATTTAGGGTAAAATGTTTCGTAAATCTTTATGAAAGATACTAAAATAATCAAATAATCTTACCCATTCCAGACACTGCTACACGCACATATGTATTTATATAGAAACGAATACAAAAGCATATGGGGGTTAATCAAAAGATAGATGGCTCATAATCTATAAATATGAGTAATTTCCGTTATGCAGATCTTGATTGTGGCGTTTAGCAATCTGCTTGTCTTATCTGCCTCAAATATGACGCTATCTTTTCTCTTCAGAAATAAGCACTTTTTGACTATCTTAAGTTTTTAGCTTATAAGCTAGCTGAAGTATTTTTCATTTAAGAACACCAAATGCAACTGCTGCTACTAAAAAAGGTGCTACTTAAAGGCATAATTTTTGCCATTAGAGAGTAGCGAATCGAACAAAATATACCAGCTGTTTAAACACAATGACTTGTATAAAATCTACAAAACAAAAATTGGTAGCATTGAAAAAGCTCTTCTCAACTCTTTAACTTTGTTATTGCTTTTACATCTAACTGTGAACTGAGAATTGGCGAATCAATATATAATCTTTTGTATAATGTTGCTTAGTTTTATAAGTAAAAACTAGATTCTAAAATCCATCTAAACTAAAGAAAACCCTCTGTTTTATACCCATATGATATTAATTTTGAAGTGGAAACTCTATCAACTGTCCACCGTACCTATTTTAAATTTTTTGATTTTTTAGTAGATCTTGTTTCTTTTTTATAAATGTTTTTCTTTTTCAAATGATTGTCATCTGTTTCAAAATATTTGGGGAAAAAATGTAAAGATAACAAGTAAGAAAGAGCTAAGTTCGGGTGTAATCGAACATTTTATACTCTCGCAATGTGCAAGGATCAAAGGCGGGGAAATGCTTTCAGGTGCTGGCACAACTTTATATTAAAACAGGTTGTGGTAGAATTCGACATTCATTATTCGAGGAAATTGTCAATGGATTGCAATCATATTTGGTATCTTATTAACTTATATTACAGGCTATAGACTCATGTACTTTCACTGCTATATTTTGCTTCGTGTCAGAGATATTTATACTAAAATCTGCCTAATTAACTAAAATGAGAAATAAGTGTATATAAACTGAAACAAAGTGGCTTAAATAAATATATAAGGTATATGAAGAAAAAGCCAACCAGAGAAAAGCAAATCATATCATTAGGAATAAGGGGCTTAGACCATTTTCTAGACCATTCTAGACCAATTTCTTTCATATTTAGCGCGAAACCACATTATGTTTAAGAAAACGTATACACTTAATTTCATTAAAATATCACACTATTGACCAACATAAACGGTTTAAAGTCAGGTGGAAAGTCGGGAATTCTTATATCGGGAATTTTTGGGATAGAGGAAGATCTGCGCTGATCACATTAACCCTTTTCATTATTCAAGTATATTAGGGTACATGTTTTCATTCAATTTTGTAAAGGTAACTCACACACTGACCGACATATTCGACATAAAGTCTGCTAGAATAAGGAAAGTCATTATACGTAGTATATGGGAGCTGGGATAATTGTTCACCGATTTCACACATTTTCGGCAGTGAACTATGGTATATCCGATATTACGCGTTCACTTAATTTTGCTAGGATATCTTACATATTGGCCGAAATATATGGTATAAAGTCTACGCAGAGGTTGAAAATCCGTATATTACGTACAAGGGCCTAAGGCAAGAGCTTACACGATTTTATCCATTTTAAGAACATGAACACACTGTTATCAAAAAGAGACGCTCTCTAAATTTCAAAGAGATAACTCATATATTGACCGTTATATATGGTATAAAGTCTACAGGAAGGTTGTAAATCCTTACATTAGGTATATGAGGCCTATAGGAAGTATTTACCCGATCTTACCCATTTTTGATACAAGAGCACATATTATCGTGTAATAAAAAATATCTTCCAATTTCATTACAGTGTCTTACAGATTTCCCGATATTTCCGATAAAAAGTCAGATAGAGGCACAGAGTCCTAATATTGGGTATCTGGTGGCTTGAAAAGTTATAATCCAATCTCGTCTATTTTTAAAGACACCAAAACTTTACACCCATTCCTATGCAACCCTTCCATGTCATATTCGCTGCAAGATTTAATATTTCTAACGTATTCCTTCAGAGAGTTATAGCACTTTTAGTATTTTTTAACAAAACCTTTGTATAGGAGGTGGGCGTGGTTATTATCCGATTTCACTCAATTTCTCAGTATGTGAAGAGATGCTAGAAAAACTTACTCCGAGTAAGTTTGATTGATATAGCTTTAACGGGTTTCGAGATATATATATTAAACTTATTAGGGGGCGGGGCCATACCCAGTTTTACAATAACACACAGATACCCCTCCATATTAGGATCATCTATAGCAAATCGCACGTTTATGTCTTAATTAACTGCTTAGTCAAAGCACTTTATCGGTTTCCGATTAATGGCGTTTTGAGGACGTGGCCAGTTGCCCACAAAGTCCAATTACGCGCATCTGCAATACCAACCATCTTACGGTAACAAAGAACACGTGTACTAAGTTTCATCAAAATATCTTAATTTTTATGCAAGTTTTCGCTTGCACGGACGGACGGACGGATAGATAGTCACTCGGATTTCAACTCCTCTTTTCATCCTGATCATTTATATATATGTATATGTCTATATCTAACTCGTTTGGTTATAGGTGTTACAAATAACCGTTAGGTGAACAAAACTAACATACACTGTGGCAACATGTTACCAGAGTATAAAAATCACTACATCATCAAATTACAAAGGTTTGATAAAGTTGACACCGAGTTAAAATATTATATTAATAAAATTGATCAGAAAAGCGACTTAGTATTATTTGCATCAGCAGGGTGAATTGTAGCGCATTGCCACGCGCCTGGTGATTCTAGGCATTTAAAATCCATTAGGCCATCCGAAGCGTTTGAATCACCTACCAAGACGCAGGCCATTAGCTGGGTAACGAAAAATCATTACGCGGGAGCTCCAATAAATAATTAACCTAGAAAATAGATATGTAATCTATAATCAAAGAGGGTCGTTTTTTCTGCAATGCGGCGTCAAATCGATAAATAATGCGGCATGGTAGAGTCTTGCGACCGGTTTGTCCTTTCCCATGAAATCGATATAGATTACACCTTGTAAATCCTGCGCGAAGTCCACTTTTTGCACTGTACCTTGGTCTCTGGTCCCCTCGAATCACCGACCGATATTGAACTTTTCTAAAATCTAGTGATACGCCCGCTTTCACATGCGCTCAAAAGAACACTACGATTCCGATTCGGCTAAAATTTCGGCAGTATCAGCTCACAAAATTGTAGTAATAGTATTTTCCCTTGTGATAGTAAAAATTTCTTGACATAGTGGAGCTATTGTGCGGTGATCCTAAAACTTATTAAACCTCTCTCTCTAGGAAATGGTCTAATATAACATATATATAATACCATTCTTCTCTGGGACAAGGAACACAACTACCGCAACAAATAAAGAATTTTACCAAAACGCCTGGGCCTCACGCAGTGTATGCATGTAAGAGGTAATTCTATTGACAATGTTCTCCGCGAAGTAGTCCAAATCTTCGAAAGATCCTTAAACTCACAAGAGTTCGCCCTATCGACTTTCACTGACGTGGAAGTTAATTTCATTCATATATTCCGGCGGAGGGGCACAGACTCACTGTCAATCTAGAAAAATTGGAAGGGTTTCTTTTTTCGAAGAAGACAAAACTCACGTCTCTCAATCCAACTTCTTTAGAAGGGTGACCCAAACCAAAATGGTATATCGGCTAAACGAATAACACTATCCTATACTAACATACGATGCGTTGGTATAGTAGAAAACACTAATAAAAAAGTGCCGATCGGTCGCCTGGTAGACAGCTGGCTCAAAGTTTTGGGCCACTGAACTCGAGCACCACTACAGAAACGGAATAATATTGGATTTTGTCCTAAAACTTGATAAATGCGACCGGTAAAAAGAGATCTCTAGGCAGATACTAATAACCTATTCCTCCCAGGCAGATAAGCAGGAATCTTCTTTAGTAATCAGCTCATAGAAAGAAGCTTCAAACTAAATTGTGTTGTAAACATTAGACTAGGTACCCAATCATATAATATATGTGTGGTAGAAATTGAATTTGAAATTGAGTAACACCGTGACAGTCAACACCGGGCACTTACCCCTAAGAGCTCTCCATCAGAAAGTGGGGAAGTTCAAAACATACGTCAATTGAGTGCTAAACATACGTGGAGGAGATGAAACTTTAAAAAATTACCTCTGCGAATGTCCAGCGTCCAGCTAGTTGAGGCAGAATATCTCCCAGGACTCTCGATGTTGCAATCTAAACGAAATTGGGCTACTAGGTTGGGAAAAACTTAATACATAACATAACATAATTAGATAACACCACCATTGTAACTTTTTTCTAGAGTCCACCATATTCATTTTGGTAGAATTCGGTATCAAAAGTAGTAACTACAACTACAAGTACTCTCTCAGCAAATGGCAAATAATCAGTTCGTATGTTAAACCATCTTCCGGATTGGTGGCATGATTGAATTGAGTATTAGAAGAGTATTGAGATTCGGACCATTCTAGAACATTACATATTTAAATCTTACTTAGGCGTTTCCAGCAGGACTGCTAACAGCGAAACACAAAATCCTTTTCTTGTACGTAACTTTGTATGTGTGAATGGTGAACGCGTATGACCTACTTTCCTTTGTACACAACAGACATTGGAACTAAATGCTTACATAAGTGTATGCAAATGTACAAGTCTTTATTCGCCCAAGATTGCTAAGTGCACTTGTAAGTTTTCAAAAACCAATTAAAGCCTTTCAATTGCCCCAGACTATCACCTACAATCAAAAATAACTATTATACTTTATTAAGGCATGAAAATATTTATGGCGAAGGTCTTCGAAGTATTTCGATTTCAGCGCGTCATGAAGTAAAGCAAGTAAGAAAGGGCTAGGTTCGGGTGTAACTAAATGAACTAAAATTAATGTAATGTAATGTGCAATTAACTAAAATGATATATATGAATAAACTCAACCAAAATGACTAAAATGAATATAAAGTATGGGGGGTATATAAGGAACAGGTCAACCAGAGATTCGGAAATCAATATATTAGGGATATAGGGTTTAGACCAAGGTCGGAAATAAAGGTAAGTAGTAGTCGGAAACCCCTACATCGTGTATATCCCCTAGCTTCAGGGAAGGTCTCGACTGATTTCAGCAACCTTCGCTATTACACAAGTATACGTGAGAATATGTATATATTCTGTAATATATATTATATTTTAATGGTATTATCCGACTATTCCTGTACGTCTCAATCTACTGATGAGAGGGTTAATTAACTATCTATATAGTATATAAGTATAATTGACTTCCAATCATAAGGCCTACTAATTATATTATAATATATATTATGGAATATATAGATATTCGCGAGAATATATATATATTCTAATATAATATATATTTTAATATATTTACTCGCATTTTAAGAAGATAACTCCCACATCGATTAGTATATTCGGCATAAGGTCTGCAAGAATAACGAAAATCATTATATGGGAACTGGTGTATTTCGTTGACCGATTTCACACATTTTCGGCATTAAACTATGGTATGTCCAATATTCTACGTTCACTTAATTTTGTTAAGGTATTATGTTAAGGTTAAGGTTGGTATATATTGACCAAAATATATGGTATAAAGTTAACCGGAATTTTTAAAATCATTATATCAGGTATATAGAGCGAAGGGAAATATTGACCCATTTTTATCCGTTTTTTCACAAGGACATACTATTGTCAGGGCAATTCATAGAGGTGCTACGGTGTGTCACAACACAACAGAGAAGATTAACTAGATTGACATCTAAAAAAGTTCTATAAGAATAAATTTCGTTTCTGTTACTTAGACTTCTCCAAAATGACCCCTAAAATATGTATATATTTTCACTAAAGATGTTTGCTCATTTATGCAGTTCCTTTACTATAATATGGTTTCCATTACGTCAAATTTAATGACACTCGCAGTCAAACGAACTAAAACGGTTATCGTTTAATTTGTATGGGAATTTATGACAAAATTTTTGGAGTTACATTGAAAACCTAGTAAAAAATTTAAACGAATGTCTCTCAATCGGGATGATCTGTAATATAAAAATTTACGGCTTATTGGCATCGAAATTGTATTAATTTTGTAATTTGATAATAAAATAAATTAAATTAAATTAAGTTAATTAATTATTAACCAAATAAATTCTGCAAAGAAGCGAGTGCCGAAAGCTTGCATAGTTTCAAAACCAGGAAGTTCAAAATCCCATTGATGGCATTTTCTTATGAAACATTCTAATTTTTTATAGAAATACAATTTTATAGACATTATTTATATAAATTTTTTCTTCGAAATATCGCGCAACAATTGTACTAATCTGTGAGCGCGTTCAAGTGACAGTTTAGACCGCATTTCGAGTACGACTAAATACTAATGCACACAAAAAAAGCATGTCGATTCAAATATACATGCACATATGAAAGCAACTCGAGTTTTCTTGTGGAAATTTTCTCACCAATTTTGGGTCAAGTGTTATGCATTCTGTGTTAGCAAGCCTACCTGTATCTGACCGAGGGTTGAAAACATGCATTCAACTGTGAGACTTTCCGACCTAATAGCCGGAGGACGAAAGTCGGCCTAATCCCTTCACAGCATTCGCCCTAAATTATTGTTGTTGTGTTAGTTGTTTATTGTATACAAATAAGGCTGCTTATCTCAACGCATTTTCAAAGCATTAATGGCCTTTAAACTCATTTGTGCGCAAAAGTGTCGCAGTGACCTTTCTCGGCTATAAACTTAGTGAGTAAGTATAATTACGTGTAAAGTGTAACATTTTTCATGTTCAACCACCACATATTGTACATGGGTGGATAGACCAAAAAATAGTTTGCATTTGAATTTCTAAAGCTTTTATTGTCCACGTTGTGATGTAAGTGGTTTACTAACTGTTAAATATTCATCTGGACGTTTGGGTACAATTCCTGTAGACATATTAAGGAGTGTGATCTTGGCCCTAATGCAAAGTATATAACGGCACGTAAGCACGAAATTTGTTTGTGCGCATTTACACTATAAAGCTGCTTCAACATTCATATACATATGTTTGTGAAATATAGATGTGAACAGTACATTTTTGTAGTTTTCCAGTGACGAATATTGCCCTAGTACGCATAATTAACATATTTTGAAAAACCGAAAGCTGTTACTATTAGTTATCAGCAGCCTATCTTTGCGGACACGATAACTGTGGAAAGAAAAATTTTCAACTGTACCGCAAGATTACTAAATTTTAATTTAGTACATATATTAGCATTTTTCCACCAAAGGAAGAAGCCCAACCTATTAGCACAAAATTGCATCACACTCGTCTACTCGTCTGTTTGAACAGTACAGCTTTGTAGATTCGCTCCTCTCTAACACTCGGCGATTCAAAGACAGTTTATAATTATTGCAAAGCGTTACCGAAATGATCATATTCTGACTCTAGGCGGAATCATCAGAAATATGTATCGCATGCGAGTGACCTAGATTTACACTAATAGAATGTATGAAAGCCCAAAAATTTAAACCACTGTAGTAATAAATGAAATGAAAACCGAAAACAAGGGCATATACTTCGACAAAAGAACAGAAATCACAGAACTTGAACACAAATTGATTTAAACAAGTAAGAAATGAGTAATTTCGGGTGTAACCGAACATTTTATACTCTCGAAATATACAAGGATCAGAGGCGGGGATATGCTTTCAGCTGCTGGCAAAACTTCATATTAAAAAATGTTGCGGAAAAATTGTAAATTGTAAGTTGTAAAATAAATTGTAAAACTGTATAACCAACTAATGGGCAACATACTAATTAAGCAATAATCAGAGAGGCTAAAATTTCCTATCGTTTATGTGAGAGCCAGCCACTAGAACTGAATACATCAAATATTATCAATGAATTCCTTAAATTACACTCCTTCTTCGTGATGCCGGCCTAATATTATTACTCAGTAAAATGTCACTCATACGCACTGTCGTGCCACCAGAATGCAGGTATATGAACAGTGATGAAATCGATAAAATGCCAGAAAACACTATTAATATGACTGACGTCAGCCGCAAAACTACAACAAAATACGGCTCCTCACTCGACCTCACGGCGAAGGCTGAATTCATTTCATCGTAATTGCTTAATAGTATCAGTTGGAAAATTTTAATATGCTTCTGCTCTTACAAAAGCGCACACAAACGGTGCCAACCGAAATTTCTTAGTTCATGTAGTCGGTTTAATATTACAAATAAAAATATACCAATATAATTGAGCTTCTTTACCGGTAACTTATGAAAATATAAAAAGATATGCTCACTATATGACGCAACAATTTGAAGGCGGTGTGTACGTCATGGAATTGCAAGAAGACTAGTATTAAAATATATGTGTTTTGATATATGTAAGTAACATAGTAGCGCACTATTTGAAGTTCTTTCACACGTTCCTCATGAAAATGAATTGGCAATTATGAATACAATTTTCAGACAGATAAATAACTTAACCTAAAGAAACCTGTAAGTCAAAAACTCTATTCGAATTTTGTAAGAGCCCTGTTCTTAAAATCGGTTATTTCCAAGGTTATTAATAGTTATTAATAGAGGAGATCAAATATTTCGATAGTGTAAACCAAATTTTAAAATAATGTTGAAAATTATAGCGTTTAGAATTCTCTGCAGAGCTGCACCAGCAACTCTGTTTTCAACACTGAAGTAATTTTCTAGTTCAAAAATTTTTTTCTCGGTCCAGCTAGAGAATATTGGTGAACAATTACTGGAAAATATTCCTCTCATAAATCTTAACTCTCTCACCTTCTCTCTCACTCTCATCAAATAAGAAGATTTCATCATATAGTTTTGACTTGGTCCAAGTCCCTGGCATAAGCAATTAATATTTGATAATAATTTACTTATTTTTTTAGGTCGTGTACATTTACAAAGGCTCCAACTTAAAAATGCTCCTCCAGTTCCGTTGAAATAAGTTTTGTATACTCATCTTTTCACAGAAAGTGTGATTTTGGAGGCTCAAAATATATAGCGTTACCTGTAGTCTTAAATTTTGCGCCCTAATATTCATTTGACAAATATTTTAAAACTTTTATTTCTATGTTATACTTTTATTCTACACATTGAATTTTCAAAAGAATATACGATATGTAAAAATGCTGAATAACCAAGAGATGAACTTACAGATTCAGAAGGTTCAAGTAGCGTACTTTTAGTTGACGCATATCCATCAATAGCCATGACCCAATTTGAGCATAATGCGAGCAATCGAAAACCTGCTGCCGGATACAATAGCCAATCGAACCAAAGAAACATTAACCGGTCGGCTCTTTCTACTTAGTATTTTAGTATTACTTACCTCTAACTGTATGTGGTATATATCCACTAAGGAATGCAATTCGTAATTAGTTATGTATGTGTTCTCATGCTTACACATTGATTAAAGAAATAAGTAGCGTATTTCATAGTCAAGCTGAAATGGTTACACATATGAATGCTCCTTGACCCCGTTGATTTAGCGTCGTTAATGCATATCTGCGTCTGCGCCGGCAGTCTATTTGTAGTTGTATCATCATTTTATTTATAGATGCAATCAGATACATACACTTGAGATAGTGCCTCATAGTATGCTTCGTACCGATGAATGGATGAGTGATTAACGCCTCTCTGTTGTACACCGGCACTGCGGCTATTTGGGTTAAGTCCTTCGAACAATGACGTCCTCATTGCATTGAGTTCATGGAATTTACTCGTACTTTTAACTGTATATATGTATACTTGTTGTAAATATTAAAAACATGACAGTTCCGAGCCAACTTCATTCATTAATACCATTTTTGTTTGAAAAAAAGTGTGGGAAAGCAAAAATATATACTCCATATGATTTAATTTCTACTTCACAAAAGCTGCACTCCTCATGCATAGAATATTCGACGAATTTTCTTCAGCAAGACTCCTCTGTGGTCTTTCTCTATTTACGCTTTTAAAAAGAAAGACCACAGAGTGCAACCTTACACTTATTCATATATCAAAGAAGAAGATACGCAGCCACAAGTTTTCCAAGGTGTATGAAATTAAGCATCCCAATTAAGCATACCGACCTCCCTAAGCTCCTAGTCGACACTGAACGTTTTCTTGGCTCCAAGAACGAGACTCCGGAAGGGCCGCAGATCGTCAGTGTCCACTGAGTGAGTTGCCTGCTGTCGTCTGACTGCGCACTGCTGAGTCCGATGACACGCCGAACGGTGCAGTGAAGGAAGGTGTGATGTTGAAAAAGTGTCATATAAGACAACGTCCATGAGTGCATGACTCGGTTTATTATTTGGATTGGTTGTTATTGACGCTTTCGGTATTATTGACAATTGGTAAAAAGCGTAGCTTAACGGGCAGTCGGATTGGGGTTCGGCGATCAACTACTCGGATTTGACCATTGGAGCCGTAAGGTAGGTTTTCTATGCGATCGAGCCGCCTTTCGGCAAGGACATTTATTATGAATGAGACATTTCAACATATACCACACCTGATTATACCGCCTGCATTCTTCACACTATTACCATAAAAGAATTTTCTCCAAAAGCAGAGGGTTGACAGTCGCTCATTCACTCTCCCCGTCCAATGCAGACACCAGCTACGACTTTTGCTTGTCATCAATGATCTGTATCCATCCATAGTTATTCTCTACATAAAGTTTTATAAAAAATAGAACATAAAAGTGAAAGTTCATATTAAAAAACACGAGATAATTAAGTAATTAAAATTAACAGTTTTTATTGTGAGTTGCAATTCAAAATTAAAAATGTTCCTATTAAATTGAATACCCCTTTATTCACTGTTACTTCTATTAATAATTATTTATCTTAAGTAGAGGGTATACTTATTTCTGCAATTTGATACTTTCACGTTCTTTTAAAGGGGCATAAATATACAAAAACAAATAAGGAAGGGTTAAGTTTGGGTGCAACCGAATATTTTATACTATCGCATAAACATTTATACTCTCGCCGAACATTTTATACTCTCCCATTCAATATGAACAAAACATAGTATGGAGGCTAGACCAAGGTCTAGATCGATGTCACTTATATTTTAGCTAAATCACTTTATATTTAATGCTATATTAGCAGTATCATGAAGGAACAAAATGAAATGTTGGTAGCAAATTCCGTCGATATAAATTTAATAGTTTATGAGAAATGCTCATAAAATCTATCGGGAGGCAGGGCTACTTCCACCTTTCAAAAAAATATAAATCACAGATGTCCCTTCCCCTTAAGATCATCCCTTCCAAATTTAGTTCATAATAATTCATAATTATTCACCTAACCTCATTTTTTAGCCGTAGCATGAGTTTGATTCCGCCCATGTGCAATAAACATCCTCCTCAGAGTCCCGAAGAACATGTGTACCAAGTTTCATCAAGGTATTTTAATTTTTACTCAAGTTATTGCTTGCACGGATGGACATCTGGAATTCAACTCGTCTCGACATCTTAATCATTTTGATATTCATATATAACTATATACCTCGAATAATCTATCTCGAATAGTTTTAGGTGTTATCAACATCCATTAGGTGAACAAAAGTAATATACTTGTTGCAACATGTTTCGAAAGAATAAAAACATATTTGGTTGCCGAAATCTTTAATATAATAATATACTATATGAGTATTTACGGTATGTAAGTTCTACGTCATGGAAAAAAATAAATAAATTTCAAATTAGAAATGACCTACAAAGCCATTCCGTTGGTTGCACAAGATACGTTTACATTTCGTTATACGAGTATATCCTCTGCCGCTGGCCTATTTGTACAAGTAGTGCTCGCAGATGAATATTTATGTATAACTGTGTATTTGGCACGAGTCCTTGCAGCCGTTTACATTGCACTTGGCGAGTTCAACGATCCCACATAACAAAATGTCGCAGAAACGAGTGCTGGAGCATGAGCTTCGGTGTAAACGTGAGCACGAGCTTGTCTCTCTCAATGCAACACAGAAATGCATAGCTGTACTGTATACTGCTCTCGCAAATGCAAGTGCAATGAAATGCCCTATATAATATATACATGCACAAGGTTTCGTAAGTAGAGTGAGCTGAGTTAGTGTTATATGTAGAGTACTTGTAGGTATTGTCACGAAGTTCGTCGAACGCTAACTGGGTCAACAGTGCTAGAGGTAGTTAATATTCATTTGAAAACTTGATGACGTTTTTTAACTACACATACACATATACACACATATTTATTTGTCAGGCGTATTCTAAAGTACTGAAAAGAATTTCAAACAAAGATACATAATAGTTTTCTAATTCCGGAATATATATGTACTTTTTTAATGTATCGATGCCAAAAAAAACACATTTTTCAATTATTCTCGTTTGAATCAGATAAACCATTAAAATTAAATTTTTTTTAATCCAAATAATAACGGCACATCCGAAGATTATCACCCTCACTAACCAAAATATACGATATGATATATTGTACTATAGAGAATAGGGGAACGTAAGGGCCATATGTTATGAGCTCTTTTTGATTCTCTCTCTCTTTTTTCCATTGTTGACTAATAAAAGTTCACTACATAATCTTAATTTTTATACTCTCACATGATTTTAAAACAGAATATAATATTTGTGTTCACCTAACTGTTGTTTGTAACACCTAACACTAATCGAGATAGCTATATATAGATTATACATATATAACTGAACAAGATGACGAGACGAGTTGAATTCCTGTTTGTCTGCCCGTTCATTCGTCCGTCCAAATTATCAAGCGCTAACTTGAGCAAAAACCTTGTTACCTTTATCAAATTAGGTAGAGGGGTTCCCTGACACTCTGAGGAGGTATTGGTATTACAGATGGGCAAAATCGGAGAATTGCCACACACAAAATGCTGTTAGGTGAAAACTTATAAAGTACTATAACAAAGCCACAAATTAAGCTGCAAAACTGTAATTTAGTACATTCATATATACAATTGTATATATATAATTAACATAACATAACATAACATAACACCCGAGATGGTACGGAAGAACTTTAAAGGAATTGGTGTAAACATTGAAAAATGGGAGCGGTACCACCCGCTTTTAAGTGAAATCTTATATCTCAGAAAATAATTGACAAATATCAGTCAACTTAGGTGCATATTATTTTCATCACATTCTTATGCAACAGTGGCAAAACGTTCGAAATCGGACCACAACCACGCCTACTTCTCATATATCATGTATATGAGGGCCGGAATAGCTGATTTTGCAGAAAAAATATCTGTCAATCTATGAGACATATTACTGAAATTTAGAGATAATCGTTTCCTGATAATAATGGACAACGTCGGATATACATCGCTTCATATGTGAGTTATAATGTTATTCAAATGACGTAATTTTCTGATAATAATGTGCCCTTGCACAGAAAATGGATAAAATCTAGTTTATACTTCTTCTAGCTGCCATATACCCAATATGAAGATTTTCAAACTTCCGGTAAGGTTTATACCATATACATCGACCAGTCTGTGAGTTATGAATCCCAGAGAGTATCTTTTTCTGGTAATAAAATGTCGTTATGCCAAAAATTAATAAAATCGGGTTAACACCAAACCTAGCCCCAATATACCTAATATGAGAGTTTCAAACATTCGGTTGACTTTATATAGTATATATCAGTCAATATGGGAGATATCTTAGCAAAATTATGTGAACGTGTAATATTGGATATATTTTAATTTAAACCCGAAAATTTGTGAAATCAATCAACGAATTACAACGATTACAGTACATGGGTGCATTCTACATATAATAATTTTCGTTATTCTAGCAGACTTTAAGTCGAAAATGTCGGTCAGTGTGTGACTTATCTTCATAAAATTTAATGCAAACATGTTCTCTAGTGTAGTTAAGTAATTCCAAAAGTTTATGCAATCAGTCCAGACCTTCCTTAATGTAGGTATACCAGATATTTGCGATATTTTAATGAAATTAAGTGTATATATTTCCTTAAGCGAAATGTGGTTTTGGGCTAAATATGAATGAAATCGGCCTAGACTATGGTCTAAGCCCCTATTAAGCCCCTAGTCCCAATATAATGCTTTCAGTTTCTCTAGTGGACGTTTTCCTCATATACCTATTTTATTTAATTAAGCCACTTTGTTGCATATATCATTTGAGTTAATTTCGTAGATTTTAATATAAATATCTCGGATAGGAAACAAAATATAGTATGGAAAGTACGTGAGTTTAGAACCTGTAATATAAGTTAATAAAAAAGCAGTCATCGGTTCCCTATTTTTCTACTCGCTAACAGCAAAGTAACAGCAAAGTTAGCGAGTAGAACTCGATGCAAAAGAGTATGTGATATAAGAACTCTCTTCAATGCAACCGAGTTTTTTTTACGGATTTTAAATAAATGTTACTATTGCGAACGGCTCAAATATGCAATAACTCTCAAGAATGACCATACAAAATTTATAATTAACTAAAAATAGTTATTTATTGATTTTAATAACTGAAGGTTTAATTTAATTTAAAATTAAATTGTATAGGGTATGTACGGTTTGGACGCCGCTCGAAGCCAAAAGGTCAATAAAATCCTATTTGTAAGTACGCCCAGTCTATTTGAGCAGTACAGTTTCTTAGATTTGCTACTCTCTAACGTTTGCTCTCTAACTAAGCTAATAAAACGTGCAAACATCATTTTAAAGCTAAAAAGTGTGTAATTAGTTTAATTATTTATAAATTTGTTGTGCGATAATGTTCAAAAAAATAAGTTTTAAGTGAGCTATTATTTAGTTCATAATATTATTATTTTATTATAATATATCGAAATTAATTCATTTCGAAAAGCATTAATTTGTTTAAAAAGTTTAAATGTTAAAAAGCAAAAACAGTAAAACGAAGAAATTATATGATTCCTGTTGTCTCATTTAAAATATACTAGGCGGTTAACGCATTATTCGTCTACTTTGAGGATAAAAGATATAAGGTTTTGAGTATGCTTCAAAATTATTGAACAATAAAACACACCTCAAATTATTTGTATACGTTTGTCTTTATAACTGACTACTTTACTTTGAAAGGCTACATATTTGATTTAATTTACGTTTAAATTTTTACTACTAACTTCAGAAAAAATCTTCCTATTTATGCCACTGTGATATAAATAAATCTGAACGATTTCGCCCAACTCTTCTCTAATATTTGAAATAATGTCCAACGCGGCGTATAAGTAACAAACAATCGATTTCGGATAAACATGTAACGGAATTTATGTAATATAATGGAAAAACAATAAACATACAAATTTATATTGAAAGGCCGAAAATATAAATGTGTTGCTGAGATCGTTTAACTGCTTACTCATATCAATATTTTTGCGTACATGTTAACCAAACAAAGGACTTCTTATATTTTGCTCAATCAATTTCTCTATCTTCTTGATTCATACAAATAGATCATAAAGTGTCACTTCTTACTCAAAATCGACAAACACTTCTCTTTAGTCATTGCATGCCAGTCATGCTCAAGCTTCCACTATACGCACCAAATACAAATGAATAGCATTTGCATATGAATATACCGCCTTCAGTGACGTCGTAGGAATATCAAATGAAAAATATGTAAATATTTCCCATACGCAGTTAATTTAATTTTTAGCTTCTATTTTTATGCGCTTTTTGCCGCGCTCAATTGTGAAAAAATTAGTACAAGGGTGTTAAAAAGAATTGTGCTGCACATAAATCTCAAAATCTACGCGAATATGGCAATGTTTAAGTTCGAATACATATATAACTGTGAATGTGGAGAGAGTAGCTGGCTACTGTGTGTGAGAAAATGAATTAAAGTCCACGATATTAAACCACATTTTAGCCTCGGCTGATTCACCATTAAAGTAAATTTAGCGTGGAGTGGAAGATAAAAGTGCCTTAAGGATAGCCTGTTTCTAAAAGCTGTCGACGTTCTATGGCTTAAAATTATTATTATTTTCAATAGAGAAAGAAATTGCTATGATGCGGAAATGTTTGCATACCAAATGAGATTGTCAATACGGAAAATTTATTATTATAGCAGGAAAGAGGTGAAATAGATTTGAATGGATTGTAAATGTAGACATACTTGGGAAGTAAATGGAGGTTATAAATTTAAGGCATTTTAACAAATTGGCTTGTGGGTTCTAATTATAGTTCGATGATTAAAGATATTATTCGACGAATTCTTTCATTGTCAAAAAATTAAGGTACCCCTGTTTAATGCATTTGTTTAAATTAAAAGTGGTTAAACATTGGACAAGTTGTTAGACAATCGGTTAGACATTATCAGCGGGCAATGCAAAATCGAAAATCGACAAACATCCAGCAAAGGTGTAATCAGACAAAACGCATTCGATATGTATTTTTTGTATTATGGATTAAATACTTATAATATTTATTTAATATTATAAATAGATGTTGGTCATGTAGTACAAGAAATATTCGCATTTTAAATTATAGCAATGAACATAAGCAGTGCGAAGTGATTGAAGGTTGGTTAATTCGAGAATCTCCTAACAATAAGACTTCTTCTCTTGTCGATCTAACATAACTATACATATATATATGTGGGTGTTTTGCTTTCTCTTTCACCAATTTCAATCTTCCTGAAATATTATTGTCCTAAATATAATATAAGAAATATGGCCTCTTATTTAATAAAAAGCAAGGAGGAGATCCTTAAAAGTAGTGAGCAACCGTTAAGTCCAGTTTATTTTGAAAGCTGTACAAATATAAGGAAAAAAATTTATTTAAACTTTTGTAATTGCGACAATTACGAACAGATACTTTTTCATTAATAATCATTTCAATTCTATAAAAAAATGTTTAAAAGGCGGCAACCCTTTTCCACTATATGCTTTCTTAAATCTATCTATCTTGTTATGTTTCCTGTCCTTATAAATGCTTCGACTTGAAAATTTCAAATAGGTGGAAAATTTTAACCTTTTTTTATTTTACGAATAAAGCATTATTTATATGGTATCTTATTAACTTATGCTATAAATACTTGACCCAAGATGGCGGTGCGATAAATGTTTAGCCCACAAGATGAAAACGGACATTTTTTAAAAGTTACGATTTGTTTCTCAGCATAATTAGTTTTTAACTCCACACATTTAACCCAATAATATTCCAAATCCCTTAACTCATTTGCTTTATACACCATCTACGCGCTCTTTGGCTTCTCTATGCGATTTCTCTTCCAAAAAAATAATCGAATCACCAACTGCTCAACTGATTCTTATCTTTCTCCATTTTTTTTTAATCCCCAGACATGCCCAGTTGGGTGCTCGGTCAAATAAAACCACGAGTCCGATTCGGTTGAAATTTTTACAGTAGCCGTCAACCAGTACTGCATAGTAGCCACAATTGAACCTTCGGGCGATGAGGCTCAGACTTATTGGACTGCCCATTACTATATCAACTCAACTGAACCTAACTAACACAAACCGGTATATTCTTCACAATAGTGTTGCAAGAAGCTACATATCACTAATTTTTATACCATTAGCATTATCACATAATCACATAATCATTATCACATAATGGTAATCGAAATATTCTTCGTCGGTGTAAATTCGGACATCGTCAAATTCGGATTTGAAGGCTTAAAAAATTGTAGTCTGATTTCAATTATTTGAAAATTGTAACGATTGAGGCAAATTGGCCGAGTAGTTTCTGAAATACGATTTTTCATCTAAAAGTGGGCGGTGCCATGCCTATTATCCAGTCACAGTGAAATCTAATGCTTACGGTGTTGTCGCACCTTTGTTGGTTTTTTGTCGGCACTTGTCCGATTTTGACCATCTGCAATGCCAACATCATCAGGGTGGCAAGGAGTACGTGTTAGTCCATCTGTCGACTAACTGACAGACAAACAGACATCCGAAAATCAATTTTTCTCATCATTCTGATAATTTTTAACATATAAGTTTACTTTTGTATATAATAAACATATAATATTTTTTCCGAACGTCACTCCCAAAAGGACTTTAGTGGCTTTAGTTCATTTTCATTTGCTTACCAACATGGTTTTCAATTGTTTCGTGAATTTGCCACATGATGCGAACTGGATTTGTAAGCACATATTATCCGCACATATGCCTATTCATTTACATTAAAATACAAATAAAATATCAATATCCGCAAAGCAGTTTATACGAACTGTTTCGCTACTAGGAAGTTCTATGTGGCGCGTGCAGAACACAGTAATGCACAATTACTCGTGTAGCATTACATTACGTTTACATACGCACCAAATATGCTCCGAACGTAGAACGGGAAATGCTTAAGTGGCAATAAAGGCGATTAAATTCTCCACACGCAATTAAGAGAGTGCATATTTGCCGCTCATTGATAATAATGTGTAGGCTATTAAAAAAATTAGGCACATATTGGGTTGTTCGGAAAGTCCTTTCGTTTTTTCCCGCCAGAGGACTTAATTACGTTTTTTCGAAACTAACTTCACACTTAAGCCCCATAACCATTATATGTCATGAGAGCTGATATTGCAAGGCTTGTGTGTGAAAAAGTTCTATTAATTCTACCCAGTAGTTTTTGGTTGGTGCCTTTTTAAATATGGAGAGCAATTATCAGTATTTTCGTCATATTTTACTTTTTAACTTCAGAAAAGGTAAAAATGCTGTCCAAGCGAGAAAAAAATTGACGGATGTGTATGGAGAAGGCGTGTTAACAGTACGCCAGTGCCAGAACTGGTTTGCAAAATTTCGATCCGGCAATTTTGATGTCGAAGATGCACCACGGTCTGGAAGGCCGGTCGAAGCTGACAAAGATGCGATAAAGGCATTAGTTGATGCAAATCGGCGAATCACCACACGAGAGATCGGTGAGAGGTTAAATTTGTCGAATTCAACTGTTTATGGCCATTTGAATGGCCATTATACGAAAACTGTCTTTCATGTTCCCCAAAAAAACGAAATGACTTTCCGAACAACCCAATAAATACTTAAACATTTGAATGATGTTGTGCTGTAACAATTTCATTCCGCGTACCAATAGGTATAACAAACATACTTACAAATCTTCACCTTAAGCTTCTGCACGCTTCACGTGCTGCAACGTGTGGCAACTGCCGCCTCTGATGCTTGCCAGAGTTTCAGTTTTATATAATTATTATTATTAATGTGTAGACTTTGCGGTATTATAAACGAAAAGTTTTATGTATATGTGTTATATTTTCAAATCAGTTTAGTGAATTGAATGACGTGATTTTGAACTTTCACCCTAGTGCCCTATAGATCGGCCGACCGATAACACAGATGTTAATGTCATTGGCATTTGATATCACTTTGACTCTTTCATTAGTGCCTATATAAAGCTCACATGACTATCCGTCTTCGGTTACACACCTCCTTTTGTCGTCTTTTTTATTCAGTATCTCGTAGCTTTCATATACTTATGTATTCAATTTACACATGTGTTCCAAAGTGTATCCAAAGGAACATCTCACTCGCTCAACTTGTTGCAGGTTTAAATAAACTAACTGCTAACCGTTGCTATTTACACATATGCCCAAAAAAGTATATGCATATTAAATTATGGCAACAGCTATGTTGACGCTGAAAATGTATGCAAGCACGAGCTTGGTATAGGAAAATGATAGTACTCGTACTATATATAAAATATAGTTGAAGATAGCAAATTTTTAGCAGCAAAATAAAATTAGTATGTAATTCTTTTAACAACCCTACAACAGCGTTTAAGAGGTAGTATCGAACCACAGAGAAACCTTGATCAATCGCTCGAAGGAAGCTCCTAGTTTTGGGTCCTCAAGTCTGTATACTCTAAATCAAAATGCTTCACAACATTAATACAGTTCTCAAATTAACATAATTATTAAAACGGAGCCTATTTGGATGGCAATGTATGCGTCAATAAGACACGAATCTTTATAGTTTTCAAGAACGCCGAATATTGTCTTCGAATTGCATTTTCTTCCATGTTCTTTTACCAAGTTCCATTACCTTGCTTTTCTTTTTAGATGTTTTACATATTTCAAACTCAGGCGTTTCTTAAAATTAGGAGTTCGGAAACCCCTTTCGACCCTACAATAGTATTGATAATAAATCGAAATTTAACGCTTAAAATCCTTATGAAACCTTATAGTTATTATTGTTGTAGTATTGAGAAATATTCTCCCTAAGTCAGAGTCCTTGAGCGGATGACAATCCTGCTACCTTCCATTCACATAGATCTGGCTGTCAATAACAGAACTTACACTTTTATTAAGTAATGAGAAAAACTGAATACAATATTTACAGAGGTCTTGTTTAGAAAATATTAACGTTTAATAAACTAACAAAGCATAAAGAAAGTTAGCATGAACTTTACATCAAACCAGCATTTTGTGGCAAAACGATATTTGAGACACATATAGTCTCGATAGCTAATTATTCATCCAGCCTTAAGAACTATTTCAATTACCATAACAACAAACAGCAAGAATAGTACACCACGAGAATATCATATACGACCAATTTCTATGGATAATTAATTTCTAGTCTTTTAACCCGGTGGTTAAAAATGCGTATATTAGGTATATGGGGGCTAGGGGAAGTATTTACCCGATTTTCACCATTTTTCACCATTTCACCATTCACACCAGAGCACACTATTATCATGGAAGGATAATCCTCCAATTTCGTTACAATATCTTACAGATTGACCGATATTTTCGATAAAAAGTCAGATATGTGCACTGAGGTCCATATATTGGGTATCTGGTGGCTTGAAAAGTTATAATCCGATATCAACTATCAACAGCAAACATATCTTGAACGTACTATTCGTGAAAAGCTCTATTCCGATATCTTAATTGATGCTCGATTTATCTACTCTAAAACGTAAGGAGCGAAACGTGAAAGTATCAGATGAAACTTAAAATTGTGTTATATGAGAAGTAGGCGTGGTTTTTATCCCATTTCGTCCATTTTCACAGCGTGACATGAGAATGCAAATATAATGTCATGTATATGCCCTTCCTTTCCTTCCTTCCGTATCATGTCTGCTGCAAGATTTAATGTTCTAACGTGTTCCTTCAATGAGTTATCGCACTTTTAGTAGTTTTCAACATAACTTTTGTATGGGAGGTGGGCGTGGTTATTATTCGATTTCACTCAATTTCTCAGCATGTGAAGAGATGCTAGAAAAACTTAGTCGGAGCAAGTTTGATTGATATAGCTTTAACTATTTTCGAGATATATACATTAAACCTATTGGGGGGCGGGGCCATACCCACTTTTACAATAACACACAGATGCGCCACCATATTAGGATCCTCTATACCAAATCACAAGTTTATGTCTTAATTAACTGTTCAGTCATAGCACTTTATCTGTTTTCGATTAATGGCATTTTGTGGGCGTGGCAGATATTCAATTACGCCCATCTGCAATAGCAACCGTCTTACCGTGACAAAGAACACGTGTACCAAGTTTCATCAAAATATCTTAATTTTTACTCAAGTTATCGCTTGCACGCACAGACGGACAGACAGTCACTCGGATTTCAATTCCTCTTTTCATCCTGATCATTTATATATATTTATATGTCTATATCTAACTCGTTTAGTTCTAGGTGTTACAAACAACCGTTAGGTGAACAAAACTAATATACTCTGTAGCAACATATTGCGAGAATATAAAAATGTATACTTTGATAAAGCATTTTTCATTCCAACAAGGCGGCACAATCTGAGCGCCTAGTGGAAAAATGTTCACAATCAAAAGACAATTTTTCGCACACACACCCACATCTACACTCACTCTGACTCTAACTCATATATACGTATACGTATTAACAAGTAAATATGTATACATATCGCTATTTTGTAGCAGCTTGCATGGGTTTCTTAAACGTGAAAAATTTCAACAAATCTGCTTCCTCATCCTTCTTGACTTCCTTTTCCTATGTGCTGTTGTCAACCCCTGACCTGTTGCCTTACCACACCAATACCCTTGTTTGAATTCCGGGTTTGGCGCTGCGTCTCACATTACTTGCGCCACATTTACATTTTATTACAAACATGTACATACGTATATTTTGGTTTCCACGGTTTACGGGAGTTATTTTCAAGTGTATTTACGTGCGTGTGCGTGTGTGCATTTCAAAAATTTATTTCTACCGTCGCGTGCGAGCACAGTTAAATAGGTGTAACGGAGTAATTTAAATAAAGTACTTGTCATAATTATTAATGCATAAGCATAAGCACATATAGAGTTACATATTTTCCCCTACTATAAAAAATATAACACTATACAGACAAAATATACACTATACACCTTCATGAGTGCGAGTGTTGCACACATTGGCAGGATAAATTATGGAATATATGCACGAACGCAGGCAAAAATCAATGTTAGGAAGATGTGAGAAGTGTAATGCATTTCTCATAAGAAGCCTTTAAATACAATTATTAAAGAATTATAGTTACTTCATTTGTGACTTTAATTTTTAAAATCTCGCTTACGAAATAAACATACTTTTCCGCCATTAAGTAAAAAATTCTAATTTTTCTAAAAATCTATTTTTGAAATTTCAAAAAGTGATTTAATATAATAATCTCTTACGCAACTAAAGCTATATTAGCAAAAGTTGGTGAAAGAATTCCATTCCACTACGTGGACCCACTATGTGGGCGGTAAATCTGTAACCTAGAAAAGAGAACCAAACTGTTTGGAAAAATTACGACTTACTTCTCAACGCCGTCTCTTGTTAATTAGACGCGCTTTACTCAACAATACCCTAACTTCTTGAACTCGTCTGGAAAATACGTTTTTAGAAAATTACATCTTCCTCATCCAACTCAAGTTATTGTCCAGCAAGTAACTTTTCCAAGTTTGGAAAGAAAAGTGAGTCATACGGGGATAAATTTGGAGAATTCTTGATCTAATTCGACCAATTTGGCCGTAGCGACTGTGACCGTATGAGTCGGTTGAAGAGCACTTATTTCTTTGCCAACTAATTCCAATATTTTGCAATTCCCAATAATTCAGTACAACAAAGCCTTGTAACCATTTTGCCCTTTTTAAGTAGACGATGTGGATCACACCTGGGCATCACCTATCCGGTCGATATGATAGTCTCCGCCTTTTTCGAAACCGGTTCACCGTTTGAAATCCACTGTTTCAACTGTTCCATGGTCTTTGGCGTGAACCAATGGATCCAAGTTTTGCGAACGGAAATGACGAATCGACTCTGAAATTCCTTTAGATGGGGCTTAAACAACACCAAACACTTTCCTAATTACAGCTTCAATTCACTTTGCCAGGTGCAGCTGTCAGACTCTGGCGGTCAATGGCGAACGGAGTGAGTCATATAGGCGCGTCCTTACACCTTCATTAGCAGCATCAATCACCAGCCTGTTGTGACCAGAAGCGTGGCAATACGCAAAAATTCACAAAAATGCCATTATGGTTAAAAGCACACTTGTACTTCCATTATACTTCCCACGTAGTCAAGAGAAAACTGTGAGTCTGGATTGGATTGTACTACACGGTTGTAAATATTTGAAGCCATCGGGGCAGAGATAGTGAAGCCATCGGGGCAGAGATAGTGAAGCCATCGGGCAGTACTTATTGGACATCCCTCGTATTTCCAGCCAAGAACTAACAACTCGGTCGCATTACTCAAAATTACTTGGGGAATAGTTTCTGCCACTACAACAAAAAAATCATAATTTGCAAGCAGGCAAAATTCATTAATATTCGCACCCATCTGCAATATAGCGGTGTAATTCAAAACCACTAATGTGTATAACTGTCTACCGTATAACGCCACTATTGGTATGATGTACGTGGTACCAAAAAGGCTGATTTTGTGTCAGCGAATGATTTTTTATCGTATACTTTGGACGGAATATGAAATGTCTGCACCAAATTTGGTAGATATGTTACCGTTATCATAATTTATTCTGTATATGAAATTAAATAAATCGTGCGTGTGATTGTGTGGGAATTTTACAAAAATCATATTGGCGTTTGTCACAGGTACGAATAAAGGGTTGACAATTTCTTTCTAATTTAAAAATTAACTACTATAAAAGGTGAGTACTACTTTCAGTCTGTATAGTTGACTATATAGTAGATAAATTAGAAACAACAGGAGATGTGAGATTACATTTTATCAATACGACAGAATTTAACTCTAATTAATTTTTCGAATAACTTTGGACCGTTAGGTCTAGTCTTTTCAGTAGGCAAAACACTATGCAGCCAAAACTCACATATGCTTCATTCACATAAGAAATTTAAACACACTACGAATATTAGAGTGGTTTGATCGCCAATATTTATAGACTTTCTTTTTGAGGATAATCGGCTGATTCACCAAATACTCGTACACTACACTTCCCGCTAATGATAGCAGGAAAATTTTGTATTAAATGGCGCCTCTCCTCTTCATCACTTTCAAATCGATTGCTACAGCTCCGACACTGATCCACAAAAAACCTTGATAAATACTCCTTTACCTTGCTGCATTCTGGCGAGCATTCCGATTCTGGATGAAATTGCGATCCGAAAAATGGATATCTGTGAAATGGATAGTTTTTTAGGGATTAATTCACATTAAGCGTTCAATTACCTGCGGTGTTCGATAATGGAAGCAAATTCTAAGCCCTTTGCATCTTTGTTTTTCGCCAAGATATGCCACACGTTATCGAAGCTTTTTGCTGTCTTTATTGAAAATTTTTTAATAAATAGTTAGTAGAAAAAAATCTTCATTTCAGACTATTTGAAAGTACGAAAGCCATAAATTGAAATAAGTAGGAGAGAAATTTAAATTATCTGCACCTATCATTACCTCAAGGCTTACGCAATACCTATGGTGATGGTGACCGAATGGTTTGTTCTTCATAATGATTTCTACTTCAACAGGTAAATCGGCAAAAAGTCGTGATTCTCGAAAGCCTGTAATATGTAAGAAAATGTTATGCATGCTGAATTTTGAATAAAAAATACAGTAAATAATAGAGGATAAGATCGTACACAGAGAGGCGATTAAGTAAATGTATATTACTTTGAAACCTCGACAACAACTATATAAAATAGACAAATATTGGTAAATTCCTCCAATTAGAACTCAAGAACGACTGGACCGATTTTGACAACCTCAGTTTCGGTGAATTTGTCTCCGCCCTGGAAAACTCAACAAATAATATTGGAAAGTTTCTTAGAAAAATATTAATCTGGAAAGATATGTATCACAATACATGTGTGAAAATATTCGTTTCGAAATGTAAACAAAAATATAAAGAATAATCTCATCAATCATTCTTAATCATTCAGGATCACAAGATTGACAACAAAGAATATATGAGAAATTGTTGTTAATAATAATATTTTTGAAGGGATTGTATATCTGCATTGTTTAATCAAGAAGGAAGCGTTAGCAAAATGTACTATTTCCATATCTATGAGACACATAAAGATGGTTCTTGAACTAGTATTTCAAATATTGCATAACAGCGAATCACTTCAGGAAAGCCTGCAATATATAATCGAATAGGGAGGTCGAGAACCAAGTTATTTATTATACTTGTGCAGTTCTTTAATCTTGTACCGATTATAATTACTTTAATCAATTGGTTACCTGGTAAAAATTCCACTGATAAAAAGTAATCCATAGACTCGCATTTGTCCCGCACATCAGTGCCGTAAGCTTTTTCCGACATATTGGTTGTGTAGAGTACTAAAAGCTGAAAACCCAGACATGTTCCCCAAATAGGTAGATCAATACCTTTCGTATGCAATTTTTCGGCTATCCGTATTATATTCAAAGTGGCACTAACACAATAATTTGTTAAATCCAAGCTCACAGGATAATATTCATTCACATAGACCGCACCACCAGGCAATAAAACTCTGCGGAAGAAATAATATTTATGTGTATTTAAGTTAATAAAACAAAAATCTTTTGGATACGTGGGTAAGCCTGAATGTTTCCAAAAACGGCGATATCTAAATATCGCCCTTTAATTTTTGAAAATGGACATTTGCCAAAAAAGTAGATTCGATTCAAAGATCTCAATAATTTTGTCAGCTCTTATAAATGTAATAATTGATTATTTGAGGATGAAAATAACGAAATAATGACCCTATTATTAATATTCATCTCCTATGACGACTTTTTGTTCTCATGTTTTAGGAGCAAAATTCAACGTGTTTCTTTTTCTATATATGTGTGTTTGTACAGTAAATCGGCCCATTCATAAATTGTGAAAAAACCTCTTAAGACATTAGTAATATAAATCTTTAAAGATGTGTTTAATTCATTGAGACTTTCGTGGTCATTCCTAACTACTTTGATAACTCTTTGAATACTGTTTATATCGTCATATCTATGTCTTATCCTCCAAATATTCAACTCGTCCATGCACGAACTGCAGGCAACCAAAAGTAATGAAGTATCAACTTCACCTCGCATAGATTATTTTAGAAAAACCAGCGAAAGTGTAAAGCATTAATTTTGATTATCCATTCTTATATTACCATTACCATAGTGTTTAAATATATACATACCCAAGCTCCCCAATTGTGATGAAGCAGCTTCATATAACCTATATTTATAAAGTGTAACTTACATTTATAAAACGTAAACTTTTGTATCCTGGTTCTAGTCTTTTATTTGGCACAACGGTAGCATAAACTTTAAAACCCCAAATAACATGTGAATCTTGATAAAAGTGTTGCTATAATATTATATTATATCTAACTCCGTGTATTCATTACTTACCCATTTACTTTGTTTAATATGTGCTCATAATAGTCAGCGGTTCTATTGATCCTTTATTTTAGCATGAAAATTTTTATAGCAGTTTATGAAACGAGAAGTAAAATTATAAAAAAAAATTATACAACCAGTTCATTCAATAAAATCGTTATAAATATAACATACCAAATAGGGACAACACCAGCTCCGGCGTCTTCCAAATATTTGACATATTTGTCATCAATATAACTGCAAATATCCTGACTCATACTGTCCTTACGATCAATACACAGCAGACCAACAAGAGGCTTATCCATACTGATATTATATGAATTTATATCTATATAAAATTGAAAAAAAAAACTTAAAGTAAATATCAACAATCATATATCTGCTATAATCTATCTATTTGATCTAAATCTATCAGCTAGTTTTATTTTTTTTGGGATCTATTTTACTGATGTATATACATATGTGCGTGAAGTTAATTAATGGATGCAAATCATTACATACTATAATTCTATGTACGGCACAATGGCCGCAGGTCAAGGTATGGGGATATTTTTCTCATGAAAGAATCAAGCTAAGTCAACCAAACTCTGTGATGACATTTTATTATACTCCGCAACATATTGCAACAGAGTATATTAGTTTTGTTCACCTAACGGTTGTTTATAACATCTAAAACTAATCGAGTTAAATATAGACATATATATATATATATATAAATTAGAAGGATGAAGAGACAAGTTGAAATCCGAATGACTGTCTGTTCGTCCATCCGTCCGTGCAAGCGGTAAATTACTTGAGTAAAAATGAAAATATCATGATGAAACCTGCCACGCCCGCAAAATGCCGTAAATCGAAAATTTATGAAATGTTATAACTAAACAGCAAATAAAAATATGAAATTGTAATTTGGTAGGGCGAATCGAAATGGGCAGGAGCATCCATGGTTTTCCCCTTTCACTTGATCTTTGCACATTACAAGAGTACAAATTTTTCGGTTGCACCCGAACTTAGCCATTCCTTACTTGTTTCATTATTCTTGTATACAATGTAATTTATATATTTTGTTAGATAAGAACTAGTTTTTACATTTTAATAAGCAAAGGTTTATGTTACAATTCTATTGCTTATCATTTTACTTGACGTTTAGTGGTCTGCATATTTTTTCTGTTTATCCTATAAGTTTATATATATTTTTTTATTTATTAATGTACAATGTGTCATCTGTATGGCAGTAAAATTTTCACGTTCATATTTTTAAGAACAAACATATTGGTGTGGATTTTTTATGGGTATAATTTTCTCAGAAAAATAGTAAGAGTAATGGACACCAGTATGATGTTTTAAGGGTTCAACTAATGTCCCTAATCTCAATCAAATAAAAAAAAATTTCCGGAACTTTTAGGACATCGTAAATATTAAAATCATTAGGAAATGTTGTATAATTAGGAAGAAGATGACAAAATAAAAACATTTTGATGAGTACCAAAATGTTATTGATAATTTTAGTATTCAATGTCTTAACGATATATTAGAGTTATTCGAAATAACAGATTTTCAGCAAAATATTTTCCCAGAAACATATTTATTGACACCAAAATAGTGTGGTGCTTTAGTTTCGTCCATTGAATTTTTGTCTACTATGAACTATTTTAGGTGAAGCTTTGAAAATAAGAAAAAAAATGTTAACAAGTATGCTATTTTAATATAGGTGAATGTGTAACCCACCAATATATACAAAAAGTTTTTATTTCTGATTTCTTTGCTTTAAGAAAAACAATTGTTTCAAAATATCCATTTGGCGAGTGCCTCAGTTTATGCCAATGGTATATACGTACAAAATATAAAATTAAATTAAATGAAAACAAAAAATGCGATGAACCACTGCAAAGCACCTTCCCGAAGGTCAAGAATATGTAAAAATAAATTTTGTTTGCCAAAATATAACCTACATAAAATACATATGCGCACAGATGTGTAAGCGAACTTACCAAAGTGCAGTTGAATGCAGATCCTATTCACTTGTTCTTCAACGCAAGACTAACAACGTGCAATAGTTTAAAATCTTCTATGAGCCGCGCATTATAGAAATTGGCGCCAAATTCAATTAAATATATATGGTTGCGCATGTGAATTTCCGCTGCAAAATCATAATACGATAATAGCCGTCATCATTTCGCTATTTTTGTACTCGCTGCTCTCTAGTCAAAAGATTAATATGTAAAAGCAAGAATGAGGAGAAAGAGATTGCGACCTGCGACCAAAGATTACGTCATAAAATGAAGAATGAGAAGAGGCAACGTATAAAAACTGTCGAATTTGCATGTAAACTGTAAATAGAAACTCAAACATTTTTGTAGATTCTTAAAATAAGCTGTATTTATTAGTTTATACTGAAAAAGTTTCAGTGAAACGAGTAGAATATTGTACCAGGAAAATATTTGGAGCATATTTAAATAACTATACATAACGTATCATCAAGATAATTACATTTTAAATGAATTTGTTGTTAACAACATTTTTATGACGTAACTTTTGTCAAAAGTGAACCAAAAAAAGTGACAATAAAAAGTTGTCATAATCTCTAATTCCACTATTCTTGATGTAAAGCAACAGCATAGATAGCAATTTGAATTCGATGGAAGAGGTTTTGTGGAATCCGGAGTGCTATAGCCACTTTTTTGTAGAAGTATTTTTTATATTTATTATATCCATTATAGTATTTTTTAAAAAAATTTTACTGTTGTGAATAACTCAAAATAACTGTTAAATTTAACAACACAAAATATGTTATAAAAAAGAAGTATTTATTTAATGATTTTAATAACCTAGATTTGATTGAAGACGCTTCTGGAAGCCAATGGGTTAATAAAATGTTGTGTAGTGTGGAAGGAAGAAACTTTTTGTGCAAAGAAAGATACTACTGTTATGTCGTTGTGTATAAGGTGTGTTCAAAAAACAACAGGAATTTTCGTTTCTTGAAAAAAATATTTATTCGTTCGTCTATATCAATGTTGTCGCCTTCAAAATAATCTCCATTCGATATTATGCACTTATGTCAGCACTTCTTCCAATGGTCGAAACACTTCTCAAACTCGAATTTTTGGGATATCCTTTAGTTCTTTCAGCGATGCGCTTTTGATGTCATCTATATTTGGAAAATGACGGCCCTTTAAGGTTCTCTTTATTTATGGAAATAGGAAAAAGACACAAGAGCGATGTTTGGCGAAGTGAGGGGGGTTAGAGCAATCGTTACAGTATTGTTTTTGGCCAAGAATTCACGAACAAGCAACGAAGTGTGAGCGAAATTGAGCAAAAGGGAGCAAAAACCATGAAATGTTTTTTCACAAACCCGGGCGTTTTTCTCGGATTGCTTCACGCAAACGGCATTGAATTTGTAGGTAGTACTTCTTTACCTTATATTTATATTATTAGTACCTTATTGACCGTTTGACCTTGAAGCAAGAATATTAAAGTCGAAGCACACTCGAAGAACATTCCCGCTATTTTCTGAACACACTTCATATGTGCTAGAGGACATTGTATGGCAAAATTGCGCCGTAAGCTCTGTTGTCCGTTTGAAAATTTGGTACTATAGTTTTTTCGATTTGCTACTCTCTAACAGCTAATGGCAAATTAATGAACAAAAAATATGCCAAATATGTTTAAAGCTCGTATGGGCATATTAAAATTGTATGAACCCACTACACGCGAAAAGAGTTAAAACAATTAATCTAGGACTAAATAGTGTTTGGAATGTTTGGAGTTTCTACATGAATGGCTTAGCAGTTGGCACAGTGTTAAGCGTTGTAGAATCACTCATTGTTCGAAAGTTATCATTTTATATTAGTTCAACTGTGTGATCAAAAGTTGTAAGGTCCACATAAAAAGTTTTTTATATCTGTATTGTACAGGTATATAATGAACACGGAAAACCCATGAAGAATACTGCTACAGGGAACGGTCATTAACCCTTATCGGATCAAGTCAGCCTTAATGAAGAAAATCAGTAAATGTTTATACAAGGATATCTTGAATTCTCGTCTGAAATTTGTTTTTGACCGATATATATGGTTAGATCTGGCCCGATTTTACCCATTTTCGACACAGGATCACATTATTACCAGAGAAAGATGCACTCATGTATAAAGGCCGATATTTACTTTAAAAGGTCAGCCATAAACGTATTCATCGGAAAGTTTTATATTAAACATATTTAGAAACTCTGAAGAGCGAGTCCAGCTGAGTCAAAACACCCGACCCCGTCATCCAGTAATTCCTACTGTAATCGGTTCTACGTAGCCGGAATGGACTCGGACTTTTATTTGACCAATGGCTCTCAAATCAGCAGCATACTTCAAAAATATTTGGGAATATTTCGTGTCATTACAACAACATAAAGGTATTCTATCCCCAACCACATAACCGAATTGTTCACGTATGATCATCAGTATAGAATAATCGCCATCGCTAGGCCGACGCCCGCATTTTTAAGAGTGTACGATACAAGTATGCCAAATTACCTGCTGAATACACATTTTCTTAATTTTCTTTTTTTAATTTTTCATGATTTCTAATGTAAATTGTTTTCAGGATATGAATAAAAAGTTGCACAATTAGAGAATCCTTAAAAATAACGGTTTCAATAAAGTATATCGATTTCTAATGTTATCATTCAAGCAGGCCGGGAGACAACGAATATTACTCATCTCAACTCAATTAGCTTTTCTATTGTCGCTTTAGAGTTTTAAGAGTTAATATTTTGTTCTACTCTTCTTAGACCGCGTTCATACACGAAGACTTTTGTTGCTCTATATCTCTTTTGTTCCTGACCATTGCATTCACGGGCAACTCGAATTGCGGGAAATATTTCTACATTCCCTTTCATATCACATTTTTAAATCCCTTTACTCCTCATTTAAGCGGTAAACAAAAATATTTTTTGTTAGCTAATTTTTACCCTTATTCACCATTTTCTAAAACAAATCTATTATATTATGATTATTTGTATACATATTTGCCTATTACATAAAAAAACTGATGAAATTCAAATTTCCACACATATTGTAAATATTAATTTGAAACCGACACAATTGCACCCTTGAAAAGAATTTCAAAATGCAAAGGAATGCCGAACGACATAACAGCGAACTGTTACGAACAAGAACAGAAAGAGTGTAACGCGAGAACGAGCAACTCGGTGCCCTTCGTCTTTCCTCATCGCCCTCTCGCCGACAAACTACGTGTCTGGGCAACAAAATTCTTCATGTCTGAACGCGGTCCTACAGGGAAAATATATTTCGTACAACATTTCGTTAACGTTTAGTATAACACTTACGATAAAACCGATATTATTTGTTTATTTTCTTTGCCGCACAGTTTCTATTTTTTATTGTCTCCATTTATTATTTTTATTATTTTGTACTGATAATGGTATTGATTTATTTGCACTGAACGTATAAATCACAGAAGCATCGTTTACAGTTAATGGTGAGGGAGTAAAGTTATTATTGTGGACTACTTGTAGAGATAATTTAACTTAGCGGTAAAATTTTCGTATTTTTCTTTCTAAATATAAAAATGTGTTTGTTGGCGTATGATTGTATTTAGGTATATTTACTAACTTAAGCATGAGACATTATTTTAGGCCTACATATATATATGTATATTTTAGGAAGAATCTATTATCATATTCTGCTTACTTTTAGATGATGTGAAAATTAAAAATTAAATAATAAAATATTAAATTATCCTAGCAGTGAATTTTCGTCCATTAATGCCTCTTTGATTTCTTTTTTGTTTTTTTTTTTTTTCTCTTTGTAAGGTGGGCACAAAGCCACACATACAATCCCACGCACACACACTTGAAGCTGCTTTCATTTGAAAATTTATGTAGGAACTTTACGGAGCATTTGATAGCAATAATAATGAATATCTAGAGCGAGCGAGTAACATCCATAACTAGCATCACGAATTTCGGTCTTCGTGGCTGATTAGCCTAAAAGTGCGATAAATGTTATGACGTCATACACGCCTCCAAGCGCCCAAAATAAATAATGTAATTAGCGCCAACAAGCAATGCAGTTGCATGTTGCCAGCAGTAGATGCTGTGCCGACGTTGCGTGATTCAAACAAATACTGTTGTACGAAAGCGGAGCCTTTAGCGCCCGTATACACTGGTTGGTAATTATAGATGAGTCCATCGATTTCCTCGGTGCGATTGGCGAAGTGATTGCGATTCCTGCGTGCCTCATTCACAAAGAAGTCTGCGAAATATTGGGAAGCGATAACAGCTTGTGAGGTGTGGGTAATATTTCGATTCGGAATGAATTCGTAAAGAACTTTCTCAGGATGATATTGCACGCCGTAAAATGGATATCTGAAGTAAATTTAATTATACGGGTATTACAGCGAATTTTAAGAATACTTCATAAGCTTGTTCAAATACATGTTTCTTGTTGAAAAAAATTCCGAAAAATTTTTTCAAAATATATATCGAAGGTACGTTTGTAGCAATTTGCCACCACTGAATATTGACTAAGTCATATATGTTACTTATTTGTAGATATGTGTGCATAGTGCATATAATGCTTCCAATAAGAAACTTGCATTCGAACAACCGTTATGCACGACTTCACATACTTGACATGCTCGACAGTCGATATGAATTCCTCACCATGCCAGTCATGATTTACGCTTAGCACATTCCAGGAGTTATTTAGGCCGTAGTCTGCAAAAGTCTAAAAATAAAGCATGGAAATTAAAAAGTAAATCAATTTAGCTAAATACCAAAAATAAATATTCATGTAGATTCAGAATTAAATTGCCCTTAGTATATATATTGGCAAATGGTGCCTAAAAATATACGAAATATTTAAATCCCAAAGCTTACGTCAATAGCGCGTGTTTCCGCCCCATTTGTTGACTAAATTTAAAACGTGCATAAAAACAAATTTACCCAATTTACATCTGAACAAGTAAGGCAGTTCTAAATTAACATACAATCGAAAGTAGAGATGCGGTTAGAAATTTAGAATGTATGTTGTATATCTAATGGTTTTTTTATAGAAGGGAAGAGAGATGTTTACCGTTTAGCACCATCTGAGGATATGAAACAGTTGATACCTCGTAATTCTCTCTTAAATCATAAGGGTACAACTAAATATTTTAACTTTTATTCCAGATATGTAACTCTTACCAGCATTTATAAGACAGTTAAACGAAAAGTGGCAGAAATGTGGTCTAAAAAGTTCCCCGCCCTCTAATAGATTTAAACAAACTACCACAGCTATATCAACGAAATCCAGTTAATACATTTCTCTCTAGTATTTCATGGTGAAAATCGGATAATGAATGAAGTGAAATCGGATAATCAAAGGGGCCCACCCGTAACAAAGGTTATGTAGAGCCTACTGAAAGCGTATTAACTCGCTAAATAAAAACGTCAGAAGCATGAGATTTTACAGTAAAAATGGTACAAAAGCTGTAAATCGGCATACTTACTTTTCGGTGAAATCTTATACCACAACAACTACTCCATGAAATGAACCGAATTTGGTGAACAATATTTTATTGCTATCTTCATTTTACAGTTTCATGTGCGAAATCAGGCTACCTTTCATATAACACCATTTTTATTTCCAATAGATTCTTCGTAGACAATAGTATAGATAAATCAAGCAAAAATAAAGATGTCGAAATAGAACTCAGTATAAACAGTGCTTTTAAGATTTGACAATTATCTGATTGTCCGAGAAATCTTAAGAAAATTAAGGAAACGTATTATCTTAAATATACTACAGTTTGATGTTATAAAATAGTAAAATCAGTTCATAAGTTATATATTATAGCAACAATAATAATTTTCGTTATTCTAGACGGCGCTACTTACACCAAATTTATCGTAATATGTAATCTTCCATTTGCAAGATATGTATGGTAGTAAATACAGAACGATTGACGTGAAATTCAAAACCCGTTAGATAACAGTTTTATAAGTTTGTCTCGCGATTAATCTAATTTTAGAATGCGTTCTCTGAGACAAGCCTATAGAATAATGTCAAAAAAGTACAGTTACAGTTTTTTGTAATTGGTTAGAAGATTGTACAATACATATATCTTATCAATAAATCCCAAAAATATCTATCATTTCAAAAAATTATCTGGAGGCACATTTATTTTTTAAAATTAAAAATATGCGGTATATCCCTCCTAGTATCAATTTTTAATAATACCACTTTCTCCAATTTTAATTCTGTTACCGCCAACATTTCAGGTGTAATACTACTACTAGTACTAATTGATTAGGAAAATAATTATGTTATAACCAAAATCAAGTACACAATTTATACATGTAAGTTGGTAAACTGTCTTTAAAACAGTTATTGTAACTATAAAATTTAATCCTAATAAGATATGCTATAGAAATATTATAAGGTATTCATTTTGCCACTTATTCGAACCCACAAAGGCCAACAGTTCGTATACGTAACATTTAATTGTTTTTCGCACAAAATCATTGAAAATATTATTAAGTTGTTACAATATAATGTAACAACCTTCAATACAAGATCATTTTTCCCAATAACTACAACAAGTACCACACGATACACATGTGTAAATACATAGTAATTTCTTCATTATAATAATTACAGTGGATTACTAGGTAAATGTGTAGTTCGGTGTTAATAAAATTAGCATTATACTGTTATTAGCCACTTAGTTTTGCAGATAATCACCAACTACACTAATTATGAGCTTTTGTGCTTTGTGAATTAACAAAAAGCAAAACATATATGCACACATTAATACATACATACATCTAGATGTTGCGACCAAAGTACGTACCTCCTTAGTAAAACAGAAAATGTGAAAATTCGCCGTGACATTGTATGTGCTGAATATGTGCAACACTTCATCGCCAGCTTGAGCAAAGAGTTTGCTCTCCTTGTAGCCCGTCTCGAACTCCAACGGTAATGCTTGCGCAGACGACGAACAATCAGTGCGCAAATCATTGCCATTGGCCGTCAAATAGATGAGCAACTCATATCCTAAGCAAGTACCCCAAATAGGCATGTAGGTGCCACGTTCGTTCATTTCGATGGCGATGTTGTATATGTGCTGGCCAGCATCAGCATATCCATGAGATTGGTTGAAGAATGTTGCACCGCCCGGCATTAATACACTGTTCACCATAAATTCAAAACAGGGAGGGTTTGGAATGGATGCATGCGAACATGTTATTTATATGTTAACGAACAAACACTCAAATTGAGCAATGGGAAAATTAGACTAAACCACTTACCCATTTATTTTAGACATGATATCCTCGTAATATTCTCTTTCGCGATCAATCCTGCAATAACAAAAAGGAATCTAAATTGAATACTCAATGAAATGAAATATCGTTTTTTTTTCGTTATGTATTTGTTATATATAGTAAATATCTATAATAAATAGAACAATAAATATTTATAATAATAGGCTGAATAGAAGATAAGTCTATATTCTAGTTCTAAATAAGTCTATATTCTATTATAGTGCAAGGGTGAGAAAATGGAAGGAGGCTCCCCTAAGAGTAGATTGCTGGCACTGTTTCTTGGCATACATTTCTATTGTCGAAGTCTTAAAGCCTTCAATTTAAAAAAAACTTGCAATTTCGTAGAGATGAGAAAAAAATCTACTAATAACAAGAGACAACAAATACAAAAAATTGCGAAACCACAAAAACTTGATTTCTAAGTTCCGCGAACTTTTCAATATAAAGTTTGCTCCGAATATTTTGGAGGCGAGGTGAAATATGCGGTTTGCCTAAGATGATTTTTCTTTTTCTTCCAAAATACAAGAGGGGCAGATTCAGGAATTTATTAGATTCTTATTAAATAGTAAATACTCAGAGCAAGTGGAAATATATGATGGGAAATTCGTTCAAATTGTTAACTCTTATATTATTATTTACCAATTGAGGCAATATTAATCGAAAAATTCACTTCGCAATCTACTCGTTAGGAAATGGGTACTTTTTTAGATAGTAAACTGTGGTAAGATAGGCAATGTTGCAAAATATATTTCACGGCTATGCAACCGCAAAACATAACTTTCATTATGCATGGCAACCAGCTAGTGATCTACTGAACCGCTGACTGAATACCCAGAAAGCATTTTTGGTGTATTATGTATTACTACCACCTCTTATTATTATATGACATACAAAAAGTTGTCTACAAGTATATTGCGAGTTTTGGAGATTTTAAATATTTTAAATGTCTTTAAAGAAAATTAGTATACTTTATATAATTACTTAATAAGTAATTACTTACGAATGTTTCCAATTTATTAAATTACAAAAATTGATGTCCAAAACGTTGTTCTTTAAATACCTTATAAAAAATTTATGTATTATTATGATTTACTAGTATTCATAATTGTGATAATTGTGTTTAAACGCTGCATTCTTATAAGCTGATAGTTACAATAATAAATAATTTTTCAGATACTTTAAAATTAAATTTCAATGAACGTTACTGTCCCCATTTCTTTCTGTTTACATTTAATCTTGCACCAATTTGAGTACTGCTGCCGATTAATTAAAACAGTTCTCAAAAATTTCAAATGAGGAATTTTATTAGCTATTACTGATATCAGTGGAAGATCGACAAATATTTCTGAAAATATTATTGGAGCGCAAATGAGAACACCATGTGTAATTTAATAAAGTCAACATAGGGATCATCACTGGGAAATTTACTTATAAATGTCTAAAACAAACTTAACTAAAATAAATGTCTACGAAGTTGGCAAAATCAGATTACTAAACTTTTTTATGTTATGTGAATTTTTACAATCCCAGAATTTTTACAGATATGAGTAGGAATGTATGAATAAATATTCTCTCGGCTTCAGTAGGTAAGTAAATCTGAACGGGGTAACACTCATTTTTGAAATTCGTCACAAATGAGGGTCTTTCAGTGTTAATATATATGCCCACAAATTTGACTTTACCAGATATTAATATCAGAGTCATAATCATTTTGTAGAATTTGAAGACATTCGTATAGATTACTGATGGGTGAGTCCGAGATTTAATTTCGGTCGGAATTAAAAAAATTTTGTGAGATTTATTGCATATTGGTCTTGCCTATCGATGGTAATTCTGCCATTAACGTGAATCTGTCGATCAGAGAGCGAAACTGAAATTAGTATTGTAGGATATAAGCGTAATATTTCTATTACTTTATAAAGGTAGATCTATGATTCGTAAGCGTCTATATAGTTCCACGTATTTAGGCGCTCATGTATCAAAATTACATTCATAATACGAGGTGTGTTCAAAAAATAACAGGAATTTTTGTTTTTTGAAAAAAATATTTATTCATTCGTCTACATCAATGTTGTCGCCTTCAAAACAATCTCCATGCGGTATTATGCACTTATGTCAGCACTTCTTCCAATCGTCGAAACACTTCTCAAACTCGATTTTTGGGATAGCCTTTAGCTCTTTTGGCGATGCCCCTTTAATGTCACCTATACTTGTAAAATGACGGTCTTTATTTTTGGAAATAGGAAAAAGTCACACGGAGCCATGTCTGGCGAATATGGAGGCTGGGGCATCGGTACAGTATTATTTTTGACCAAGAATTCACGAACAACTAACGAAGTGTGAGCAGAATTGAACAAAAAGAGAGCAAAAGCCACGAAATATTTTTCCACAAATCCGGATGTTTTTTTTTCGGATTGCTTCACGCAAACGGCATTGAACTTGTAGGTAGTACTCCTTATTGACGGTTTGACTTTGAGGCAAGAATTCGTGATGCACTATGCGATTAAAGTCGCTGAACACAGCCGAAGAACATTGTCATTAATTTCTGAACACATATTGTATGTTACAAAAGCAGTAAGTAACTATTAGAAAGGCCTAAGTTTTGAGCAAAATCTAACAATAGGTACTGTGGCAGATATTAAGAGAGATTTCTACCCACGTATATAACACCAGTAAATCGTCTGGATGGCGATCTTTCGTTATCTAGGAGTTTATATATTTGTAGGTAAGGGAAGTTCTGAAGTAATTTTCAAAATATTATTTCTATACATTAGTTGAACTATTTATTTCGACGTGTTTCTACTGCTTGATTTATCACTTAAAAATTCAAAAGGGCTGATGGAATTTAAAAATTGCTTACAGGAAAACTGGATATGGTTGTGATCCTATTATCATGATTGTGATTATGCCCTTTTATATACTCTTGGACGTCTGAGAAGAACAAAAGTGAAAATTAACATTTTTTTATTTGTATGTATTAGAGATAATGAACGCTTTCCAAGCAATTTACCAGTGTTAAGGCCATTTTATTTTCATCCCACGCACTTGACATTGATTAAATGCTTCGTAGCCGCCGCACAGACGGCGGCCATTAAGTTATAAGTAAGTTGCATATAAGTTGCAATAAATTTGGCAACACTGCTTTTGTTGTTATAGTTAATGTTGCATTCTATAGAAAATTATAATAATTTTTTTTTTATGCTAAAGAAAACAGAAATGTACTTGTTTTGCAATTCTCTAATTTTCTCCGGTTAGCATTTGTTCAGTGCAGAATATACTAAACAGATGCCAACGCAACTCTGTTCATGTATCTTTTATCTTTCTATCTTTGTATGTATCTTTTTATCTTTGTATATTCACTATTTAATTGAAAGAGATACCCGCGAAGTAATTTCTGTAAATACAATAAATTGGCGCAGTGCTTTTTGTTTTGCGGTTTTGAAAAATACAAATAGGTAATGCGTTGGGAAGTAAGTGCAATAGTTCTTATTTGCATATTTGCTAATACTTGCGTATTTTATATCTCTTCGTACATACAAGTATGCCTGCAAGCTGTGAGAAATCTGCATTCATTCGAATGTATCAATTCAAATTTAAAATCAATTAGAAGCGGTATCTATGAATTGGATTTTTGTTTTCTAACCACTATTTTTCAAACACTATTTTGCCTATAAAAATATATGTGCGCAAGTGCGCAAATAAAAAAAAAACAAAAATCAGAAATAATTAGAATTCTTCAACAGGTTTTTTTTTTTTTTGTCTAAAAATAATTACCACACTTCTACTTATGGCATATCAAAAAGCAATTTGTTCAATTCACACCTAATTGGTATAATATGCGCATTGTTTCAGAAAAATATTTACGCATACGCGAGCCCAGACATTTGCTAAATTACGACAATGTTAGACACACACCGGCATTTGTTATTCATTTTATTTGAAAAGTTATATTTCAAAAATAAAATTGCTTGCACGTATTTACTATAAAAACATTAAGTATTTCACGGTATTTACGCTGACTGCCGTTCCTTCGTAGTATTACAATTGGATCTAAAATAACACAATCTTGATTGCAGCCAGACCAAAGTTCGAAGCCGTTGCCTTTGTATTCCCTGCAATGCTAGGTATTGCAGCCTCTCTAATATACACATGCGTAACAGACAGGCTGAAAATTTCCTATTATTTTAGAGAAAATCGGGCTTTTCTTTTGTAAAATTTTACATTATTTTTATACTCTCGCAACATGTTGCTACATATTATAACAGTTTTGTTCATATAACGGTTGTTTGTAACACCTAAAACTAATTGAAATAAATATGTAGGTATATACATATAAATGATCAGAAGAATTCCGGATGACTGTCTGTCCGTCCGTCTTTTCGTGCAAACGATAACTGGAGAAGAAATTTAGATATCTCAATAAAACACATGGCACACATGTTTCTTGGCACTCTGAAGAGTTTGGTACTGCAGATGGGTGTAATTGGACATCGATAAAATCGGGTCCAAGCTTTCATAAGATTGATAAGATCTGGCGTACACCACTAACCTCCAAAAACCTAATTTAAGAATTTTCAAAATTCCGTGTTTAGCAGTCAGTAAGTAAGATATCTTAGCAACATATAATTAATTAACCAATAATACTGAATTTACTATAGTTTGGTGGCAAAATTAGTGAAAACGATATACAAATACGATATACCCCAGCCCCCATATATTACAAATAATGATTATCTTTATTCTAGTGGACTATATGCCGAATATGTCGGTGTGATATTAAATTAATCGACACTGATTGGGCATGTGTTCTCGAGGAAAGTTTAGGTTAATGCCAAAAGTAATTGTTATCTGATCAGACCTTCTCTTGACCCCAATATACCCCAATATATGTACTGATTTCCGACTTTCCAGCTGACTTTAAACTCTTTGTGTTGGTCAATATGTGTGATATTTTAAAGAAATTTAGTGGAAATATTTTCTTACACGTAATACGGTTTAGCGCTGAACATTAATGAAATCGGTCTAGACCTGAGTCTAAACGACACAGCTCTAAAATAACTCAAGTCCCTTTAGTTGCCTTTTTCCTCATATACACAATATACTAAATTTCGCTCCTTTGGTTGAGTTTATATCGCAAATATCTCCTTAAAAGTTATGATTGGTCTTAGTTAGATTGACTTTATGAGTATATGACCTAAAGTAGAAGTTAATATGATGCTTAATGTTGATGTATGATGTTGAATTCTTACGCAACATTTTTTTAAATAAAGATGTGCCAACACATGAAAGTATGCTCCCCTCTTTAACCCTTGTAAATTGCGAGAGTATAAAATATTCGGTTACACCCGAACGTAACCCTTCCATACTTGTTATAAAGTCTTGCTAACACCTGAAAGTATTGTCCCGCCTTTGATATTTGCAAAATACGGAAGTATAAAATGTTCGTTTATACCAGAATATACCTTAGCCCTTCCTCTTTATATTATCTATTAAATCAGCATTTTCATGTCCGCTCAATAAAAATGAGATAAAGATTCTCATTGGCTAGCTTGTACGAAAATATCAACATTAGGTCAATGACATAGACATACTTAGTAATATATTCAATTCATATATGCAAGTAATACATGCGGTACAGACATATATGTATGTAATTACCTATGGTTGTATTTAAAAGGCTTCCCCGAACATATTTGATTTTTGTTTTCCTTTTATTGCAAAATATGGTAATTATTAAGTCATATTTAGAGAGTAAGAATAATTAATTAAAAATCATGACCAGAGAAAAATAATGGAACTTTGTCTTTATTGTAAAAAAAACCAATTTATGTTAACATTTTATATGTATATACTTACAGAATATACAGGGGTATGCAATTTTACCTCATCAACATTCAATAATACTTTTGCTTGCAGCAGTATTCGAATCAAAGTTTCTTCGAAGAGAGTAATTTTACAAGCGGAGAACTCGGGTTCAAATTTTGAATCTCATTATTTATAAAATAGTGAAGAATTAAGAATAAGCATGCAACCTAACCAAAAATCATTTTTTTTTTTTGTATTTGCTGGAACTCACCAATATGACCTGATATCAGTATCAATAAAATATTTGAATGCATAAATTTTTTCTGGCGCCACGATACACCACCCTAGTATATCATATATTTATTCAATTGAGTCTTCATCCATATAAAGCGCCATCAGCATAAATATGATCATTGATCAAACATGCACCAAATAAAAAATAACAAATATGATATGCGATAGACGGTGTGTAACAGGATTGCCCGAACCTACCAGTATATAACACTCGCGCAATATTTAATGATATTTTAGCAAAACTAAATCGATAAAACAGAGTTGACTGTTCACGTAGAACACCCTGTAAATATATTTACATATATAAATAAAACATATGTTGATTTCAAGCTTACCAACGGGTGGAAACACATTTGCGGTACTTTTCTTATTAAAAACAGTAATATTAAACCAGGAACTAAATTATTATTATAATTCATACAAAACAAATCTAATCTGTAATTAGTTGATATTATATGGTTGAATTCAATTAAATCACGCTTATATTTGAAACTCTTATGATATTGATAATTCAGCTAGTAAAATCGAGTAATAGTTACAATAAAAACAAATTTTGTGGCCCGAATGTGTTTAAAAGTAGCAAATAGTATAAGAGGGCTAATCAGCTATCGATTGTTTGTAACAACTAATACTAATCAATATATATAAATATATGTAGCTTTATAAGTGAATATCAAAATGATAAAGACGACCAAACGAATTGATTTCTGAATGTTACTACCAAAGGTGCGATAACTGTGTAATGAATGACGTCAGAAAAATTAAATTCAATGATAGGGGTTATACAGAAGGTTGCAAGTTTTAAAATGGTATATGTCAGCGTCTATTTTTAGATAAAATTACAAATCTCAGCAACTACTTGACTGATTTCCAAATTTCGTTGCTAAATATCATACGAGTATTTTGAAAATGGGTGAAATCGGGTTAGAACCACCATAGAATCCCCATAAAACGCCATCATTTTAAACCATCAGATTTAGCAATATAATAATCCAATCAAAATCAATAGATAAAATTCATTGAAGAAATATAAATAGAGCTTAGTACAAATAGTGACCCTTCCACGTGCTAAATCTCATCTAAAAACAGTTGAACTCGATCCGCCACACTTTTTCTAGCCACCTGATATTAAATATGGCTAACTTTAAGCCTAAAATATCGGTAAGATGTTTCAATAAAATGAAATTAAACAGCAATCTGGTCTAGTGCCAAAGATATGTAAGATCGGTTCGGGAAGGTCTGGTCGTTTTTCTTGTTGGCTTTATATTACATATATGTATATTGGCCAGTATGTAAAATATCTTTACGAAATTAAGAGAACGTATTCTTCGAACCTAACATAATTTGGTACCAAAACTTTGTGAAATTGGAAATATTATGAACTTCTTCACCATGGTTGACTATAAATAATAAATGCTTACAAGCACCATGAAATATTTCAGACGTATTTAATTCTTGGTAATCGCGGTGTATATTATATAACATTCTGCTGCACCTAACTAAGAATATTCTTACTTTCTTCAGCAGTTTAGTAAAAATTATTATACTCTTGCAGAAAAAGAATACAATACCCGAAGAAAAGCATTTTGAATTTATATTGTTTATTTGATTTTACAGTATATAACTGACGCAATAATAAAGATTTCGAAACAAAATTTAGCACCCCCGATTTCTTATAACTTCACTTTCATGTCTTCTCCTAGCCGCCAAATACCGAGTATAGAGACACAATGAGGCACATGAGGGCATTCTCCCATCCCTTTGGTTTATATGTTTGGTTTATTTCTTATTTAAAGTATCATAATAATATTGGACGATTATGTTTCGTTTGGCACCAAAAGAGTGCGAAGCCGGTGAAATTGTGGTTTATATTTATAATCTCAATCGGCGATTCACAACAGATAAGTATTACTTGAGATGAGATGATTTCAGCAACTTTGGAAACTTAATTTTGTATTCTCTATTTACATACATATGTCATTTCTAAATAATACATTGTTCGATTACTGAAGTTCGACATTTTTCAAATGGTTTTTTTGTTTTTATGATTCACTCGGGAAGTATTGATAAATGCAGTGTGTAGCTGTATGACATAAAGCGCCGACTTTGTATGTGGTAAGGACAAACTGTTTGCATATACATATATACATACATATGTATGAATACTTGAGACGTCTATCGAGTAGTGGTTAGAGGAGCACACTACCGCTTCACATGTTCTGGGTTCGAATTCCATTCCATTTTTATTTCCATTTTTCAAGCAAATTTTCTTCAATCGAATGTCCCCAGTAAAGAATATTCTCATAAAATCCAACAACCATTCAAAGACGGCGTAAAACCTGTAGGAGGACCTTAATTTCTAGAAAAACAACCAGGTCCACACAACATATAGGGCAAGGGGCAAGCATTGAATATACGTAAACACATTTCGTAAAAAACTTGAGATATACGCAAATTCCGTAAAAGCATATATGTACATACATATACATATGCATATATACTTAACTGCATGATCATGCACTCAACTGCACTCGCTCACTTAATGCACTGTCACACAGCGTAAACAGAGAAATTAAAATAGCAACACGCGCACATATGGTTATCAACAGCACCGTTACAATATGGGAAATCACTCAACTATAACTTTAACATTATCAGCCGCCAATAAATACATATGTACATACATATAATACTTATATACTTAAATACTTATAAATTAATAGCGCTTATGTACTCACCAAATCGGCACCACACGTCCGCCGGCGCCCTCAACAAATTTCACATACGAAGCGGCAATGTAACTGTTATACTCCCTATCGGGGTAATGGCGGCGCACAAAATTCGACACTTCCTGCGTGAGGATACCGATAATTGGACGCGTATTCTCTGCATTGACATTAACCGTTACATCATCGTTAACATCGAAGTAACTGTTCACAAAATGATGGCCGCCACTGCGTGCCACAGATCCATTAATTGTGGATACAATCGAAAGGGCAGCCAAAATTGTTGCCGCAACGACGTTGGTCGACGAATGGCCGTCGCTAATGATTGCACTTAATCGCATTGCTGGGCCAACAAGGTCCAACTGCATCAAAGTGTCAAACGGTGAGTGGCGGATATGTCGCACTATGCTTGTATGTATGTATGTATGTGCGTAAAATTTTTAGTTTTTAATCACTTTTCTGCACATGCGAAAAAGGCTTCTGTGGGAGCGCACCTTCAGCGTTCGACTGTGACAGCGAGTAGCGGATTTTTGAATATTTACAGGTAAGCTACATTGGGTAGCGCGCGCGCTATATACATACATACATACATATGTATGCCTGTGTGTTGGTTAGCGTAGAGGTGCAGCGACGGAGCGGCTGAGCTAAACACTCGAATTTATACACACTTCCAACGCGCTGTGCCATACATTCCAATCAAGTTTTAATTTTTAATTGGACGCAATGTTTTGATTAACGAATTGTGCGCGCTGTGTAAAGTGTGCATGTGGGTGTCTGTGTGTGGGTAAATGACGAAGAGCAAAAAATGTTAAATTGATATAAACAATCAAAATCAAATTAGAGAAATAAAATCGATGGTGTTGAATGAAATGTTTGTGTTCCAAGCAAATATTTAAGTTTTTGTGTATGTATGTACGTTTGTAAGTAGCAGATAGCAAAAAATCAAGGAAATATGAAACATAAATTACAGCTATAATATACATGCTTTAGCGGCTGTTTATTTGCTATCAGCAAATTTCACGCTGCTCAACTTTTTTCAGATATCCATACATGCATACATATGTATAGATACACTTGTATTACATATATACTTTTTTTCTAACTGTAATAATAAAACTCATGTAATGCATATATAAATATTTATTGAACAATACTCAAATACGAAGTGTTATAATGATAAAGTTGATATAAATGTTTAATAAAAAAACTTAGCGCAGCCACCGCACTTAGTTGCGGTGTAGATTTTAAATAACCTGTTATTAAATTATGCTTAGTTCACCGTTTCAGCAAAAGGGGAAGTACACGCCGCTGAAACGCTCTTTACAAAATTTTATTTTAATAGCAAGAACTAAATGTACTTTTGAAAGAAAAGTATATACATATGTATGTACGCTGTGAAAATTGTTTAATTCGATTATATGCCAGTATACATGGAATCAATTTAAACTTTGCTGAATACTTGGCTGAGTTCCTCTTTCTATTCGTCATACTATCTGAGTACCTTAGGTTTCTGCAAGTTTGAAGATGACTCTGAACACTTACGTAGAAAATGATGACGAATGTTTCAATGTTTTCCTTGCAGTGCGCCGATTTCCATTAGAAAATATTTTTGTAAAATTTTTGCCTTTGCGGTGTAAAGTGAGACCTTGAAACTAACGAACCACCGGCGATTCTATGTTTATTTTTATGTTTTAGAATGGTCTGTTGGTCTGAAACAGCTGATTCATTGCAATTTTGTTGTTATTATTGTAAGAATAATTAGTAAAAATTGTGTGAAATTTTTCGTTTTATAATAACGATAAACTTCCCTCAACAAGGAATAGTAAAAATTTGACTCTTTTCCTGCTAAGAAAAATCTTCTAATAAAATCCCGGATAGGATCCCTTCTAGCCATTCGAAGCCAACTTAAAATCTTGTGGAATCCAAGTAAGTGGAAGAAGTTCGATATGCATCTAGCAAAAGTCTATATTTTGCGGAATTATTTCAGGCATATGTTAGGTTAAAGCATTTCAGAAAAACAAAAACATTTTAAATAATTATAAACCCTACTGCATTTACAAGACAATATAAGGTTGATTTGCAGAGACATTTGCCCTTGGAAACTAGTGTATTTCCATATAATCGTATCTACATATATTTGAATGCGAAATATGGACACCAAGTACAATGAATCTTATCTAACGAACGTTAGATCACTATACTTTATCAGTATAGGCCAATCTAATAAAATATGTTATCATGGTTGTTAATCCATAATTATTTATAAAACCAATAAAGTAAGTTATATATTGTATATTATTTAACATTTATATGCACAAGTTTGTGGACCATAGCGGCTTAAAAAGCAATAACATAAACACCCATTTGTAACCTTCGCCCCTTTCATTGGGATAAGTCAGAATGAATCGATCTACAATTCCGTTCTTAGTTGATGCCACTTATGAGTAACAAACTGCACTAGGAAATTGAAACCGTACACAATACGTGCAAATCTATAGATGATTCAGTGCAAATCGAAAAAAAAAATTCTTTTTCAAAAATGAGAATTTATATTCTCAAACAACTAAGGAAGCGCTAAGCTGAGATGTAACCGAACAGTTTATAGTCTCGCAATTTTCAAAGATGCATCATGAATTCTTGCCACAAGGTTAAGCGATCAATAAAGTACTACCAACAAGTTCAACGCCGTTTGCGAGAAGCAATCGGAAAAAAATACACGGATGCCTACCCTGTACCAATTACCAATTCTATACAATTGGGAGCTTAGTTATAGTATTTTATAGGTACTTGATTAACGGTATTTCGTGGGCATGCCACTAGTCCGATTACGCCCGTCTACAATAACAACCTCAGAGTGTCAAGCAACATATGTATCAAGTTTTTCAAGATTTCTCAATTTTTACTCAAGTTATCGCTTGTACGCACAGACGGACGAACAAATAGTCACCCAGAATTCCACTCGCCTAGTCATCCTGATTCCATTTATATCTATATATAAAACTCTATATATATATAGCTCTATACCTATCTCAATTAGTTTTAGGTGTTACAGACAACCATTAGGTGAACAGATCTATTATACTCTATTGCAACAAGTTCCGAGGGTATAACTACATATAACATATATATATGAGCTGTTCCGATTTAAATGACATATAACGTTAAAACATCTTATAGTCAGGTCCCAGGCAAGAAACAACAAATCTGTGTCCTGCTGCCGAGCAGGTTCTGATTTTAACTTCAGTATTGCTACTTGGGTTAAAGATTAAAACTATGCAATAATAGGTGACTTCATCGTCTACCAAAATACTTTTATTTGGTGGTATCGTCAGTTTACTGTAGTTTAGATGATCACAAATATCGAGGAATTCATCACCATATTGAAAAAAGTTGTAAGCGAACTAAACGGTTGTACAATTGTAAAACATAAGTTTCGTACCTTATTTTCACAATTGAAAAGGTAAGGATGGTCCTAAGGTGCAATACTGACTGTATAAACACTTTTACATTACGCAAGGGGTCTAAATGCTGGACTACGAATAATCAGGGCAGTCAACAGTCATCAGTAGTCTTTCGAGGTCAATCAATGAAACTTATAAAAATTAAACAACGAGCTCCGTATTAAGATTTATACATCTCATACGCTGATGGCTTTCCGATAAAGGTGTTTGGCACTGGAATACTGATAAAGACTGTAAATATACTGGAAATGCGCGTTGTTACCTTTGAGAGACTATACTTTACTCCACATATGACCGCAATTATTATCAAAGTACAGAGTCGAAAAAAACTCTCAAACTGGTAGTATTTGAGGTCAAGAAGCTACAAAACTTCCAAAACACAACATTTCAATGAGGGCCAGCATGTCTTTTAATATTTTCTAAACATTATTTACACTATTATATACACTAGGCCACTTTGCATGCCCTTCTAATCAACTAATTTTATATCTCTCTCAAAATTGAAGCCCTTTTCCTGTAAAAATTGTTAGATGATTGATGACAACTTCCGATTTCTTACCACTAAACAAAGTTAAAGTAACCCCTACAACAACAATTATATTATCCTACCCAGCAGAAACATACCAAAAACTTAAAATACCGGAAGCAGCATATCCATTTATCTAATCCTATCTAAAAGTACATATGTACTTAGGCACGTTAGTATACCGTCCAATTTTTACGTAATGAAAATTTTCCAGTAACGAAATTATTCCTCCAATGACATTATTTATATAATTTAATTTAATAAAATGCCGTTTTTATAAATGTACGAAATATTTTCACTTTTTCACTGTTTTTTCACTTGTTAGCAACTCTGGTAGTATTACAATTGTTATTGAGTTTTTGAGATGTTAAATACAATACACTTGTTTGAGATCAGTAAGAATCTTTCTTATACTCCCACTTTAATTGGTACGCGTTGGTATTCAAATGCTCCGATATCAAATATAAAACATTTATACACATCTGCAGTTAATGCAAAATACAAATCTGCAGAGTACGGAACACTTTTAAGCAAGACGATGGCAGTCACGTCGGTGCCTGTTGTGTTGCTAAATTGATTTAAACAGCTGATGACCGCTATATAATTGTTTTTGTGTTTTCCACTTTACATTTTCTATCTTTACAATTTGTGTGTTTATGTTGGGCACATCCATTTACTTATCTGCCGACATCACAATGAATCAAAATATTAAAAGCAGATTTCTTAACAATAAATGACAGCATATTAAATTAACGCAACTTATCAGATAAGACAATTAAGACCCAGGCAAAAGCGGTGTTTGTCCCAATTCAGCAAAAGTTACTGATTTATATTAAAAACACTTTTCTTTTAATTATATATAATGTTTATGTATTATTACGAATTAACTAAGAGAACAGCCAATATGAATATTTTAAAGAACACCATTAGATTAGTGACCTTGGGCTGGAGCTCAACCGCCCATCAATTTTTGCATTTTATTCTTGATACTCTTCTGAACACTAAGCAAATACTTCATTTTGACTAGTAAAGACTTTGCTTCAGACAAGGCTTTTGAGTCAAACTTGATGCTTAACTCCTTTACAGCTTCGTTCAGTTGTTGCACAATGCCTTCGTTTAGGCCCTGCAAATCTTCACTGGATTTAGCATCAACTACTTCCTCGTTGAGCTCCATCATTTCCATAAGAAATTCCTTATTCAAAGAGCTATTATTGTGCGGCATTTGCTCACCTTGCAGCCTCAATAAATATTGACCCCGCTCTATTGGAGCAGACAGTGTTTTGTAAGCTCTATTTATTAGAGCACTCCAATCCGCAGAGTTATTCTGCTCCCTCGATGATCTATATCAAACAAAATAAATGATAATGAAGATCAGAATATCAAGACTATAGTAAATATACTCACCTGTTGCTGAATTTGTCCGGATGTACCAGTGTTTGTAGTTGCCGAAATCGTCGGGTTAACTCTTGCTGTTCCAACGAAAATTGGTTTGGGAAATTAAGCAAATGAAAGTAGTTCTGAAAAATCACAATTATAAAATTGGGCACCTAATATCAAAGGTATCAAATATTCAAATTTAGTATTTGCTATTACAATTTCATTGTCTACATCTTGTAAGACGCCACACGACAAGCATAACATGTGATTTTTACGTTCTCTCTCTTTACAGTTCCAGCATGCAGTTTCGGCCATTGTGCTAGATGTTGGCACATATTTACGAATTTGCTGTGTCGCAACATTCTTAGAAGTCCTAAATGTGCTAGATTTGGCAGATCTAATCACAGGTTCCTTCTTTTCTTCTATAGCCTTAGGGACGACGCAAAAACTAGCTAAACTCGGTAGACGCGCGCAATCCACATTATTATTCAACTCCAAACGAATAGTATGCAAACATCTCGATAATCGCCGCATTTTATTACAGTGCAGTAATACTATTAATTGCGAACTTGTTTTATTTTTCCAAAGTAATCCATAACTTATAAATCATACCAAAGGCCTCTTATTTAATTCATATAATCCACCCCCCTTTTATCTAACAGGAAGGAATTTGGAATCAAAACAAACTATTTAACTGACATTCGGTCAATTAAACGGAGAATGTTGCCACAGAGAACCAAATAAATCAACTAGTTTTCGCAGACCCACAACTAATAAACTGTTAATAGTTCTGCAGTTAACATTAGGCGAAGAACGTGTAGCAGTCTATTTTTATCGTGCCAGTATCTATTCGACGCATATTGCGTTTTTGAAAAAATATGTTAGAAAAGGTTTGTGCTAGTATTTCCTTAATTTTTCGTATGATTTCTACAAAATATCATAAGAAAGCCGAAGTTTAGCCTATTTGCTCTTTCTTTTCAGAAAAAAGGTCAAAGAAAGCATTGGAACAAGAAATTGTTCCTGGATCGTGAAGAATTCACCGAATTAAATATAATGGACAGAACTATTTTGTATAAAGATATGCCGGATTTCCACTTTTATGTTATGAAACCAATGCCAAAGTTTTTATCAAATTGTCTAGAAATATTTAATGAAATTTACAGGGAGAGTTGGGAAAGGGCTAATTGACCAAAATTTTAATTCATTTGCGTTCAAATTTTAATGGATTTAATATTATTTGGATATTTTTCGCTTTCTGCACAATATTTCAATACAAACACTCCAGTAAACTATTTTCTTGTTATTAAATACTTATAAATGTATTGATTAAAATACGTAAAAAATAAGCAGAAACACAAGAAACTCTCCCCAAACTTCAATATTACATACTAAGTGTTCAATCGCGTTACTACATTGTGCTCAATAAATAAATAAATTATAAAGTCATAGTCATTTAATGCCGCTTTTGTTAGCGAAATCAAGAGTTTGAAATGAGCTCAAGTAATAAATTTTAGCTATCATCGGCGAGTCTTAAATATCTGTTTAAAGAATTTTAGAATAGAAATCCCCAAAATTTTGATTAAAATGGATATGGACTGCTAGAGGAAGTTCTACAGGTATGTAAGTAATTTTTTATGTAATTTTTAATTTATAATTAATTTTACATCTATACTGTCCACTTTTCATACATTAACCCTTTACTTAATTGTTTATGCATTTATTTCCTATTAATTATGGTAAAAACAGATTTAATACAATATATCACTTTTGATTCGATTCAATCACACAATCAACAAAATCAACAAAAGACTTGCATGCCAACAAATAATAAGTGTTACCATATCTAAATATTTTGCAACCGAAACAATCTGTCAACTCAGACCCATTTTAATCCCGAATTTGGGGTTTCTTGTAATTTTGTTTGTCAAAACTGTTACTAATTGTGAAATATCTTATCACAATTTGGGTAGATAAAAAATGTTTAGTACGGTAGCATAGTTTCTCTTGCTTTCGTTTTTATCCTGTTTTTTATTTTGCATAAATACAAACAAATTCTCTTATTTGCAAGGGAAAAGTCTCTGTATTAATGAAAAAATAATTTTTTTTAGTATTTTTAAAAATAGTAAGTGTAACTTAAATCTCAGTGTCTTCAATTGGTATACTGTAGAGTGGTTATTCAGTTATGATGGACGAAGTTCAATTAAGTAAACGGCTTTCATGGCTGTTGCGCCATGGGGCTGTACGGGAAGGAATTCCCATACGTTCGGACGGTTTTGTGCCTGTGAACTCCATTCTGGAACACCCAAAATTTGTTCGAGACTTCAAATTAAGAACACTGCAAGAGATTGCAAGGAAAGATAAAAAGCAACGCTATACACTGAGACAAAATATCAATGGCTTTTGGGAGATACGTGCCAACCAAGGTCACTCAATAGTCAATATCATAGGTTCGGATTGTTTTCAGCGAATTTACAGCCCCGGTGAAGTTAATATAGCTGTACATGGCACATACTACCGTTACTGGGATCGAATAATTATGGAAGGACTTCGTACTATGGGACGTACACATGTGCACTTTGCAACGAGCGACGACAACCATAAATATAATCAAAAGAATATTTCAGTAAGCGGTTTTCGTAGTGACTGTGAGTTGCTGATATATTTAGATGTTCGCAAAGCTATGGAACTGGGCGGAATGGAAATATATCGCTCCATAAACAGTGTTATATTGTGTGCGGGAATCAATGGTTGCATATCTAAGGACTACTTCAAAAAAGTTGTAGACCGACGCACTAAAAAAACATTGTCGTTTTAGTTACCCTCTGAACTTTGGTTTTGTAAATACTTAATATAATATATATACTTCATTTTCCAAAAAATTAACGCCGAACATCCATATTATTTTATTCAACTTTACAGATGAGTCATTCACCGACTAAACCATCTATCCCCGAATACGTGAATACAAATTCTAATGGCAACAAAATCGCCTCTAAAAAATCTGATTTTAAATGTACACTATGTCCTCAACAATTCAATAATATTCAAGAATGTTTGAAACACGAACTTTTGCAGCATGAAATTAAAAGAGCAAAGCGATCTCAAAAGACATTACGCACCAAAGTTATGGCTATTCTTGCAAATATAAAGACAGACGAACAACAATTACTGCGAAAGGAATTACTGAATGCTCTTCATAAAAGTGAACCAGGCCAAGAGCTTTGCAGTATTTTTAAACATCATAGAATGAATGAAGAGAACTTACTTTTGGTTTATGAACGCATCGAAGCTTGTATGAAAAACGAACTACAATCGTTAAAAGGGTTAACACTACATCCTTTCGGGTCAATTGCTAGTGGTTTAGCCTTACGAGGTGAGAGTGCACAATATTAACTAAATTTTTTTATTCATTTTACATCTGTTCCATTAACAGACAGTGACATCGATTTGTATATTGAACATATCGACTTCACCCAAACAGCAGTAAATTCCGCGAAGAAGACATTTAATCGTATAAATAATACTTTAAAACGTAGTAACTACTTCAGTGAAGTTATTCCGATACGACAAGCCCGTGTACCGATTATAAAATGTAAGCACAATTCCACTGGGTTTAGTTTGGACATAAATTTATCGTGTCCAAGTAGTGTGAAAAATACGAAATTCGTGCGGGACATTCTCCAATTCGATAAGAGAATTCATGAATTAATTACGTTCCTTAAAATATGGGCTAAGCAGTTACAATTAATTGGTCGTGGGAATATGACCAGCTATTGCCTTATTACATTGGCATTATTTTATTTACAACAACCCCAATCGAATCAACCGGCTGTGCTGCCACCAGTTAAGGAACTACAAGATAATGTTCCTGAGATTTTGATAGTGGGTGTGAATTACGCATATCAACTTCAAGACAAAATACCTCCAATACCACGAGAATTGACAACATCAAAACTAATTGAAGGTTTTTTTAAGTTTTATCGTAGCTTTGAATTCGAAAATTGGGTTGTATCTCCATATTTGGGAAAGGCAATACCCCTTGATGAGTTTAAAAAAGGTATTTTCAGTTTTCCGGCGTATAGTGATCAGTTATGTGCTGTAGCCATCGTGAATAACGAGCCTGTACAACCCTTTCAGGTGGGTGAGAATATCTTAAAAACGAATATTAAATTATTCGTCTATTAAGGGAAGAATTTCCAAACATAAATATACATATATGAAATTTCCTTTTTAGGTTGATCGTTGTGTTTGTATACAAGATGCGTTTGCGCTAAGCCATAATGTTGGGAAATCGATATCTCAACTCCATTTGGAATATTTTCAAAAGACGCTAAACCTTGCTTGTGATGTATACGAAGATGTAAACATTTTAACAGATGCTCAACGATATGAAGCCCTTTTTTACGGTATTTTTGAACGGATGGCTCAAGCGGTGAATATAAACTTCGCTTCCACAAGCCAAAAGACAAACAAACATTCGAAAGATGTTTTGAATGATAGTACCGGTACCGTACGCACTAACAATCATCCCTACAAATTGAGTTGTAGTCTCACTCCCTCACGTTCGGAATTACGAGCAATCATAGCGCATGTTGAAGGAAATAATTCTAATGCCTTATACATATTATGGGCTAAGCATTACTTAGAAGCCATCACTGAAATCATTACAGACATCTTCTGTTTGGACATGCAGTCTGCCGCACCCACTCAAAGTGACAAACAACAGAGGTTGGAGGAATGTAGCGGCACGCACACTTGGCTATTGAGTGGCTCAGTTGATCAGTGGTCAGGTCGTATACATCAGCGTTGCCACAATAAAACCTTTATGGAACTTCAGTTGGAGCAAACCAAAAAATTTACTTCAGAAAGACGACAAAATGCTGCATATGCTGTACAATTAAATGCCATTTTAACTCTAAATATATTAAACAATCCCACTGCCATTGAATTGGTAGTGACACCGCGTAATACAAAAGGTGTGGGTCTGATAAAGAATGATCCCTTGAGGAAGTTCTTCGCTAGTTTTAAAGCGAGTATGCAAAATTTCAATCTAAAGGAAAAACTCAAAACGAGTGCATCAAATAAATTTTAGTTTATATAATATTGACATAATTCAAATATTTAAGTATTTTTTTATTTTTATTTTTGAAACCAACATTAACAGAGTATATGTTATCAAAAATTTGGGTTGAATAAAGTTGTATCTTATATTTAGCTGGATAAAACTGAATGTTCAATTATGTTTTATCCACTTAGTTTATATTAAGCTTATACTTATTAGGTATTAAACGAGTGACAGCACTCGTCTTTGCGGACATTGGCTTGGCATAGATTCATTTTGCATCAGCATCAGTATAATAGTTAGTCAACTCCATTCGTTGTGTTGATAATACTATGTACCAATAAGTGCACGAAAAATATTTTCAATAAAAATTCTTATGTTTATAACCTTCGACGGTATAATTGTTTACGACCTAATTCGAAAAATATATGCTAAATTATATATAAATAAGGGAATTTTATTTTCTAACAATGGTTCAGAGAAGTTAAGAGATTGCGCTCCAATAGTCAAGCCCTTGATAAAATACCTTCTTGGTGAAAATGGAAATGGCACAAACTTTTCTAAAATTATAAAATGTAAATTTAACAATGGAGCTCAAAAAGCTTTCAAAAGAATTAAGAATATTCTGTCTTCAGAAAACATTCCCTCCTTCACTCTGACTGTGAAGAGCCTTTCGACTTGACCGTAGACGCGTCAATTGTACTGTTCTTTCACAAGGATCCATCACAAGACCCATTACTATGATATGAAGCAATTTATCATCTCCGGAAGAAAACTATGCGATAAATCAACGAGAATGGACACTAAGAAATTATTTACATGAGGCAAACAATATTAATATCTTTACTGATCACCAACCGTTTACATATTCGATATCAGATAAAAATCGGCGAATTAAAGAGATGGGAAGCTTTTATGGAAGAGTTCTCTCCTAAATTTCATTACAAACAACTCAAAGAAAATGTTTTTGCAGTGAAGTTATCAAGACAGCATATAAACAGTCTAGACCTTAAAAATATGTCCTACTCAGACGCCGAGACTATCCACATCAAAGAAACGTTCACAGAAGTAATCTCCACTGTCACATATCCAGTAAATTCTTTCATTAATCAAATTGTTCTTGAAACTCAAAAACTACAAAAATTCTGCTTGAATCACGAATCAGGCACTGACTTACTACGCGACCTATCTGTGTTAGTCAAATTCGTACATATAAGAAATTTGGCTACTGATATTTTTATAAGAATAATCAAAAAGAAATTCTTCATGCAGAGCATAATAGAGCTCATCCGTCTGCTAGAGAAAATATGACACAAAACTTAAGTAATGCAGAGACATGCGCAAAATACTAAAGGAAATTATACATAATTGTAAAATTTACCAAGAAGCAAAATACCAGCGCCATCCACAGAATCCTGAAATAGGGAAGACGCCAATCCCTAACAAACCAAATGTATCATTTCAAATGTATTTGTAATTGTCAACAACTTTTTCAATTAGAATATGTAAGAATTCGTTATGAACACTATTCTGTCCGATATCAAATGTGAATGGCCCTAATGTTCTAAATTTGTTAAGCCATTGACCAGAATCCTGTCAGAGTATTAGAGCACATCCTTTAGAAACGGTTTTTATTGGAACGGAAATTGACGACGGTTTAGTCATCATAAACGAGAAATCGGTCGAACTTCGTCACAGAAATTCTCCCTCAGTAAATTTATAGGAACAATTTATGATAAAGTTTACTGGGAATGTTACCATTAATGAAACTACGTACACTTATTGGCGAAGGACAGTAAATGCGCATCAATTCCTGAACTTAACAAACCATAATACGTTCCTGTTACTTCGATATCTGAATGATATTATCGAAATAAATCTGCGACACATTTTGCCCTTGACATAATTTGTTAAAAAGCAATCTCGCAAATGGCTTTTGGCTTACGCCTTTACTATTGCTTCAATTCTTTAATTGTCACCATCCAAGGTCATCAATAAGATAATCCGTAAGAACAAACTTAATATCGCGATACTAAACAACGTTCCCAAGGCATCCGCGGACGTCTCTTCTTCTAGCGTTGTAATAGTTAAGATCCGAGAGCAGGAAACAACAACAACATCGAAATCCTACTGCAATAAGCAATACAACATCTTCAGCAAATGATCCGTGGGAATTTGCTATTTCATTAAAAAGTCAGTCACATGGCACTCCAGGTGAGGTGTTGACAGTTGGGAAGTTAGGCATTTAGATGTAGCCATCACCTGCTCTTACACGGCAAGGGAAATAAAAATTAGATACCAAATGTGGTTGTAATCCAATCACAATTTCTTCGAATAATGAATGTTGTATTCCTACACAACGTTTTTAATAAAATATGCCACCGGTTTTGATCTTTGGAAATTGTGAAAGTATAAAATGTTTGGTTACATCTCAACTTGGCCCTTCTTTACTTATTTATATTTATTCTAATCTTAATAATAAAGTTTACTAACAAATTACCTTGTTTGTTGCAGTCGTTGCTTCTTCAACCACACTTCCTGTGGCGAGCGTTAGCATCACAGAATGCAATGATAGGAAGGTTAGTTTTCGCGCAGGAATCGGTCTATTTTTGCACCTCAACCGATCGACTAACAGTGGAAATAAGCCGAAGCCAGGACCTATTCCTAAAGTCGCTCCTCGCTTGCACCGCAACGAGATACCTTGTTAAAAATTCTGAAAGACAAAAAAAATCCATGTCTTTCGTTATAACTATACAAGCTTTGGGTCTCTCACCAGGGAGGCCCCATATTATGGGTTTGTGTTTTGATGGATGTCCCTGCTGCTGATGACTCTCCAGGCAGATGTGTTCAACCCCTCGTTTAAGCTTTCAGTAGAGTAATGTTGTAGTTAGTAGGGAATTTTCTGGATACCACTGTCATCCTGATGCGTTATTATACGGAATATCTCTGGCTGCAACTGTTGAACGGTTGAAGCTGTTTTAATTGGTACGGTGCTAACCATTCAACTGTCCGTCGTAGGGAAGTCGTCGTTTCTGGTACTTCTCAAAGAGAGGTATCTCCTCCGATAAGAGCCGTTCCAAAAAACTATGCCTTTTGACTCCAGTTGCGCCTGGAGTACGGTTGGGAACTCCCTTTACTATCTCTCCACTGCAGAAATCCATGTGCCTAGATTTGTTGTTTTATTGCCGTTATCTTTATTGTTGTCATTCTCGTTTCCATTGTTGTGGTTGTTTTTAATTTTTGGTGACCGTGAGGTAAGGTTGAGGTTTTTGTTGGTTTTGAGATGATCGTGATGAAAGACAAAGTAGGAACTCGAGTAAGGAGATTTTCAAGTGATTTTCTGTGGGGACGACGTAGCTCCTAAATACGTTCTACGATATAACCCAAGGGTACCTTAATGTAGTGTCCAAGTGAACGCATAGAAGTGGCTTAGCTATCAATCCAAATAAAACTGAGCTAGTTTCATCGCTAGGAGGTACAAAATTTCAGGTGTTTCTCTCCACTTATTGGAAAGCTCTCGTCTTCAACCAGTAGACAGGGTGAATTACTTGGGGCTTATCCTGAACAAGAAGCTTTCGTGCAAGCTAAAGATTGAAGACAGCGTGAGGAAGGCATTAGTGGCCTTATACTGCAGTAGAGGAGCAATTAGGAAGAAGAAAGGCATATCATCAGAAGTGGAGTTGTTATTGGCATCTGTGGTGGTGAACTCAGAATAAAATCAATAATGGCACTCAATGCCATTCTACACGTATACGCTATTAGGTATACTGGGTACATGAGGGGTCTCCCAGGTAGGGACATTCTTAAATCCTCCGCTACCTCGATTGCATCCCTGACAACATGGACCACTGCAGTGTGAAACCTTGTTCAGGTGGTTGCTTCTGCACACATATCTGTGAGGGATACGTTGGTGGGGTAAAACCTTTAGAGAAGATGTGAAGTAAGCTTCTTCACGGATGGATCGAAGCTAGAAGGGAAGATGGGAGGGTGTCTTCTGTCGGTAGCTCGCTATCAACTCTTTACTCAACAACGCTTTGTCTTTCAATAAGAAGTGGTTGCCATTAAGGTAGCAAAAAGCAGTTTCTCTCAGAGAAGTGTGCATTCACTCCGATAGCAAAGCGATAGCAGGTAAAATTTTAAAGGATAAAGCTTAAGACTATAACATTTGAGAAAATAGTCATTATATTGAAAGAAGTTATTGAATAGAAAAACTTAACCTTTTATTTAGGGTTATACTTGTAGGTATAGCACACGTTCTCAGAATTTTGTAGTATTACCTGTATTTGAGCCTCTGGTATTCGAGTAGTAAAATTTCCAAGAATTATTATTTAAAATTATTATGTTTGCCAAAATTCAAGGTGACGCATTGAAACATATTGATTGAAGCTTGGAATTAAATAGCGAAATTCCAAATTGTTAATCTTTATCCCGAATAACTAAAAGAGGATAAATTGTTTAAGAAAGAACAGGTCAGGTGTGGTCTTGATATTTTTATTTGATATTTTTATTAGACTTAGATTTATAATTAGATAATTAGATTTGCTTTTTAAACTTTTGAGAATATTCAACATAAAACCTTTGAAATTGGGTTCAGTGATATTTAACTGTGCAAGGTCAATCTTGATACAACATCGTTATAATTATTGAAGTCGTCAAGTACAAAGTCTCTCCTTGAATTCCTTTAAGTAGTTGTGTTAAGCTTTCTTAATAATTATTTCTCTCCCCACAATATAACCTCACAGTAAAGCAAAGTATGAATTAATTTTTATTATTAGAAGAGAGAGATGAACACACTATTTATGCAAACTTTTATTCTAATAAATAAGACAAAGGACATTGTTGTTTGATTTATATGTATTGTAGTAAAGTGAAATCGTCTGATGAAATTTAATATGTTATATAGGAAGTAGGGGTGATTTTGATTTTCAAAATGTAACATAAGAATGTTGAAATAATTCTAAGTTGGTTAAAATCGGCGGAGTAGTTACTTAAATGTGAAAATTCAACTAAAGGGGGACGGTGCAACACCCATTATCCAATTTTTATACGGATTCACATGCTAACCTGCTGTATTATCATTACGGTTAAATTTAATGCTCCTGAAGTTTTACTTTAGAGAATTATCCTTCTTTAAGTAGTTTTCAATGTAACCTTTGTGTGGGATTGGGTGTGGTTATTATCCAATATAACCCATTTTCACACTGTATTTTGAAAAGCTAAAAAAAAATGTCCTAACTAAGTTTGATTTTTGCAGATACTACGTACTTTAGCAGATATGTATATTGAAGTGGTATTCTGTATAAAATTTTGTTTTGCAACTTATTTACGGCCGATTTATAGGAAATCCATTCTGGTCGTCATCCTACTCATTTTTATACTCTCACAACATGTTGCTAAAGAGTATATTAATTTTGTTCACCTAACGATTGCTTGTAACACCTGACGAGTTAGCTTTAGACATATATATATATATATATATATATAAATCATCAGAATGAAAAGACGAGTTGAAATCCGAGTAACTGTCCGTCCCTCCGTCCGTCCGCCCGTGTAAGCAATAACTTGAGTAAAAATTTCGACATTTTGATGAATCTTGGTACACATGTTCTTCGTCACCATAAGACGGTTGGTATTGCAGATAGGCGTAAATGGACATCTGCCACGCCCACAAAATGCCATTAATCGAAAACAGATATTGTGCTATAACTAAGCAGAAAATTAAGATGTAAACGTGTTATTTGGTATAGAGGATCCTAGTAGGACGGGGCATCTGTGGACAAAAATTTTTGTAAAAGTGGGATAGCCCCGCCCCTAATTAGGTTTAATATATGTAACTCTAAACCGTTAAAGCTATATCAATCAAACTTGTTCCGACGAAGTTTTTCTAGCATCTCCTCATATACTGAGAAAATGAGTGAAATCGAATAATAACCACGCCCACCTCCGATACAAAAGTTATGTTGAAAACTACTAAAAGTGCGTTAACTCGCTGAAGGAACACGTCAGAAACTTTAAATCCTGCAGCAGACATGATACGGAAGGGCTTGTCCCCCCACTTTTAGATATCTAAAAATCCCATATCTCAAGAACGCCTTAACTGCTTTCAACCAAATTTGGTATGTGACATTAGATTTACATTCTTAGCTCACATTGTGCACACCAATGGACGTAGTCGGATAAAAACCACGCCTACTTCTCATATAACACTTTAAACACATATAACACTTTAAAGTAGATAAATCGAGCAGCAATTAATCTATGAAAATCAATCTTTTGCAAATAGTGCTTTCAAGATATGCCATCTCATGCGTAAAAATAGATGTAATTGGATTATAACTTTTCAAGCCACCAGATACCCAATTTATGGATCTTAATGCCTCTATCTGACTTTTTACCGAAAATATCGGGAAATCTGTAAGCTATTGTAATGAAATTGGAGGATTATCTTTCCATGTTAATATTGTACTCTGGTATCAAAATTGTGAAAATCGGGTAAATACTTCGCGTAAGTACTTCACTCTACAAAAGTACTTTTAAACGTTTGGTACGTTTTCAAGTTTAGTACTTTTGCTCTTAAGCAAAAACGGCTTACCATTGTACATACATATACATATATTGTTCACCAAACAAAGTGGCATTTGTTTAATTTACATATCTCACAAGCCCCTAAAGCTATATCAACTAAAGTTGCAAAGGACAAGTCTTTCTGACCTTTCCCCATAAATTTTGAAAATGGGTGAGATCGTATAATTACCACACGTACTCCCATATAACGGTAATGTTGCAAACTACTTAAAGTGCGTTAACTTGCTGAAGAAAAACATCAGAAGCATGAAATTTCATAGTAAGAATGGCAAGGAGGGGCTGCATGGAAATTGTTATAAAAATAGGACAATGAATGCGGTACGCTCACATTTAGGTGAAGAAGGTGAAATACTCTACCAATTTCAACCAAATTTGTTGTGTAGCCAAATTTGGCATATTTATGTTACAGTGTGAAGATGGACGTAAGGTAAATCGAAATTCGAGGATTATCTTTTCATGATAATAATGTGCCCTTGTGTCAAAAATGGGGAAAATCGGGTAAATACTTCCCATAGCCCCCATATACCTAATATAGGGGCTTTCAACCTTCCTGTAGACTTTATACCATATATAACGGTCAATATATGAGTTATCTCTTTGAACTTTATAGAACGTCTCTTTCTGATAATAGTGTGTCCATGTGCTTAAAATGGATAAAATCGGGTAAGCACTTCCCCTAGCCGCCATGTACCTAATATACGGATTTTCAACCTGTGGGTAGACTTTATACCCTATATTTTGGCCAATATGTAAGATATCTTAGCAAAATTAATTTAAAGTAAATTTTATTTATTCATTTTACATCTGTTCCATTAAGAGAAAATACCTCCAATACCACGAGAATTGACAACATCAAAACTAATTGAAGGTTTTATTAAGTTTTATCGTAGCTTTGAATTCGAAAATTGGGTTGTATCTCCATATTTGGGAAAGGCAATACCCCTTGATGAGTTTAAAAAAGGTATTTTCAGTTCTCCGGCGTATAGTGATCAGTTATGTGCTGTAGCCATCGTGAATAACGAGCCTGTACAACTCTTTCAGGAGGGTGAGAATATCTTAAAAACGAATATTAAATTATTCGTCTATTAAGGGAAGAATTTCCAAACATAAATATACATATATGAAATTTCCTTTTTAGGTTGATCGTTGTGTTTGTATACAAGATGCGTTTGCGCTAAGCCATAATGTTGGGAAATCGATATCTCAACTCCATTTGGAATATTTTCAAAAGACGCTAAACCTTGCTAACCTAATTGAAGGTTTTTTTAAGTTTTATCGCAGCTTTGAATTCGAAAATTGGGTTATATCTCTTATATCTTATATCTTTGCGATATTTTTATTATGAAAAAGTAGGTTTACTTTTAAACTTTTTGAGAATATTCAAATAAATAATGCTTACTCCATTCTCTATAGTTCTTAAAAACACGGTGGTATTTTACGGCCAAACACCTCATACTATATATGATATGTATATACAATAAATTATATAAAACTTATGAAATTGGGTTTTTAAATATCAATAAAACAAAGTACTATGAGTTCATCTTTAACCTGATTAATCGATATATAGAATTTTAATAAAATCCTGCATTTTTTAAGCCCCAGTGAAGCTTCTTGCATAGGGTATTCACTTTTGTTGACTTAACATGCTTATTTCTACCGTCAGAAAAATATTGGCGAACTTTATGATACTATACGGGCTGAAAAGTATTTGCCCTAACAACGAAAGAACGCTTTTCTGAATGAAAATATGGCTTTACTCTGCGACTTCTGGAGTAATCTCCATCTAGAGTAATTCATTCGTTGCAACGGTCCGCCAACATTTCAATACGATTGTGATTCGCTAACGTGAAGTTTCAAAACAGGCATTTGATGCCAGTTTTACCTGCTCATTTGAATGAAAACATTCTCCAGCAAACCACTTTTTGAGTCTGTGAAAGAGGAAATAGTCGCTAAAAGCCAATTCTGGCGAATACTTTTGGTGGGGCACGAGGTCAAATTCTTTAATTTATCGGTCGTATCACAAACCGAAACGTTAAAAAAGCACACCACCCATTCTTTTGAGATCTTGTTGACTAACAGACTCAATTTCATTTTACGGTCACCCAGCACAATTTAACGAATGTCTTCCTAAATGGAGTGCTTCATTTATGCAGGTAAGGTTACACCAAAATTAAGCAAACCAGTACTTGACTCATGCATTTTGTGCTCAATTCCTATATGTTCAGTATATATAATTTGTTTTGTTATGATGCCTTGCGATTTGAATGGGGCAAAAGTATATTAATTAAAAAGCAATTAATATATTTACTCCTCTTCTTCTATGAGGTCAGTACCGCCCGCTTGTGTACGGTTTGTATTATTTGGACGTAATACTTACAATGATTGCATAAATCTTTTAAGGACCTTTAGCCAGAAAGATAACGTCTGCATTAAATCAATAATCATTGCATCAATTATAGAAAATATGTACATATGTATTTATTTATTATCACCTTATGTTAAAGTATTGACTACAAATCACAGTATTTTAGCATTTGTAAAAAGTTATACTTATTTAAGTATACTTTAGTGTAATATTGTTATAAGCATAACGCTAAAGCATTTTGATTATCATTAACACTACTTAGCATATACTTAAATTATTTATTGTATATTGTTTCACTTAAAACTTATATAGTTACATTTAGTTTTGACAAGTGTATGTAGTCCTTGTTAAATTTTGTGATTTATTACACATGCAAATGGACCTACTCATGTCTGTGTCAATTGATCAATAAGTCACACAATTTCTGGTTGCGTCTTGATGTTATCCGTCAGATATCCTTTGATTGATGGATTTTCAAAAAGAAAATCTTACTATAATTTTAGATTCTGAAGCGACCATGAGTAGTATTCAACATTTCCGCAACATTCTTTTCTAGATAAATATGTTCACTTTCTTAAAATTTTTACATATGAACCGATTACCGTTCTTCTCGTTCTTTCTTTTGAACACCGTTAGATTCCTAAATGAATTCTTTGAAAATTGTTTCTTTCTTTTAAGTAATGAGCCATCTCCTCCAGTTTACAATGACTTATTGATACAATCTTGACAAGTATGGTTATTAAATTGTAATGATAATTAGAAAGGGTTAAAATTTAAACTTTCAGTCTGGTAGCATTTGTTGAATGAAAAATCCTTATATATGGAAAAATTAATTGAGACTATAGAAATAACTTATATGTATTCTTAGGCAAATTTTTTTCGTAACTTAAGCGACATTCTTAATTACTGTATAAATTAACGTCTAAATTAAAGAAGATATTTACCCTCCACGTTGGAAGGCGGTCCACACTGATCAGTGCGCTTTGTTCGTTGTGCTATTTTTTGCCGTCGAATACGTAGTTTTACGCTAAGCACAAGAGCAATACTTCTTCACGAAGCTGTCCGATATGCAATGCGAATCTTTGTAATATGAGTCCAGGCGGCTTATTTCACCTGTAATATGTATAGCCTCAGTATCTGGATTGTAGCGCAGCGTCACCTCAAAATCGGCATTATTCGGTTTTGTAACAAAATGTAGACGATATACATCCAACGCTGTGCCGTTTGCATCTTTCGGTCTGAAAGCCTCATGTGAGCGATGCGCACTTACGACATTGTTAAGCTGCAAAGCGCGGCATTGAGACGCGAGTGTGCCATTCCGAAAGTTACGAACTAGTTCATTTATGTAGTTAACCGTTGCACTGCCTAGTTTTTGTATGATTTTCGAGTTTTTATATACCTTATTGTAGGGTATACAAGTACACCAGTGTTCATCGATGGCTGCATCGTTACAAGAACGATTCAAAGGTACTGGTTCTAAAAGCGTTTGGCAATTCTGGCAGCCTTCCGCTGCAGTTAGAAACTTAGATTTATCGTCAACGCGCTCGGACATGCTAAGGAAATGCTTGAGTGTCATGTGCAAATCATACGGTGTAGTTAGACGATTTTTATTTACACTTAAAGCATTTACAAAGCTAGGGTACTTCTGCTTCAAATACTGTGGTAGCCAAATAAAGATAAATGGCAATCGTTCCTCCATATGACCGGATGCGGTTGTACGTGCAGGTCCAAAACGTAGGCCGTGATCGCTAAAAAATACGACAATCATGTGTTCAAGTATGCCTAATCTCGCTAAACGTTCTAAATAATCGAGTACTATGATATCCATTGACGAGCAGTCACTTAAGTTGTTGTGACTGAAAGAATTGGCCCAAAATAAACCGAATAGTGGTTCGTCTTTGAAACGTGCAGCAAATTCAAAGGCGTAATCCAACACGAATTGTGCAGACTGCTGATAGCCGAGACAAAAGGTTAGACCAGACTTATATGTTTTATGTAAATGATGTTCTGCAGCCAATTGGAATGGACGTAAGTAATAGTCTACGGGTGGTTTCGTAAACCCCACCTTATAGTAGTTGAATGTACTAATGTCTGCTGCATCTTCGCCATAACCTGTCACATAGCCGTGTTCACGGAATGTATTCCAGATCAAGCTGCAGTTGTCTAAGGCACCCAAAACATTTGGAGGACATTTTGCAATTGTATTGTCTTTATTGTAACCAGCAAGTACAGCCATAAAATTCGGGAATGTATTGTCGTCTATCTAATGAAAGAAATAAAATTACAAATACACATCTCTAAATCTTTTAATGATACATACTTTTATTATCAAGACATACTATAAGTGTAGTTATAATTATGAAATTAGAAAAATTCTCTAATTCAAAAAAAATTTGTTAAAACAATCGTAAAACCGAACTAATACTAATGCATGTGACCGAACGATAAGTTTAGCGGCAAAACCTTACCCCCGCAATACGTCCCTATATTTGAAACAATCAGAGTTGTTCCACAGTAAGAACTTGTGGATATGAAACACAATTCGTACATCGTTATCTAATACAATATATTATTCTTTCAAAATGACTTCTAAAGAGCTCTTCGAAAAATATGCTAAGTAAACCGATATGGGAAGGCGTTAGAAAATCAAATTGCACGGGTAAACATAATTCGGAAATTTTCGTTTTAGATCTCTTAACATCTAGTTCAATATTTAGATTATTATAAGTTTTGCTGATAATATTTACTGTTATTGACACTATATATACGTATATTGCATATTTAAAGTACTTTTGGTTACCTTATTGTAGCCACTTAATTCGAACCAATCATTGTCGTATAGGTGCTGGGCTGTCTTCGGCATAGCTCTTATCAAATTTACACGTGATATACTATCGATACCGATCATTAAAATGCTGGGCGGTTTTGTTCGGCCATGCTCAGTATCCTTCTTTTTCCAAGTTTTTAAGCGCTCGCGTAATTTGGGTTTTTCATTTATTAATGGATGCCCATTTTTATACACATTTCTCTTATTAGAATCACATTGTACTAAAATGCTTTCGATAGAAGGCGATAAAAAAACATTTTTCTTAAAAGGAACACATTTACTAAGTCTGAAAAACAATTAAAAAAGATATAGATATTACATTTATATTAGCTGAATTTAATATTGGTCGAATAAAACAATCTTACAGTACATATATTCATATATGTATGTGGACATAATTAAATTTTAATGGCGATTTACATATATTTATAAATCGACTACATTTACAGTTCGGAGAGTATCTAATTAGTGGCTATTTCGTTGAACTTAGCAATGTCGTGAGAGGCAATCAGTTCTTTTGGAAGAACTTTTCTCCTTAACGTATGGATGGAGGTTAAATTCCACTCCTGCCCCTCTACATCACCTTAGAAGGTTTTTTGTTTCGTCAAAAATCTATGTGATGTGGTAAGGGATATAAAAGAGCGAAAACGGTGTGGAGCAACTAGTCTGTAATCTCTATAACTGCTGCATTTCAATAGCGCTGAATATATAGCAGCTGCTGTTCATTCTGCTCTCTACTTAAAATTTGTTTTTTTCCATTTTAATAAATACCCTAAGATTTGCATATTTTTTCACTGCATGGATTATCGTTTGGCCGATTACAAGCCCTCGGTTTTCCTCATAAAGCGTACTCTCTGTTATGCTTCAAAGATATGTTATATATAATATATGTACGAGTATATACTGAGGAATAAAATTTGAAAAGTGAGTTTTCAAAATGTAATCTATTACATTTCATATTACTTACTTTTATGCCAAACTACGTAATCAACGGTTAATACATTCAATATGGATATTTTTTGAGAATATTTAAGAACAAAAACACACAAAAGTACTTCACTCTACAAAAGTACTTTTAAACGTTTGGTACGTTTTCAAGTTTAGTACTTTTGCTCTTAAGCAAAAACGGCTTACCATTGTACATACATATACATATATTGTTCACCAAACAAAGTGGCATTTGTTTAATTTACATATCTCACAAGCCCCTAAAGCTATATCAACTAAAGTTGCAAAGGACAAGTCTTTCTGACCTTTCCCCATAAATTTTGAAAATGGGTGAGATCGTATAATTACCACACGTACTCCCATATAACGGTAATGTTGCAAACTACTTAAAGTGCGTTAACTTGCTGAAGAAAAACATCAGAAGCATGAAATTTCATAGTAAGAATGGCAAGGAGGGGCTGCATGGAAATTGTTATAAAAATTGGACAATGAATGCGGCACGCTCACATTTAGGTGAAATTTGAAGGTGAAGAAGGTGAAATTTGAAGGTGAAGAAGGTGAAATACTCTACCAATTTCAACCAAATTTGCTGTGTAGCCAAATTTGGCATATTTATGTTACAGTGTGAAGATGGACGTAAGGTAAATCGAAATTCGAGGATTATCTTTTCATGATAATAATGTGCTCTTGTGTCAAAAATGGGGAAAATCGGGTAAATACTTCCCATAGCCCCCATATACCTAATATAGGGGCTTTCAACCTTCCTGTAGACTTTATACCATATATAACGGTCAATATATGAGTTATCTCTTTGAAATTTATAGAGCTCTCTCTCTTTCTGATATCAGTGTGTCCATGTGCTTAAAATGGATAAAATCGGGTAAGCACTTCCTCTAGCCTCCCATGTACCTAATATACGGATTTTCAACCTTCCTGTAGACTTTATACCATATATTTCGATCAATATGTAAGATATCTTAGCAAAATTAAGTTAACGTGTAATATCGGATATACCATAGTTTACTGGCGAAAATGTGTGAAATCGGTCTACAAATTATCCCAGCTCCCATATACTACATCTAATGATTTTCGCTATCCGAGCAGATTTTATGCCGAATATGTCGATCACCGTGTGAGTTACCTTCACAAAATTGCGTGAAAACATATTCCCTAATATCCCTGAATAATGAAGAGTTAATGGGATCAGTGCACATCTTCCTCTATATAAGACATATAATATATATGACTTTAAACCGTTTATGTTGGTCAATATGTGTGATATTTTAATGAAATTACGTGGATATGTTTTCTTAAACACAATGTGATTTCGCGCTAAATATGAAAGAAATCGGTCTAGATCATGGTATAAGCCGCTTATTCCTAATATAATGAGTTCCTTTTCTCTGGACTTTTTCCTCATGTATCTAATATATTAATATTTATAAACGACTTTGGTTGACTTAATATCGCATATATCTTATCTGAGTTAATTTGGTAGATTTTAATATAAATATCACTGACACGAAGCAAAATATAACAATGAAAGTACATGTGACATGAATGTTGAAGTCTTCCGCAACATTTTTCAATCTAAAGTTATGCCAGCACCTGAAATCATATCCCCGCTCCTGATCCTTGCACATTGCAAAAGTATAAAATGTTCGGTTACACCCGAACTTAGCGCTTTCTTACTTGTTTAATCTAGAGTTTTGCCTGCAACTGAAAGTTTTTCGCTTCCTTTGAACATTGCATATTGCGAGTATAAAATGTTCGGTTATACCTGAACATAGCCCTTTCTTAGTTGTTAACAAGCAGTTTGAGTTTCCGCCATTTACCTCCGGAGGGAACTCGGAGATGAATTTACTTTATCATTTACCGTGTTCCACAAATTGTTTCTACAGCTAATAATTGATTTTACGACTTCCCTCAGCACCTACAATTCGCGAAAAATCGTAGTTTTCACTAAAGCACTGAAAGACACTTACTCAAACTGAAAAGTCTTTGGCGTGACCGAAAGATCGTGCTACAAACAAAAAATCCTAATATCTCCTCTTGCCTTAGAGTACTTAATTAATTACCTTAATTAGAACTCCCTAAGTTTCATGAAATTTCTCTCTTTCTCTCTCACTTGTCTCAAATCGACGCTACTCATACTATTTGATTTCCTATGGAAAAAAGGGAATTTCTGGTTTGATAAAACATTGTTTCGTGATGGAAAAAGCACCGTTGCTGTAAAGCAATTGATTGATAAATGTTACAGCAATACTACTCCAGCAGAAATGATGCGGTAACGCCAGAAAACTTTGCAAATCGAAAACTTCGTGAAACTATTTTGGGTGCTGCTTGAGCAAGCTTCTTTCTATACTTAAAACGTTACTCGCTGGAAAAATATTTCACTCAAATGGGGAGAGATATTGAAGACCTTGAAGTTTCACATTATCGAGCCGGGAACGAAATTTTTCAGAACAACACAACACACACAACAAATGCATTATTCTAGATGGGTATTATTTAATAATTTATATTTGCATTAAAAAAGATAATTTTATTGTTGGGCTAGCTATATCTTATGTACGTTCAAAAATTTAATAATAATTATGGCCATAATTAACGTCAAGTGTCTCCTTTTATTCATTCACACATTCACACATCACAGTTATATTCAATTAACTATGCATGTACATGCATATGCGTTTTGCTCTACGAGTATGTGTAAAACATTAGGGAATTTTGAGTTGTTTATTATAAATTTCGTTGAGAAAAACTGCAACACTGATTGTAAACACTTCCCAGTCTACCCATTAGTGCGTACAAGCTGTTAAAATACTGGGAATTATGCATGAAATCAAAACACATTTTAACACACACTACTTGAAATAAAATACATATGCATGCACATATCGTAGATAAACTAATTAAATTTGTAGGGCAATCTGGATATGTATTTAAAATAATTTTAAATTTACTAAAAACAAGAAATTGCAAGAAATTTGTACAAACTTCCACATATTCAGAATATTTTCAGACAGGTATGCATGTTTTTGTGAAGTGTGAAAACACGCTGGCTTATCGCTCTCTCTCTCTCTCTCACTGGGCTTTCAGATATGTCGCGAAATGGCACCAGTGAGTCCATTGTGTCAGTTTACGTTGCATGCAGCCTGAAATAGTAGTGCGTTTGTGTTCCAGCAAGTAGAGTGGTTTATTGAAAATGATGGATGTTGAGGAAAGTAAGGATTATCGTTCGAAACTTATCACATTAGTTTATAAAAACACAGTTCTATGGGATAAGACAAAAAAAGTCCGCCTCAGTTATGCTGAGAAGAACCGAATCTGGAGTTCAATAGGAAAAGAATTAGGCAAAACAGGTGAGTGTGAGTGAGAAAAAGAAATAAGAACAACAAAATAATTAAAACAAACACATGTATGTATGTTATTGAATGTAATGTAAAACGGCTGCTTGCGTGAAACCCGCAATACTAGATAAAATAGAAAATAAACTTAACTGAAAAATAGAAAAATAGAAAAATAACAAATAATACTGCGAAAATATTTTTCAATCAAAATCGAAAGCTTAACTCTTGTTAAAGGTATGATGCATAAGTTATGCAGATTAATAATCTACTGTTGAAAATAGTGAGCATACAACGCCTTCAAAAACTTCAAAAATATAGGGAGGCATTCGAATATATTTTATGTTAAAATAATCCAAAAATTTTGCATAACTTTTTCAATAAAAAAAAAAAATTCAATCAATTCAATCATAATATTATAATGCGCTTTATAAGTGAATATCATTCATAATCAGGCAAAAAACTGTGACGGATTCCATTGCACTTAAATATCCGGCACTTAAATTAAATAATACCCTTAAATATAAGTGAAAATCCCCATGTTGAATGAGTATCAAAAAATAAGCATATCCGAAATGAAAATCAATTAATACTATAAACAAATCATTCGCTCCTATCATTAATCCATAATAGCAAAATAAAAACACATTATATATTCATCAAATCATACATATATGAAATTATTAAAAAGTTTAAATTAAATTAAAAAGTTACTTAGGCTCTCCCTGCAGGAGTGAACACTGTTTTCATACAACTGCATACAACTAAAATACATATTCAATTTATTCGCTGCTTACACATGTTCGCATGTTCACTCTCGGGCAGCGATTGTAGTGCACAGTTAACTAGTAATAGACTGAACAGCGGACAATGCAGAAATAAAAAGTCCTCTCCGAGTTCTCAATGTTTTTCAAAGTAGAAAATTTCATGCGCTTGGCCAGCCATACGTTGAATTTCTTATTTATTGGGTTGTTCGGAAAGTCATTTCGTTTTTTTTTGGGAACATGAAAGACAGTTTTCGTATAATGAATAAATATTTTATTAAATTATATATTGGCCATTCTGGTCCAACACCTTTTGCCATCTTTCTGGCAGTAACATAATTCCCCTCTCATAAAAGTTTTGGTCCTTGCTGGCAAAAAACTCGTCCAGGTGGTTTTTGACATCTTCATTTGAGGTAAAGGTTTTGCCATCCAAAAAATTTTGCAGGGACCGGAACAAATAGTAGTCGGAAGGCGCCAGATCTGGAGAATATGGTGGATGTTGCAGTACGTCCCATTCAAGCTGTAAAAGTTTTTGGCGAGTGACCAAACTTGTGTGAGGTCTCGCATTATCCTGGTGGAACACTACACCCTTCCTGTTGATTAATTCGGGCCTCTTCTCTTTAAGTGAATCATTCAATTTGTCCAGCTGATGACAATAGACTTCTGAATTAATCGTTGTATTGTCCGGCAAAAGCTCAAAAAAAACGATTCCTTTGACATCCCACCAAACGGAGAGCATCACCTCTTTTTGGTGAATGTTGGCTTTTGACACGCTTTGAGCCGGTTCATCTTTTCTGCTCCATGACCTCTTGCGTTTAACATTGTTGTATACAACCCATTTTTCGTCCCCAGTAATAATCCGCTTCAAAAATGGATCATTTTCTAGACGTTTGAGGAGCGAATCACACGCGTCAACACGACGACACAAATTTCGCTCGGTAAGGACATGGGGCACCCACACATCGAGCTTCGAGGTTAAGTCCATGCCTTTCAAATGGCCATAAACAGTTGAATTCGACAAATTTAACCTCTCACCGATCTCTCGTGTGGTGATTCGCCGATTTGCATCAACTAATGCCTTTATCGCATCGACCGGCCTTCCAGACCGTGGTGCATCTTCGACATCAAAATTGCCGGATCGAAATTTTGCAAACCAGTTCTGGCACTGGCGTACTGTTAACACGCCTTCTCCATACACATCCGTCAATTTTTTTCTCGCTTGGACAGCATTTTTACCTTTTCTGAAGTTAAAAAGTAAAATATGACGAAAATGCTGCTTATTGCTCTCCATATTTAAAAAGGCACCAACCAAAAACTACTGGGTAGAATTAATAGAACTTTTTCACACACAAGCCTTGCAATATCAGCTCTCATGACATATAATGGTTATGGGGCTTAAGTGTGAAGTTAGTTTCGAAAAAACGTAATTAAGTCCTCTGGCGGGAAAAAACGAAATGACTTTCCGAACAACCCAATATTTATAGGGATAAATACCAAAGGAATGTAAATTGTATGCAATCGAAATCATATTGGTATTTTACTCATTCGCAAATATATTTATATTTGCATATACAGTGGCTCCAAGCCAAAATCGAACGCAGTAGCAAAAATGTTCCTTCCTAAAAATGTTTGAAACAAAGCAATTAGAAAAAGGTAAATATAAAAAAAGGTAAAATATTTTTTCAATTACTTATTTATTACACCTCCAAAATATAAAAACTAAACATATAAATTTGTTCAGTATTATAAAATATTGTAGTAAAACATCAAATAAGAGTAAATTCAATGCGCAAGCCAAACTCGGATAATCAACATGTTTTTTGAAATATCGAAATATATTTTAAAGACTAATATTTTGTATGAAGACATTTATTTTTAATAACCATTTTGAGGCGGTTAGGCATTGATTTAACAAATTTTTCGCAAAAACTAGGTTCGATTTTTTCCCATTCTTGTAATAGGATAGATTTCAAGTCACTTTTGCTTGAAACGGAATGCTGTCGAATTTTTGTGTTAAGATCGTCCCATAAAATTTCGATTGGATTAATAACAGGACTTTGAGGTGGCATTTCCAGAATACGGTGGAAATTATAAAGCAACCAAGAACGCACTTTGTAGGCCTTGTGTTTTGGATTATTGTCTTGGTAGAAATACCAATCGTCACCGAAGTTTTCAAGACTTTTTGGTAAATTTTCTCTTAAAATTTTGAGATAATCATTCTGATTTATTATGCCTTCAATAAAATCCAAAGATTCTGGTCTAGAAGCCAAAAATGAACCCCAAACCATTACCGATCCGCCACTGTATGTATTCAAACTTATTTTAGTGATAGTGATATTATCCAGTGGAGGATAGCAAAACCATATATTACGAAATATGTTTTGCAGCCCATATACATACATATGCCGATAGCAGACAAATACTGGGAAAGGCGTTAGACTCTGAACTCATTAGACCACATATTGTTTTAGCATTAAACATGATAACATTCCATCGAGTATAGCCGAACGCGCTAAGTCCGCATTATTTCGTACGTTCAAAATCCTAATCCAGCAAAATTATAAAATTTAAGGAAATTATAAGGCTTTAATTGCCATAGATACTGTGCATCTACTATATGGCATAAATAATATAATATTATTTAAACGAACTAAGTAATAACTTTATAATAAAAGATTTTGCGAAACGTTCGAGATATGAAAGCTTTTGAATTAAATTATTAATAAAATGTTTGCAACAAAAATCTGATATAATCTTTTTATATTTTATATTAATAATATTGTAGGCGAATTAGCTCGTAAAAATTGGCAGTGCTTGCGTGATCAATACCGTCGAGATGTGAAGAAACAAGAGGTAGACGGGATTGAATCATCGTGGGCGTTTTTTGACGAAATATCTTTCATTAGGAAAGTTTTGCGTCCACGAAAATTCAAAATATGCCAAGATGTGGATGAAAGCAGGAATATGAAAGAGGGTAGACGCGCAAAAAAGATTAAAACAAGAAGATCATGTTCAAAAGTCATTCCCACAACAGACAATTTTATGACCCACATTTTTGATACAGGTATCTTCATATATATATAAAATGCTTTCTGTACAATTAAGCCTAACTTATATAAATAAACATTTTTGTAGCTAACGATCATTCAAATGCAGTTTGCAAAGACCAACAAGGACAGCAACAGGGTACTACAATTAGTGATTTACCAACACGAGAACATTTGGAAGTCTGTCTCCATAAGCCAATTAAAATGGAAATGGATAATGAATCTGTTGAAACAATAATACACAATGTTTCTACGGAGGTTCGTAAAGTGTTAAGTTTTAATCTTATACCTATAATTTATAGTTATTAATATTTTGTAGCGTTATCTCAAACTCTTTTTTATCCGCCTTGACAATTTTCTTTTTCTAAGAATTCCTAATATTTTCTTCTTATATATGAAGATAGAAAGTTTTATTAGTAAATTGAATTATACTTTGTTCTGTTTTTAATTTTAGCCACCGAAAGAAGCCGCAAATGAAATCTTAGTGCAGAGAGCACAAATTCCGAAAGATCAAAGCTATAATTTATATGCGAGAACCGTAACCAGAATGCGTAGGAAAAGACGTGCAGTGAAAAATCACAAGCGAGCTCGATATTCAACCAGATCTAAAAGCAATTCTAATATAAGTGAAGGATCCACTCAGTCTCTTATCCCTAAGATATCTAATATCGAGGAAAATGTGGGAGCTATAAATGACGTTCGTTTGGAACAAACACATTCACAGTTGGGAAATGAAGCAGGTATTTATCTTATTTTTAGTCCATATTTATTTTCGACTAACATATATCGATTATGTATTTATTTAAGCGTCCATATCTAAAGATCAACCACAACAAATCCCGCCTCTTAGCAAAACTCCGTCAAGCACTGAAATACCGGAAATTGAAATTAAAGAAGAAGTCGAAATATTAGTAGTTGAAGACAAAAGTAAAAGTAAAGAAATAGAAAAGCCCACTGACAAAGAGGATGACGATTATCATTTCGTGATTAGTCTCTTGCCAACATTGCGACGCATTGCTCATGATCGAAAACTTAAGACGCGAATGGAAATAATGAGAGCTGTAATGGAGGCCGCACAAAGCGATAACACATAAATAAGATATATTATATAAGTACATGTATATCTTACTATCATTATTAGTAATGTTTAAATAAATAGTCAATTAAAAAGATATGTCTAAAAGTTATGACAATTAAACTTGATTTAGAGAGTTCTGAGTTCTGTCAAATTGAAAAATTATGCTCATCAATTCTATCCACACTTTTGCTGCTATCCCTCAAGGCAAACTCACGAACGCAAGATAGTCAAAGTGGAAAATAACTAGAATACGAAAATTACTGTAGTGGATGTAGGGGCTTCAACAACCGATTTCACCTACTGTATAAACACATCTATAGTATGTCCAAGTTAATACGTTCACTTAACTTTGTTAAGAAATCTTTTATATATAGTCGGAACAAAAATAATAAGAATAGGAATAGGTATTCGTTGAATTATTGTTTTATCTTAGCTAACGATTGAAATTTTTAACTTTTTAGTGATTTATAAGTTTTTTGTTGCTATTCTTATAAACACGCATTTTGAACCACCTTTAAAATCTTTTTAACTTTATCGAATAAGTTTCAAAAACATCATATTATTTATATATGCACGTATTCGTGTGTATCCGTATCCGTATCCGAAAACAAGTTGAATTAAAATTGAGTTACACTTACACATGAAAGTCTATTATTTTACTCGTTCCTAGGTGGGCACCACTATAATTTTGAACAGAACTGTACATGAGTGTATATTTTGTTCTGCGAGTGCGTGTAAAACATAAAGGAATTTTGAGTTGTATATAAAATAAAATACGGCATAAAATACTTATAAAATAAAAATAAAACTAAAAAAATAAAATAAAATAAAATACTTATAAAATACGGCAACACTTATTGTGAACACTTCGCAGCTCGTAGCCTGTATGTGTGCACAGAAGCTGATAAAATACTGGGAATTATGCATGAAATCAAAAGGCAATAAATAAAATACATATATATGTAGATACATATATATACATATATATATACATGTATCTACATATATATGTAGATAGATAAACTAATTAACTTTGTATGGATTTGCATATGAGGAAGAGTAATGAGTGTACATGTATTTAAAATTATTTTAAATTTGCTAAAAACAAGCAATTGCGAAAAAATTGTACAAACATCCGCATATTCAGAATATCTTCAGATCTTTGGCATGCATGTTTTTGTGAAGTGTGAAAACACGTTGGCTCATCGCTCTCTCTCTCTCTCACTGGGCTTGCAGATATGTCGCGAAATGGCACCAGTAGTACCATTGAGTCAGTTTACGTTTGCATTAAATTGGTTTATTGAAAGTGATGGATGTTGGGAAAAATGAGGAATATCGTTCCGTTAGAATAAGACAAAAAAGTCCGCCTCAGTTATACTGAGAAAAACCGAATCTGCAGATCAATAGGAAAAGAGTTAGGCAAAAAGGGAATGTTTCGTAGAATATACATATATGTATTTGGTTTGTTACAAATTGACATTTACGCCCTGCTGGAAAGTGAATGATTTTCGAACTTCGATTTTGATTATTGAGAAAGTCATGTCAAGTCAGTCAAGTCAGTCAAGTCAGTCAAGTCAGTCAAGTCAGTCAAGTCAGTCAAGTCAGTCAAGTCAGTCAAGTCAGTCAAGTCAGTCAAGTCAGTCAAGTCAGTCAAGTCAGTCAAGTCAGTCAAGTCAGTCAAGTCAGTCAAGTCAGTCAAGTCAGTCAAGTCAGTCAAGTCAGTCAAGTCAGTCAAGTCAGTCAAGTCAGTCAAGTCAGTCAAGTGTATGATATTGTGACCATGACGCATTAATTGAACGTAGTTCCATTTTCTTTTTACGGGTATCATGTATGATAGAAATTGTATTTGGCATTTTTCATCCCATCGGAAAATATATTTTTAAACAAAATAATTGAAACATATCTACATGTATAAGTAAAACTGTTGTTTTCCTATATGTTGCAACATTATATAAAAAAAGAAATTGAACTTAACTACCATAAATAATATTGAGTAAATTTTTTCATCCAAATTAAAGGCTAACTCCTGATTTGAAGGTTTAATGTATAAGTTATGCAATGTAGAAGAACAATCTAAGGTCGAAAACAGTGAGCATATAACGCTTTCAAAATTGTACAAAATGTTTGAGATTAATTTAACGATAACATTTTGGTGTCATTTACAAGTGAATATCTCCGAAATAATAATCAAAAATTAGAAATCGCTTTTTTATATATAAATGTATAAGGTAGAACGAAATAAAAAGGAAACGAAGGAAAATCTATAATAATTCGGATACTTAGAAGAAGATGTAAATAAATTCATCTGTTCGAATATGGAATAAAATTATATACTATATGACACTTATCAAATCAAACATGTATGAAATTCTGAAATTTGCTCTAGTTTAGGTGTAGAAAGTTTAGGTTCTCCCTGCAGGAGTGAACATTGTTAGCGTTAAAAATTTGAAAATGCATTTGGAAGGCAAACAACTACAATGCATATGCAATTTCTTCTCTGATTACACATGTTCGCATGTTCACTCTCGGGCAACGATTGTAGTGCACAGTTAACTAGTAATAGACTGAACAGCGGACAATGCAGAAACAAAAAGTCCTCTCCGAGTTCTCAATGTTTTTCAAAGTACAAATTTTCATGAGCTTGGCCAGCCATACGTTGAATGAAAGTCATATTTATACATATATAGGGATGTATGAAAAACAGGGATTGTAAACAGTAAGAAAATGAAATCGTAAAAAAATATATATTTTGTATATAAACATAAGGGAATATATTTATATTTGTATATATGTATGTATTTTAGAGAACATTATGCAACTTATGCACCGAAGGAGAGCAAAACTACACTTTAATAAATATGTTTCACGCTTACACACATACACACATACACACATGCACATAGCAGTAACCGACAAATGCTGAGAAGTGTATTGGACTCATTAAACCACATACTGTTTGTAACACTAGATCTTGTACGACGTTCATGGGAAATGCAACTACATACATGATTTGCGAGACCAAAAACAAAATGATGCGCTTCTAATAAGATTTCATAAAATGAGTATTTATTTGTATTTTTCAAAATTACTATTGCTTTTATACTTTCGCAACATGTTGCAACGGAGTATAATAGTTTTGTTCACCTAACGGTTGTTTGTACCGCCTAAAAGTAATCGAGAAAGATAGAGTTATGTATGTATGTATGTATGTATATCAAAATGATCAGGATGACGAGACGAATTGAATTCTGGGTGACTGTCTGTCCGTGCAAGCAATAACTTGAGTAAAAATTAAGATATCTTGATAAAACTTAGTACACGTGTCCCAAGTGGAGGGGCATCTGCGGCTTAAATTTTTTAAAACATGGGTGTGGCCTCGCCCTTATAGGTTTAATGTATATATCTCATAAACCATTAAAGCTCGATCAACCCAACTTGCTGAGGACAAGTCGTTCTAGCTCCTCCTCATATTCTTGGAAAATTCATAAAATCGGATGATAACCATGGATCTGTAAGGTCAATCTGTAAGGCATATTATTAAAATTCAGAGAGAATCTTTTCCTGATAAGAATGTGTCCTTGTGTCAAAAATGGGTAAAATCGGGTCAATAATACCCCTAGCCACCATATACCTATTATAAGAATATCAAACTTCTGGCTTTCTGGCTTCATACCGTATACATATATAGGTCACTATGTACGATATTTTAGCAAAATTAAGTAAACCTATGATATTGGATTTATTTTAGTTTATTGCCGAATAAGTGTAAAATCGCTCCACGAATTATACCAATTCCCATATACTATATATAATGATTTTAATTTTTTCAGCAGACTTTATACCGAATCCATAGATAAATGTGTGAGTTATCTTCATAAATTTGAATGCAAGCGTGTTCTCGTGCATAATGGCGTAGCGCCAAAAGTTATTGCGATCAGTTCCGAATTTCCAGTTTACTTTGTAAACAATATAGTGATTTTCTTATGCTTTCTTAAGCATACGAAGCAAAATGTGATGAAACTAAGTGCGTCTATGACATATTACAAATTTAATAAGATACCAAATATGATTATAATCCAATCACAACTTCGTCGAATAATGAATGCTGAATTCTTACGCAACATTTTTATACTCTCTCAACATGTTGCAACAGAGTTATTAGTTTTGTTCACATAACGCTTGTTTTTAACACCTAAAACCAATCGAGATAAATACAGAGTTATATATATATGAGATGGCGAGAATGACGAGAAGAGTTGACCTCCGGGACCTGACCTGTATGTCCGTGTTCGTCCATCCACACGTCCGAGCAAGCGAAAACTTTAGTAAAAATTAAGTTATCTTAATGTAACTTGGATACGTGTTCCTTGTCACCATAAGGAGGTTGGTATTGCAGATGGGCGTAATTGGACATCTGCCACGCCCACAAAATGCCATTAATGTAAAACTTATAAAAAGCTATAACTAAGCAAGAAATTAAGATATGAATGTGTTATTTGGTATGGAGGATCCTAAACGGCTGGGCATCTGTGGAAAAAAGTTTTTGTAAAAGAGGGTATGGCCACGCCCTAATAAGTTTAATGTACATATCTCACAAAGCACAAAAGCTATATCAATGAACCTTTCTCAGAACAAGTCTTTCTAGCATCTCCTCATATACAGGGAAAAAAAGTCAAGCCGGGTAATAACCACCCCACCTCCCATACAAAGGTTATGTAAAAACTAATATATGTGAAATTACTAAAAGTGTGTTAACTCGCTGAAGAAAGACGTCAGAAACATTAAACCTTACTGCAAATATGATACGGAAGGGTTGCGTAGAAATCCGTGTAAAGTTTTGGTGATGGGCGGAGTACCGCCCACTTTTAGGTGACATACCATATCTCCAGAACACCTTAAGCGATTTCAACAAAATTCGGCATGTAACATATTTTGAAAATTGGCGAAATCGGATAACAACCACACCTATTTCCCATATAACAAAATTTTAAATTTCATCTAATCCTTTCACTTTAAAGTATATAAATCAGGTAACAATTAAGATATTGGAATAAAGCTTTTCACAACTAATACGTTCAAAGTATACCATCTCATATATAAGGACCACGGTGCCTATGGCTGACTTTATACCGAAAATAGCGGTAAATCTGTGAAATATCGTAAAGAAATTCGAGGATCATCTTTCCATGATACTACTGTGTGCTCTTGTGCTCCCACATACCTAATATGAGGATTTTCAACCTCCCGTTAGACTTGATACTACATATTTCGGTAGATATATGAGATATCGTAATGAAATTCGAGGATTATCTTACCATGATAATAATCTGCTCTGTTGTCAAAAATGGGGAGAATATGATAAATACTTCCTCTAGCCCCACATACTTAATATAAGGATTTTCAACCTTCCGATAGACTTTATACCATATCTTCGGTCAATACATCTGAGTTATCCCTGTGAAATTCAGACAAACGTCTCTTCTGATAACAGTGTGTCCGTGTGCTTAAAATGATAACATCGGATAAATACTTCCCCTAGCCCTCATGTACCTAATATAAGGATTTTCAACCTCCCGGCAGACTTTATACCATATATTTCGGTCAATATGTAAAATATCTTAGCAAAATTAAGTGAACGTATAATATTGGATACGCCATAGCGTAATGTCGAAAATGTGTGAAATCGGTCAACGAATTATCGCAGCTCTCATATACTCCATAAAATGATTTTCGTTATTTTAGTAGACTTTATGGCGAATATGTCGGTCAATGTGTGAGTTATCTTCATAAAATTGCGCGGAAGCATATTCTGAAGTATACATGAGTAATTAAAAGAGTTAATGTGATCAGTGCAAATCTTCCCCTATCCCAAATATACCCGATATAAGAATTCCCGACTTTCCAGCTGACTTTAAACCTTTTTTGTTGTGGATATCGTGTTATTATTATATTAAGTGGATATGTTTCTTAAACATAACGTGGTTTCGGGCTAAATATGGATGAAATCGGTCTAGACCATGGTCTAAGCCCCTTATTCCTATTATAATGATTTTGTTTTCCCTGGTTGACTCTTTCCTCATATACCCAATGTATTTAATTAATCCAATTTATATCAGTATATTAGTTTATATCGCATATATCTAATTTTAGTTAATTTGATAGATTTTAATATAAATATCTCTGACACGAAGCAAAATATAACAACGAAAGTAGATAAGTATATGGCCTGTAATATAAGTGAATAAGATACCAATTATGATTGCAATCCATTGACAATTTCTTCGAATAATGAATGTAGAATTCTTCCGCAACATTTTTTAATATAAAGTTATGCCAGCACCTGAAAGCATTTCCTCGCCTCCGACCCTTACACATTGCGAGAGTATAAAATGTTCGGTTACCCCTGAACTTTGCGCTTACTTGTTCAAATTAATATTCTTGCAGGGGAATTAGTTCGTAAATATTGGCAGTGCTTGCGTGGTCAATACCGTAGAGATGTGAAGAAACAGGAGCTAAACGAATCGAACCATCTTAAGTGTTTTTCAACGAAATGACTTTCGTTCGGAAAATTTTGCGTATTCGGAAATTCAAGGTGTGTCCAGTTTCGGAAGAAATCGATAATATAAAAAAGGGTAAATACGAAAAAAGATTAAGACAAGGAGGTCATATTCAAAGATCATTCCTACAAAAGACAATTTAATGACCAAGCTTTTTTATACAGGCCATTATTTCATATAAAAAATAATTTCTATAAACTTGAGCTTAACTTATTTAACTAAACACTTTTACAGCAATCGGTCTTTTAAATGCAGCTTACAAAGAACAACAAGGACAGCAAGAAAGTAATATGATTATTGATTCAGCTGCACAAGCAAATTCGGAAATCGAGGAAATGTTGGATGTATAAACGACGATAACACATAAATAAGATATATTATATGTAATATATATTATATATATTTACATTTTACTATCATTATTAGTAATGTTTAGATAGATAGTCAATTAAAAATATCCGTCTAAAATTTATGCTTTTCAAACTTGATTTAGAGAGTTCTGAGTTCTCTCAAATTGAAGAATTACATTTATTATCAATTCTAGCGAGGCTTGTACTTGAGACGACAGAAGTCGGCGTGATGCAAAAATGAAAGGTATTGTAAATTATGACCTATAAAATTAATACTCTTTAATCTATTGCAATAAGGAGAAAAGATGCTTAGAAGGAAAGCTTAAAATACTTTTAAGGCGTCCAAAAACTCAGAACAGTCAGATCATCGCTACTAATTTTAGTTAAGTATTCCTGCTGCGCCATTTGAACTATTTAAATCGGAGCAAAAATATTGTACCTCCATTATGTATGCCGACAGGATCAAGTGTAATAGCCGCTAGGCAACTGTATACCAAAATTTGCGTTATGGATAACAATCAACTTTTGAGTACTGAATGCAATAGTATGAATATGACGAATATCTTCGAAGAAAAAATTTATATTTAACTTTTTTTATATTTTTACGAATGTTTTCACTTGAATAATTTAATATTTGATCCTCAAACCAATTGTTCTCTTTTGTCAAAACTTGTTTTTTATTAAATATCTTAAATCTTTTGTTGGGAAATTAATCAATTTGGATAGCTAATGCATTGAGTATACGGGAATCTAGTAATCTCACGAGGAAGATGCAACCTAATTCAAGCCTACTCAACAAAACGGTTATAAATTTCAATAGACCTCATTGCTTTCATGTTATTTTGTCTCATTTTACAAATTCCTGCACAAATTTGTAAACTCGGAGATGTTGGCTGGGGTTTCAAGTATACTGAGATCAGTATCAAATATAATACAAAATGTTGTTAAAGTAGCCATTCGTAGTAGACCGACAACTATACACTAGTCGCCTTACATAACAGCTGTATCAACACAGACTTAATATTTAAAATCTTGATAATTATACTTCTTACGTTCCTTGTGATAAACACTTCGAAACGAGTCTAGTTGAATTCCGAGTGACGGTCTATCCGTCCGTCCGTCTGTTAAAGCGATAACTTGAGTAAAAATTAAAATATTTTGATGAAACTTGATACACATATTCCTTGGCGATATAAGAAGATTGGTATTGCAGATGAACGGAATCGGACTACTGCGACGCCCACAAAATTCCGTTAATCGAAAACTTATAAAGTGCTATAACTAGGCACCCAATTAAGATATAATACTGGAATTTGGTATAGCAATCGTATTAAGAAGGAGTATCTGTGGATTGAAAGTTGGTATATTCCACGGGCATTTTGTAATGTAGAGTTTCATGAGTTTATTTGTCTCTGGTCATGGTTTCTATACTCTCGCAATTTGACCCATAGAGTGTAATAGTTTTGTTTACCCAACCTAACGGTTGCTTGTAACACCTAAAACTAATCGAGATAGATATAGAGTTAACCAGAAAATGCCACGGCCAGCATTGTCCGCCTAATATCGATCTAGAGCAATGCAGAACGTGATCACCACCCTGATTAGAGACCAGCAGTCAAAACCGAGCGATCCGCTGACCCAGCATATTCAGAACAGACAACGGACTGACAGCGACAGACAACTAATAACAATTTACTATAGTCATGGGATCTGCTGACATAGCACTACAGCAACAGTCAGGGCACTGACAACAGTGGCGTCAATGGCCAACGGTAATTCTAGCTAATGATTAGATTCACTAAAGCACTACTTAATTAACTTAACAACCTAACTTTAAATTAACTTATACATCAAAGTGATCAGCATGACGAGACGGGTTGAAGTCCGGATGTCTGTCTGTCCTTCTGTCTGTCCAAGCGATAACCTGTCTAAAACTTGATATATATCGACGAAGCTTGGTACTGGCGTTCCTTGGCACTTTGTGGATATTGCCATCGCAGATAGACGAAATCGGGCTTTTGTCTCGCCCTCAAAATGCTTCCTAGTGAACAATAATAAAGTGCTATAACTAAGCCACAAATTATGCTACAAAGCTGAAATTTTGTATAGAGGATCGCAGTGGGAAGCGGTATCTGCGGTTAATATTTATTGTATGGTGCATGGCTCTACTTTATTATATTCCATCCGTTATAAGTTTTATGTATATATGTCACAAACTACCAAAACTATATACAACAAACTCGTTGGAAAATTTCTCTACCAATTGATCATACACCCACCCATATAATTGTTACGTGGAATACTATTATTAGTGCGATAACTTACTAAAAATACTTCGATAGTATTAAACTTTACAGTGAAGATGGCACAGTTGGGTTTCAAGCAAACCAATATGAAAGTTTGACAATAGGAGTGACACAGCCCTCATTTAGATGAAATCGCATATCTAAGCAACTACTATCCTAATTTCAACCAAACTTTGGTACATAACTTATATTTGCATCCTTATGTTATATTGTGAAATCGGAAATCGGTGGCGAAATCGGAACACAACCACACCTACTTCCCATATAACACAATTTTAAATTCCATATGATTTTTTCACTGCAGTATGTACATCAATTACCAATTGATCTAATCTGATCTGATAAGATTGTTTGATGATATTTTCGAACTTCCAGTTGACTTTTATATACATCAGTCAATATCTGTGATATTTAACTAAAATTAAGTGAACTTATAATTATGGATATGAAATAGTTTAATGCCGATAATGTGTGAAATTGGTTCACGAATCGGTTCACTGAATATGTCGGTCCATGTTATCTTCAGTGTTGTTGTCCAGAGTTATCTTCATAAAATTGCGTGGAATCATATTCTGGAGTATACTTTGTAATGCCACAAGTTACTGCAACAGTTCAGACCTTCCTTAGCCCCAACATTCCCGGTGTAGGGTTTTGTGAACATAATCTGGTTTAGCGCTGAATGCGAATGAAATCGGTCTAGACCTAGATCTAAATCCCATATCCCTAATATAATGATTTCCGATTTTCTGGTTGAGCTTTTCCTAATATATCCAATATATTAATTCCCAATTTCCTCAATTGGAAATAATTATTGCCTGTGGAGATGTGGCCTAGATACGGTTCAACAATTGATGTGTCGCGAATGGCTCGATCACTCCTTCGAATTTTCTTTAGGAAGCTCCAGAGTTATACTGGGCAAAGGCTAAGCTCAAATTGTTACAGATTTACTGCTACTTGTAGCTTGACAATGGTGCTGTTAATTGTCACTCTGAAAAAATTTCGCGATATTATTGAAAAATGTAATTAACTCCGTGAGAGAGTTTGGACACTAAAATTTTCAACTTCATTTCATTACTTTTTAATAATCAATGTATTTTTAGCGCTTAAAAATGCAAATGTAATTATTAGTAAGGGAAAATGAAGAGTAAATGAGGAAAAGAAAGAAATAGAGAACAATTTTTAAAGTAGATGTGACCTGCTTATAGGTTTTGTGAAAATGCTTATACCGAATAATGGTTATATTCGAAATAAAAAATTTCCTAAAGTGACTAACGAAAAACATTAGAAAAGTCAAATTTAATATGGACTAATCCATTGAATATCATTTTCTTTATAACAACGCGTACAGCTCAAGCACCTATAAAGATATATAAGTAAAATGTATATATATAACATAATATAGTATAAATTAAATGAGAATGTTTTCTTGAACATAAAAAAACCATGGTTAAATTTTCATCACATTACGTTAAAGTAGAATTTTGTTCGCCTAATAGTTGGTGCTCACCAATTATTTGAACAGAATTACATTTGACATTTCGATCACAAGCGGTATTCGGTATTAGAGGGACAAGGGGCTTGTATGAACCGACGTCGTTAATTTCGGGATATTGTATTGTATTATATAGTACGAGCTGAAGTTTGTCAACAGTACAGTCCAAATGTTAAAATTACCCGCAAAGTGTATTTTATCATACTCCCTACTTAAGTTTACTTCTCTAGTATTGTAAGATATTTTTCACATTTTTCCCACATTTTTAAGAAGCACCTTTATATGTACTTGTGATTATCATCACTGAGTAATTGAAATTGAACATTTGATTTGAATTTGAATAGTGTTGCCCAGAACTATTACATCCTTGCTGTACAAACTTTTTAAAAATTACACAGGTCAAAATTAACAGTCAGTAAATATATATATATAACCTGCAGAGTAATAGTACATAATAGCTTTCAAGCTGTGTGTACTTACCTATAGTCCACATCTGCTTTCGTGCCGGTTCCATTGCGGATTATCGACTGGTAGCAGCAACGGATACGCCCAGATTTACTGAATGATTTGATTTCGCTCTCTTCAATTTGCAGCACGTACTCCCGTGAAGTTGCATTGAAGACGACTGTCGTGAGCGGCTTTCTATTTGAGCAGGGTTTGTATTTCTCACGCTTAAAGTGTTGCATTATGTCCGGCGCATGCACATCCACATCCGGTATTCGACAGGATTCACTCCAAACAAGATAACCTGTGGGTGGTCGCATTATTTTATATGTGTCATTAGTGAAGTGATTTTCAGAAGTAGAATCATTAAAAGATTCTGCGATGTGAGTTGTTTGGTCAAAGGTTGTTGTCTCAATAAGTTTAAGAGTCGCCGTTGCGGTCGCCGTTGCGGTCGCCGGCAAAAGTAGCTCAGTGTCGGCCGGTGGTATCAGCAAAGCCCTTGGAGCAACACTTTTATTAAACCACAGGGTGTTGGCTCTATAGAGTATCGAGTTGGTGGATACTATTTAGGCAGATTTTTATTTCACAGTCATGTGGTGCACATACATTTATGGACGGTGGACGTAGCACGGTACATTACAGCAAGCGTTATTACAACAAATTAATACAAGCAATTTTGCAAAGTTTTAATTGTGCGAGTATCATCCAGAATTTTGAGGTTTTGATTTTTTGTTTCAATTGCGCCAAAAGCATGCAAATTAAGAAAGAACATAACACATAACTAATGAATTATGACGAACAAACAAACGAGTAAAACCACACAAAATGACTAATGCATATAAATAACGAATATAAAGCATACAAAAACTGTATAATTATAAAATAATTTGAAATTGTTGGAATTACTTGGAACAAGCATTTCAATGTAACCTTACATACATATGTATATACAATTAAGCCTACGGCATCTGGAATGGAAAAAAAATAGTTTAAACAAGAAAGAATTTCCTTGATATTATAATTTAAACAAACAACACGTTAAGAGTATAAGAGAGAGAGAGAGAGAGAGTGCATCCCTGCAAAAAACGCGGCAAGTCAGTGATGAGTCCGCAATAAGTCGCAAAGGAAGAATGACTAATGGCAGTATTGATCCTTTTGTATGGAACGAATTGGTGGAGACATCTTCGAAATTAATTTTGCTACTCCCATTTTGCGTCCTAGCTATGACCAAAAGAAAAAGATTCATACAAGGCATTGTAGATGACAATTCCCAATCACTGATTGCGCAACTATAGAAATTTATCTTGGCGGGAATTAAAATTGCGAAGAGAAAGCACAAAAAATCTCATCTCATCTCAATCTGGAGGAAATACGCAGTACCAGGGGGCAGTCTAGGTTTTCGCCAAGATAGCCAAAGATCACGTAACCGGTTGAATTCAATTTGTCTAAAAGAAATTCAGAGACGCCATGAGTAGCTAATAGAAGAGTATAAAAAATTCCAATAACGGAAGTAATCGCAACTCTCAGGATAAAAATTCATTGGGCAACAAGTCGAAACCAGGGATTATATCCCGGTGGTCATCATAGATCCTAACAGGAAGTCACCAGCCACTATTCAGAAGAGATGGGATTAATAGCAGGTTGTTGGGCCTAGTTTTAATCCATGACTAAGTTCGTTCCTTCGGCAGTCGGGTCTATGAAATAGGAACGGACTTGGATTTTAGTTTTGCGACTTTTGCAATATTTAGGAACTTAAAATTTTTTCTAAAAATGGTAAAAATATGTGCGATTTATTATAAATATTCGATGCTTATCTTTGTGATACAAGTGATTGTAAATTATTTTAAATAAATAAATGACAAAAACATGATAAACATGCACTACTTACAAAAAAAAACATTAAAATAAAATGCGAATTACTCTTATCTGCGTGTGTACATGTCAAGCTATATTTACAGTTATGTACTGCTCTAAAAATACCTACACAGCTGTGCCTATCCAAATAATCAATATATTAATCTAAATATTACACCCAACTGGGCGTATACATACCCTTCATGCCAGGCACATGCGAATAGTGCAGGACAGGAATGCGCTCATCCGCATAATCACTTCCGCGCATCGAACTACTCAAATAAACAATGAAAATCACAAAGGCGAGTAAAAGCAGTAGTTGCTTCCGGCATAGCACCCGATACGACCAATTGAAGTATTTGGCTGATGGGCTGCCTGCTTTGCTAGTGTTCGTGAGGCGTTGTACTGACTTTTGCCAACAAGCTGACACTGTATTTTTCAATAGCTGCTGCCCCGCACATGAAAATATCTCTGTCTGTATGGTTATCTTAGGTTTTCCCAGCGATCTGGTGGTATCCGCTGAGACATTACATAAACGGTTTTAAAGGTAATTAATTGCTAAATCAAATTTACCTTTTTCTAAAGCTTTTATTGGCGTTGAATCCATATTTGTGTTGCTACGAGTTTCAGTCCCATTGCCAAATAAATGTTTCTTCTTCTCATCAGTCGAGTCAATTGTGCTCATTGATATGGCCGCCATAGTTATTAGTATGGTTTACCGCCCAGAGCTCAATCGAATTCTCTAATAAAGAATTAATTAATTTCTGATTATTATGAAGAATTAATAAGGAGAGCTCTGATATGTTCAAGTAAATTTACACTGGAGCTAATGTTAATCGTATCAAATAATAGTCGTGACATTTTAGAACGATATCCACAGTTTGGGACGAAAAATGCAATCTAAAAAAAATTCTGAAATTATGAAATTCAGAAATTCATAACGTTTTTTAGTTTAAAAGAGACAATGAAGATTGTTGTCGAAATGTGCAATTTTGTTTAATTCTTTGCCAACTAGGAGATATTTCAGTACCTGTCATCCTTAAAATTACCTAACCTAAAAAAATTTAGAGAGAAAGAAAACGGTTCTCTTAAAAGCGTTCATGGGATGATGTCTATACTCTAGTGGTGGTAATACAATCCAAGGGAAGGCAAAGTCCAAAAATATAGAAAATGAATTTTATCATAGTGGCTGCCCCTTGTTGGAAAACTTCCGAATGGACATGCTTTTGTCCTGAAAATGCCTTTTCGTAAAAATTAATCAGCTCCAGAAAGGCAGTTGAAAATGCTAAATCCACTTTTAGAAAAGTTATTATTGTATGAGAAGATTAAGAATAAACATGGCTTCATAAACGGTATTGTTGTAGTTATTTTAGAGACTACACAAATCATGTTTCTGGGTAAGAATCTAGGTATTAGCATAAATCTCACCTAACGGTGCGAGTTTGACCAAACGAAGTGAGGTGTTAGATCATTAGGTTACTGTATGCGAAGAAGCGGTTGATATCATAAAAGCCACGCTGCATGCAAAACCCACGCTTGTTTTATCGAGGTCAAGACTGTATAGGTCTGAGTTTACCCCCCTACAGTGTGCAGAATAGAGTTATATACATAAGATGTTTGTCAAAAAGTTCAGCAACAAACGATTAAAACCTTCTTCAACAGACGATCCGCAAGATGTCTTGTAAACATAGCATATTTAAATTATGAAATAATTACACCTTTAATCTGCTAATGGATTAACACATTGTTCAATTTCAATGAAAGAAGTGAGAGGGATGTTGACTGTGTTTACTCTGCGATATACGCAAAAACCAACATCAAATCAAACTTTTTTTCCAATAGGAGTGAGGGCTATTAGAAATTTTATTCTTCGAGCATAATCTTGCCTTTGGCGGTAAAGGTGTACGTACCCATGACCAAACAAATGATTGTCATAATTTTTGACTCACAACACTATGTGCAATCGCATTCGCCTTCATTCTTCTTACTACATAATATTAATTCAACAATTAAAAAATCGTCTTTAAATATATTCATATTGTGCAGTTACGTCAAATTATTAAATCCGAAAATAATCTGCTGATCTTGAAATTTATCTTCGCGATTTATGTTTTTTCTTTTTTATATAATTGAGTGTTTTATGATATTGTATGAAACTTCAACTTAATGACTAGCTATTGTTAAATTATGAGTGTTTTTTAACTACAAAAGCTTATGTTATGCTCATGGTGCGGCAGGCACAACAGTTGGATATGGTTTTTTTGTGCAATAAAAATAGTAATTCAAATATAACAATGAGCTGTTAGTATGGCTTGCATCACGCCAACTGCTAATTACTATTATAATATTTTTTATAAATACACCTTTATATGATTATCGATGTGCAAACAATAACTCTTCATAAACATATAAATTAATTAGGGAAGCTACTGTTTATAATGATTGTGTTATTACGAATGCCTTTTTTGTTATGTAAAAACATTTGATGCGTTAATTAAAAAATGGTATTTAGAATATATCATATAATAAATGGGCACAACGTGACTCAGTCGTCGAGGGTGGACGAGTGTTGAGGTATATGTTTTCCGTTTATTCGTTTTACATATACGTAATTTTTGGCTAAATATTTTAATGTAATGTAAGGTGTTAAGCCAGTCTAGAGACCTAAAGAGTTAAAAAAGACCTTTCGAAAATTTATTCTGGGAAAGAAATAAAAATTCTCTCATTTAGAATTTATTAAACATATACTTGAGCGTATAAAAGCAGATTTCGATACAAAATGGCAGCTCTCTTTCTCCAATGTTCTTCTTTTGTTTAAAATATTTGTTTTTTATACTTTTTTTTTAGTCAGTTCCAATTTTTGTATTTTAACAATTTTATTAATTTTAATTAGGATTAATAACTTAATGTTAAGGTTGAAGTTTGTAAGATAATTCAGCGAACCGATATGTATTTGTTCATTTTGTTTTGTTTGTTCATTTGTTTATTTTCTCTGGAATTTATATAAAAAAAATATTAAAACCACATATTCCATAAGGAAATCTTCATGCAGTTAATATTTATAGCAATCTGTGACGTCTGATACTCTTAACATAAAAATATGGGAATAACAACAATTGCACCAACACGCAACTTAACTATTGCCTTATATTGGCACCACAACGGTTAATATAAACAAAATCGTAATAATAAAAACATTAGCAGTCAGAGCTTCAATATCAAGTATCAATTCAGCAAAATTAACTAAGCAAAATCAATTAAAATGCAAAGTAAAAAACGTATTTATAAACAAATCATAAGTTGTCGAATCAGCAAAAGCTTTATTGTAAAATGAGAATTAATAAAAACTTAGATTTAAGTTATAAATAGGATGAATTTTAAATAAATATTTATTACTTTTGATTGTAAGCTCCGAAGATAAAGCTGTACTTTTTTAAAATATATACATAGATATCTCCCTATATGTCTGATAAAATTTATTTAATTTGTCCCTTTACATTTTATTTGGACTGTCGTTTTAATACAATATCTATCAAATCAACAAGCTATCAATCAGCAACAAGTACGTTTTAATGCACCATACCCTACATTTTGCTATGAGTTCATCAAAGATTCGAGGACTGTTGGAGTACACTCTTCTTTTCATATAAGACCCAAAAATAAATCGGACAGACCCCAAATATGAAGATCTGGGTAGTTGACATCCCACTTATTTTTGACATCAGATGTCCAGGAAATTATTGTTGCAGAAACTGCATAGTTAAATTGCAATATGACATGGGGCGCTGTCTTGAAGAAACCATTAACCTTATAAAACCGTTTTCATTGATTAACGTCATGTCGAAATTAATGAGTCAACATCTATCGATATCGGTTTACATCGGCGGTTTCGTATTGTTTGAAAAAATAAGGCCTAATCGTGGTTTTGACCAATTCAAATAGTCCAAAATAACAACTTTTGCTTATACAATGCATTTTGTGGATCTTTAATGGATTGTCGCTCCCCAAATACGTAACATAGTGAATGTAAAAGTTGTTAAAAGTTTACATACTATATAAAACATTACTAATATAATTGGGAAAGTAAAATTGTCCGTTCGCAGAAAGATTAAAACTCACACATTTTGAAACACACATTAAATGGGAAATTCAATTAAACGATATATTGTAAATTATGTCGTTGACCCAATATATTGCTAAATTAGCGCGATAATACTATTTACGACACATATATATACAGACACATATTATTATATACCAGTGTTCAGCAATTAGGTAAAAAAAAACTCCGTAACGAAATTGATAAGAACTGCATAAAACAAATATAATAAATATGATTGAACAAATGTGTGAGTATGTACAATGTAGCGAGGAAGAGTTGCCTACAAGCACAGATCACAATTGTGCACAATGGCTTTACAATAGAAGAATTACAAAGGCACGAGCAGACGTTACGCTCTTTAATGAAATCTAAAATAGAGATAAACATATAACATTACGGACATAATACACATATACATAATATCTGCATATATATACAGAAGGGCGACCCGATTTGTATAGTATATACCGTTGCCATTATATGATTCACAAGCGTCATTTCAACTATGTCGTGTATTCTTTCTATTTAAAATTCATTTTATTTTATTAATGTGTTAGAATACAATAACTATTTCTTAAAATCCAATCGATTTATAATACATAATATCATAAACTTTTAAATTTCTTATAAACACTTTGTGTTGAAATTGTTGTATATGATTCCTTTTTGATAAAAAAAAATGGGAGATTGGACTATGTTTAAGTGGAATCTAGATTATATGAATGATAATTATAAAATAAGGAATAAGTGAAAGAAACTAAGTTGGAGGCATTATCAGAAATGAATACTCAAATAGCGTGTTATTTTGAGTTTCTTTAAGCATATTTTACATTTATGACGTTCTTAAATGGGATCAAATGTCTACGAGTATAAAAATAACTAAACTAACTAGAAGAATACACATACATAATAAATTACAAATTATTAAAAATTGATTGATGCATTACACGTTTTAATCAAAGTTAAGAAGGGAATATACACCACCAGATTATTAAAATATTATAATATTTGTGCATTTGAAATGGTAGTAATGCCCTCCGTTTCATGTAAAACATATCCCTAATTACTCTTTTTTTCCAAAAAAATGTTTGGCAGAAATATTCACATAAAAGTTTACTTTCATACATACATTCATTTCTCTATAGAATAGAGTTTCTCTTTCTTTTAATAGAGAATGTCTTGAGGTGAACATCCAAATTCTCCTTAATTTCTTCCTAGTCCTAACAATCGTAATGTAAGAAGTGTAGAAAATACAACACAGTAATGTAGAAAATAATTTAGAATTTTTGAATTTGATATTGCATATGCGGTAAATTATCGTTATATTCGGTATATGTGATTAGGGTAAGGTATAATGCGTTTACCACATTTTTGATTCGGAATTGCCTTATATTAGTTGCATTGTCTGTGCTAAGGCTTTTTTCCATATCTTTGTTCGTGTCTGAGCTCTCTATTGGCAAGATCAATGACAATTAAAAATTGCTTTACATTGAAGTGGGCGTGGTTGTAATCCGCTTCATCCATTTTGACACTGTAGTAACTGTCAGTAGGATTTGTGTTTCAAATAACGGTTAAGGAAACTCTGTGCATAAAGTTACAAAATGAAATACTTTGATGGATTTTCTCACTATAATAATTATGTCGAAGCAGCAAATGTATCAAATTTATGAAACAACAAAAATTTAATTTGTTTGATTGAACTCTCTCTCTTTTATATCATAGAACTACCTGATATTTTTATATCACTGATTTTTAGTACAAATTTCATTATTTCTTGATGTCGATATATTTCTTTCCACAAACAAAAATGAATTATTTATTGCACTTTATATTCAAATATGAAAGGCACATAACTACGATTAACATGAATGTAAATATATACCTTTCCCTTATTTATTTATATTTTATATGTTTCTTCTATGTTTTATTTGTCCACTCATTTGTGTAAGCTTTTCACCCTCAGAGTATTTGAATTTGAATTGATGCTGTTTATTTTTACCTTTTAGCTTCACTTTGTTATTGTGGTTTGTAAATACACGTGCAGTGGGTAGCGAAATTACATTGCTTTTTTGCTTTTATTTATTTTGTGTTAATTGTTAAGCTTTACTTTGCTTGGTTCTCGCTCCGTATTCTAACTGTATGCATAAACGACGTTCCTTTCGAAGAATTTTTTAATCGTCATACATTTTGCGCAAATTGAAATTTATTAGGAAATATTAAAATCATTTATTACACATATATTGCTACATTACTCATGAAACTTTATTTATACATTTTTTAATCACAGTAGCGTTCATTTCCTTAAAAACATTAGAATTTACTCTTGTCATTATTTCTTAAATTTAAAATTTTCCTCATTTATATGTTAGTATGTACGAACTTATGTCAAGCCACGAACAATTGGAACGGCACCCGTGACCGTTTCACAGACGAGACTGAATGGCGCAAAGTGGTAGTCGCCATCGTATAGCTATGACGGCAACTGCAGTCGGCAGTGGTACAGTGTCTTCCGCGATTGCCGAATAATAGTCTGATGAGAAAATTAATTATTATATATGTAATTATATTAAATGCCAAGGTAATTGGTTATTTTTATATTTAAAAAAAGTATTCGATGTAGGGCTGAATGGTGAATTTCTCACCATTTCACTGTGTTGGTAATACAATTAGTTCTATATAAAGAGCTAAAATAGCTTGAACAAATAAAAAAAGAAATGTTTGCACAATTGTTTATAACCTCAATTGCTTAGGATTTGATACCTTATGGATCGTTTCCGTTATTTTACTGTGGCCGAAAAGATTCTCACTTTATGAGTTCTTAGAGAATTGAGGAAAATTAGAAAATCCTCATAAGAGGATAGAAAAAAGCATTCAATGTGGTGTATGGTGAGTGTGATGAGTTCTGAATTGGCTCAGCATCACGCTAATTTGAAGATATTTGAGAAATGAAAGTGTCAAAATACATAAAGTGACGAGCTGATCGGAACGCGACTAACTTTGCGGTATACAAGTAAAAAATTAAAATGATCTGTCGGAACAGAAGAAGAAGATACAATACTTTTTATAATTTTAAATTTAAAATACAGCTTTAGTGGAATATTATTTGTTGGAGTTCATTTACATATATTTAAAGACTCCCTTTAAACCTTGAGAGAAACTGTATGAAAGCTAAAACTCTGTATATATTGTTTTTTAGATTATTATACCCTCACATTCCATCAAAAAAATTTTTCAGAAAATGTTCCTTAGTAAAAAGTAAAAGAAAAAGGGTGGAATAAAACACTTGATATATTTAACTGAAGATTAACACATCAAATTATCATTGCAAAGCGTTATTATTTTAACTCTAAAAATTTTTTACAATATGAACTAAAAATTTGTTTTAATCAAAACACTAATAAAGAAAGAAATTTAAGATGTGTAATAAGTGGAGGAAAGCCCAAACTAATCTACTGTGCACCTTTTCGTATACAATTACACCAAGTAATTTTTTGTTTTCATATTCTCATTAAAAAATATTGTTTATATGCATGTATAAATTACTACTGTATACACTGCAAGGAAAACAAGAATTTCGAAGGCAATCACATCAGAATAAAATTGTAAAAAGTATTTAAAAATCTCATCTGAACCATCGCCAGTTCTGCTTACGGATAAAGTTACTTCGGCCAATTTCGCGGCCTCGAACGGCATTGACATAAACTTATTGTATGCACATATATCAATCTAGCATGGAAAGCCAGTAGTTAAAAAAAAAAAAGTTAAATAAAAACCCAAGCTTAGATATTTAATTACACATTTTGACATTTTATAATTATTTCACGATATAAGCCTTCTTTGGCATCTCTGATTTATTTTTGGGCGTATTTCTAATTCTATTTAGATATATATTTCTTTGCAACTCCATAACCCCATAGTGGACCTACACGTTTCCATGTCAAAAATATGTTCTAAGTTTTAACTACATCTGCCGAGGTCCAACCAATGTCAGGCAAATATTTTTTCATAACCCATCGATATTAATTGAGCTTGTGAAGAAGAGTCCATACAATGGTTTCATAAAGATTTTTTTAGATTCTATTCTATTCTATTCTTCTTCTATTTTTTAATATTTCTATTCAAAGAGCAAACAATCTCAACTTATGAGAATCTCGATTTCTGCAATTAATACGAAGACCTTTGTTTCTATTCCTAGAGTTATCCCAGTTATCTTTTCACAATTACAACAATTGGCTAATATTTTTAAGACTCTAAAATGCACTTCAGCAAAAAAAAAAATTGGATTTTTTGAAAAACCTGAATAAGCTCGATTTTTTTTTTTGCAAAATCTAAGAGTGATTCAGTTTTTTTATTTCCGTTTGGTATTAAATCGCTCCGATGGTGTTATTGGAGTTGCTAAATGTTAAAAATTTGAAGTTATTAGAGTCGAGAAAACTCAACCATGAAATCTTGCATTCATGGACTGTAAACAACGTTAACAACCCTTCTGAGAAACGATAACCTATCCAGATAGTTGGGTTATGATGATGATGTCTTGAATGATACAATTAATTTGTAGTATGTTTACAGAAGGAATACAGATAATATGGTTCGACATGAGCTAGAGGACACTAGGGAATTCAGTTAAGTAGGCAATCCGCCGAAGGAACATAAATGCTTTATACGTTACACCATACGTTATGCATTTGTAGAGATACAGATAAGCATATGTATAATATATATTAACAAGCATATGTATGTACGATTACACCAGAGTATATTGTACAAATCATATAATTATCGACTTCGTGGCGGTCTCTCGCCACATTTATGTGGCATTCAAATCAGAGACGTACTATATTGCCCCCTCGGCATCTCTTCCTAACATCCGGTACTGCTGTAAATAACTGATGGTAAATAAGCGAATATTATATTAGTAAAATAGGAACTTGTTATTTGCTTCACAGTGAGCTTCTCATAGTTCTTGAATGAAAGGAAACATAAAACCTAATTGTTATATGAAAATGCGGAGAGGTATACATATTTATATGAGCAGAAATATGATTAAATTAGGAAAAAACCTACAGGAAAAATATGGGAAAGACAATCAGTTTTCTACTACCTAGATTCTATTCAGATCTAATTAAATTTCTCACATTCCTACGAGTTTGTGGTTACCTTTACATAAAACAGACATAAAACAGGTGTAATAGGTTAATGTCAAATTTAATACTAAAGCCATTATATTGAAAATATAGTTGAAACAATGAATGTTATTGATTTATCGTTTGTTTAATTGACTCAATTGATTGAGCTATCAAATTATTTTATTTCAAGATGGAAGTGGTTACATGAAACAAATAGAGGGCGTATATTGGAAAAGTTAAATTCGTTTTGGTGTGAATTATCCTACGAGCATATAAATAATTAGTTGAATTATGTGTTCAGCGTTAAAGTTAAGAAAAGTTTCTTTTAAAATTAATTTGGATAATTTTTTAATTAAACAATCAATTAATTTACATTACAGTATGGCATTGATTTTGGGGTTTAATATGTAGTTATTCTAAAATGATTAAAAAGGAATGCAATTATTTGACTGTGTTGCCATTTTGATTTAAATAGATAAAGTTTTTGTCTTTTAGCTATTCTACTTGCATAAATTATTGTACAATCTTATAATTTTATTCAGCAAAATTTGCGGGAATGGAACTTTTTAGTTGTCAGAATCACAATATAAACTGACACTTTACGCCTTCTCGATAACACAATATTTTTTCAGCACTACGGCAACACCATGTCTAATTTCACGACTATACAAAATTTCAAAGCAAGCCTTAGAATTTTATTGAAAAGTAGATAAAAATTTGCCGTGAAGGACAATTGACTATCCCATGGGCATCGCATCGTAAAATTCGAATGAAAGGGGCGTTTTGAACTAAACCAAAGCAGTTCGAAATTAGTTCGTTTTCCTGCAGGGATGTTTTCATTTTATCGCATGCAAGTGTTTGTATGTATTACAAAGAGTTTCAAACAAACTGCTAACACCCCGTGATAATCACTAATTCGTATTATTACATTGGTTAGAGTGTCGATAATTTGTTTGATTGTCGTTATTGTTACTCTTTCATTGTTAATGTGAATAAATACAGTGTGTTACGAAAAATTTCTTATGTTAATTGCGGTCAATGTCAATTTCGAAATATAAAGTACAAATCAAATATATTTTGTTTCTCTTATTTGACAAAAAGAAAATACAGCATAAGTGTTTGAAGCTGCAATCCTAAGACAAAATGAAGAACGTAAAGTTTCCCCAAGATTTCCCTCAAATACTGTGCTTTTGCACTTATTGACAGTTCAGAATTTTATATTTCTTGTAAAAATTCTTGTATTAAAAAAAATTGTCAAAGTCGTAGTGCTTTTTAACATACAGTGTTTAATGACCATATATATACGAATATATAGTATGTAATGTTTTCTTGCTTGTTTGATGGCACTCCAGCCACTTATTTCGGATAATTAATTAAATGGTTGGACAGTTCTTTGATTGTTGTGCCATTAGATATATACGTATGTTCATATTTATTTTTGCTGTTCGGTGTTCAGGAAATGAATAGAGATGAGTAAGTAATTTAGACATATGGAAAATTTGAGTGTTTACCATACGACTATGCCTTTTTCGGTTATGAAGTGTATATCGCGCGATTGTCTGAAATCTGTTATACATTCGCTACATAAAGTCACATAGTCTGAGGTATTTGAGAGTATGTTCATATACGCGTAGAGATTTCCCTTTACTCTCTTTCTTACTCCCTCTCTTACTAGTCATTTATTTATTATGATTATTTGTTTTATTGATTATTTCGATTATTATATCCTAGGAAAGTACCATTAGTGTTAATATTGGATTTATTTTCATCAATTTGTCGTAGAATCATTCCAAATGATAGGTTTTTCAAGAAACCCGTTTTGTTAATATCTCTAGAAATCGTTTTCAACCCTTCTTCGTTTAATGCCCAGATTTCAGTATTTTATTTATTTCTTCACTTTATTTGAATTAAAAAGATTTGTAGGTAGTAGAAATGAAATTGAAAAAAAAAAATTACAATGCTCTTTAAAAGATATTCTATGCGTTTCCTTAAATCTATTGAAATATTGGCTCTCCTTTTTCCACCAAACTTTTTCAATCAAAATTTCCTTCCATCTAGCAAACATTCTTTCTTGTTTCAAACCGTGCAAGTATTACCCCGAACAATTAAAAAAATTATTAATATCAGTAGAACCTATGGGCTCTCTATGGGCTCACTCTCTATATTTCAACCATAATGTAGTTTTGTAGCACTCCACAATATCTACAATCACCTGCCTAAAGAATTTTTATAACACTCAAATTGTGTGTCTATTTACCTATCTACTAATTTTTTATGTTAAAATTATATATTAAAGAAAATATGTAAGTATACAACAAGCTATAAACTTTATAGGTAATTGTTCAAGGAATTTAACAATTTTATGATTTCAAAAATGGTTGTCAGCTTGAACAAGAAAAAGTTTACTTGTCAGCATAAATTAAAAACATTGTCAGTCTAGGAATTACTCAAGAAAGAGATAATTATTTGTTGAAGTTATAAGAACTAAAACTAGCATATTTTACATTCTTGAGGCTGTACTACATTTAAATACTCAACTATGCGTAATGTGTGATTATAGAGTGTAATTTCAAATACCATATACTCCTTAGTATTCGGTTCAAGTTTAAGTTTTGTTTCAATTGAAAATTGTTTTGTATTAGCTCATCTCAATTTCACGATTTTTTATAAAATCTAAAAAAATAAATAGCTGGTATTAAATTTCTTTCTGTTAAAATTTTACATTACGTGAAGGTCATAAAACACAAAATTTCCAATTGGGTAAGCGAGACTGGTCGATAAGTACCCGGGGTAAACGTTGTAAAAATTGGAATACATGTGTTTGATAACAGTGAGGCGCTGAATCGTTTCGTATAGTCTGTCCATCCATTCGTGAACTTTACTAAACATTTTTTTGAATTTGGACTATGAGGTTGGTATTGCATGGGATTTCACCCAATTTATTTTGATATAATGTACCTTTCTCAATAATTATTTAATAGAAATCTCAACCATACTAGAGGAAAATCTTTGTAGTTACCCACCTTTCATAATATACGTGTAGATGCTTAGAACTACCAAAAATGGTAGAATGACATAGTAAGCTTTCATATGGATCACTTTTAGTTTAAATTTCGTATGCTATTTTACCGATACGACCTCTTTTATTGTATATTGCTATCAGCTTATATATGTATTATATAACTGGTAAGTCAGAAATTAGAAATATATTGAAGTAAAGCTTATCATATGGAGTACACCAAATAAATCGCCACTGCCACCGAAAAATTGGCTAAATCAGTTTGTATTTCCTACAATTATGAGGATCTCCGTTTCGTAAATTCGCAGATTGGTCAATGTTTAAGATATCTTAAGAAAATAATGTGAGAATCAAAATGTGTGTTCAAAAAACAAGGGGAATGATCTTCGATTGTGTTCTTCTTGCATTCTTGCCTCAAAGTCAAACGGTCCAGCCTCCATATTCACCAGACATGGCTCCGTGTGACTTCTTCTTATTTCCAAAAATAAAGAGAACCTTAAAGGCCCGTCGTTTTATAAGTATAGATGACATTAAAAGCGCTGAAAGAAAATCGATGAAAGAGCTAAAGGCCATCCCAAAAATGGAGTTGTGAAGTGTTTCGACGGTTGGAAGAAGTGCTGGCATAAGCGCATAATATCGAATGGAGACCATTTTGAAGGCGACAACATTAATGTGGATTAAGACGAACGAATAAAAATTTTTTTTCAAAAAACGAAAATTCCCGTTATTTTTTGAACACACGACGTAATATGAACTGGTCTCATATACAGACCCTGATGGTTCTCTCCTTCCGATTAACTTTATTCCATCTTTATCGGCCAGTGTACCAGATATTTTATTATAATTTTGCGAAAAGAGTAATTTGTTTAATGTTAATTGCTTAAGACAATAAATAATAAAACCAAATTTGTATATTGTACTTAAAATAAGGTAACCTGGTATCAAATATATCTCAAACGCTCCTTGAAATCCTCTAATAATGAAGATTGATTTCAAGATCAAATGTTTACAAGAAAATTTATATACAATAATGAAATATATATGCAATAAAAAATACATATTAAATTTAGCAATATTGCGAGCATATATAGTGTTTCCTTTCAACCCGAATTTAGTCCTCCTTTTTCGTTTTAGTGAGCTCATTAGTAAGTGGTGTTGCTTTTAAAGTCAGTTGTTATTGAGTATATACATATATATGTTCAAATCATACATGGTAGTTACGTGTGCTTTTGTATAGAATCCATCTTCTTTTTTCCCGGTTTTACTTATAATTATTAATTTACTAATTGCAATATTGTATGCGTAATACAGTGTATTGTTTATAATGTTTATATACTACTACTAATGTTTATATATTACAATGTTTATAGCATTTTCGCTAATATCCGCTATCATTATACATCTAGTGGTAATTAATTATCTACTGTGGAGAAGCAGCTTGTTTTAACGAAGATTAAACAAAGGCATTTATATACATCTGTGCCTTGGGGAAATATACGACGGTATTAATTAGTTAAATTATAAAAACAATGCAAGGTCATGGAAGTAAGGATGACAGATTTCTTGTATTTATTGTATAAGCATATAGTAAATTTAAGAAACTCAGAATGCAGCTTATAAATGTTAAAATTTTAACCGAATGAGTGGCCCGAGTAGAGTGGCGAATCGAACAAACAACTCGCTGAATAAAACGAAGTAATATGACTTTCATGAATTGTTCACTTACTCACTCCTTCACAAACCCCTATAAACGCAAACACACATGAAGACTGATACTTTCACAGCTCAAATATTACTGCATTGGCTGAAACGTATTTGGCCAAATAAAAAAGAATGAAAATATGGCTTCATTCTTCGACATAATCTCCATCTAGAGTAATTCATTTGTACAGGTCTTTGCTTCCATCTTGAACTCCTGATTTGTATGAAATACCTTTTAAACGAGTCACTTTTTGAGTCTGGGAAAGAGGATATATTCACTAAGCCAAATCTGGTGAATACGGTGGGACTAGTTCATTCCGTAATTCCTTCAATTTATCGGTCCGTGTCAAAAGATGGATGAACCGGAGTGTGTCTTGGTGAAAGAACAACGCGGCATCCCTCGCGCCGAAGTTTTTTCTTTGTAAAAATTCGTAAATAAAATAACCGACACGTTCCTTTGAATTGTCAACGATGCGATCTAACTCACACAGTTTCATTTTCCGATCACCCAACAAGATATCACAAATGGTCTCGCTGTTTCCTGGCCTTATTGCCCTACTATTTTACGACTAAAATTTAGCCAACCAGTAGCTAAGTTATGCTGGGGGAGATTTACCGTAACAATTATCAACGGTGTTTTTATACTCTCGGAACATGTTGCTACAGAGTATATTAGTTTTGTTCACCCAACGGTTGTTTGCAACACCTAGACCTAATCCAGTTAGATAGAGACATATATACATATAAATATAAATGTTCAGGAAGAAAAGACGAGTTGAAATCCGAGTAACAGTCTGTCCGTCCGTCCGTCCGTGCAAGCGATAACTTGAGTAAAAAATAAGATATTTTAATGAAACTTGGTACACATATTCGCTGTCACCTCAAGACGATTGGTATTGCTGAGGGGGTTGATTAGACATCTGCCACGCCCACAAAATGCCATTAACCAATAAAAGATAAAGTGCTATAACTAAGCAGCAAATTAAGATATAATCGTGTTATTTGGTATAGAGGATCCTAGTAGGGTGGGGCATCTGTGGGCCAAAATTTTTGAAAAAGTGGTTATGGCCCTGCCCCCAACGGGTTTAATATACATATCTCGGAAACCGTGAAAGCTATATCAATCAAACTTGCTCCGACTAAGTTTTTTTAGCATATCTTCATATACAGGGAAAACGAGTGAAATCGGATAACAACCACGTCCACCTCCCATACAAAAGTTATGTTGAAAATTAATTGTGAGAACTAAAGTGCGATAACTCGCTGAAGGAACACGTTGAAATATTATATCTTGCAGCGAATATAATACGGAAGGGTTTTGTAGGAATCCGTCTAAAGTTTTGGTTATGGGCGCGGCATCGTCCACTCTTAGAAGAAATCCCATATGGAAGAGAATGAGAGAAATAAACAATGGGCGAAATCGGATAAAAACCACGCCTACTTCTCATATAACACAATTTAAAGTTTCATCTGATCCTCTCACTTTAAAGTAGATAAATCGAGCAGCAATTTAGATATGAAAATTTAACTTTGTACAAATAGTGCTTTCAAGATATGCCATCTCATGCGTAAAAATAGATAAAATCGGATTATAACTTTTCAAGCCATTAGATACCCAATGAGGGGTACCCACCTCAGTGTCTCTATCTGCCTTTTTATCGAAAATATCGGTAAATCTGTAAGATACTGTAATGAAATTCGAGCATTATCTTTCTATGATAATAATGTTATCTGGTATCAAAAATGGGGAAAATCGGGTAAATACTTCCCGTAGCCCCCATATATTTAATATAAGGATTTTCAACCTATGGATAGACTTTCCCTTCCACCTATGGATCAACCTTCCTGTAGACTTTATACCCTATATAAAGGTCAATATGTGAGTTATCTCTTTGAAATTCAGAGAGCGTCTCTTTCTGAAAACAGTGTGTCCAAGTGCTTAAAATGGATAAAATCGGGTAAGCACTTCCCCTAGCCCCTATGTACCTAATACAAGGATTTTCAACCTATGGATGGATACCATATATTTCGGTATATATGAAAAATATCTTAGCAAAATTAAGTTAACGTGTAATATCGGATATACCATAGTTGTAGTGTAAAACCATAGATTTTACCATAGTGTAAAATCGGTCTACAAATTATCCCAGCTCCCATATACTACATATACATATAGCAGACTTTACGCCGAATATGTCGATCACCGTGTGAGTTACCTTCACAAAATTGCGTGAAAACATGATGCCTAATATAATAGAATAATGAAAGGAGTTAATGTGATCAGTGCAGATCTTCCTCTATCCCAAAAATGGCCGATATAGGAATTCTCGATTTTCCACCTGACTAAACCGTTTATGTTGGTCAATATGTGTGATATTTTAATGAAATTAAGTGGATATATTTTCTTAAACACAATGTGATTTCGCACTAAATGTGAGAGAGATCGGTCTAGATCACGGTCTAAGCCACTTATTCCTAATATAATGATTTGCTTTTCTCCGGTTGACTTTTTGCTCATATAACTAATATTTTCCCTAATATATTATTTATAATATATATAATATTTTAAATATTTTTTTTTTTTAATTTTTTAAACCCCTTTGGTTGAGTTTATATCGCATATATCACTTTTGAGTTAATTTGATAGATTTTAATATAAATATCTCTGACACGAAGCAAAATATAGCAACGAAAGTAGTTGAGTCTGTGGCCTGTAATATAAGTATAGTATATAAGATATCAAATATGATTGCAATCCATTGACAATTTCTTTCGAATAATGAATGTTGAATTCTTCCGCAACATTTTTTAATATAAAGTTATGCCAGCACCTGGAAACATTTCCCCACCTCTGATCCTTGCACATTGTGAGAGTATGAAATGTTCGGTTACACCCGAACTTAGCCCTTTCTTACTTGTTTAACGTTAGCAGTCCAAGACGAGGTTAGAAATTATGTGGCGCGGCCTCTTCGTCAGGCCAATGACATTTTAGCTCACATAGTATTACGTAATTAAGCTTTCCTTCCGTTTTTGTCAAAAAAAGTCATAAAAGAATCAATGAACATCCTTGGCCTCCTAAAATAATTCTCAACATAACTTGAGAATTTAATTGGCCTTAGGTAGTAAAAATAACCTTGGGAAGTCATGTTAAACTCGACATTAATCGTTAACGGCAATTATAAGTGAGAAGGATAGAGTTTGGCCAAATACAATATTAAGAGTGTACATTAATTACAATTTTATTAACATGTGTGTATTTAAGTACATTAATAGTAAACTAGTATTTTGGTGTAGTTGTACAGGTAACGAAGGATAGTAATTATAAACGCATATGGTTAGTTGAATTTGAATTGAATAATTTAAAATGCGGCATTGGTTTGTTCAGGTGTATGATATTTATATGTAACACGCTTACATCGAGGCCAGTAGGATAAACGCGCCAAGAACAGTAATAGCAACAACAACAAAAACACTGAATACTCATTTACTACGTCAGCACTTTTACACACAAACGAACACGCTAGCACTCGCAACCCTTTTACTAGGATTATTTGCAGAAAGCTTGTAGGGCCCGACCTTGCCTACCGTAGTTAATTGGCACATACGTATACGTACACACATAGGATGTTTTTTTAAGAGGTATACAACTTTCATTTCAAATTCGAAAATTGAATGAAATGGCTTCGTTAGTTTTTAAGGTAACGTAAGCTTCACCGTACAGTTGCTTTTTTGGGGGTCTGCTCAGTATTTTCGCACTCGAAATACGCCAATTTTATTATCGCACAGAATGCGAGCTATTGAAATAAATTTGCACTATTTTTAAATTTTAAACGTTGTTCCTCTGTTAGTATTTGTATAGCAATTTGTCAAATAAAAATAAATAAATGTCAAAGACATGTGTTAGCTTTATCAACAACAACATATCCTTCTATGTACTCGTATTTCTACGCCCCTAAAAACACTCTTTATATGTACAAATACGTATCGCAAAAAAAGTATCTCTTTGACGATGGATGCTCACGGCACTCTCAGCGTTGTATACACTTGATTGTTTGTAGGTTTATGTTTCAGCAATATGGCATATGGCACTATATCAAAAGAGTTCGTCTGAGGTCTAGTAGCAAGTTAAATATTTTTAGAAGGACATGGTTAAATAAAATGAAATGGTTAAATTATAATGATGTAAATACTAGCACATCCTCTATCAACTTTTTATTACATTTGATCCTCACTGTAAAATGCTTCTAAAAGTCGAAGCTGGGCAAACAATATAAATAAGTTTCTCTGTTTATTTTTTCAATTACTGTCTGCATTACTATATGATGATTTTACTTTTGCACTTATTTTTCATTGTATTTCAAGGAAGCTCGGATTTTCTCTCAACAGGGTTGTCAGCAATTTATAAGCACATGGCAATAGCTATGAATACGATGACGATAACTGCAGTAACGGCCGCGGCAATGACGACACATATTGCACATTTGGAGATATATAAATATACACACGAGGTAATACACACAAACACAGATGCAATAACTCAATTTATGCAATGATTTTCACGAAAGCACAGTAGCTTGATAACCTACCCACTTGTCATTTCATCACCACAAGACTTTATCCGCTTTCCGACAAAACTTAGCAACAGCTGGAATTTAATGTAAAAATGTCAACATATTCGCCAATCACTTGCAGCCACTTAGTATTAGTTATGGATATTTCTAATATATGGGAACTTTTTGTTTGTATTGATTTCGAACACACAGTGAGCTGTTAGCTGACAAGCCTATAAACCGTGAAATGTATTAGCGTTAGTGAAAATTCGCGTTTACAACCGCCTGGTTCTGTGAGATATTTCTAAATATTTGCTCATATCATCCAATCGTATCCTTGTTGTCCTCGACGATGTCCGGTGTAGTGTACTCAGAGCGGTTGCCACCCTTTACATGCGCTCAGCGTTGACAAGCAGAGTCGAACGGTGAGTAATGAGTAAGTGCTTGTTGGTGTGGTGAAAGTTGTACGATGCAAATACCCAGCAAGACATTGGATGGCGGTTGCATACAGAGTGGGAATATGAAACTTATTGTGATATAGTGATTTTGAGATCATTTGATAGGAATTAAGTCGTCCTCATTAGGATAGTTGGTCGGTTATATGATTAAAGCCTGATGGATCCAAATCACAATGACAGTAAATAGTTTTTTGGTTATAATTAAGGCATTTCCTAAACAACAACATATTTAATTGGGTAAACTCACAGTCGATGATAGTTAAATAATCAGGCCATTGAAATGTCTGCAGTGAGATTATTAATATCCATTAGGTTGTGTTATTGTAAGTGATATATGAAGCAAGAATACTTAAATGAAAGCAAGTCAGCAGTCATAAAACTGATTGACAACCCCGCAAGGTGTAGTTCATGTACTTTTAAAATAAATGACAGATAAAAGTCATGTCATCTATGGACTTTAAGTTCAAGTCCTTTAATCTTGATTGACAACTCGATTAGTTATCAAGCTGTCTTTTATCAGTTATTACTCTCTGCGTAAGTCTTTCGAAATCTTTAACTTAAACTTTCATATGGCTCAAGAGATGATATCTATTTATTTTCATAAATACCGTTTCAAAATATTTAAAGTTCGTGTATCTTCAATAAAAACATGTGGGTTTAAAAACTTTACCTTTTTAATCTCAGTACATCTTGTTGCATTCAATTCAGTTTATATTTAAATTACAGTTATTTGTATTCTTTATTAAATACGGACTTTATAATTCAGCTCTTCAATTACACATCAACATTGGTTTCACATTTTTGACTGAGTAACAGTTACACTAAATCCGCCAGAGAAATATAACAATATACAAATTTGTTTAACTTTTCTCACTCCGATCTAAAAATAATAATCAAAACTCAAGTTTGTAAATCTTCAATTAAAATTTACTACCTGCTCTTTAGTCAAGCGTGAATATGAATGAACGACAGATTAACCACATGAGACAAGGCAAGACTACTCTCGATAGTAAGTAGTCTCAAACTCAACAGACTGTGGTGAGTTTGCGCTATATCGTGTTAATTATGAAAATTGCAAAGCGCGCGGAATATGAAATGAATTCGCATTTGTTTGTTTTGGTTTGGCAATCGCTGTCTTTTTTTAAATTATTGCAGCAAACAAATATGAAATGCTTGCTTTCTCTATTGCGCACGCAAGAATCTCGTACATACATAGGAATGCAAGCGGCACTTACAAGTACAAGTACAAATACCGTCAGTTTGTATGGATGTAATCAATAACATATTTGCAATCGTTTAGCAGTTGCAGGAGAGCAGTTACGTTAGTATTTAAAGGTGCCACTTAACATTGCAAGCAAAGTTATTATTGTTTCAATTTAAATGTAAAAGAATACATGTAATTGCATGAGAAACACTCGTGTGTTAATGTAATGTAATGTAATGTAATGTAATGTAATGTAACGTAATTGCATGATATTCTATTTCTTATAATATTTATAAGCGACAAATCTATTTAAGAACAAGTAAGGAAGGGCTAAGTTCTTGCTAAGTTCGGGTGTAACCGAATATTTTTTACTCTCGCAATGTGCAAGCATCAAAGGCGGGAAAATGCTTTCAAGTCAATCTAACTAAAGCAAATCATGATATTGATGCTTTGGGAAGTTACATCGATTTGAATAATTTTTACCACCAAACTACAGTATATCAAGATATACCAGGATGCATTATTACCAGAAAAAGACGTAATCTGAATTTTATTAAGATATCTCGCAGTTTATATACGGACTAGGCACTAAAATATACGATGTAAAGTCAACCGAAAGCCCGAAAATTTTTATTTTAGATATATAGCCTAATATATAGTATCTTTATAGGTTTATATATGGGTATAAAATTAATTAATTACTAAGGGAAGTGTTGAACTGATTTTACCCATTTTCTACACAAGAGCACATCTTTATGAATTTCACTAGCATATTTAAGAGAGTGACCGATATTTTCGGCAAAAAGTCATCCATAGTCATCGAGGTCAACATATTCGGTATATGTGGATTGATAAGACAATACTGTACTGTAAAATTGAAAGACAGTGAAAGAGGCAGATTTCCATTTTCGAAGGCAATGTTTACATTTACCTCCGAAGTTTACATTAACCGAGGTTCACTACCAATCTCGAAGTCAATGGCCTCTTTGTTTGCTTTTAACAAGATCCCTCACCATTCCGGAGGTCAATAACATCTTTGTAATCATTTAGCTCGGTTGCGAGGAGTACTTTTGTGTTTGTTTACATTTAGCGAAGTCAACAGCCTTACCGATGTCACCACCTTTCCCTTTCCCTCCTTGTTAACATTTTGCGTGCTTGTCCACCTTTGTTTACCTTATCGTTTACCTAAATTTAGCGAAGTTAGCCACCCTTCCCGAGGTCAATGGCCTCTTTGTTTACCTTTTTGGTTGTTTAGGTTTTTTTTGGTTTCGAGGTTCACCACCCTTCTCGAAATCAATGACCTCTTTGTTTACCTTTAGCAAGGTCCACAAACTTTAACGAATTTAATTTAATTTCGAAAAAGTTGCCAAAAAAGCTTTTTCGAGATAAAGTTATGAATATAAAACAATAAATTAAATGAATTACTTATTGAAAATTTGGAAATATATACGGTCTAGAAAACTTTATGGAATCAAAATGCGTTTAAACTAAAAACTTTTAAAACATTTCTCAACTACATATCCACTTAATTTCATTAAAATATCACACATATTGTCTAACATAAACGGTTTAAAGTCAGGTGGAAAGTCGGGAATCATTATATATGGTATCATTCATATTTATCTATTTTAGATTAACTGTTATCACTGCTATCAGAGAGAGACGACCGCTTAATTTCATTGAGATGACTCCCTTGTTGACCGATATATACGATATAATCTTAAACGGAAGTTCGAAAATCTTTTTATGAGGTAAATGGGCGCTAGAGGAAGTACTTACTCGATTTTGACACAAGGGCGCAATAATATCAGACAAAGATTTATTCTGAATTTCAATAATATGTCTTATAGGTAGACCCATGTTTTCGCTAGAAAGTTAGCCATAGCGACTGGGTCCACATATTCGTTATCTGGGTGCTGAAAAGTTATACTCCGATTTCGACAACTTTCAGACGTGATATGACAAAATGGCATACCCTAAGGGCACTCTTTGTGCACAGTTTTGCTACGGTATCTTATCCGATGTATAAATTATATATATATGTATATTAAAATTGTAATATATAGGAGCTAGAGGATTTCACCTAAAGGTAGGCGGGGCCACACTTATTAGCAATTTTTTATATCTATTCCTATGAAGCCCTTAGGTTTCGTCTTCGCTACGAAATTGTGATGAAATTGTGGGCATGGTTAGTTTCCGATTTCACCCGTTTTCAAACTGGGAGAAAAGGTGCCATCAAGATTTGTTTTTGGCAAGTTTGGTTGATGTAGCTTTAGTGTTTTTTAAGATATATACGAGGTGTGTTCAGAAAATAGCGGGAATGTTCTTCGGCTGTGTTCTTCGACTTTAATGGGATAGCGCATCATGACTTCTTGCTTCAAGGTCAAACGGTCAATAAGGAGTACTACCTACAAGTTCAACACCGTTCGCGTTAAGCAATCCGAAAAAACCGCCCTGATTTGTGAAAAAACAATTCATGACTTTTGCTCCCTTTTGCCCAATTCTGCTTACACTTCGTTGCTTGTCGTGAATTCTTGGCTAAAAACAATACTGTAACAATTCCCTAGCCTCCATATTCGCCAGACATGGCTAAGTGTGACTTTTACCTATTTCCAAAAATAAAGAGAACCTTAAAAGGCCGTCATTTTAAAAATATGGATGACATTAAAAGCCCTTCGCGAAAGAGCTAAAGGCAAATATTTAAGTCCAAAAATCGAGTTTGGGAAGTGTTTCGACGATTGGAAGAAGCGCAGGCATAAGTGCATAATATCGAATGAAAACTATTTTCAAGGTGACAACATTAATGTAGACGAATGAATAAATTTTTTTATTTTTTTTAAAAAAACTTCCATTATTTTTCCAACACACCTCGTATATTAAACCAAATTACAGTTTTCTTTCTTAATTTGTGGCTTAGTTATAAATTAGTTATCAATTAATGTTTTGGTTTAACGGAATTTTGTGAAGGTGACAATATCAACCGTCTCACGGTGTCAGGGAACACATGTGCCAAGTTTCAGGAAGGTATCTGAATTTTTACTCAAGTTATAGCTTGCACGGACGGACAAACAGTCACGCGCAATTTAAATCGTTACGTGAGCAAAACTATTATACGCACATTCATGCAACTATACAGAATTTTAAACCCGTTAGAGAATGCATCTAAAATCCATAAATCTTCAAATATGTTTTTACAACCGTCGTTGAAGTCTGTAATCAGAAAAGGTGCCATAATAAAATGTTCATATATATCTTTTTACAGCTGTATCAGTTTTATCAAAAAAATCTTTAAATAATTGCCTAGATTGTTTCTCCATGAACTGTACTGATTATTTAACATAAATTCTAGAAGCATTAAGAAGATTATGCTATCATTCATTGTTACATACTCACACATTGCACTACTAGTTTCCACTACTAGCAACATACAGTTATAGTTTCTCTCCCTCTTTACGATTTCCGCTTATCTCATAACATCACTTCTATCGATTTCTCAACATGCTCACCAATTAACTAATCTTTCTTTGATTACTCCTCTACACTTTTTTCTCTCCTTAATAACAATATATTATAACAACAGCAACCAAAATTTAAATTTTCGCTACATTTTCACAGCATATAATAGGTTTGTTCACCTAGCGGTATTTTTGAACATATAAAACTATAGTTATTTTTACCAAGATAATTAGGTTGACGAGATGAATTTATTTCTGGATATCGGTCTGACCTTCTATTTTTCGGGAACAAGTCTCTTTGTCATTCCATATTCCAGTGCGAAAATAGAGAAACCTGGATGATAACCACGCCCACTTCTAATTAAACGACTACATTCGGAATGACTGGTACTGCAATAATTGTCTGCCGAATAATGACAGAAATATAAAATTTAACTACACGGAACTCTCATATGAATCTGCGAATATGAATATTTTACAATTAGCGTTGGACCTCCCAATTTTAGATGAAATTTCATATCTCACAAAATTCTTCACCGATTGGAATTAACTATCTGAGATTCTTATTTACACGGTTTCATAATGCCTAAAACTGGCAGCAACCACGTCTATTTTCGGTATTCAATCTATTACAATAGATAGCTTCCTCAAGGTAAAAAAAAAGACTTAGTACTTCATACACTCCTCATACGTGGCTGTTCTGTACCAACAGTTATCGCAATTGGTCTATATATTCTCAAACTAACATCACTTAAAGTGATTTGGTGTCAAAAACTACAAATCCAAACTTTCTCATAGTCGCCATATACCGATAGGATCTCTGTATATGTATGTCTGTTAACTATATATCTTACATATCATTTAATATGTGATATATCTTAGTGAAATTAAATGGTTATGTCGGTTATTGAGGGAGATATTATGATAAGTTAACATTTAGACGAAATTGCATATTGGTTAGCTATCTAAATAAAAATAATTCGGACCAAAATATTTGAGCTGATCTGTTGACGGACCCCAGTAACGAAAGTTTAATTTATTTTCAACATCTATAATAAAGCTGAAGGCGAACTTAATTTTTCCCTTTTTTTAACGTAAAAGTATTTAAGAAATAATTAAACGAAGTTTTTAAACTTTTTGAAGTTTTCACTTTTATTTAATTTTAATTATTAATAAATGCAATTCGTATTTATTATCTAACTTTCCATGTGTAACTCTTTCAATTTTAAATACATACCTACATAAATTGATTTCACCAGTTTTTGCCGCTGCTTGGCGATCGGCCTGGAAGATTACTCAGTTTACTAAATGCACGTTTTCAAAAATTAAATACATTTTTGTTTTTCATTCTTAGACGTACCTATTACATGTGTGTTTATGTTTTACATGCGTATGTGTTTTTGTGTGTATATATATTGTCAGCACTTTGCCTTAGTGGCATTTACAGTTTTTAATAATTTTATATACTTTTTTTACTTACATGTGTATTTACAAATTAAGGTTTATATTTTATTAAGGGATTAAAAAATTTTCAGAATTTTGAAATGCAAAAAAATTTTGAAATGTCGCACTTTGAATATTGTGATTTAAAAGCATTTCAATAACGGTTTATTTTTTGTTTGTGCCAGTTTTAGGTAATGGCAATACCTCTTACATAAAAAAGTTATTTATACAAATACAATGTAGATAAGAATTCAATGTAGATAAAGAAAGCTCTCGTACTAAACATTCATATGATCTGTTTAATGGTTTAGTTATTAATATTCCATTTATTTTCATATTCACTTTAAGGTAATTATTTAAAATTTTTTATAATTGTTTAATATTTTTCGAACTGCTTTGTTATCATTTAACTTAATTACAAATGCTAAAAATTATGCGGACAATGAAAAAATGAAATAAAAGATGAGAATAAATAGTGGTAAATAAATAAAAGTGTAGTGAATGGTTAATTTCCGTGATAGTGTTTGTGTGTGAGAGCAATTGCCAACATCACTGGATCAAAGAATTTGTACGCGTGCGCCTTAAAAATTACATTCCTTTTATAAAAACAAAATTTTACTAGTGAAAGTACAAATCTATGGCTTGTCTTTTCATAATCGTTGTCCCTCGCCAGCAAGGCGGCAATTGCTTCGAAGTATTTAGTTGTAATGATAAGACATAGCTTTATGCATAGAATAAATAAACTTAATATCTAATTTTATGCGCATGGATATCGAAAACGCATTTTGGTTGCAGCGACGGTAAAGGTTGCAAAGCTCCTTTACCGTGCAGATGCAACGGTGCAAAAGTTGCACTCAAAACTTGGTCACATTTTTCACAAACTAATTTAGCTTTCCAGTCATCCATGCTAGGGTTGGAGGCATAGACATGTCTAAGGTGGCGTTAACCTACCACAATGGCATAGGGCGATGTCTGGCAAGATAATTAGGCAAACTGTTGCTATTTGGCGCTGGACATCCTAAAAAGTGTACATAAATATTTAAATATTTTCTATTACTTTTGAATTAGAAAACAAAATGCAACTTACTACAAACGGAACAGGTCTGCTCATCAGTGCCATCACCACAACCATCACGGCCCGAGCAAACGATCGCCGTCGAGCGGCAGCGACCATTGCTACAACGATGCGGACAATAGGCGTCCTCGTTCTCCAGCAGCCCTCCGGCATTCAGCAGACGCAGGAAGAAAGTCGGCATCGAACGGGAGCCACATAAATGTGGGGGCTCATCACTGCCATCCCGACAGGAGATAATCGCATTACAGTACTCATATTCGGGCAGACACTCTCCGCTCTTGCAGCGGAAGGTATGTGGCGGACATGCGCCCGCTTTCACAGCATTGCAACCCAACTCGTCCTCACCGTGCGGACACTGTTTGCGTCCATCGCATCTCGCGGCACGCGAAATACAACGGCCGCTCCGCTCACATTGTAAAGCCTCCTGTGGGCAGGTTTGATTTAAGCGCGCGTTGTATGTGCACTCCTCATCAGAGTCGTCGTTGCAATCTGGACGGCCATCGCATACAAAGAACCAAGAGATACAGACGCCACTGGAACGGCACTGCACAATTGAGAAGAAAAAATAACATTTGAGACATTATTCTAAAAGTCGGTATGGTATTTCATTATATAGTTACCTGGAAAGTTCCGGAAGCACAACCGGTACGCTGTGCGCTGCATTGCGATTCCTCTGCTGTTTCAATCAAAGCGCAGTCACATACGCCACGCGTGCTACAAACCGTATTAGGATCGGCCAGTTGGCATTGTCTGTCGTTCATGCAAGTCAGACCGAGCGAAACGGCTTCCGTACCCAATTCAACACGCTTCCGAATTTCTGTGCAAAAGGAAACTATTTGGTTAAAAATTCAAAGTGAAGTACCACTCCCCTCAATCACCTGTATTGGGTTTGACACTCAAGATATTCTCTGTGCCTGGTAGTTCCTTTACTGGCTCGGGCGTTGCTTCATTCTCTGAAGATACTTCTGTCATATGTGGTTTAAGTGTTGTAACGATTGGCGCAGCTGGTTCCATTAGCGTTACACGGCTAGCCAAGCCCAACATAGTCTGCGTGGTAATTTCAACGATATCACCAGGTGTTGCAGTCGCTTCATCATTGCGGATTTCTTGTGCGCTGTCGCCAGATGATTCTTCTTCTTTCAAATTGTATATCACGTTTGAGGCTGTGGTAGTTTCCAATATTAAACTGTCCGATTCTAATTCTTCTGGGTGTATATCATCAATAGAAGTTAAATCAAACGGCATCTCTTCAGGTGATAATGTGTGGTCAGTTTCCTCAAGAATTTCTGCTTTGGTGCTACTTTCAACAATCAGGTCAGTAAAATGTGTAGCGGATTCTGATACTTGTGGCGCTTCAATATCATTGCTTGCTTGCACGCTCAAGTCTTGTGCTTCAGGGTAGAATGTTATTAATTTGTTGTCATGGGACTCGTGTGCCTCCGTAGTTTCGATCTGTTGCGGCATTGCTAGGTTTTCTTCAACAATATTCGTGTCAACTGCAGTTACATTTGCTGCATGTACCACAGTGTCGTCCGGTTGTACGTTAATGTTTTCTTTTTCATTGCCGTCAGAGTCTTCCTGTGATATAACACCTTCTACCTCTGTGACGGCTTCTAATGGTGTCGTTGTAGTTACGTCCTCGGACATAAGATCACTTAGTATATCAGCAATCGATTCCTGTTCTTCAAATGATTCGCTATAAATATCGGTATGTGTCACTGACTGTGGAAGCGACTTATCTTGATCATTAAAGTCTATAAAATTCGTCTCGGTCTGGGCATCACTGTGATTCAAAAGTTCACCGATGTGCTTTTTTTGTACATTATTAGGCATTTTGAAGCTGTCATTGGGCGCGTAGTCTAAATCCGGTAACGAAGTCACAATGTCCTCTTCAGAATTTTCTTTCAGCGCCAAGGTCTGTGAGAGATTTGCCGCTTCTTTATTTGAACCAAGAGAATTGTCTACTTCTATGGGGTTGATATGTTCAAAGGAAGTATGGCTAAGTGGTTCCAGTGGAATAATCTCATCAACATTTGTAATTTGTTCAAATTTATTTGGGTCTCCAACAACCTTGATATCCTCAACGTCGCTTTCATGCACTGCCGTCGTAGTATCCTCTGACATGGTTTGCTCTGTTAGTTGTGCTTGATCAACCAAGTCCTCATTTTCTTCAACACTTGAATGTCCGTGTCCATTGTCAGATTCTAAGAAAGGCTCGGGGATCGGTGCTTTTTCTGATACTACATTCTCCAAGTCTTGCTCGGCAGGCTTTATCTCATCAGCGTTATTTATTCCTAACTCATTACCCTCTTCCAAAACGTACAGCCCTGTGTGAGTTTCGCTTTCAGCCATTACGTTGTCTTTGTTGAGTTCAGCGGACGGAATAATTTCATTATGTTCTTCAGCTTCAACATCATTCTCTTGTAACAACGGCAGTTGGGTCGTCACTGTAGCTTCTTCTACAATCTGTTTATCATTTTGATCAATAACACTTGCTTCATTTTCTTTTTGAACAACGGTCTCTTCAGCGGCATTCGGCACACTTGGAATTTCTACAGTGTCCGTGGTAAGCTGTTCGTCTTCATAAGCATGCGGAAATCCCGTATTATCTGCAACTTGTTGAACTAATTCACTAGCAGCTCCATCAGAGTCTGGTGAAATAATTTTCTCAGTTACAGTTCCAGTCGATCCAACAGCATCTTCATCAGCTTTGTGTTGCTCGTCTTCCGCTGCTAAATTGTCTTTCTGGTTCTTGTTAGTTTGCTCATCTAAACTGCCTTCTACAACGAAATCGTGTGCTTGCAATTGGGGTTCGTTTACCTGAATTTCCTCATCGTTGCTTGGTTCAGCTTGTAAATCCTCGGGTGCAAGAATGTTCTCCTCCTGCATTTCTGGTGCTATTCGTTCCGTTATTGCTGCTGATACTTCCTCCGTCTCATCGAATTTATCATTATCAACATTAGTGGTAATCTGCCCATTGTTGTTGTGTTCTTGTTCTACAAGTGTCGACTCAGAGTCTGCATTGCTTGCGTTTAAGTCATTAACAGCAGTGAAACTTTCATTTTCCACATTTTCGGTTTCCTCTGCTTCTATCGCCAAAGTACTGTCATCTAGCCGCGGCGGCTGTGGCTGTGCAAGTTGTGCTTCACTTTCAGTTTCATGTGCTTCGACAACTTCGTTTTCTTCCAAATGCTGGTGACTGAATTCCTCCGCTTCGTTCTGGTTTCCATACTCAGCAAGCGATGGGGCTTGAGGCGGCAAATCAAAATCTGACATAGATGAAACAACAGGCGCGTTCTCATATTCTTGAGCCCAGTTAAGAGAGTCAGTTGCGGTGAACGATTCATCTACATTGCTTGCTTCAGTATTTCCACTATTGAATTCATCCTGTGCTGTCTCATAATCAAATTTCATCGTATTGTCGGCAATGTCTGCTGCATGCTCTTCTTCATGCTCCACATCTTCATACATCTCCATTTCGGGGTGAAACTCGACATATTGCTGTTCCGACGACATTGAATTTGGCGCATCGGTAGCGTCATGAGGCAACATTGTGGCTGCTAACAAATCATCAGCATAATACTGATTGTGTTGACTGTGCTGTTGTGTTTCAACAGAAGATGTACTTTCCTCTTCGGCTTGCGGCACTGGGTTTGACTCTGGTCCTTGTTCATTTTCATTAGCGGCTTGCACATATTGATTTTCTGCTCCATTAGATACTTCATTTTGTTGATGTTCTTGTGGAATGTTTTGTCCCGTTTCTATTAAATTGGATGATTCAATATTGTGGGGTTCTTTTGGAACGTTTTCAAGCACTTCTCCGGCAATGTGTTCCGTTTCAGCAGCATTAGATGAATAATTATTTTCAAGTTCCTGTTGAAGATTTTGATGGCCCTGAGGAGGCCCTGAAGCTTCTTCGACAAAGTGTTCCACATCATCCAATTTCGTTGCTCCCGCAGTAGTTTGTTCAGGTTCATTGTATTGTGCTACAGGTATTGTGTCGAAGTTTGGTTGCTCCGTCTTTACATTCTGTTCTGATTCGTTGTTACTCTCTTGTTGTGTAGCAGTTGTGTGCTCTTCTACGCCATGTTCACGTTCGTTAAGCAATTGTGGTGCTCCGTTATTTGATTTTTTGTCCTCTACAATTTGCTCAGCTCCACCTTCCCCTTGTTCTTCAGCAATTTGTTCCGTTTCTATATTCTGTTCATCTCTCACTAGTTCTGTTTCCAAATCATGTTCGTTTAAAGGGTGAGAAACGATATCCACATTATCAAAGGATGTTTCAGCAACATATGGTTCTTCAGCAACACTAGTATCATCAGAATCATTTGGAATTCCATCAGCGACTTGCATTGCTTCTTCTTCTGCATTTGAGTCTTTTTCAAATGTCTCTTCTACCAAATCTGATGGTTTGTGATCTTCTAGATCCTGGTCCAGCTTATCATATTTTTCCAAAAGTAACACTTCTTTAACTGGATCAATTTCTACAGGGTTTGGTTCCTTATGATCCTCCTGACTTTGTTTTTCAACGGTTTGTTCTACTTTAACCGGAGCTGCTTCCTCTAACACAAACTCTTTGTGGTCTTCGGCTACATGATCCAACAGCTCTTGCTCCGCTATCTGTGACGTTTCATCTACTGCCTCTGTTTCTACAAAATCTGCTTCTATATGGGATTCCGTTATATGATCCAACTGTTCTTGTTGTACGGCGTGTGATGTTTCTCTAACTGGCTCTTTATCAGCTTGTTTATTATCCTCCTTTACATCATCTGGCTGCTGTAAGTCTTCTTTCACATGTTCATCCTCTACAATATGCGCCTCATTAACCGGGAGATGCTCTCCTTGTTCTTCCTCAAGTTTTTCGTTAACATCACTTGGTTGCAGCTGTTGTTGTTGAATTAATACATCATCACTATCATACTCGTCATCTATCTTATACGGATAATCATCTGCGACCGGAGTTGTTTCTTGTGGCAATATTTCATCAGCTGCTATTATATGTGATTGTTCCTCAGCTGTAGCAGGTGTTAATAACTGTTGTGGTGTAGTAGTTGGCAAATCCATATCGGCATCAGAATTAGCTGGTGATTCTGCTATCTCATCGAAAGTCGATTGTTCCTCAACACTATCGTACCGTTCTGGTTCAGCCGCTGAGGTTGTTGTGGTTACTGGTGCACCTGTTGTTGTGGTAGTTGTTGTGGAGATAGGTGTGGTGTTAGTTGAAGATGGTACAGATGTGGCAACTTCTGTTGACACTATATCGTTACTCTCCAAACAAAATCCGCCTACAAGCTTAGCAGGTGAAGTACACTGGCAACGACCGAAAAGATTTGGTATGAGGAAATCACAATGAGAGCGTGAGTCAAACATTTGACAGTGGGCATGACTGTAGCACACAGAACCAGGCAAAGCCGCTGAAAATATAGCAGTGAATATATATTAAATTATTAGAAAATCGATCTGGTATGATTAATGTATATGTTATGCCATTTGAAGTAATGGAAAAATTTCACTAATTTATGTAAAATAGTACATATACATAGTAATATGTACAAATTTTTTATAATGTTGACTGGTTGGTTGGTTGAAAAGGAAGTTTGTAAACGCCAGACGACAAGCGACCCTTTTAAGCCATCATTATTCCCACTGGGGGGGAAAAAAAGTGAGAACACACTAAACACCGTTTAACAATTCCGGGAATTTGATGAAGTGTCTATGCTTTTCCACCCTAGCTGTCCAATATCTTTTAATCCCGTCTCCATAGCTGAAGGCTGGATATTAATGTTCTAGCTTTTCATCATTCTTACTGAATGCTCTGCATTCTGCCGATTCCACTTTATCAATTTTCTGAATCTGAGCTCTTGGTGGTAAGTTTACTGTAATAACCCTAGCATATTATTTCGTTCTCTCTTTCCTAACAGTAGAAGCATTTTAGTGTGTACACTATCCACACTGCTCCAAAGTAATTTCGTGGTACTCCCTGTATGGGTGGCTCAAAGACCTTAGGTGTTCTTCCAATGTTGTTTCTAATGTTAGTAGACGAATGTCATAATATTGCTCAAGAACAAATTGTTCTTAGGCACAAAAATTTACTGCATAATTGCTGCATATTTCCACTTTGTGAAACAGTACCAAAGAACTTAATCTTAAATTGGTCGTTCCCAAATGTCGATCGATAGATTTCTTCTAACATATTCTCTCTGGAACTTCCAAATACTGTGGTACTTTATAAAAATATACCTGATAATAGCTAATATGACCAGAGAAGAAGATTTCTATTTTTCTATCGGATCGCTACTGAGAAGGTAAAGATTAGAAAAACCTATAAAATGATACTAGTGTATTTTCGTTTTAGAAAATTAATTTCAAACCTTCAAAAGCGTGTTGCACCTGTACAGCAATTGCTGTAATGTACTTACTACTACAAAATTGCAATACGCACATACATGCGTATTATTGGTGGTATTTATGTTTCGAAATGTGGTTGCTTATGGATGCTGCGTGAATGCAACAATGAGGCATCACGGAATGCAGCATACCAGCACACCGTAGCAACAATATAAAAAACTTAGAAAAAACACAGAATCATATGTGGCAAGCTGCCATATATACTTGTACAAATATATTGGCATTTATATGTAGATGTACGTGATTGTGGTGACCCACTTTGGACCCGTACAACTAACCGCTTGAACAGCTCCGACAGTCAACCGAAACAACCTGTTTTCACCGACAGCTCAAGTGCAGCGTTCAATAAAATTCCTCTTGTTGCTTCATTCTATGCTTCAATCGGTTTTTTAAGTTTCGTTGCTGATTTTTATTAATATTATTATTGTTGTGGTTAATGCTATTGGTTCATTCTGGCAAGTTCAATTGCGGCGAGACGACGACAACCGCGGGCAGCAGTAACAAAAGCAACAACCACAGCTAAGACGGCGAAAAAAGCGATTCGAGAACAAAGCCGGAGACTAGGGCAAACTGACTATTCAGCTGACAGTTCGCAGTTGAGTAGCGAATGGCGAATGGCAAATGGCAAATGCTGAAGTGTTCGTCACACTTTTGTCCCAGTGGCTTTATTTCGCTTTTGTTGTTTTTGTGACTGTAATTGTAGTCGCCGGTTGCCAATCTGTTGCCGTTTTTTACGTCAACGAAACTTACAGCGTCAATGACGCGTCGGCAGCTAAACGAAGCCAAAACGCAGACGTGCATCATTGGCACGTCCCAGCCGTTGGTTGCGAGTCTGATCGCTCGTTGTGCGTATGAGGCATCGATCTCTATGGCAGGTTATGATTACTTTAGCGCCATTTCGTATTGGCAAAATATTCAACATTAACGATGACTTAATGGAGATAGAGGGGAAAAGTGGTTGCTCTTCTTCTTGTTATTAAAGAAATTAAAACCATTTTAAGTTGGTGTTACTGAATTTGATTTTTCTTATAGTTTAGTTATTTATTAACTAAAAGAGGGCCTTAATGCGATAATCAAAAATATATGTACTTAAATACTTCAATCATATGTACATTCAGTCAATAGGCAAGACCTACGCTCCATCCCTGCTCGATTTGCTAGGATTACTTCTGCAATGAAAAAACTTCTCCTAAAATGCAGTAGTCACTCACAGGCACCGTAAAAGATTTAAATGCAAGATGAAGCTCAGTGAAAGATCTAGAAGTAGTATATGTATATAGCTGTTCAAACAGATTGGCAACACAAAACTTAGTAGCATGGAAGAAAGCGGGGCATCCGTGTACTCCCTTAATTTGAATTTTTAGAAGAGAGCAGCCCTCAAATGTAATGAGCAGAGAAATGACAAATCGAAGACGCCTATTTTTAAATGAACCGATGTGTTTTAGTGTTCAAAATGAACAAATGAACCAAAATGTTACCATCAGAAGTAGGCAGCTATCCATGTTTAGTATGTAATTAGTGTGGGTAATACCAACACTTTAATCGCCGTCAGCTGAAATATGCGCAATTTTCTTGTGTCAAATAATGGGACACAAATGTACTCTTCCCGACATGATCTTGCCACTTAATCTTACAAGTTATGGATAAGTTACCCCATACATATGTTTGCACAACCATTTCCACACTCACACACCTAACTTTAATTATACACTCACAACAAATGCAATACTGATTACCATTGCCATTACGGCTTTTATTGCGTTCGCGATTATGATTGTGATTGCGAGAAATGCATGAAAGTATGTTGCAACAATTTCCATTGCTACATTTATACAAATGTGCGAGTATGCAGTGCAGCAGTCAAGCAGGTTGCCATCAAATATGGAGGTAGGAAAAGTTTGAGATAAATTATCTAAAAAGGCTATGCTAGAATCAGATATGTATGTTTTTGATATGCATATATTCCATAGTTGATCTGGATTTATTTAAATTTATTTTATTTTACTTTCAAAGTTTGTAAACTCCTAATTGTCTTCGTTTTTTCCAGCGCTTCTAAGTCATAAGTCGTAATATGCATAATGTAACGAAAATCGTGCTCTTCAAGGTCTTCGGAAAGACTGGAATTAGATTTGATATACTTAAATGCACCTTAATCACCTCGACCAAACATCGTTAGCATATACTTCGCAAAACCTTAATATCAGAATTGAGTTTCATGTAAAACTTAAAAGCTAAGTGATAACTTAACCAAACATTCAAAAACTTGGACAAAACAAGTTGATCTAGTAGTCATCAACTAATTGCATCTATATCCAGAAATCAACAGATGTATAACATTCAAAGCCCTTGGTGTCATTCTAATCACACAAGCATCGGATCAGCTTTCAACCAAGGTATTTTTCACAGTGCGGTTACCTTCTTAACCGCGTAAAAGCTCACACGTACCGCAATGGATATACATATGCATTTGAACATAACTGCATTGCTACACGCACTCACGCACGCGCTACTTTTGACACAGATTCAATTTCGTTTTCCGGTCGCGTGCGCATCCGATATCAATGTTAACCGAAATGTGAGAATTCTTACAAAAAGCGAGAGATCAAAGAAACAACATAATATAACAAAACAAATAAAGTAAAATTGAAAAACAACAACTCGCATTCACATTTAATTTATTGCCAACAATTTTCGTGGGTATGAGTGGCTCTGCCACATTAGGCGGCCGGAAAAGACCGGTCGTAAGTAATTCACACGCAACGCTGATGAGCGACATCACACAGCTGATCGGCAAACGCAGATGCGGCTGAATGAGGACAGCGGTGATAACAACAGAAAAAGCCGACGGCACCAACAAATGCAGCAACAACAACATGAACAGCTGTAGCAGTAATGTGGCTAGTTGTTATTGCAGATCAACGGCAGTTTAAACAAGTAAAGAAGAGCTAAGTTCGGGTGTAACCGAACCGAACCGAACCGACCATTTTACACTCCAGCAATTTATCTTATCTTATTATAATAATTAACAATTTGACTGATATATTCAGCATAAAGTCACTAGAATAGTAATAATCATTATAGGTAGTATTAGGGCTGTGGTAATTCTTGGACCGAATTCGTGGACCGTGGACGTAAAGTATCCAAGACAATATCACGTAAATTTGCTGCGATATCTTACACATTGACCGATATATACAGTATAAGGTCAACCGTATGTTTCAAAAGCATTATATAATATTCAGTATACCAATATATATTTACCAATACCAGTACCAATAGTATATTTACCAATTTTATCTCTATTACACCCTCTAATATATCCTTTTTTTTATTGAAAGATACATTTCAGATTCTAGATAAGGTTCATTAAGATACCAGACATATTGACCGATTTTTCTGTTAAAAGTCAGTAATTTAGGTTTACTAGGGTCTTTAATACAATAGTTATAGTCCGATTTCGAGCATTTTTAAACCTGAGATGGCATATCCTGAAGGCACTATTTGTGCCAAATTTTGTTCTGATATATTCATTGGTGCTTGATTTATATACTATAAAGTGGAAATGTCAGATGGAATGGATGGAGGGAGATATTATTATTACCATAGCTTTAGTGGGTCATGAACTATGTAGATGAAACCTATTAGGGGCGGGGCATTCCTACTTTTTAAAAAATTCTAAACCACATATGCCCTATCCTACTATAATTCCCTGTGCCAAATTACAGTTTCGTATCTTTCTTTATGGCTTAGTTATTGCAATTTATAAGTTTTTAACTGCAATACCAACCTTCTCATATCGTCAAGGAACGCGTGTACCAGGTTTCATCAAAATATCTTAATTTTTGCTCAAGTTATCGTTTGCACGGACGGACGCTCAGACAGTCATCAGACAGAATTCAACTTGCCTCGTCGTCCTGATCATTTATATATATATATATATTTCTAGCTCGATAAGTTTTAGGTGTTACAAACAACCGTTATGTTAACAAAACTATTATAATCTACTGCAAAATCTTGCGAGAGCATTAAAGGAATCTAAGCATGTGTGGCTGGTAAATGTGGCAAGTGGCAAGTGGCAAGTAGCAAAGCATTTCCTAACTTGGTGTGGCGTCACCGAGCACGATGCACAAGAGCATGGCAATAAATGCTACAACTTGTTGTCGTATGTGCGTACAGCAATGTGGTCTTTGAAATGACAATGTGCTGCATGTTCGCGCACGGATTTTCAATGCCGCATTTACCGGCAGCATGACACTCAATAGCCGGGTGTTAGTTCGATGCAATTGAATTGCCGTCAAGTTTGCTATGAAGTACATATGCACGTGTTCATTTGGGTGTATATGGGTCGCTACACCTTTGGTAAGCGATTTCCTTTCGGCGCCTCTTCGTTGAGATATTTACACACTTTACAGTTGGAAGTCATGTGCAAATATGTCACCAAGTATGCGTACATTCATACGAACACATACACAAAGTGTAAAAAATCCAGGTGAACTGGTTCAAGTTCACTTTGCTACTTATTTGCTATTTTCTTGTAGTCAAGCTTAATGTGGATATAAGTACCTATGTGTACTATATATGTAATATTTATTATATACATGTTTTCTATTGTACGTTAATTATTTTATAATGACATTGTGCCTGCGAATAGAGTTTTGTTATTTTATGAAGTACTATATAAAATTATACTCACATTTTGTTTATGAATCGAATACTAAAAGGTTTGCATAATCAGTTAATTGACTATAAGAATCGAATGACAAATGGCAAATAGTTACATGACAGCATCAATAATTCAAAAATAAAAAATGTGGTATTATATATTATACGTTTCTCTGTGATAAACCCAGGCAACTTCGGGGGGCTTTCCTAGCGCACATGTGGTTAAAATTGACCCCCTCCTTCAATAGCTGCATTTGTCAAAATTAAGGAAGATGTCTGACATTACCACAATTTGTTATCAGAGCTTTCAGTGAAATAAACTATGGACACTGAGAAACTCAGCAAACCAGAAAGTTAAAAAGATTTTAAAGAGTTTCACGTCAGATGAAAACTAAAATATTTTAGCATCAGCACTATGAACTGACCGAACTGAATTACAATGATTTACAAATACCGAATTTATTTGTTAACGAATAGACATGCCCAAATAATACACTTCTGTGTACTTTTGAGATATTAATCATGGATCTGAGATTATGATATGATTAAATATTTCACAACTTGAAGCACGTGTATCACAAAATTTTAATATTCGAGTAACATATGTATATAAATCGATATGATAAATAAAAGTCGTGTTAGTTCCCCACAAGACCACTGAACTGGATTTTGATGACCTCTGATTTGTTGATCTCTCTCTCTGTCTTTGTCCCGAATAGCACAATAACTATTAAAATATCGGAACGCTTACAATTTAAAACACTTCAAAAATTTAAACTAGAAAGATATGTAAAAACTTGAAAATAACCAAACATTATTATCCGATCCCGCAATGTGTAAGGATCGAAGGCGGGGAAATGCTTTCAGGTGCTGGAAAAAGATTTTATTTTCTTGCGTAAGAATTCAACATTCATTATCCGACCAAACCGTAAATGGATTTCAAACATATTTAGTATCTTATCAACTTATATTACAGGTCATAGACTCACGTACTTTCATTACTATATTTTACCCATGTCCGAGATATTTATATTAAAATCTACCAAATTAACTCAAATGATATATGCGATATAAACTCAACCAAAGTTGAAGCTGAAAAAAGTTGAAAAAAGCTTAATTAAATATTTGCGAATATGAGAAAAAAGTCAACCAGAGAAACGGAAATCATTATATTAAGAATAAGGGACTTGGACCTCGGTCCAAACCGATATTCAGCGCGAAACTACAATATGTTTAATAAAAACATATACACTTCATTTCGATAAAATTTCACACATATTTACTAACATAAGCGGTTTAAAGTCAGCTTTAAAGTCAAAAATCCTTATAACGGATATAAGGCTAGGGGATTAGACTGATTGCAATAATTTTCGAATTACTTAAGAATACTATAAAATATGTTTCCAAGCAGTTTTATGAATATAACTCACAACTGACCGACATATTCGGCATAAAGTCTACTAGAATAACGAAAATCATTATATGATGTATATGGCAGTTAGGATAATTCGTTCACTAATTCACACATTTTCGGCGTTAAACTATAGAATATCCACAATTATACGTTATCTTAATTTTAATAGGATATCGTACATATTGACCGATATGTACCGAATAATGCCAATCGGAAATTTGAAATTCTTATAAGAGGTATAAGAAGAGTAAGCATTACTCTACTAGGAGTAGCATTAATTTATCCATTTGTGGCATGACAACATATTATCACTAGAATAAGTTGTTATCTGACTTTCATTAAAATACCTCACAGGTTGACCGTTATATATAGTATAAGGTCAACCGGAAGTTTGAAAATCTTTATATTAGGTACGTACTTTATATTAGGTATATGGCATATTTTAGGCCCATGGACACGCTGTTATCAGCTTAAGAGAACTCTCTGAATTTCATTGAGATAACTCAAATACGGACCCATATATATGGTATAAAGTCGACCCGAAGTTCGAAAATATTTATATGAGGTATATGGGCGTTATAACCGTGCATAAAAAATAGAGTTTCATATGATATATCATCGGGAAGGTATAAGTCAGTAAGCAGAAGGGATTAGTAATAGTCCTAAAAGTGTTCTTATTCAATTGAGAGATAAATTGAAAATGCTTGATGAGGGGTCAAATACGTTATTGTACATACAAATACAAAATGTATATACGAATTGTTATTTTATTTACCGGATGGTATTAACCCGATTTTATCCATTTTTAACAGCAGGGCGCAATATTATCAGGCAAAGATTTATTCTACAATCTGCAATAGCCTTCTTATAGTGCCAAGGAACACGTGAATCAAGTTTCATGAAGATATCTCAATTTTTAATCAAGATTTCGCTTGCACAGCAGGGCGGACAGACAGTCACCCAAAATCAACTCGTAATCTCAATTGGTTTTAGATGTTACACACAACCGTTAGATAAACAAAGGTATCAAACTCTGTTGGAACATGTTCCGCAAGTATAAAAATTACGATTGTGAACTCGATTGGTTTCAATCATTCCTTTGTTAAATGGCACAAAATTCACCCGGACAACTACACAGTTTCTAAATTAAATCAAAAATTTTCAATTTTTTTAAATATTAAAATATAAATGAAATAATAATTGAAATTTAATCAAATAATTTTTTTAGGAGTTTAAAGAAATCAACTGTTAGCTTTCGGTTAAGTAGTAAATTTTTAGTAAAGGAGAAAACAATAAATTGTAAATTCTATTTTATCCAAACACAAGTCAAATGTATGAACCAGTCAGTAGTCATATCATTCACTCAGTTAATTAATGGGAATTAAAAACTCAAAAGCAGCAATAGCTAACAATCGAGTGTAGCAACACAGCAGCATCAACGACAACATCACAACAACGGTAGAAAATTAAGAGAAAATGCAAAAACCGTAATTGCCGCAAGTAGAAAGTGGAAGTTGGTACCATTTGATCCGTTGACTGTCATCCGATTAGAGCAACAATTGGCGTAGAAGAAATTACACGTTAAATGGAGATTGGAAAAGCAGGTACACGGGAAAACAGACTTAAGTTCCACATACGTACATATTGTATGTGATATATATTTTATATAAAATAAATGCTATAAAATCCGAATTGGCAGACAGCACGTTAATGGTGTTCAAATCACATTTAATGGAAATATACTTCGCGGTGGAAGCGTACATACGTATATTTTTAGGAGTGGCACGTAGGCACATCCATACGTACATACGTTATATACATGTGACTATCTTATTGTAACCAGTAGCAATCTACAAGGTCTGTATGTATGTCCAACTAGCAGCCAAATGACCAGAATTAGAATGTAAGAATATACATACATATATATGTATTTGTGATTGGTGCTAAGTGATAACCACACTTGGCGCCAGCCCGAACCAGGCTCAATAATTTCGCTTGCATCGAAATTGATAGGCTATACTGCTATTTTAGGTACATGAACTTCCTGGAAATGAGCTTTGCTGATTTCTTCATTATCGATCGCTTCTGCCAGTTTCAAAATGCACATGTGCTTATTGCTAATACATATCTACATGCTGTTGTTGCACATTACAGCTAGAGTTGTATTTAACTTAACTTATTGGAGTTATGCATTTCTCTTTTTTAATTTGATAAACTTTCTCCATTTTGCAAGTGACAGCACTGCAGCTAAGTCAGCGGCCGCAGCTGGGATCTATGGCGCAAAAGTGCTACATTATAATATATGACGTGGTGGCGCTTACGGTCAGCCTCTTTTGTTGTCAAATGAGGGTCAAGAGTGTTAGTACAGTAACATAAACAACAAATTATATAGGGTAGCTAAAAAGTGTGTCTGTTGTACTTAGTAGCCTTTTGGAGTCTTAAATCCCACTATACCTTAGAGTAATGATGCAAAGAGGCTGTTAAAAATATATTCATATTTGGAAATATTTAATATTGGTTAATCCAACAGCAAAGGATCTCAAGAGTAACAAGTTTATGTTTATGAGTTTTATATTAAGGGAAGGAACAACACAGTTAGGATTAACGGCAGAGTGAGGTGAATGGCTTGGGAAATGCAAAATCTGTTTATAAAAATGATTTGAAGCATGTATATTTACCCACGGATATGAGCATCTTTGTCAGCAAGAGGCATTATTGATCCAAGCTTTTATGAAGATCAAAAGGACACACCGTTACAAAGAATAAAAAAAAAACTCGCATTATCTCTAGAGAAATTAAAGAAGACAGCCGCGAGGAGATGCAGACCGTAACGTTCGGTAAGTTCACGCTTACAGTAGGGTTGAGTTAATCAGGCGTCGCATTTGTATTATTTAAATAATTTAAACAAATTAATTCTGAGTTGTGTGCTTCTGGTCTACCCCACATTTATGGAAAAGAATCTGTAATGCTAGTTTGATGTATTCTGATGTTTAAAACATCAAACTGTCCTCGGATTTATCAGTATATCGCATAAGCTATCATCAAAAGCTCCAAATAACGCATTTGTAGAACAAATTCCAGTGATAACCCAACTCAACGAGAGTAATTCGATGAGCTTTGAACTTCAAAAAATTTGTCAGAGATTTAGATATTGTACTATAATAAAATAACGAGAATGGAGTAACACTTAATTCAACTCGCCCGTTTTGGTACGGTTATTTAGAGGCCTGAAATTTTTAAGATCATAAAAGGCTCGAGTATTCAATATTTGATATTTTTTTGAAAAAACAACAAGAAGTAAAAAAATTTTTCTCCACACTATTGAAGAAAATTACTTAATTCAATATTTTATATTCCCTGCTCTCCCACTTTATTTTGGATTCAACTTGGGGATTGTAATCTTAGGACAACAACGTTAATGTGTTTTAATTATGCAGTAGCAGACGCAGAGATCTTTTCAACGAAAGCATTCAAATAAAAGTGTCAAGTTTGCTCATTTACGTGCAAGAAGTGGCTTCACCTGACATTCGATAAACTGTAAATTTCAAGATGTGTAATCCGATTAGTTCGTTGGGAGCAATTAGTTGGTATCGCAATCTACACTTTGAACGAAACGCCCTTGCGAATGTATGAAAGTACATTGGCACGTATGTGCTCACTGGCCAAGTAGGGAAAATTTTTATAATATTTGTGAATGTAATACTTCTAAAACATCATCAGGTTCTTCATCAAAAAGAATTTATTGGCTGTGTGGCTCTCTGTTGTTTTTGTAATTAAGAAGAACAATTAACTTTGGGTTTGGACTAATCATAACTACCCATATTCTGGGAGGACATCATGTAGACGCCTACACGTAAGCAGGATACCAACGTAACATATAGGGAACATGAAAACTTAAAACAAGAGCTAAACTTAAATTCTTGTAAAACTAAACTACTATCAAATAATACAAATAAGTGATATTTAAAAAAATTATACAACAGGGAAGACCCTTCATGGGAGGGGAGACCAGGGGGATCCCTGGAGAAAATTTTCTTATATTTTTGGTATGGTGCTAAGCTAACCTAATAAAAACTTAAAAATTCAGAGCGTATGCGATATTTTCAGGTGCAAATGAAATGAGTAAAATTTCCTAGTGGGATTTTTTTGATTTTCTATTCGAAACTGTTCGTGCGCCAACAGCTTCTACTCTGCGTAGGATGAGTATATGTCAAACACCTCGCAGTTCAGTTATCATTTTCTACATAATTAAATCGCATTAGAATGACAATGACGATGCCTCTGATGACACTTGTATTTTATTAAGAAGTAAGAAAGAAATGAATGCTCTCCGAGCTTATTGTATGTATGTATTTGGGTATGTTTGCACAATGTGACTGTAAATCTGGACCTGTATCAATTGAAAAGTCAACAAAAACTTCAGAGTCATGAATACACTTGTTGACTTAAACTATTGCACATACACACGCATAATATTTACATAAGTCGAAGAGTACTTTTAGATCATCTCGTTTACTGTAACCAGCTTGACTGGGATATTAAAAAATTAAAGGTATTTTATGTGTGTTTCTTTACATCATACTAATACTTGCAAATTCTAGAGAATTTATCTAGAACTAATTAACGTGTTATTTAAATAATTATTGTAGTTCCATTCTGTGTGAGCCTACATACATAAATACATGTTTTTAACTACCGAAACTGCGTCAAGTTCGGCACGTTAGTGAAGGTACTTAGTTAGCTCTCAGAGGCGCATGCGTGTGACACGCAACGTGTTTCCCAGCTCCGCATTTGGTCGCATTCGTACCTCCGGCAAGATAATGTGTTTGTAATGCCGATAGTTACAGAAATGTCTGGAATAGTTTTACGCGTCTGCTATGCGATTAGAGGGCTTTTCAATTAAGAAGTTCGCACTTCAATGCATGCAACTTAAGATTTTTCATACTTCCATCTTATTTTAAACATCAGGCATGTGTAGGTAATATTGTTTTATCTTATTATATATAAATATTAAAATTATCTACTTCAAAGTTGAATTATTTCTTCAAAATATTGTTATTTATTCTAGATAGTTACCGAATTATTGTGACGCCTACGTAGGTTTTTGTCTAAAGGCTTTCCCGATGTGATAATCATATTGGTCTTCTTCAAATATTTAGAGTTAAGCCAGTATTTCCTTTCAAAATTCCTTTCAACAAAAATATTTAACATTCATTATGCGAGGACATAATCTGTTGTAAAAAATTTATATTTTTAATGAAAATTGGTACACGTGTTCCTAGGCACTCTAAGCAGGTTTGTCTTACATATGGGCAAAGTTTATCTAACTATTGCTATGATTACAAAATGCCGTTACTTGCAAAAAAAACATAATTTTTAATAAACATTTGAATTGGATAATACCCATGTCCACACTCCATTCCACTGTTATACTTAGAGCTACTGAAAGAGCGATAACTTTCTAACGAAGTACGTCAGGTTGTAAAGATATTACAACAGGTTTGCATGTTTGCGGTTTAAAAATTGACAATTTGAATAAAAATGGGATATAACATTCTTTTAAGTTCCTTATATCATAATTTGAAAATGAGTGAAATCCAGAACTCATTCTTTCACTTTACATTAGATAAATCAAGTACACGTATTAATGAAGATATGGAAATAAAATGTCTCACTAATATTACCCGTTATATGAGACAATTCTGTTGTCAAAACATCGAAATCAGAGTATACCTTTTCAAGCAGCAAGATAGCGAATATAAGAACCCTCGTGCTTATTGCTGACTTTGCTGCGAAAATGTCGGTATATCTGTGAACGATCTATAGAAATTAAGTGGTCATCTTTTCGTAATAATAATACGATGTGGTCATAAAAAGGTATAAAATCGGTTCGGTATTACCACTGGCCTCATATAACTAATATAATTTTCGTTATTCTAGTTAACTTCAAGTCAGAAATACAGGTTAACCTGTGAGACTTGTTATTTTAAACACAATGTGGTTTGGTTCTAAATATTGTTGAAATCGGTCCTTACGTTCTCCTAACTTCCATACAACCAATGTAATTATTTCCCCCCTTCTGGTTGACCTAGATATGAGTTAGCGAGTCTAATAATTCGTTCCCCTTTCACTTATATACTCAATCTATTAAAATTCGTCCCATTGGTTGGCCGGCTATTGGATCTTTGGTAAGTAATGTAATTTGCTTCAATAATAAAAGTGGCGTATTATTTGCGGATACTTCCAACTTTAGTTCAAGAGAACACATTGTCTAGCTAATATCCATATTTAGACAATGACATAAATAACGATGTCTTCTCAGTTTTCAATACGTTATTTATTGAAAATTAAATTTCTGACATGATCAGGTGTTATTGTTGGTACTTAAAAACAACATAAGTAAGAATAACAACAAAAATTTCTTCAATGAAACACCAAATCACTTTTTCTAGTAAATAAATACAATAATCAATGTTAATAAATGCAGAGAACTATGAGTATATTCTAGTAATATAAGTTGGATTTGATATGATGTTTAGCAATTTCAGCGTACTTACGTCCAAGGCAGGTATGTTTGCGGAACTGCAGAAAACCCTCAACGCAACGACAGGCGCCATCCAAACAACTGCTGTTGGCCACCTTCATTGTGCACTGATCATTCAGAACGCAGTCACCACCCAGAAGTTGCGCTGTGAAGAAGAAGAAAACGAAGAGGAAATTACTGACATATTCATACATAAGTTAGAAAAATTAATGGTAAGTATTACTTAAAAAAACAAATAACATGGAAAAGTTAAATAAAATCGACAGTGTGAAGAGAGTGCAGGAATGCAAGCCGACCTGACAGGTAAGGCAATTAAGGAGAATCACACAAATTCCAACATACACACATACATATTATACTCCAAACACAATCGAATAAACAAATATTTGGTGTGACACATATACATTTGTAAATATATTTATATTCTCTTGTATGCTTAAGTATGTTCACTTGTCGATATGTAAACGTAAAGTTTAAGTGTGTTGGAAGACATACCGAATGCAAATAGAAAATTTTCTACTACATACGGGTAGTGCTAGCCGAGCTTTCTGCTAAACGTCCACATGCTCATGTTCGCATGTGTGCCATGTGTTGTTCCATGTTGCACGCAACCCAAGAATGCATCAGGTACGAGAGGTTCGCGGTCAATGAGAAAGTCACATATGTACCGATGACAAATAGGGAAGGAATACAGCATTCCGAGGGCACCGTTGTTGGAATAACCGAGCAAATAACGCAACCCAACTACAGCTATGCCAACAATAAAAACAAATATTTGCCCATTCTATAGGCAGAGTGATACATTGTGTTAATGCTTTTATAGCTGGAATGATTACGTTACGGTGTAAAAATTACGGAATTGCCTGAGGATGTTATTGAAAACTGAAATTGTATTATATTGAAGCCAAGTGATATGTTTGCTCTTGCAACACACATTCTTCCCGCATTGATTAAAGTTAATTTGCCAAAAAATCAGGAGAACAGATAACTTATTAACACATAAACGTGTTGTGCCTTCATAATACCAGATGGACTTTTTGACCCAACCCAGTTTTGTATTTAGTGGGCATGACATAGTCAAAGTGTTTGCGAATCTGAGAAGAATACCCAATTTTATATTCCGAACGCAACAGAAATAGAGGGTTCTAGATGTTTTACATGGGTTTTCTGATTCCTTTAGCAACATCTTGAATATCGTTTTAACGAGTAAAAAATACCGTGTTAAAGTTTTGCAACCTTTGAACTGAAGAATACATTCACACTCAATACAATTAAAATTTACATATTTACTGATTTTTCCAAGTAAATATTCCTTAAAACCGGAAACTGGTAGAGAAATGATAAATATATTACTTTAGCTCGAAATACTAGACCCCATCAGAAAATGCAATTTTTGTTATTTTTATTTTTTTGGAATTTTTCATAAAAATATCACACAATCTTTTTCAATCGTGCATATTATTACACTTAGAACAAAAAACAGATAACTAGAGAACGCTTAATATTTTATTGGTTTCCTTTTGTATTATAGTAAACTTCATGCTGCTCTCAACTCTTAGTTTCCTGCATGGTGGCAACATTAATATTGGGTAGATAATGAATCCGACGATCGTTAGGTTCGCTGACAATCATCATTCATCTCAACTGCCCGTGCAAAAAAGCGGGTCAAATAGCCATGTTCAAATAAACAAAATACGCCTTTTCAGGCATTCAGACCACAAAACAAACCAACAGTAGAGACTTAAAAAAAGACAATAAAAGATAACAAACCACTGAGTGAGTGCTGCAACACAATAATCGCAGCACTGACAATTGCAACAATCGACAGCAGCAAATGCATAGCAATGTTAATGTAAACGATGTTGCTGCAACATATCAACATCGTTGTATGAAAATCGGGAACACACGCCATGTGTGCATAACTCGCTCTTTGGATGTTCAGCTAAGTTTGTCTGTTTTAGTATAAACAATAAATAAATAAATATATATAAAGTATTGCATGAATGGAGAAAAGTGACGAGCGAGCTCTTAAGTATATTAAGTATGGATACTTTTAAATATGTACATCTCTATATGATTTACGGCGACTTCTCAATGATATGAGATATAAATGTGCTGCATTAGACCTGGCAACAGTAGCAGCATGCAACGTCGCCTAGGCCTACAAAGCTACATTACTAATATTTATATAAATGTATGTGTGTATGAAAGTGTGCATTAGCTGGTTGATTGGCTTTTTGTTGTGAGCTATAAGTGCATTAGATGCAATACATACATAAAGTACATATCTGAGTGTTATTTTTCAGGGGACATGTGATATCATAAGAACTATGTCTGCTTTTTTAACTGTGATTGACTGCTTGACAGATTATCTAGTTGGCATTAGAGGTCAACTCTTTTTGGCTACTTTAAGTACTCGCGCCTATTTAAATATATTCAAATAACGTACTTGTTTGAATAGTAGACCATTGAGTGTTATCATAATACTTACACGACAGACAGCTGGTAACGTTATATTGAACATAATATGGTGCGCATTCGCAATAGCCGTTCACCGAGCAGGCGCTACCCTTGATGAAATCAGTACAATCCATATCATGTTGACACTTGGAGCCCAAACGGGGTTCACGATGCGATTGTGCTTGGGTGAGCAGCACACCATTTAGCGCCGCACACAGGAATATCTGTAAATAAGAAACGAAAGTAGTTTGTCAATGAGATAAATATAATTTATTTACTAAAAACTAAAAATTAAATATAAAAAATCAAATATTTTACAGAAGCTAGTTGAAATTCCCATTATCTGTCAAGATTCCAATATTAGTTTAATAATTTATTTTTATACCCTCGCACCATGTTGCAACCGAGTATATTAGTTTTGTTTTAACGGTATTTAACGGTAGTTCGTAACACCTAAAACTAATCGAGATAGATATAGGGTATAGAGCTTAAAATATACTTGAGTAAAAATTTAGGTATCTTGATAAAACTTGGTATACATATTCCTTGACACGCTGGGGAGGGCGGAATCGGACCACGCCTACGAATCGCTGTTAAACGAAAATGTATAAAACGCTATAACTGAGCTCCTAATTAATATATAAAACCACTATTTGGTACAGGAAATCACAGTAGGGAGGAGCATCCGTAGGTTGAAAATCTTTAAAAAGTAGGTAAGGTCCCGCCCCCTAATAGATTTAGTGTACATATCTAACAAACCACTAAAGCTATATCAACACGCTGCGAAAATGAGTCAAATCGTCAAATTTCAACCATATGTGGTGTATATATTTTTATGTTATAGTTTAAAAATGGACGAAATGGAATATCAACTACGTCTACTTCATACATAATAAAATTTCAAATTCAATCTAAACAGATACCGAATATGTGGAACTCAGTGCTTATATCTTGAGTTTCAAATTTCTGGTGGACTTTATACCATATATATCGATCAATATGTCTATCGAAATTCAGTGAGCGTCCTTTTCTGATAGCAGTGTGTCCGTGTGCCTAAAATGGATAAAATCTAGCCCCATACACTTAATATAAGAATTTTAAACTTCCGGTTGGCTTTATACGGTATATATCGGTCAATATACCCTATTAAAATTAAGTGAACGTATAATATTGGATATATCACAGTCTAATGTCGAAAATATGTGAAATCAGTCTACGACTTACACTAGCTCCCATATACTTCAAATATTTCGTTATTCTAGCAGACTTTATGCCAAAAGTTAATGCTATCAGTCCAGACCTTCAATAGCCTAAATATTCCAGATATAATGATTTCCCACTTTCCAACTGACTTTAAACCGTTTACTTTACCCACTTTAAACCGTGATATTTTAATGAAATTAACTGGATATGTTTTCTTAAACATAATGTGATTTCACACTAAATATGAAAGAAATCGGTCTAGACCATGGTCTAAACCCCATATTCCTAATATAATGATTTCCATTTCTCCGGTTGACTTTTCCTCATATAACCAATACATTCAATTAAGCCACTTTGGTTGAGTTTGTATCACATATATCTCATTTTAGTTAATTTGGAAGATTTTAATATAAATTTCGGACACGAAGCAAAATGTAGTAATGAAAGTATGTGAGTCTGTGGCCTGTAATATAAGTTAATAAGATACGAAATATGATTGCAATCCATTGACAAATTCGTCGGATAATGAATGTTAAATTCTTCCGCAACATTTTCTAATATAAAATTATGCCAGCACCTGAAAACATTTTCCCGCCTCTGATCCTTGCACATTGCGTGAGTATAAAATGTTCAGTCATTTAGATATTTATTACATAGAATGTATATCTTGAGATTCTCAAGGTAATGTAAATGGTCGAACTTTCCAAAAGTCCTTGAAAATTTTCAGTAAAATTCAATGGTGAACTCAAATGGTAGAAGTCAATAATAACTCTCCAGATATAATCGTATTTTTAAAGTCAAGTTCAAGTGCTGTATGTGTCGTTGACACATTGAGTTGGTTAGGAAAGGTAATTATACTCTGGCATGGACTAATTTTAAAACTCCCCTACATATAACATGTAGAGGATTACGACGAGACGTACGTCCTCGACAAATGTATTAACATGTTCTGAATTCTTAAAGAAGTAATCTCTGAACAGCAGGTCTTCGACTCTAAAAATTAATCCCCGGTAATTTATTTCCAGAATGTCTAAGCAATACATATTTCAATCAGTTAAAAGGCTTCAGTTCAACTAAAAAACTAAAATGTATGTATGTGTTGTATATAATTGAGATCTCTAGCATCTATTTAGAAAAGGGAATGTAAGACAGTACAATAAGAATGCCTGACAATATTTTTCGCAAATCTTTGCATAGACGCTAGTGATATTATTCTAAACTAATATAAACATAGATATGTGTCTATATAAATAAATATATATGTACAAATAAATATATTTCTTTGTAATAAAAACAATCATGCAGTAACAAAATCATATGAATGATTCGATGCAGAACTCAAAGAAACGCCGATCTAAAAATTTTTAATATATATTTTTTAATATATATATATTTTTAATAATGTAATTATTATGTTAGGTGTGTTATGTAGATGCTTAAACTTTCTATTAAATACATTGCTGTTATTTACCCACAAATATATGTGTCTACTCATACGTGTACTTATTTCCATACACACATACACACACATTGAAATTTAAATACTCTTAGCCCAACTAAGTTTTCTCACGAAATCTTTTTATCACTGTATAATTAAAACATACCACAATGAATTTTTTCGTGCGCTACAACTAACTGTATTATGGTTAATTATGTACTTGGAACATATACTTTTTTATTATACATATATATGAAAGTATATTGCACAGTTATTTCATGCAAGAATGATTATAATGATCGAGAACAGCAAAGTTCACTAACTTTTAGTTCCCATATGGCTTTGAGATCTTAGCCCCTTAAAGATGGGTGTGTTCATATGTACAATAAGTATGTATTATATTTAGGTACTTTTCTAGTCTAGTAATGATTAAGTAAACTAATTTAAACAAAATAATAAGTTATAAATATATGTAATAACATACATACATAGAAGTGGATTTTATGATTTAAAACCTGCACATTGAACTGTAATTCAGGGGACCACACTTCAAGAATGTATTAACATTTTGTCATGATGAAATTGAAACATAAAAAACTGATTTTGGCATATATATGTATATGTGATGGGCATAAAAGCTGTTTCCACAACTTGAAAACTCAATCGACTTATTTCCTTCAATTAAATTTGATTCAGTAGTTTTAAAGGAATTTTTATTATGTAACCATACCAACAATTTGCAGCATATGCCTCTATCTTGATAGCCAATATCTTAATACTAGTTTACAATTATTTTCGAACCACTCATGGAGTTTCATAAAATAATGTAGTCGTAATTCAGATCTTGTCTCCCTCAGATTATTAGTCATGCCCCTGTTCACTCGATTGCAAAGGGGCTTACATAAACCACAGAATACAATTTTATAAACACAATAATCTATAACGTCGTCGTATACGCACAGTAATATTGTTTATTGTTTAAATCGGCGGAGAAAGCCTTTCTTATTGCCTTTGATTGGAGCCAGATTGTCCTTTGAAAGTCTAAAACGTTTCTCTTTAGATTCATAGATTATCGCGGCACCCATGTGCGCAAAGCTTTTCATTTGTAAAAATTAAGGAATGATATGACTTATGCGTTCTTAAAGATGCCAATGATGTGGACTAATTCACTCAAATTCACTTTAGGGTCACCCAGCACAATTTCACGAATTTTCGCGATGATTTCTGGCGTTACCGTCTCTCTTAAACGGGATGCATAATTCATGTTGTACGAAAATAATTATTAATTATAATACATTTTGAATAAAAGGGGAACTTTTAGTAAGTGGATATATATTTAAGAATATACATACAGATATGGGTGTATGTATATGTATAACTCATGCGAAATATTTACACTTTGAAACGAAAGAGACTTTACTGCATAAGTAACATGCCCATAGCTTGACAAATAATATCTTCGAAGAAAGCAGTTCCTCTCCTATGTGTATATAATACGTATAAAAAGTTTTAAGCCCATCGACGATAACATATTTTTTTTATGAAATCCACCTTATTCAAAGAGACAATATCGCGTATATCGGGACAGCACACCCAAACAAATATACGAACTGTGGATGAAGCCTTTATAGCAACTACCTGAAATTATTTTCCTATAAGAAACACACATATAAATCTGGCCTGCGGCCAATGCATCTGTAATCTGGCTTGTTATTATTTCTCTCACTGAGCTACTACTGATATATTCCCAGCATCACACGCCAGCCAGATGCTTGTTTGTGCCGCCCATTATATATGCATTGGCTTTCGATTTTATGAATGAAACGTTTTTTGCCTTTCTGTGTTTTAAAAAGCAAATTGCCATGTACATACCGAGTACATGTGTAGGAAACACAATAACAGCGTAAATTAACGGTAATTGGACACGCCCAAACGCGGCAATGGCCTCAACAATAACAATAAATTTTAAGAATAAATTCTAGAATATGCTTAGCATCGCTGTGAGATTGGCGGCAACAACTATGACGAAAATAACAGTCACACCGTTGTTCTCTTCCATTGTAGCTTATATATACATACATATATAAGTATGGGGATGTAAGTATGTAGCCTCTCGTGTGTCTCGATTGCTACCTCTTTTAGTAGGTGTTCTATATACATACACATATACACATACATATGTATATGTATACAGCATATATTCACCTCGCTTCGCTTACGCTATAATTACGTAAATTCAATCAACCCACCGACCGCTGAGTTAGTCAGACAAATATATAAATTGCACGGCAACATGAAATCTTTAAATGTGGCCGTAACGAAACGAAAATCTCAAAGCTTGCGAAAAACGCCATCGGCCAATGAACCCTTCGGAGCATAACGAGTACTCATGCACTTGCTGATCTATTTGTGCGTATTCACATATGCATACACATACCTACATACATAAATACAGTGCTATATATGTGGTAGTACGTACTCTATGCACGTACGGGAATTTTAATTTACTAATTCTAAGTCGTTTGTTTGCCCCACTCAAATTACCATACCAAACTATTACAAAGTGGCAGCTAACCGGCAGCCACTTAGCCACACAAGCTGGTACATACCTGCGTATGTATGTACGTGCTGCGCATGTGCAACACCTTGAATCCCCCGGCAGCTGTACGGCGTAATATAAGTGAATCGTGAACATAGTAAATATGTAAATCTTCAGCTAGATCGGTGCATATGTACACGTACACATGTACTGCCGGTGTGTACGGTCACCCAGCGGCAAAAATCAGTCCGCCTCATAAATTCTCACGCCGTTCGCAGCTGCCACGTTTTGTTTTCTTGACCAAGAGCCGACGCAGTCAATCAACTTGTTCAAGCTGCAATGTTCAAGTTGCGTAACATTTTACCGTTGGCTTACTATTAGCAACCTGATAATCTAATTAAAGTCAACTTAAAATGCATGGCTACTAATTAAATTTCATTGAAATAGTATCCGGTGAATATTGGGCGTAATACGATATTGTAGCTATTTTTGGATCACAACAACAAGTGCAATATGTATGCTATAGTTGCAAAAATTAAATAATTAACAAATAAAAAAGTTATGAAATATTTTCTATTGCGAACCGAGATCTAATAGTAAAGCTTTCCGTATTTACAAACATATGGAACGCAAATAGAGCTATTAGTAGCAAAGTAAGAAAGATCGCTGATCAAAACATAAATTCACTCATCAAAATAGAAGATGTTATAAGTATGAAGGTATATTTTTTGCAAGTACGCTTTTCTTTACATACACTATCTTTATTTCGAAAATAAACGAAATCTTATTATAAACATATCATTAAGTCCATCAAGAGCATAACTGAGTCCCGGTTTAAAGATTGGAAATTGGGGATCACTGAATCTGTTTTCATTTGGTTTTTCCTTTTTTTTTGGTTTTCCTTTCCCTTTGCCTTCGTGCTTGAATCATACTCATATCTTTGTCGATTCATATCAGGTTTCGATGATATATATATTAAACCTAGCGGGGCCATACCCACTTTTACAAAAGGTTTTTCCCACAGATGCCCCACCCTTCTAGGATCTTCTGTACCAAATAACACGTGTATATCTTAATTTGCTGCTTAGTTATAGCACTTTATCTGTTTTCGAATAATGGGGATTGTGGGCGTGGCAGATGTCCAGTTACGCCCATCTTCAATACCAACCGTCTTACGGTGACAAAGAATACGTAGTTTTATCCCAATATCTTAATTTTTACTCAAGTTATCGGTTACACGGACGGACAGACAGTCACTGGGATTTCAAATCGGCTTTTCATCCTGATCATACAAATATATACATGTCTATATCTAACTCGATTAGTTCTAGGTGTTACAAACAATCTTTAGGTGAACAAAACTAATATACTCTGTAGCGACGTGTTGCGAGACTTTTTTTTATATCTTATTTATAATTACATCTTTGTATCAAATGTAAATTTTGACACTCTAGGGCAAAAAAGAAAGCAAAACATATTGCTTTTTATTGTGCTGGTTCTCATGTTGCAACTTCTTCAATAAATCTGGACCATAGCGCATTAAAAATTATAAAAAATACCGAAATTGCTCCAAACAGGATTACAAATCAAGCATCAGAGCTTTTAGTAAAGTTCTTCTCTTTTGGACCGGAATCTAATCCCTCCGGCAAGTTCGGAACTTCTTCTGTAAATGTAAACAAATAAACCTACTAAGCTGTATATTTATTTTTCAGCATGGCGTTTTGTGAACTATCCAAAAATCCAATAAAGTGGTAACTATTTCTTCCACATTCACTACTTTTTAGTTTATTTATTAAGAAGCTTTTCATCACACCCGACAAATATATGGACACACTTTGTAGGAGCAACTGCATTTTATTTATTCATTGAAATTCTAAACTTAATTTATTGATTTTAAGTGCTACTTCACTTCCATCTCATCTGCTTAAGCAGCTACTATCGATTTCAACGGTAGCCAAAGCTTGGCTTTAGTGTCTTCTATCAAGTGTCTTATCTATCAAAGTTTGAAATAAATTAAAAACCAATGATTTGACAGTTTTGAATTTTTTTGTGGTTTCTAATTAGTCCAGCACGTTTTGTGGCGCTTTTTTTCTTAATCGCTTAATCACCTTCCCTCTTTACAAGTATTTGAGCCGGTATGTATACGTGTATATTCAGCAACACCGAAAACGCGCGTGTTTTTCTTGCATATCTGAATCATTCGGTTTTAATTAGACTGTAAATGATCTTGAAATTGGTTTCTAATTTATTTAATGGATTTTTTATGAAATAAACAAATTAGAAGTAGGCAACACAAATTATATGTGTATGTGTGTAGATGTGCATATACGCACCAATTCTGTTATAACGAACATCTTTCTGCAACAATTGAAGAACGTAACCGAAAGCAATGAAATTCTGGAGATATTTTAAAGTAGCTTGTACGCGTTGGCCATACTAATTGTTTCATTATTCTTTCCTATACATTTACATATGTAAGTACATACTTTTGTATATATTTATGTGTTTACCAAATCCACTTGCACCTAGCGCGTTCTTGTCATTATTATTCACTTATTCGAACACATTTGAAAGCGGGACACAGTGAACAATTTGACCCAATAAAAGCTGTGGTGATGAAGCTTTTTGTTTACCTAATTTTGACCACCACACAGTCGACGCATTGACTCTCAGTGGAGTCTTTCTTGTATTTGTCTTTTTTATTTCTTCTTATTTAAATTTTATTACACTAGAAATTTCAATATCCAACCGATGTGTGGTTCTATTGCGACTTTTAACTGTTAAAATAATTCACTTCTTCCCTTTGTTCCTGTTTAAGCGCGCGACTTGTGCTGTCGACAACGTCAGCGTCAGCGTCGCTGGCGCCAATCTTTATGGCACTTTTGAAGCGATCAAACTGCTTTTCATTCTCTCGTGTGAATTATATGGAGCTGCGAATTTTTTGCAGAGAAGTCGTTAAGTGTTTGGAAAGTAAAAAGACAACCAGGCGAGAAGGTAGGCGTCTTATACCAGCAAATAAATACAAAAGGCCTATTTAATAGGTTTTTGCTAGTGATTGATACTGAAACGGCATTAACGGATACAGTTAAATATACCCCTACAAATATATATATTTATGGTGGTGATACTTTTATTAATTATTTTAATCGCTCTTAAAACTTTATATATTTTATAATTAACAAGTTATATTTATTAAAATAAGGCAGTAAAATGTCAAATTATCTGACGTGGTAAGTAGAACACCAGTTGTTCTTTGACAGAGCCACTTTTATCGTACATATATTTAATATTATAAAATATATGTTGATGTTGAACGATGAGTATTATTTTTTATATTTGAAAACCGAATGGCTAAGAGTATTTAAATAAGCGAAGATTATGTTGGGCTAATAAAATGCCTATGGGACAAAATGTGGTGAAGTACTCTCCAAACAATTGCTCATCAAAAGGAAGCAATTTATAAAAAATATTTACAATCTAATAACACAACAAACCCCTTTTAAATTTTTGGAAACTTTTTTAGAATATCAACGAATGAATACCAGAGTAGTTTCAAATAGTGGAAGTTTTAAATTTCAACTCTAAAACAGTCGAAACCAATTTCTTCAGTATACTTGTTTTCAAAAAATCCAACAAAAATTAAGACTTGGGCCTAAAGTTAATGGAAATTACGGTTATCAGTTAGCAAGATGATTCGCTTGCCCAAGTTGTAGTTTAATTAAGAACCACACTTATTCTAATAATTTTGAAAAGTAGCTCATTTTATATGTATAGCGATCAATATCTAGTCTTTCAACAGGAAAAATTGAATAATAAAAGAAGTAAGTTTTAAAGATTTGTTGAGAAAAACTCCATAAGATTTTTAAAATATCATGCAAAACACAGTGATTTAAAAGAAAATGATATTAACTTTTTTTTTATTTTAAAATAAGTATATACTCTAAAAGCATGAAAAAGTAAACGATATAAAATACATACACATTTTAACTTTTTTAATTTATTCGTCGTACATTTTTAGAAAAATAGGAGGCTGCGCACAATATGGCCGCTTTGATAAAAGAATATTTATACCCCCTCCTTCCATAAAACGTAATCATAACATATTTCCGGCGTACTGTCCATTTTAATACTAGTATAAAAATCGTAACCACATTAAAATACCCATAAAATTTTTAAATAAAATTTTTATGCCACCCAAACGAGACAAACACAAATATAATTCAATTTACTCCTAGTCCCTGCAGGCAACTTTTAGCGCACACGATATTTCAAAAACGAGCATAGCTGCAGTTTTTCACAACAAAACATAATGCAATCATGGGTACTCAGAAGTCGTAACTAAGCATTCCACAACAATATAAATATAAAGCAATATCTCTGTCTAGTCGCCCATTAGTCGGCGCTTTCTGCGAGCTGTCCGCCCTCATTATATGCATTTGACTGGAGAAAATGTCTCGTCTCGTTTCGTCAAGTGCGGCCTTTAACCATCTCCTAACAGGCGGCTGTTGCAGCTTTTCAAACTGCACACAACGACAAAAAATCAACACACAAACATCACTTAACGAACTGAGTTTTTGCTCTGTGCTATGTATTTGCCGAGGCAAATACGAGTACAGATACGAATATGCAGATCAGTGACTGCCATCGTTGATGATGTCTTCTAAGGTGTTGCAATTCTTTTTATAGGCAGCAATAAAAAATCAACTAGACGGTGCAAGTGGTGAACAACGCAGCTAAAGGAGTTAATTCAAATTGCAACAAACATTCAATAAAACCACTCAGCATCGCACTAACAAGCGGCATACATTATATTGTGTACGTGTGTGTATGTATGTTTGCAGGAAAAAACGAAGGATTCTAATAAAAAAGTATATTTAATGTACGTGTGCGCCATTGCTGGGAATGTGCATATGCAGGAAATGCAAAAGCGAGTCTCACGATCGGCAGTAGAGTAATAAAAGCTAGCCAACAAGGCACAGCTAACTCACTTAAGTTTCGTATTTAGTTAGTTAGTTGGTTAGACAGTCAGCCTGCCAGCCTGCCAGCCTGCCAGCCTGCCAGCTTTCTAGCTTGACAGCCAGTTAGGGTAGTGCAACAGACACAAGCGCTTTAGGTGGCTATTTGGAAGCTGGCACGCTGTCAGCTAGTTAGCTATGAGCTGCATATACACGTATGCAGCAAACACACACACACACACACACACACACACACACACACACACACACACACACACACACCCATCCAGTCAGACATAATTAAGGCACATAAAACATTTTTAAATTACATTCGTGTTTTATGGCGCTCTTGCCCCTGCTATCTGCAGCGTCCTATGGCATTTTTGATCTTAACAACAGCGACTATTATTAGTATGTGTGTGTGCGAGTGTGTGTTTAGGTATATGTTTGCTTATCATTTAAAAATTGCTTTTGCTGCATGCATTGTTGCGTGCTGCAGAATTGCAGAAACGCAAATTGAAAACAAATGCCACACACACGCTCAGCTTAAAACTGCGCTCTAAATGACTTATAACGACTCCTGCTCGCATGCCACTTGCAGGCTGTGGCAATATCACCAGCTCTATGTATTGTTGCAACAACATCAACGCCATCACAATCATTCCCGGGCAGGCCTTCTAATGCATTTCGTACATCCAAGCTACCGCAATTTGTCGGGGTTTTAGCAATCTGCTCGCCATATCCGATTGCCTGTCCTTATTGCTGATTATTCGTCGTTGCGATTGCTCTCGCTGATGTTGCTGCCATTGTGCGGGGCAACTCTCATTCTAGTGCGCATTATTGAAATCTTTTACCACATGGGTGCACACATATGTATTTTAGGCTAGTCCTCAAAAGTAGAAAACAAATTTATAAAGTAATTTCCCAAAATATCAGCCACGCGGACAATACTGCACAATATTACTATAGTCGTAGATATTATTATACCTATCTGTTTGGTAAAACTAACTGTTTGGTATAACTTGGAAAATATAATTTTTTCGGCTCCATAGAAATAAAATTTATATTTTCGGTATCATAATCTGTTCTATTAGCGATTGTAGTGGTGAGACTGAAAAATTTGCATTTAATTTGTTAATAACGGCCCTAATGTTAATATATCCGTACATCACAATTCCGTGTTGCCGTATTTGTAGAAAAGTGTGGAATTTGCGTAAGTGATATTGGGAAAAGACAATCGCGAAGTTAGTTATTTTTTTATATGCATCTTAATGTTTTTATAATAGTATTAGTTGTTATACAATAAAACACTTTAAAAGAATGCGCAAATCAAAACTAAAGGATTTTTATATTCTTCAAGTGTTTCTACGATCTTCTTCTTTTGGTGCAGCGTTAAATAAGTTCCTATTTGGAGCTTTCTAGTACATATTTTTCATACGTCTGTTTAACAAATTCACATTCCGCTGCAATTTATGGCTCGTAATGTAATGGCTAATCGATCTTGAAGAATATCTATTGATGTTTTAAAGAGATTAATCCAAAATTAAGAAATAAAATCTGTTGAACTGACCGAAACGAAAACACCGTTGAGCACTCATAACAAAGTAGCATTTTGTTTCCATTTTCCAGTCCACAGTGATTTTAATAATAAATAATAGGTGAGTATATAATATGGATATATGTTGTGTATGAAAACCCAATTATCTAATCATCTAATGGTTTTCACCAAAATTTTCAGCATAACTTTATAGAAACACAGAGAATTATGCATGATATCCGTCAACTGAATTATTACCAAAAACCAATTGGGCTCTTATTCGAAATGTGTGTAGGGAGAGGTAAAAAACACGTATTGCTCCATTTGTCGGCATCAGATCTAAATTATTACCACAAATCTTTCTCTATTCATTATTTAAAACAAGATTAGAAGAAACAAGAAGGAACAATAACAACAATATAATAACAATATTAGAATAAATAAGAAGAAAAAAAAACAAGATTTTATATTTTATCCATAATAAAGAATTCATTAATGGAAAGCAATAGATTGCTTACGTTTAGGCGAAATTTTATTTTTATCATGTGTTAACGACAGTATGGTTATGGTAAATAATCCTAAGTGTATATTAAAGATTATTTTCTACACTACTAAGGGAAATATTTCAAATCCAGCTCACCCAACCCCTGTGTCCTGTGATTAGTTGTTGCCAACTTAGTTCAAATTAAAAGTACTAAATACTAAAGCATTTCTTTTTGAGTTTAATAATAAATTAATTAATCTTAATTAATAAATTAAACTTAGTTATATTAGAAAAGTTAGAGGAGAACAGAAACGTTAGCTGATGATCACTTTTAAACAATCACTGGCATATTAAATATGGAGTTAAAAACATTTTTAAATAATTAAATTATAAATACGTTTAAGTCGATGTATTGATAAGTTTGAACCAAAACGTTTGAACTCATTTCCTTTTAATTTTCTGTATAGGCAGTATATCTCTATTCCCTTATCCTCTATCCCAAAAAATGTCAACAACATTGTTTGTTCTAAGCCTATTCAGATATTTCTGATATTTCATTAAATTTCATTTCCAATAGCTTCAATACACTTAACTATTAGCCACACTTTAACTGTTCGTGAAAAATTTTATGCTCAATAGCTTACACCCATAATAGTAACCAAACATTGTCGATCAACAACACTTTCAAATTTGTAACCTACAAATTCTTCGCAAATTCTTCTACAAATTTAAGGTAAATCCAATTGATACGCCAAATTAATTGGCTAATGAATTTTTAATTTTTGCTTGCTCCAAAAGTTTAATTAATTCTACTTCAATTGAAAAAGTTTTCGTTACAGTTTGAAAGATTAGTTGTGCCACATTATGAAGTTGTGAAAGTATTCGTTAAAATTAAATCTAGAATGTGTATGGAGCACATGGTAAATTTAATTTTTGGACAAGGGAAGTACACTTACGAGCATTAATAATTTGTTAATATAAAGATAATCACTTTCTGTGAAGTTGGAAGTTATATTTTCTAATAAATATTTATGAATTCGATTTCACGGTTGCTACTTAACACCAAAACATACGGTTGTTTACACTAAACTCAAAATTATTGTGAACAACTTATGTAAGGTACTTATATATATAATAGGTTATCAAAAGGATCAACATCAAAATACATACCGTTTTAAATAAACATGCACTAATACATTACATATACATATCTACCCTGCAAAAAATTCGACTAGTTGGGGTTGAGTCCGCGATGGAACGATGAAACGCAGAGGCAAAACATTTGTCTAATGGCACATTTGATATGGACATTTTTTTATATGGAGCGAAATGTTCCCTTTTGTTCGAGCATCTCCTATAAAGAATCTAATTATGCTCTTTTGTACCCGAAAGGCTACAAAAAGGGACCAATCGTTTTCCAGCTTTTACGGACTAGTCAACTTTTCAACACTGACATTTTAATTTATTTGCTTAATTTAAGCTTTAAACAGTTGTAACATTTTACAACTAAACACTATCCAATAGTATTCTAAAGATATTCGTTTGTTACTAATAGTATGTAGAGGTATACCGGGTCTACTCTCTTTAAATATATATCATTCAATTTTTTGCTGGGTAGATATACAAAATTCTCATGACTAACGTTATTTTCAATCCGTATTACTTTGTTGCAATAGGTTTTGAGGTCAACTATTTAGATTCCACTTTAATTTTTAAACGGTTTTTTAAAGAATAAATTTATGTGAAAGAAAGAAAATAATAGTTTTTGTACATACACGCATTCATATAAATATCTTTACACGCAATCAGAAGAAGTAAAGTACATATGAATGGCTAATGTTGCGCAGTGAGCAGCGAGTACCAGGAATTCTGCGCATTGAGTACATTTGCTTGAATAGAAATGATGTCGGCATGTTGAATGAATGGGCTTTTGCCGGCAGGCAGATGAATGGCTCTAGCCAAATTGCGACTAAAAGGTGTGCTCAAGCAGTGACTTTTGCAAATCCATTTGCTACGCTTAAGTGGAGTTGGAAGCGCGTTGGAAAACCAAGCAAAACAAAGCAAATGTTTGAATGCGTGTGAGATAGATTAAGAGAAGTTTGCGGCCACAAAGATGCGCGAAAATAGGCGAAGAATCGCTAAATTAAAACCAACAAAGAAACTTAAACAAAATAATGAACTATCTTAGCGTTAAAATGCAATAAAAGCACAATAAAATTTGGGAACAAACAAGTGACAAAAAAAAATAATGACAACACGAATTTTTGGCAGTAGGTTAAACTTATTAAACATAACATATCTGGTACAAAGTTCCACAAAAGTTCCACGGAATTGTAAATATATATATATATGTCGGGAATATATTTGCGAAAAAGCACGGATTGGTTGATTGTGATCATAAATTAAAACAAATACAAACGTTTGCAGTAAACTTCGCGGTTGAAAGTCTTAAAATTGGATACCTTAAGTTAAATAGAGTGTGTCGAAGTCTACCAGAAATGAAAGAAGAGGATAAATAGAAACAATGTAGAGTACTTTTACTTAAGAAACAATATTCCCTTAATTTCATTGAAATATTTTAGAGATTAGCAAAATATTAGCCAGATGAACGAAAATCCTTATATCGGGTATATAAAGGATAGACGAAAGTTCCAACCGATTTCATTGACTATCGGCATGCCCAAGTACTTGTATAAAAAACTTATAACGCAGCTGTAGTCAACTCTCAGCAGGCAGATACAATAACTTTCCAATCGGCACAGAACAAGAAATAAAATATGTTCCCACAGTTTGTGGCTTCCTGCGTCAAATAGGGACGTTAAGATATCTCATATAGATGGACGGACGAGCAATCGGACATACGGAAATCAAAAGGTCTCGTCACTTTGATCATTTTGATGTACGTGTATATTTATCCCGACTAGTTTTAGGTGCAACAATTTAACTTTCTCCAACATACTGTTAGCCTTCATAAATATTATTTATAATTACCACGTTTTAACAGTTTTTTTTTGTTGAGTATGAATACTATTGATATTGTCAAATACAAGCCTTAGTTCTATTGTTTTCATTTGAATCTATCCTCGTATGCATTTTTGGAAAAGTTTTCTATTTTTTTTTTTTAAGCAAAAGTTGTTTTTGTGAGTAAACAATTAATTAGCATAGACATAAAGCAGATACATTTATTGTTACAAATGTAGATTTTTCTTCAAAATTTTACCTCTCGTCCAAAAAATTAAACAACTTTTCTTATACCGCCCAATTTATGCCGAAAAAGAATATAATTTGTCATTAAACTTTTATGACCTGAATGAAAAGATTACCATCTCTTGTATGTTCGTCCTTCTGGCTTTCCCAAGACAAGAAAGAAAATTTTAGAACACAGTAAATTTTTTTGGATATTTAAAATTTCTTTTACATTCGAATAATTTGAAATAGTTTATGGGCGTCTCAAGTAACTCAGACGTTTCATACTGCTGATATATCAAAGCAAAATTGTTAAAATTTTCCGAAATCTCTTAAGGCTCTGAATTCCCGTTGTTAGTTAATTGCACCAAAAAATTTTGTTTAATGTTTTTTTCAGTCATAGTAGTAGTAAGTTATGTCCAACATACTCTGATATATATATATATATATATATATATATATATAATACAAACTCTAATCTAGCTTAACAAGTTACCTAATATTGAATATTCATTTGAGATTTTAAATTTACTGAGAATAATATTATATTTTCTTTCCTCAACAAAATTAAATAAAGCACTTCAACTTTAGTTTGCTTCAATTTTTGGTTTTTTTCCGACATTCATATTATTCTCGGAAAATCCATTTTCACAAAATAAATTTAGAAAATACCTTAAATTAACTTTACAAACTAGCAGACAGGAATACGCACATCCAAACGCATATCAAATGCATTGTACGAGTATGAACATACACACATACATAAAACTTTAATAGCAAGTAATAAAGCTGGAAGAATTCACTTACCACCAAGGTTCGCTTAACCGTAAAAGCATTTCGAGCAGGTTGTCGTCGTGTGTACGCCATATCGAGATGCGCACACTGCCGCTACGGCCACGGTTACTGCTTCTACTGCACCAAAGTAATATTTCCTCGTTTGTTGTTTTTTATTGTTTTACAAATGCTTGTAGCTAGCGGTAATGCTACTTTGACTATTTCGGTGTTGCTTGTAGGATTTTATGTCTTTAAGGCAGCTCGTTTGGTTGTTTGTTGTGTTTACGGTGATGTATGAGATATCACTTCACACACTCACTCACAGAACAACTGAATGAGCAATGAACGAAAGGCCGTAGGGACGTAGGGGCGGGCAGACGAGCACGTAAACCTCACTTTAGCACGTTATGTTGCGATCCGTATACGTTATGGCGGCGATGACAGCAAACATAGGGGCGCGTCGATGTGTACGTCTCGGTATCTATGCGAGTGTGAAAAAATATGAAAATAAAATGAGATTTGAGTATGAACAAATATGTGTTTAGCTTTTTTATACAATACATACACATATATATATATATATTTCTTTAGTCAAACGGTTGCTCACTTTAGTGAATGAATGCACATGTGTTAGAGCTGTTTGTGTGTTTGCGTTCGAGTCTACATATGTATCTATATTAAAGAGACAATCATATATGCAGCTGAGTGCTTTCACATGAACTTCACCTGAACTGAACTCAGCTGAACCGTAGCGGTACGTTTAAAAAGTTTGTGTTGCCATTGGTGTTGTTTTATTTTTTAGCGAGTAAATAAAATAATTTACTAGAAAAAACGATGTTAAATGCAATGAAATGCTGAGAAAAACTTATAACTACAAAAGTGCCGCAGCGGTGTGCTTTCCGCGTATAGAAATTAGTTTTGTATTTAGGACAAAAGGAGCAAGCACAGGTTGAAGTGCAATGCAAAAAAGCTAAATTGAAAATGTAAATGAACTTTTTTGTTGAAGCATGAATACCAAAAATAATTAAAATGAACAGATGAATGAAACCAGTTAAAAGTCAAATGGCACACCCTTTCTATTGCCAATTATTTGCAGCCTCTCTAAAGACAATGAATCATCTATGAAGATGTATAAATCAAGCAAGTTAATTAACTGTCGACATTGGATGGTCAATGCTAGAAGTGATTATCCAGCTGTGCGCCTTTCAATAACTCCCAAAAAATTACACTTGTGGCATATTCTTGTATAGATGTATATTTTCGTAAAGAAAGACATGCTGTGTTTCCTGTTAAAAGTATTATTTTGAAACTACAGATCGTACAAGTTTAATCAATTAACCTATGGCGAAGCTAAGAGCCAAAGAAAATAATTTGATTGAGACCATTTTAAAAAACTGTAAAGAGCTTATAGTCCCATTAAAACCCACAATTCCACCTCATTCGTGTGAACTGCTCTATTACTATTCACATACCGTTATACGCAAATTTTGTGATATATTGTTTTAATTATTTCACACAGCTTGTCTCTCTCTCGTTTCCTCTAAGTGAAATCCTTCATGCCATACTTAAACAAAAGACTTAAGAAACGAACTCGGTATACATTTTTTAAATAGTTTGAAAACTAAAATGTCTACTCATAATTTATCAAAAATTTGGTCTAGTTGTAACTCAAAAATAACTTTTATTTATAATTTTTATTTATAAAAGAACAAATAGTTCGAATACCGAAAATGTTCTCCTTTAACAAACACAAAAAGTTCTTTTTGGACGTTTTGTACATGGCGATGAACAAAATGATAGAATATTAAGATAGATATATATACAAAATATAAAGTTGTAGATAAAAATACCGATAACTATATAGATGGTGATCAGAATAAATGAAAATATATAGCAAAGGTACCAATATTGTATTGTAATTGGGAAAGGCACATGAAATTAAAGCATAGAAAGGTTGAAAAAGAATTCGAACACAGGGTAAATTCAAGTCGAGCAACTAGAGTTATAAAGATTAAATCAAAAATAGAAATTATGTATTTAATCAAAGTACATATAAATAATAACAAATTAAAATAAAATAATAATTTTCAATAAACAAGAAGAAAGTAAAAATTGGGCAACAACAATGAAAATATACACTTTGCTTATAAATAATATTTCAGTAAAAAAGATCATTTTTCAGCGTTACACACAATACAAAAGAAAAGAAAAATTAAAGGATTTTATTTGCGGAAAAATAAAAAGTTTAAAAAAATTGGTGAAATAAGAAAGAGCATTTCACAAGGTAAGAACACGGCAAAGAAATTTCTTAATAGTTTCCATTGCTTTTATTTTTGCATATATTAAATATATATAAATGCAGTATGACTTGCTGTCATGTTTTATGCTCTATGGGACCGTCTTAATCCGTTTAACGATTTTCCATTTCAACTTAATACCGTCAACTGTATTTTCTTTACAATGAATGTAAACTTACGTATGTGTAAGTGCCCCTTGAAGCGCTTACTGCTAGCTTAAATTTGCGATTTGCCCGCCAAAGGATTTTGTTTTTCGTAGAGATACGTGTTCATCGATGCTTAAACATCAACTCACCTGACAACTCGTCTCATTAGAATTTTATGTTATTACTATTATTCTCGGTTGACTTTCTCAACTCCTTTCCCATGTGTTAACCTTTTTGTGAATTACGGTTTTATTTTCTATTTAAGAAATAATTTTACCTTTTACTTTTGTTTATAGACTCATTGTTTATGTCGCATAGAAATTTCGACTCTAAAACTTCAAACTTCAACTATGACTTGATGGTGTCTTGTGACCATAACTTTTTATAGTTACTGCGGTATTTGGAGCACACTAGTTTCGGTCAGAGCAATAAACTGAAATTGCCACTTTTATTACACGCCCAAAGGTGAGAACAGCAACCAAAGGCTAAGCATATATGTATGTACATAAAAATATATATTTAGATACGGACCCGAAAGTTATTAGACATCTGACCGTATGCCTTGTATCAATTAAGCGACTGCCAGAGACAACTTCTTTATGGCTTAATTAAGTTTCGAGTAAATGTGCTGGAAATTGCATTTAGCCACTAATATTCCACATTTATTTACGCTACTATATTTTACATACCGTTACACAGAGCTTATCATCTTAACCAACTAGTTGTCACATTTCTTTCGATTAGCCCAACCCACGCCAGGTCAAGCCGATCACATAGCTATACAGCTGTCAGGGTGCTTCCCCCGCCACATGCACACACATACACATACATATATGTAGATGTATATGTTTGTATGTATGCATTTATGTAACTCGAAATACAGTCAGTCGGTCAGTCAGTGCGCAAACCAATCAGCCTGTGCATCGCTACAGTTGGCTGTTAGTTACTCAATTAGGCAGTTAAACTATAATAGTCACCCGGACAAATGCGCCTGTGCTTGGTGGGCAATGTGGCACACTGATAGTCTGCATGTGAAAATTTCCACTTTCAAGTGAAAGGCGTACCGTATCGAAGTGCAGTGAAATATTGACTGCGTCTCTCGGGCTGCGCGCTCGCCGCACATCAGCTCTCACCGCACTTTTCTACCGGCTCTTTCCCTTTTACACTCTGATTTGCACTTCCATCTGCTGTGAACTTTGTGAAAATATTTTTGGAAGACAAAAGACTTTTTGTGAACAAATTCTTACAATATTCCTCAACATGTATGCATATGTTTATCCGTGTGCCTTTAGTTATGTTTGTACTAAAGCTTTTAAATAATGTCTTATAGTTGCAAGCCGTTTGATTTTAATTTGTTTCGTGCAGTGAAAATAAAAGGAAAGTACAAAAAACAGTTTTTTATTTAATTTGATTTTTCTTCTGTTGGTTAGCACTTCTTAGACAATTTATTGGAAAACACAAACATTAATTTGTATGTATTTATATATATATATACGCATATAATATTGCCCTATTCATTACACAACGCTACATGTTGACATAGTTTGGCAGACATTCTTTGATTTTATTGCCTTCCAGTCTATAAATTTCTTTGTGTAATTAAATGTATGTTAAATTTGTAATTAATTGAAAACATAAACAATTTGAAAATTGTGAAAATTTTTTTGTGTCAATGTATACATATAGTATATAGCATATATATATTATTTATGCATATGTGCATTATATTACTGCAGTTTTTCTAGTGGCGGTTTCTACTTTAGGGCCAGTTATATGGTAAAAGTGAAAGCTCCCAATTTTCAGCTTTGTCAGCTATACCTTCTCGATTTTGTCAAAGATTTTAGTAATAGCATGATCTTAGGAGAAATTACTCTCCACTACATATAATGGAGAGCTATATCGAAATTTTTTACTTCTGGGAACCAGCAAACTGTGTGGTTTTCGGTTTCTATCAGATTCAGTATTAGCTACCCAGCGAAACTACTTATCTCTAATATTAGGTCTATAGAATTAGGTCAATAGATAATAATTTATCAGTAATCTGTATCCCGCGTTATATAACTGCTATCGGGTTACGCCATATGGCGTTAGAAAGATAAGATTTTGTATTAAAAAAAACCTCTTTGACATTTTTTCGTTTTCTGTTCTGCCAATTTTGATGTCAAAGACCCACCACGCTCTGAAAGGCCAGTTGTCGAAAATATCGATAAAATAATGGAAATGTCCGACCATCATCTAAGCACTGTTTCATTTGCCCAGGAGCTAAACATTGCATGAAAAAACATTTGGTGCCATTTAAATAATGCTAGACGCGACAAAAAGCTCTATGAAGCGAATGCCGCACAAATTAACCCAAAAAACCTCACAGACCGATTTTCCATCTGCGAACAGTTGCTGAGTCGCAACAGAATCGATTCATTTCTAAAGCGGATGGTTACTGATGATAAAAAAATGGGTCACTTACGACAACGTCAAGCGGAAATGGATGTGGTCGAATTGCGGTGAGCCGGTGCAAACGGTGGCTATGTCAGGATTGACGACAAATAAAGTTTTGCTATGCGTTTGGTGGGATTGGCAGGGAATCATTTACCGTGAGCTACTCCCCCACAGCGAAACTCTTAATTCTGACCTGTACTGTCAACAATTGGACCATCTGAACGAATCGCTCAGAAGTGGCGAGTTTTTGCCAATTGGAGAGGAATTGTGTTCCAACAGGACAACGTTAGAGCACATACATGGAAAATGGCTCGCCAGAAGCTCCGGGAGCTTGGTTGGGAGGTCTTTATACGTCGACCTTATAATCCGGACCTAATGCCAATGACTACTACCTGTTGATGTATATTGCGAAAAACTTTGCTGGTGAAAAATCGCCTCAAATGAGGTTTATGAAAATCGACTGTCCCAGTTTTTTGCGAATAAGGATGAAGAGTTGCTATGAGAGTGACATTATGAAATTCCTTTCAATATAGCAACAAGTTGTCGAACAAAACGGTGTATATTTCATCTAAATGGGATCATTCTAATTGTGCTAAATGAGACCTTCAATTTAATGCAAAAAGAATGGATTATTTTCTAGTATACTTTAAATATAAAATATATGCTATTTTTTTATTTGACAAGAAAGATGGCACAGTCAAATTCAAACTGGAGATCCTTCGTAAAATATGTTTTCATCGAATTCACATCCATATTTACATATATATAGTACTAAACTTATGTACTGGTATTTCAAACTTCATGTATAATAACTAAATAATATAATAACGTAAATCTGACTATCGTGTAGATGAATCCAGTATATATTATAATAACATAGCTGAATATATTTCATAATTAAAAAATTTACGGTTAGCTCTTTTATATCTCTCTCCCCTATATGTTTCATATAGTTAACATTTAATTCTCAATAAACTAATAAATGTTTGATCTCTATAAGGTTCTGACCTGAATTTCAAACAAATATCGATTTACCGTGTAAAAGTAGAAGCAGCAATTAAAATGAAAATTCTAAATGATTGTTGGTAGATCATAGACTAAATCGACTAAAATACACTTATGAAAACATCTATAAACATAGTTACGTAGGCGTATATACTACCATAACCCTATGGTCCTTTGAATTTCTTAAAATATCGTACATTTTGGAAGACACTTAGCAATTTGTAACACTTACTTAAACATAGTTTTTACTGCTCTTTTGTATGTATGAAAATGGACAGCTATTGGCAAAAGCTAAACTAATTGAAGTCCAAAACAGAAGCAGCAAGAAAACGAAATCTCGTTAAAAAGTGAAAAAGTACTATTTTAATTATTTGCTTAAAACATGTTACAAGTTAGTCAAACTTTGTATTTATCTTTTATTTTCTTTTGGATGAAAGAAAACAGACAAAAGTGTTTTTTTTGTGGTAACAGCAACGATAGCAGCAACAGTAGAAAGTTGGAAAGTGTATGAGCAAAATATAAATAATAAATTATTGAAAATTTTGATTGTATTCTGTTTTATTTAAAATTTAATTTTTTTTGCCATTTTTTAACTATTTTTTTAATAGTACATATATTGACAGCTAAAAATTTTGAATTTCGGTAGATATGTTATCATAATTCCGAAAACATTTTGACCAAGCATTGTAAGAGTATTCCAATTTAAGCTTTTATTTTATTTGTTATTCAATCTACCAGTTTACCATAAGAAATAATAAAAAAAAAATACATAGCAACAATACCAGTCACAGAGTAATTGCAATGTAGTACTGCTACACCGTTGCATGCTTTCTCAAGGTAATATTATCTACGCAAGAGCAACTCCTATCCCGTTATTAATTTTTTTGAGTTGTACAGAACAGTCAGCATATTTAAAAATATATCGGACCAATATTACCCACATTTTCGGAACATAACGGTTAATCAAATTCAAAACAAAATTGCATGTACAAGTGTAAAAGAACAACATGTTTTTTAATCAATTTGTCAACTAATTTTGTGAAATAATTGTCACCTGATTGGTTTCTTTTAAGGCATATGTGAAAGGTTGAAGCAGGAGAAAAACTGAATAAATCGGCATTAATTTGTCCAAATTTGTTTATAATTTAGTAGAAGTTATATTTTTTTTTACTTTAGAAATACAAAATACAAGCAACAAATTCATCTAGACTATTGCTTTTTGTTCTAAGTCTACTACCTATTTAGTGTACCCTCATTTCCAAAGAATGAATAAATAATTCTTAGCAAGACGTTTTAATTGCTGATTGAAATACTGATTGCTATTTTTATTGCTATCGATTATAATAATTTTCAATGTATTTTAACATTTGCCATAGGTAAGAATTTTTAATCAATTGAACTCTATTAATTGATGTCCAACAAAATTCAATTCATTTTATTACATTTGCATTAGAAGTGTTTTTTCACAAATCATTTACGCAAGCAATATTCGATAGTTATGGAGTAGAAGCTAAAACCATAACCACTGCCCAAAACACAAAATAATGTAACAAATAATTGAAAATATCAAGAGAACTTTGAGAACATTTGAAAAATTAGAGAACAAGAGAAGATCATAGGTACTCAAATGGAATGAAATTTGAATATTAAAACTGTGATCTAAGTATATTTATCATTACTTTGAAAGACTTGAAAAGTAATGGTGCGATTTCGAAAATTTTTTTACGTGGGAGGGTATACCTTAATAATAATATGGCCTATTTGTGCAAAGTCTTATACCGATACCATGGTGCTTGATTTATGTTTTGTAAAGTGAAAGGATCAGAGAGAATTTAAAATTGTGATATATGGGAAGTAGGCGTGGTTTTTCTCCGCTTTCGGCCTTTTCGCAACAAATTTTTATAAAAATTCTTATGAAGCCTTAGGCACCGCTTTGACTACGAAATTTAATGCTCTTAACGTATTTATGTAGTGAGTCAGCGGACTTTCAGTAGCTTTCAATATGCAATATAAATATATATATATTTAATATAATATAATATATAATTTATTCAATTATGGGGAGTGGACGTGGTTATCATCCAAATTCACATTATCTGAGGAAGTGCTAGAGGGTTTTGTCCTCAACAAGTTTGGTTGATATAGCTTTATCCATTTTAAAATCGATTTTAAAATCCACATCTATTTTAAAACTTTCTATTACAATTTTATGTACTAAAGTACAGTTTCTTGTCTTCATGTGTTTTTGTTTAACGGAATTTTGTGGGTGTATCGATAATCCGATTCCGCCATATGCAATACGAACTTCCACAAAATTTCAAGGAACTTTTGATATTTAAATTTTTACTAAATTTATCGCTTACTTGGACATACGGATGGACAGACAGTTGGAATTCAACTCGTCTCGACGTCCTGATCATTTTGGTACATGTAACTGTAATTAGTTTTAGCTGTTACAAAAGGTTAACAAAACTATTATACATCTTTATATATACATCTTGTGAGATTATAAAGCATGTCATTATATCTGCTGAACAAGCATTTATGATAAAAAGCAACAATTAATTTTGACTTTAACATAAATATAAAAAATTCGCATTTTTCCCAAACTTGAATTATTCATTTTAAAAAATATATAAATATAATTTCTTAATTTTTTTGCTTGGCTTTTCATTTTGTGGAATTGGCTTTTATCGTCAAGAAAACCGTAAGCAGCTACAAACAACATTTGGTTATTTTCTGGTTGTCGTGTCGCTCCTCGTGAATCGACTACAGAAAATATTTTAATGGAAGCTGTCAAAAAGCACCACTGCTGGCACAACGGCCGAGCTACAGAAGTACCACAAATGCAAATCAACGGCGTAGAATGCGAAGAATGTCTTATGACCAAAGTAATGACCAGACGAGCTGACAGATCGATGAATTGCAATGCTTGCAACCGCACATAGACACTCGAGTACTCGTGCAAAAACGGACGCTGTATGGAGTTGGATTGGCAGTACGAAAGTGCGCGGGAAGGATGCATAAGCCACAAATAGTAGAACAGCTAAGCAAACGAATGTCCATACTGAGTAGGTAGGTGGACAGATCAAATGGAGTGCTGCTGCCGTGTTTTGTAGACTCACCAGCGGGAGACGCTCACAGTTTAGCACTTAAACCAAGTTTTGAATGTAAGGCAATTGCAGACGAAGACAAAGGTGATCCAGCGAAATGTGCATATTCGCACCAATGTTTGTATGTATGTATGCGCACATGCATGCCTTTAGGCTGGCGAGTCACCCAAGCAAAATGGCAAAGAGACGTACAAATCATCGAGTGCAAAAGGTGTGTTGCACAAATAAGCTGATAGAAAAGGTGGATCTTAACATGAGTTGATGGCCAGCGAGTAACTGGTTGGGGAAATGCTTATGTAGTCGATCGGCTGCTCGATTCCTTACTTGATTGTTCGTTGCTTAGGAAGCTCACTATTTGTTGAATTTAATGAATTGCCAGCAAATTCACCAGCCAACCGACTGACTGTTCACATACATACACACATAGGCAATCTAAGAGTTGGTGTAAGGCTGACTAACTTACTAACTGACTAACTGACTGACCCGACTTTACGGCTGACTAAGTAAAAAGCACAACATCTACTAAGAGCTGAATTTTCTTACTTATGTGTTGCCAGTGTGTTTGCCAGTATTTTTAGTGTGGTATATGTGATTTTCAACACCGTTAGGTGGCCAATATGGCAATGATCCTGGCTACGTGCAACATCCCAAGCGGTTACCTTGGCAATGACTTGCAGTATGGTTAGTTACTGGATTTTCTCGTTGTTGGTGGCAAAACAATATATTTTTGATGCATTTAAATTTGTTGCATGGAAGTGGCATTCCTAAGCGCCATAGTATAATGCCATAAATATTGCACTTTAAATATAAATCCAATGTATTTGGCTGTCAGTTTTCTAACTAATTTCTATAACAATAAAATACTCTGCTTATTCTAGCGGTTTATTTACACCAAAACCAAAAAAAAAATTGTAGAGATATAAAACCACCAGCCAGTTATTCAACAAGTCAAACAGCCAGTCAGGCAGTCAACGAGTTGGCCAAGCGTAGCCACCAGCACTTTCAACGAAACTTCAAGCGACACACATATTAGCGCTTTATTGGCGATTGTGGTGGTTGTGGCATCTGACCCTTGGCAAAGAACCACAATACTCGAAAAACCAACGGACATACATAGTGACGCACTGGCAGTCACTTAGGCATGTATATACATACATATATGTCTATATGTAGCTGGTCTAACCACTTTCCAAAAGTAGCTGTGTATTTTGCAACCACTCATTCATAGAGCTTTTACTAAATACAGTTTTGCATGCCTTGCACTGACATTGTGGTGGCAAGGAACATTTTGCTTCACCACAATGCCAACTCATTCGCTCCGTTCGCATGCCGTTCTGAAGAAATGTGCATATTTAGTTGCTAAGAAACGAAAATTAAAACAAAAATCTGCACATTGCAGTTATGGGCCGAAACGTGTAAGGTGAAATGACGAGTGTGAACGTTTTTTGAATTAAGTCTGGAGTCAAAGGTGTTCATGCGCACATACATATTTATGATTTAACACTGATAACAATTTGTATTTGTGAGATAAACTTTTAAATAGCTATATTTAAAATTCTGCTATGAAATATAAACGAAATATATTTTATTTCTTACAGACAATTTTCTAAACTTTTCATTTTGAGAATTTGATATACAAAACTTTGGTATTTGTTGGTGAAATATATTATTTTATAACGCATATTACGCATATTTAATATTTTGAATAAATATCTTCGAAAAGGGGAATATCGCTTCTTAATGAAGCAATATTTTTCAAATAAAATGGGCTGCTGATACCAAAAAGAGATTTCCTAAATCCCGTACAGGCCATATGAGCACCGAAGACGATGAACACAGTGGATGTCCAAAAGAGCGCGTTAGTGGCGAAAACACCAAAAAAAAGCAGACAATAATTATAAAATTTCATATGTGCAACATGCTCCACAGTCACAAATCAACGGGAAATATCACACAATTTCATAAATTGAGCTTCGAATTTCCAAACGACTTTTCTCTCAGACAACAAGAAGATTTTCGCATGGAAGAAATCGACGACACTGCGGTCTGACTTAAGCAAAAACCCAGTTTTGTAAACCAAAAACACGAATGTTTATAAAAAAAATAGTCGAATCGAAAATGTGCGCCAATACGTCATAGATCACTATATTTATGACATGAGATGAAATATTACTATAATCCATAGGCACCTATACAAGACAGATTTTATACTAATGGTGCGTGAGGCAATCTAATATCACCTCATTCACTCGAAACTCAAAGACTTTAAATTTCAAATTAATCTATATAGAAACTTACTTTAGAGAATTTTGTTTCTAGAAGAAAAAATATAAGCGTTTTTTTGAATAGAAAATTACTTTAAAGTAATAAACTAATTTATTGAAATTATGTTTTTTAAAAATAAATATTAGTTTTTTATAATTTACTTCAAATTATTTATTATAAATAATTTATTTGTTTTATCAATTACTTATTATTTATTTTTTATTTAAGAAGTACTTCAATTAATTTGACTTTTCTGTTGAATTTATGAATTGGATTTGCAATAGCTTGTAAAAAAAATTGTCAAAGTTTCCTTTTAATTTAACATAACAAATGTATTAATTTAATTTTTTTCTTATTTCTGTGTTGAATTCTACTATATTTTTATTTATCATACCAAATCTTTTCTTAAAAATTACTTTTTTATTTCCCAAGATTATATAGTATTTTAATTAGGCTTTATCTCTCTTTGATAACATGTTTTGTATATAAAGATATAAGCAATAGTTTCTTATGATACTAATGTCGTTTTTAATGTTCCCAATAAATGATTAAAATTTATCAAAAAATTGTTTTACACATTTTATTTATGCAAAATACTATAATCAAAACATTCTTTCAGAAGCAATCCAAAAATCAACTAAAAAGAATAGATTGATAAATTATTGATTAAAATTAATTATTAAAATTTATATTTGCATTGTTCATTTATTTAAAAATTCATAAATTTTTTCCTCTTTCCTTTCTCCCTGCTGCCCATTCATAAACTAAAAATCCTTTCGAGTTTTTAAACAACTTTTATTTGCCATTATCCTTTAGGTTTCTTTAAAAATGTTTTATAATAACTAAATAATTACAATTTCAGAAACTATTCCAGCTTCTTTCTGAGCGGAATACACGCAGGATTATATGTTCATTCCTTTTAAAATTCTGTCTTTACTTCTAATGAACTTATTTAATGAACACAATGATCCACAAAAATGCTTGAAACTTACGGCACGCAAAACTGCTATCGGTCCTTGTATACAAGAACCTCGAAAGCGTTTCCAGTGTAATTTTCTTGTTGCAAAGATCACTTTTCAATTTCAAAACCGTATTTATTAATTCGCACAAAATTCACTTTTCCAACAAGTTTACTTGCAAACACAAATTGCATATATTTTTTACTTTTATTTTCTTACTTTAGCAAGTATATATGATCTTACTCAAAAGAAAATATAAAGCTTCGCTTCAGTCAAAATATTTCCAAATAAAAACGTTGCGAAATTTCAATATAAATATTTAATTTTCTTCGTTTTTCAAATCAACTAGTTGTGCGGGCACGTTACAAATCTACTACTAATGTAGGTGAAAATGTCCCAATGCGTTAACACGTCCGATCGTTATGATGGTCAGCAGCAAACTGAAGAAGAGCCAACCATCAACGGATTTAAGAACGACTTTGTTGGAGCTGGAGACTGTCGGCTCGATGGCTAGCTGGGTGGATAGCTAGTTGGTTAAGGAAGATGCCGCACCAAGGCGGCGGCAAATCACCAATCCACTAAGCGGTAGCGGCAGCGACAACAGCAAAGCGAAACTCAGCAATTCACAGAGCAAATAAAAAATAAAACACCAGCGCTGAGTAACAATGAAGGGGGCAACAACAGTCGCGCTGAGCACAGTAAAAGCTGCCTAACGACACAGCAAGCCAGCGAGCAGCCAACGGTGGCGGCGCTGGAATTCAAATTTACAGTCACCGTGAAGAGACATAGCCATAGAGTCAGAGTCAAATTCAGAGTCAAAGCCAAAGTCATGGCCGTAGCGGCCGTAGCGGCCGTCAACGCTACACTCGCCACTCACTCACGAGCGCGCGGCCAGTTAAAGTTCAAAGCGGTGCCGGCAGCGGCGCAAACTGCGGCACCAATGCTGGGAACGAAGAAAAGCAGTAGCAGCGACCACAGCTGCGACAGCTGCGACAGCAACAACTCGATATCACAGAAAGCGAAGAAAGAATTGGAAGCGTACGCAAAAAAGTAAGTCAAAAATGAAGAGAAAGAAAGAAAAGCGGAGAAGTTACAATGGAATACCAGCACACATGTGTACATACGCACACACTTGCATGCATACATATTAATGTGAGATCCGAACGAGGTAGTGAAGGAAGTAGAATATCGATCAGTAAACGCTGCAGGGATGAGGAAACGACAGCAAGCAAACAGAGAGTGTATGTAGTCAAATCGCGAGAAGATAGTTGTTGCTGCTGCTGTTTCTGCTGCTATTTCTGCTGTTGGTGTTGCTGTTAATAGTTGGTGCGGTCGATTTTACTGTTGTTGCTGCTGATTACGCTGCTGCAGTTTTGGCCATTGGTTAGTGGCTAGCTGTTACCTGTTAGCTGTTTGCTGCTGGCTTAGTTTGGTCGTCTTCGTTGGCTCGGAGCGTTGCGATGGCGGTTTCCTCCGCGTTAGCTTAATTTGGCAAGCAAGTGCAGACGAACTGAGAAATGCACAAATCGCATGTGCACACATGAATATAGATGCTTACTTGTTGACAGCGCATATACACATACAAATGAGCGTATGTCGATTTGAATGCATGTGAACTCGCCACATACCGCTATGTTTAGCTGCTGCTGATCTAGACTCTATTGAAAGAAGCTTCGAATAAGCAGCCGCGAAGATAAACAAGTAATACTTAAATCTATGTGTTTGTGTATGATATAGATGGTATGCTGGTAAATATGCAAAACATGTTTGAAATGAATTTTCGTTGCATCTTTAGCATCGCAGATTTAAAGCAATAAAAATTGCATACTACAACAACAAGTTATGCGCAGGTACATTCAGAACACATTGAGCGTTGTTATTTCCAATACATATAGTAACAGACAAACTATCGTTCACATATGCTTACGATTGTATATATGTATAAACGTGCAACTTCTTCGCATCTTTCTTTAACTCGATGCCGGCGCTCAGTCACAGTGAGTCTCGAGTAGTTTCAAATCAAACCATATTACGTTTTAAGCAACATATACTGAGTGTTGCACATAATCATCTGCTGGAATTTGCATATACCTACATGCATACTATAATATTAATGTTTCTGCATTCATGAGAGCATCAATGTGAGTGTTCTTGAAGGTACCATTGCAAAGAAAATTATTTTTTAACTAAAAAAAAAGAAATTGGCAAAATATATGCATACATACCCATGTATATATATATACATATGTATATGTAAGGTAGATGTATATGCTATAAATATATAGTTATGAATAATGAATTATTTTTAATATTGTTAGATAAATTAACAAAGAGCCCACTAAATTAAAATCGATGCTAAAATTTTAATAATACCGGGTTACTTTCTACTAATAGGTTATATTTTGATATTTTTTAATTTATAAATAATAAAAAGCTAAAAGTGTAAAGTGTAAAGGGCATTTAAGACTCCTATTAATTAATAATTGTAAAAGAAAATGTAACGAATGTGATACCTGTGTGACACCACTATGGGACACCTTAATGTTGCGGACCATAGCTTGCTCTACTTTTCACCTATAATATCGAAGGAATTTCCTTTTTTTTAAACAGATTATATAGAATTTTAAAATTCAAGGTTCTTCTAGAAATATATTTTAGATGACTTAATGATTTCTTTGTAGTTTAATTGGTAATGTAAGGATATATATGTACACATATTTTATTTATATAGTGATACGACTTATCACAAATTCGCACAAATAACACTTAGATTAAAAAATCAAATAATTTTATAAGTTATTTAAATATAAAAGCAACATCAAGAACTTCTAAAGCGCATCTCTTCTAATTGAGCTCTCTAAGTAACAAAAAGTAATTCAGTGAAGTTGAAAACTTTACAATATATATAAGAGGTGAGCTGAAAAGTTCACAACTACAATATAACAATAATATTTAAATAACAATAATAACTATTATATTTTTCAGTAAAAGACATATGTGAATCATTATAGTCCTCTGACTGGGAGATTACCTCTACGACTTTCCAGGGACTATTTTTTTGAAGTCTGAGAACAGGAAAAAGTCACTAGGACTAGATCTGAAGAATATGCGATGAGATGCGAAAGCAATGCGAAGCAATTTTTCCATCATTTCTATTAATTCGAGACACGGGCCTTTCTTGAAAAGTGACTCCATGCTGCACCCACTTTTTACAAACTTACTTTTTATCTTACTCATATTCAGAAACGATATGTTCAGCATGTCCCTTTTGAGCAATCCCTATCAATATATTTTCAAAGTCAAGCAAAATCAATTTCAGACGTTGTCGTCCATAACAGCCACTTTTGGACGACCACTGAATTCATCGGCTTCGGTGGTCATATGGTCTGTACCTGCGGCAGAGCCCGGACAACACTCATCAAATCACTTTTTGGTATCAGCAATGTTTTTTAACACAAAATAATGTTTCATGAATACACAAAATTGCGTTTTGTCCTTTTCTTCATAAATACTATTTCACGAATCAATTCTCTGACAGCTGCGAGATTTATACACGTTTATACACGTAGCTCTTATTGGTTAGGTCTAACTACGTAACATATGTATTCAAATCCAGTGACGCCCTCTAATGTGGCGCTAACTTTTCAGTCCGCCTGATATATTGATACTTTGGTATAACTTTGCTGTTTTTTCACATATCAAATCTGTAAAGACGCCCAATATTACATTCATTATAAAATAAGGGCCAAGTTACTATCTTTTACCATCTCACTTTTCTCAGTTCTACAGAAAATGAATTTAGTTCACTTCGGCGGAGTGAAATAATTACGCACAAATCATGCAGCAAATAATTTACTTCTGCAACAAGTAGTTTTTAATAGCCGAAATCAACACGCACACCAATACAATGAAAACAACAGGCGACAACGTGAATGTTCAGAGAAAGCCACCGCCAATGTCTCCGAAGAGAATGAAAAAGAGCTCTCAAATTATTAAATTAAAGCAAAAGTAAAACGCATCGACCCAAAAAGCAATATGCAGTAATCGAAACAGGCACAGAAGCACAGAAGCACAGTAGGAGTACAGCTTCTAAACACTATGAGGCGAAAGTGTAAAAAATTAAGAAAAAAACTGTGATTTAAAATTTTTACTTTCAAACCTTTAACTTTTGTGGCACATGTGCGCACACTTTTTACATGCCGGTAAAATGAGGAAAAAATATAGGTTTTAATGCAACCAACCTTTAAAATTATTTCAATAAATTGTAATTTTACCATTAATTTAATAATTTACCATTGTTTTTAATATATAAAAACGCAGTTTGTGGCTGAATCAACACGGCGTGCTTCTCAGTTCTAAAATATTAATTATTTCATAGTTAACTTTTACCATAAACTATCCATTATTGGTACAATATAGTCCCTAATAATAGGGAATTATTATATATATATATATATATAGAACATATACATATACATACCATATGCATATACAACGTGTCTTCATCATAGCTGGACTACGAAATATTCACAAAAAAAAGTTGTATTATTCTACAAATCATTTATTATTATACAAGAATAGTGCTTTCTTTTAATATAAAATATTTTTTATAGTTAGTTGAATCACAAAACTCCAGACTTTGGCCTTCAGTGACAACGAAAGTTTTTAACTCTTCAACTTTGTCATTCTATGTTACAAGTGATTACAGCATGAGCTGAAAAGTCCTTGACCTTAACTACTAATCCTAAGCACAATACTATCAAATTTTAATAATATTCCATACAAACATTTTCAAGTTGTTGTTATCAAATTTTCGCTACCTCTGCTATTTTTAATGAAACATTGATTTCTGATGGAAAAAACACCTTTAATACAAAGCAATGACTTGATAAGTGTTACGGAAAATCTACCACTAAGGACTGAAAACAGCGCGAACGAAGTTGAATGAATCACTTAACATCATTGGCATTTCAAAGGAACGCATAGGTTACATCTTAGAACTGAAAATGTTTTGCTAGCGATGGTAGTAGCGTTTTTTGAACATCAATTCAAACAAAAATGTGACACTAATCAAACGCATTAAGAACGAGTTCCTGGCCAATTTGTTAAAATAGATAAAAACTACCCTTGAGTCTAATCGGCAGTTCGCTGAGTGATTATTGCCCAGTGAAAGTCAGCCAAAGCGTGCGAAAATACAACAGTCCGCCGGTAAGGTTTTAACCAGCATTGTTTGAAATGCACCTGAAATTATTCTCATCGACTACCTCAAACATGCTACGATAAATAAACAATATTATTGTGCATTAATGGTTAGATTGAACGTCGGAATCAAAGTTAGGTCAAATTGTGAGGCCGAAGACTTTCAGCGCTAGCGATAATTATTAGCAAATATTAAGTAGACTTATTCAAAAAAAAAAATAAAAAATGCATAAAGTATAGTTTTTGTGCATAAAGACAAATTCATTTTTCGATATCACATATTCATACTGAAAGATTTTTTTTTATCAAAACTTTCTAGCTTTTATTGGTCAACAAGATATTTCTTGGACCATTATTTTGTTTAGATCGAATTTAACACAATATATATATATATATATATATTCCTTCTATTATATTCTCAAATAATTGTAACAATCTTTGTCTTAATTTTGGCTTCCACTTACGTATCTCTATTTGGGTAAGATCTCGTCTGAAGGACTTATACTCTCAACTCTTCAAGCCATGTCTGAATTTAAAACTTGATACCGTAGTAACAATGATCAATAATCATATTTTCTACAGGGTCTACATCCCTAAAACTGATCTAAGGTTTCTTAATATTCTTCCTGGAAGTATTAACTGACATATAACATGAGAAACTGCTTAATAAAGTATTCTAAATATTTCTATTTGATTGCATTACTCAGTCGGCCATGGATTAAAATCCCGACAGAAAAATAATCTCAATATTTTCTATAAGTTAACTCCAACTCTGTAGTGACTTATGAGTCAAGTGAAATATTCTATTAAAATTTCTGAACCCATCCCTTAACCACTGTCGATGCCAAAGCACACCAGGAAACTCGCAACTCATTTTCGAAAGCGATTACATTTATTTTTTTTTTTATTATTTGTATTTTTTGGCAAATATAATAGCAGCAACGATAAAACAAGCCACGAAACAATTACCAAGAATTGTCCTTATGTACGCTGTTGCCTTTGATGCTGCTTCCTTCTCCTATCGCAGGCTGGCGCATGTGTACCATCTTTGAAAATAACGGTAAATACTCAAAGATCCACTTGTTCGCTTTCGCATTCGCATTCACATTTACTTGATTAACATCGACGTTCCGTTCTCCACCCGTTCAACCAATGTTACTACTTTCCTTTTGCTCCGACGAACGATCGCGAAGCTACATACATACATATATATGTCTTCATTGTCCCATCGCATAAAGTGCAGCTTTCTTCGTTTCGATTGTGTGTCAGGCATACTTGCAGCCACCGCTCGGTGTCAAGTGGGCGTTCAACCACATGCTACATTTGCTTTATTGTTTGTTCTTAGCGAAGGCTTTTCAATGTTCAATATTCTCGTGCATGCATATGAATGCTTGTGAAATCGTATGTACATGTGCTCCTTCGTCATTTCATATGATTATGCGAGTAAACAGTCCCGTATTCACTCAATTCAGCCCTTTCGCTTTGCCTGCTCCTACTCGCCTTCCAGCCGTATTTTTAACTGTATAAAAAATGTTTGCCTTTCATGTTTCGGATCCCGAGGAATTGCAAAAAATACATCAACATCATTAAGAACAAGTAAGTACCGCAATTTTCTCATTAATGTTGTCTGCGTAGTATGCGCAGGCTGAAATGTATGTACATACGAAATGTTGGCGAAATGATAAATGCGGCAGGGCTTGAAACCACTTATGGAGGGCATGGATAAGAACATGTTTTTAGTTTTGGTTGCAGAAATGATTCCAAAAGTCGAAATGGTGTAAAAGTTTTAATTAAAATTTTTGTCAATGCAAGGCTCCATCTTAAGTTAAGGCTAACAAATGAGTATGGCTAATTCGGGCGAAACCGAATTTCGAAAATCAATTTGTGTTCTATATTAGGCGAAGTTGAGGATCGATGAAATAATCCAATAAAAAATTCAAATGAGATATGGAAGGGTTTATTTACCGATCTTTTCATTCTTATTACAAGATAACTTGATAAAGTATATTATTTATGTAAAAATTTTCTGACGTTGGGTCTGCCAACCATTTTGATATATGTATATTGCTATAACCTATATTTATATATCCTGATTTATGGCATTACAGTCAGTGTAGCAAAATGCTTACTCCCTACATGTTGTTACATGTTACTAAAGAACTAAAATAATTATACTTATACTGCTATAATATACATTTTTATGACGTTGTATAAACTTCCATACCTTACTACGCATTGTCCGTAGTATTATTCGTAAAACGTATAAATGAAATGTTTATTAATTACGTTATATATTTGTTTGTAGTCCGCTCTTTGTTCGTTAGCAACAAGAGTCTCTTCCTATCAGCGAGAGTCGATTATATATAATATAATATTATATATAATATATATTATATTCATGTAATTCATATGTATATTCATGCCGAATTCAATAATTATCCAGGATGTAACACCATATGTATGTATATTAGAACAAACCTGTAGAGATGCGTCGAAAATTGTTTGCCTATAGAAAATGGACTTTAGTTCAAAACAAAACTAGTTGATGTTTGCATTATATCAGATTTCAAAACAGATAATGTTTGGACGTTGATGGTGAATCTACATATGTTAACCAAATCGTGTCAATTGTAGATTGTATTAAACTTTCAGGGTGCATACAATAATTTTATTCACACTGAACGGATTCTTATATTATACAAGACACACAATCCACATGTAAAACTAATAGTTGTGTCCAAAAATCAACAAATATTTCTTACTGTCATGCCGTTTTTGAAATATCCTCAATTAACTGTTTAACTGATTAAGGGAACATATGTCGAACAAAAGAATTGCTTGCAACTAGTTGATATATCAGTTTTGGAGTTACTAATAAAAATTTGCAAAAGTTATGTTCATTTTGTGAAAACTTTATAAGAAATGTGGATATCGACAATAACCTCGGCCACCTTCTATTTAGCTTAAAGCTACTAAACTTGGATTAACTGGCTAACAAATGCCACCAATAATATAAAATTAGATAGCGCAAAGGTGAGGTAAGACTTTCACACGCTCCATCCAAAATAATCAGATATGGGCGTCGTACCGTCCTCATTTGTTATTTTATTATCCTTCTTTCTCTGATTTCTAAGTACAATATCCAGGTCCACATTTTCATTGTACTATTCCCAAGCATATTCCCTATGGATCCCTATTCCCAGCCCTATTCCCAAATGGATACTTCTCACACCTTCAAATTTGAATGATTTGTGCGAGTATTTCGTGCGCGATAACGTCCAGACATGGTGTTCCTTACTTGTTTTTCTATCTATTTACATATGTATGTATATACACCACTTGATGAATGTTCCGCCATTCCTTTTCCTGTTCCTCTCATACACTGTTGACTAAAGACGTAAATATTTTATACAATAATTGTCGGAAGTAAGATTTACGCAATAAAGTAGTACAATCAGTCAATTGAGAGGCACCAACAATGACTGCAATACAACTTAAAGTCGAATTTAAATTCTGTCTGCAAAGTTTACATAAGAACATGCATATAATGTATTCACACAAAATTATAATATCCATAAAGTATTCAGTTCTGACTGTTAATATGTACAATGCTATTAGATGTACTTAGGAACTCCACTTGGTGCGTTTGGGCATACGTTTAGTACAATCGAACTACAGCATTTAGATGTAAAAGTGTACTTTGAAGATTTATGTGGTGACCGCATGTAAGTAGTTGCTAAAATTAGTCATTCATTGAATACCTATTCATTGGTATAACCTTAATATACTGTTTTACATTATTAGATTTTTAGATTTATAAATATAAAGCTCAAATTATATAGGGTTTCACAGCGAACATTTGTTTACTTGACGCTCTAATAAATGAAATCGTATAAATAACTACTAAAAGTATCAGTTTATAACTTCCGTGACTCAAACAAGCCTAAGATTAGAACTTGATAATTTAGTTCTAAGACAACCCAATATGAATTTTGATAACAAGCGCTTTTAAAAACCACTTTTGATCAAATTTATATTTATAATTATAGTTTATATTAATTACTCAGTACAGTAGTCATAGAGATAACATCGTAATACAATACATCGGTTATAGCGATCCTCCAACTTTTCAATACCATTTTTGCGTTATGGTTGTTTCCTTCAAAATAGGCCTCAGTCTCGAGGATTTTATTCCAGCGAATATTCTTTTGAGATTCAAGAACTAAAAAAAAAGTCGATGGAGCCACATCCACTTGAATACGGTGGATGTAGATATAATCGCGCAGCACCCACATTGCACAGAGCTTGCACATACCAAAACATTCATGAAGAATGTGTCGTATCAATTATGCGTCGTTTTTTGTAGGTTAGGTCCAACTTGAAAATATATGTTTGCAACTCTGACAGCGCTTCCTCATAGAAAAGACGCTAACTTTTCATCTTTTTTAGAAATGAAAATTGCGTACTGTTATTCGAAGCTGTCTCAGTAAAAGTAGTTATACACAACATACATGTGTAGATGTGTTCGCGTTCGGTAGGAAATCGTTTCGCCATAAACGACACGATATAAACCCATTTTACGTTCGTTCTTCAATTAGTGAACATGTGACGGAATCAAGTGGATAATGTAATTACATTTCTTGTAATTCTCACATAAATTTATTATATTAGCATATTTAAGTATTTGCCTTTATTAAGACAATAAAAATTTTCAAAATTTTTCTTTCTTTTTTTTAATTTTCTTCTTTTAAATATTACCCAATTTTTGTCACTCTTTGTTTTCCCATGCACGAGTGAATTTCACTTCCACGCATACCGATCGAAAACATATGTACGTACTTGGTGTGTTCAAATAATAACGGAAATTTTCGTTTTTTAAAAAAAATATTTATTCATTCGTCTACATATGTATGTAAATGTTGCCGCCTTCAGAATAGTCTCCACTCGATATTATGTACTTATGTCAGCACTTCTTCCAATTGTCGAAACACTTCTCAAACTCGATATTTGGGATATCCTTTAGTTCTTTCAGCGATGCGCTTTTGATGTCATCTATATTTGGAAAATGACGGCCCTTTAAGGTTCTCTTTATTTATGGAAATAGGAAAAATTCACACGGAGCCATGTCTGGCGACCATGGAGGCTGGGATATCGTTACAGTATTATTTTTGGCAAAGAATTCACGAACAAGCAACGAAGTGTGAGCAGGTGCATTATCGTGGCGCAAAAGCCATGTATTGTTTTTCCACAAATCCGGGTGCTTTTTCGGATTGATTCACGCAAATGACGTTGAACTTGCAAGTAGTACTCCTTGTTGACCGTTTGACCTTGAAACAAGAATTCATAATGCACTATGCCACTTAAAATCGAAGCATACAGAGGAAGAACTTTTCCACGTACATATGTACATAGTATATAGCCACTCTAAAGAAGACTCGTCTTCCAAATCTTCAGAACGAAATAACATAGTAATTATGTTTTCCACTTGGAAATACATATATACATACATACTTGAAATCAAATTGCCTACAATTCAACGCTAAGAATAAAATTTAACCTTAGATATTGAAAGATGATATTGAAATTGAAAATTCCAATCAAACAATGAAAAATATTACTTGTTTATATGCATGTACATACATATGTATGTGTGCATTTGCATATTCGTATATGTACATTAGTCTTAGGCTGTCAAACAAAGCGTAGTAGGCACTTTGAATTGTAAATGCAGTAAGGTCACACTATTCAAATGTTTGTCTACCAAACAGAGCACCGAAGAGAGTAAATAAGTGTTATTTGCTCTTTTATTTTGACGCACAATAAATATCGTTTTATTGTGTTATTGTATGTACATACATACATATATGTGTATGCAATTGTTGTGTATCAGCATTTTAAAAGAAATAAAAGCGCAACATTTAACGGATTTAATTGAACAACTGCTAAAGTGAACACTGAAAACGCCAACATGAATGACATACACAGAAAAGAGAAAAAACGCGACTGCTACAACAAAAAATGCGGTATAGGCTAATAACAATAATGAGTATCAGAAAGCTGAAATGAATGAAAACCGAAATGAAATTAAATTGAAAAAATCAAAGTGTAATTGTAATTTGTTTTCTTACAGGTTATAAATAAACAGACAACAGCCACCAACAATAACAGCAATAGCAAAGCAATTGTAGCAACTAAAACTGACAACAGCAATTTGCAATTGCCGCCGTTAACGTGTCGAATGTTACACAAAAATTGCCACTTGGACATACATACTACATACATACACTTCTTCATAGTCACATTCGCATCTTTATATGTACATATGTATGTGCACTTAGAGAAATGCACACATACATCCATGCACATAATTATTTACTTGCTGTTATTATTGCACTTGCATAGTTGTTGTTGTTGTTGTTGTTTGTTAAAGTGAAAAGCAAAAGTAGTTATCAGAGGGTAATCAAAAATTGCTACCAAAGCATGTATGTATGTATGTGCATATGTATTGTAGATATGTATACGGTTAAGTATTCTTTTCGTGTCGCCGACAGTGGGTACACGTGCCGCATTCATTTATGGCTGTGAATGCTGATGACGCGCACTCAATTACTAATCTGTTGTTGGTGGAAGCTGAAGATCAACAACAGCATTTATGTAGCTCTGTGCTGATACTGCTACTACACATACCAATGACGCATACACGCACACACATATGTATATGCGCACCTGTACACCACCTGTATATGTACGCAACGGCGTACGCACGCGCGGCACCACAGCGCCGCTGTTGTCAAAAGAAAGAAAGAAAAACAAAAGAAAAAACTTTCGTTCGTTCGGTAGTTGATCTACAAACCTTTTCAATTGCACGCCTCCAACAACGCTCTGCACCTCGTCGAATGGCTGGCGTTGGTTTCAGCACCTCACAGTAGACAACAGTCTTTCAACTGCATTTTTTGTATCGTTATTGGATGGAAATGAAAGTGGAAGAAAATGGATTTTCTTTGGATATTAAATAATTTTACTTCATTTTTTGTGCCAATCATTTGTGTGCTTTCGTTGCTTTTCCCATATTCAAGCACTAGTCAGTAAAAAATTTCCATTTCTATTTTGGAATATTTTTTACCAGTTTTGCTGCTTATCTCAAAATCGCTAGAGTTCTATGTACGAGTATTGTACGGGTAATTGCAATTATTTAATTGATGTTAATATGCAGCGGCATAAGAAGTATATGCTCAACCTAAATTTTTTGCCAATGCGGTCATGGATGTAGCTTCAATTGAAATATGTATTTTTTAACAACAATTTTTAATCGAAAAAGTGACACCAACCAAATTGCTAAAGCATAAAATGATAAACTTCTAGAAAGGAAGTTATAAAATGAAAATTATTCTAGAAATGAAATTAGAGACATATTAAAATAGAGTAGCCACCTTTTTAAAAAACGTCTAAATGAAAGCATAACACAATGTATACAAAATAAAATATTTAAGAAAACATTCCGGAAAATATACAAGAGGTCTTAAATTCTTATATATTTTGAAATAGAGTTGCCACCTGAAAAAGGTTAAACTGAAAATTTTACAAAATGTGTGTAAAAATAAAATGTTTAAGAATATCTCCCGGAAAGTATTTGTCAAGTGTTAAATGTTTACATATTTTGGAAGAGCTACCACTAAACAAAAGTAGGAAAATTTGCGATATATTAACAAAAGTGTGTGAAAGGAGATGATGCCTTAACATAACCTTAACATTCAGATTAAAATTAATGAATAATAAAACATATTCAATTTTTTACTTTTATAATTTTTTTGTTATTCATCAAAAATATCCGTCATAACTTTTCACTTTGTTATTCAGTAACTAAATTTAGGTTGTTCTTGTTGAGTCTGCTAGTTATCTACAAAAGCAAAATGTCAATTGACAATCCACTCTGTCAAGGCTCTTAGGGATAAAAGTTAAATGATTTCGTATTCTGCAATTAGTATAAAAAAATAGTTTATAATAGGCGCTAGTTAAATTTTAATCTCTTTTTTTGCATAAATCACACCGATTAATGCTAAACTCTCAGAGCACAATCAGGTCATATAATTCTCAGCTCTCGTGGATTTTGGTATCTGCTAGAAATAATACGATTGCCACTAACTATTATGAATTGTCATAACTTATCTTCACTCTCTGTTCTCTCACTAAAACTACAGCTGTTCTACATCCATTTCTACATCTACATTCAAAAATAAATTATCCCGTTATAATTCTGCTTTCAAATATACAATTAATATTCAATACATTCCATATCCACAGTGTTCCAAATTAATGCTTCCCCGCCACGTTAAAATTGAATCGCAAAACAAATGTATCAAATCTGTAACCAAGTTCAAACGAAATGTCTATAAAAACATACCATTGATGAATTGAATATCCATTTGTGGAAGTTTTCTGTCAAATTAGATAAAATAAAACCCGGCCTGAAATATGTAAGGGCAAGTAGGACTCAGCGCAGAGTGTAAATCAAGAGTTCAACGCACATTTTGTGATTCTGCTTTCCCATAAGTCACATTAAATTACAGTTACATACAGTTACATACACATTACATATTATAATATTAAAAACTTTGAAAGCACAAAATTATTCGCTTATTATTATATGATCGATTCGATTATTATATGATTTGACAAAGATAAGAGGTGAGATACGAGTGTCTTGTAGCCTTGCTTAAGACTTTTCTGGTATCATTCGACGAAGTATTATATATACTATGATGAGTATTTTAAGTAAGTTAGGTAAGGAGCTTGTTGAGAAAATTTGCACTCATTCTCACCTTAATGATTTTTTTCTTGTGGTCCAAAAACTATATAGACTTTCAAGGAAAAATTACCTTCGGCGGACATGTAGCCGCACTTCTGGATGTAGTTAAAATACGCTATTCACGACCTCATACATGCGCTTCATCTTTCACGACCCTTAAATAAATGCATATATGGTATGTTAATTTCTTAATCACGCCGCCAGATTTAGCTCACTACCATCTATATGACGGGCAAATTAATTTTGATACGGAACTTAATGGTCGGCTAAACGCTCGTCATAAATTTTAGAAATGAAAGCAACAGCAAAGTGAACGAATTGAATTAAAGACAGCGTATGCTCATGAAGGTGGTGTAACCAATTTTTTCCGTGTTTCGTTTGACGGATTTTAGACAAGTTTTACTATTGTGAAGGGATCAAATGAGAAATTATTGGAAAAGTTATTCAAAAATTAAAAAAAAATAAAACTTACAAGGACATGCGAAGATAAATCGTACGAATTGAAATATAATTTTTAGATAGTAATTTGTAATTTTTTGTAGATAGAATAGTAATTTGTGGAAATCGAAGGACATAGACGCTGCTTTTTCAGTGCTGCCAATCGATTCATATATTCGAATATAACTAATATTTCATATTCAAATTCGTGAAGAAAGCTGTTCTAAATATATACATACATACAAGCAATATAAAACAGTTTTTTTTATAAAGATAATAAACAGTTGTTTTAGTTGGTTATATATATCACACATATGTATGTATGTATGCATGTATGTATGTATACGAATATATCTATGTTCCGGTTCACATAATTGAAAATTGGCATGCCTTTTTGGAGGCTCTTCATATTACACGGTCTTTTAACGTCAACTGCTACGCAAGTCCAATTATATTTAATGAGCCAAGTTTGTAGCGAATTTTATTTCTCTGTGAACAAATTGGATCACACTTTTCCTACGAACTTTCTGCGGCAGAGATTGTATAACCCCTGACTATAAATTAATGTGCAGATATGCAGGTAGTTACATATGTCCGAATATATATGTATAATTATAGTACAAGGTAGAAAGCAGTTCAGTTCATTGTTGTCAATAAAAAACACAAATTAAAGTGTTAAGCTGTAATTTAATTATTATGAAACATAAATCAATTGTATTCTTTGACCAGTTGCTGATAGGTAATAGGCATGAGTGATGGTATGTGCCTGGTGTGAAAACTAACTCATGTTAAATGGGTAAAATTCGACGCAGAGGGCATTGACTTGCTCGACTTGTTAGGTTGAATGGAATTAAGATGATAATTTCGCACAAACTTTTCGGAACTTGTTCATCTTCTCTTTCAATTATAGTACGCCGCATCCATTGGCAAATCTCTTAGCCTAGTAACAATGTAGCTCGGTTTCTTTTCGAATTGTCTTTCTTTTATTTATTGGCGCTGATTGAAGGTGAATGGTGGCGAAATAAAATGTTTCGGTGCATTATAATGATGCGCACATGTTTCTAATTTACTTCCAATAAATACCCATAGTATTACAACAACTTAAATTGAGAAATTGATACGTCTTTTATAAAAAAAAATATATGTTTTAAGTAAAGTCTATTTTATTAAAATCAATTAATAAGTACTTCTCTTAATAAAAAAAATTTGTGTTATCATTTTTGACGGTCATTTCACATTTGAGTCATTCAGAATAATTAAACATGTTTAAAACTTGCAAAACAAAACTTGGTACAATTTAAGAAAGTGGTTATAACACTTTAATGAGGTATCCACATACATCCACATTCTTACATAGAATTGAGCTCGCTTTACATGCAAATTTTTTGACAAAAGAGTAGCGCCCAAAGATAGTGAGCAGAGAATTAGCGAATAGATGACGTTTAATATTTCTTTAGTTAATGTTGAGTTCATATTTCTTTGGCATTTGATGCTTGGCATTGAAATAATAATGATATGTGCAGTATAAATAAATGCAGAGATCATTAACAGTTGCACCAATCTTAGGTCGGAGTTTTATTTTACTATTTTATTGAACAAATATCGCTTTCAACAGTTAAAAACCAAGTAAAAATATAGCCAAACTAATTATTTTAAAACTAATCACCTGTTGAACAAAATAAAATTCACTTTTCTACAGTTCGATTTTAAACATTCACAATTTCCATTTACCGTGTGGCACACAAACACAAACACACACTTCTACACACTTTCATGTACTTTTATGTTCAAATCGCAAACCTCAAAAATGCATTAGCATTACAAGAAAGACGAGCAACACTTTCATCATCATTACAGTTATTTTTCAATACTGCTTAGAAATGGCTAAACAAAATGTTAAAAAATGCCAAATGAAAGTGCAAGTATTGTGTATTTTCCCTTTTTGGAGTTGATAGCTGCATTTTATGTTTTGTAGTTACTCCCATTTGTATGCCATTTACATGTGTTTGTTGATGCTATTGGTATTGGGCACGTATCTTATGGATACAAAATTACTAGCATAATGAGAGTACGTGCCAAAAGATGCTTAACAAAGTTATGCCAAGCACACCTACATGCATACAATGTGAGGCGAACAAATACAGGAATAGCGCTTTGCATACCAAAAACCCAATACTGTCATTGCAAATAAACCACAGAAATTGCGTTTCATGCAGATCATTAAAAATGCCAGAAATTCAACAGACAACCATTAATTCTTTATGAACGATAGCAAAATTGTCAAATGACAGCGAACAGCGGCTATTGTTTCGCCGCTGGCGATGAACTCAACTCCAAGTGGCAGGGACAGAGAGAATGGTTGTTGGACACACGCACACACATATTTATATAAGCATCAATGAGATAAAGGCCGCTTTCACATTGCCGGCAATGGTTAATGTATCTCGACCGCGCTGACATTTCTTGTGCGCCGCCCAGCTATCGCCTACCGATGTTGTTGGGGTACGCGTGCTTACTGCAGCAGCAACAACAGCAGCCGCAGCAGCAACAGTAGTAATAGATATTTGTTCGATTACCAACACCTTTGCTTTTGGCAAATGTATGAATATGTTTGCCGCCAACACCGCCACCTACGCCCATTCAACATTTATCTATGTAAATATGTCTGATAACATGTCGCAGCCGCACCCACCTGCTACTCATGAATGAAAGAGTTTGTTTGTGTCCTAACCACCTGCGCGTTCGGTGTACAAATGGCAGCGACAGCGGTAGTAGCGCCTCTGGCATTCCCAATACATATTCTTTTTAAATTTTGAATTCGTCGCCAATGTGAGTAGAAAACCTTTCAGCCATATGTGCATATGCGTTATCTACAGTTGTCCACGGCAAAGGGAAATTTCCTTTAACGATTTGGCAACACATGTGTTTGCAAATGTATGGCCATAATGACCCATTTTTCTTAATGCCGATATTGAAGAACTGGGCTTCTGAGACGTTTGAAACGAAAAAACTAGTTTGACGAAAAGCAGATTTTGTTATGATTCAAAAATTTAAACTAACATACATATATTTTGATTATTAAGGTAATATAACAAATATGTTAAAAAGAACTAGAAAACAATAAGAAAGGCAAAGTCTGGCGGGATATATGTAGATATATCAGATTCCCTTGTGTATGAATTTGTATTATAATTGTTTTTTAAGTATCACAAATTAGTAAGATTTGATTGAAAATAGCTGATTTACATTTTATTACACATTTACACTTCCAAAGGCTGGTGACTCTTGTGTACCGTAATTATTTTTGATTACCTATTTACGAAACCACCCCATCAAATAAATATGCCCCAAGGAACTTTAAGAGTTTCCGGATAATTCGTCTGTCATTCCACAGCTGAAGGAAACGTACAATCTTATACGTTGTGGAGCTATCAAAATATTCCCCGGAAGATCAGAAGAAGGAGGCATATTTCACATCTCTTTCCACTTTGCTTTGTATGACAAATGTATCAAGCTGGCGGTTCGGTTGTTAAATGTATTCTGACTCCCACGAGAAGTTTACCTTAGGCTTAGGTTGAAAGTAGAGCTTAGATGATGTTAAATAACATGAAATCTATAATGGAGTCACTTTTAATATAAAATAGAATATATTAAGACTTTGTCGCAACCAAACAACTTCAAAAATACCATCGGCATGATGAATGATTTGAAAAATGTATCTCCACAGTTCCTTTCTTTCAAATACCTTTGTATGTGCTTGCAGAAGTTTTTGATTAATCAGCCAGAAGCTATTGACTGGCTGATCAGGTATTCATTTGAAAAGCAAAACTTTATCGAGTTGTGAGTTTGACTGCCTACTGACTTGGTAGAATTTTTTAGAAAATTTTTATAAGATTTCCAACTTCGAAAAAAATTTAACAGCTCACATAATCTGCATTACTAGCCTTGTTCGATTCTCTTATCAAAAGGTTTGTATGTGAATGCAATAATGAAGTTAGCGATATAAGAGATTATGCGGATACCTCATTAAAGTGGTATAACCACTTTCTTTAATGCTACAGGCTAGCTCAAATGACAAGTTACTGTCAAAATTTAAGATCCAAAGACTTTTTATTGATTTTAAAAACTTAACACTTGAAATAAAAAAAATTGGGTAAAGAAAACGATAATAAAAGCATTACTAAAATGTTAATTGGTGCGGAAGCATTTCTCTACCAAATGGAGAAACGCATCATAATTACACATACGTTAGAGGACATATTAGCGAAAGGTTGTATCACAAGTGCCGCCAGTCTGTTTGAGCAGCTGTTATAGTTTGTTATCACAACAAAACGGCGTTGATTTTCCTTTATGTTTCGTTGGAACGCTTCGCTTTATTCTGGCCCACTTTAATCCAAGATATATTTCAATAAATTCTATATTGAATTTTATTATGACTCAGTTATATACATTTTTCTTCGCATAACGCTCCTTCTCTTCTTTCTCCAACAACAATGTAAATTTGTGTATTGGTTCAGGAACTTTTCATCTACTTAGAAGAATCATGAATCTCTTATACCTAGATGCAGATTCCAGAAGCAAAACAGTGTTACCAAAATTAGTCGTATGGTTGTCATCGATCTAATACGATCATAATCTAATAAGATTAATAAAGGTTTCCAAAAAATCAATTCTCAGTGATTTTTCGAGAAGCTCAGTCAGATTAATTAATTTTCCAATATCTGAAATTGCTTCTAGTTACTACCCTTTAAATAACTCCTTTATGGCGCGTATCTACTTGAAATTCTAACCTTAACTTCACAGTAAGATTATTTAGTAAGCTATATAAAAATTTTTGATACCGTTTTTATGCGAAAAAAAAATTAAGTTTGTCATGATACCTGACAATCTTAAGTTATCAAAGGAACGCGTTGAGCATAACGTTCATGAATACTTTGATATGCAGAATCTCAATGCGGAGTGAATGCCGCAGGAGCTCCCAATTGGCAGGCTCACAGTGTAGGAAATCAATGAAACCAAGAAAATTATATCGAAAGACGTATTTTATTTAAAACGAAGCTATCCTATTCCTATGTATACCGTAGTGAATTGGATTACTTGTTTGTCCTTTATAACTGGTATCAGTCTAATCTTCTTCAGACTAGTAATTTTCATTATACAAATTCTACTTGTAACTATGTCTAAATGCGTGAAAATTAAAATTTTGAGAAAGAAGCAGCAGAAGAGGTAGAATGAGAAATTACCAACAAAATTTGTATAACCCCATTTCATTTTTTTTTGTAACCACTCCGCATCATTTGCATATTCATAAGTCATTTGGTTATTTTTGCGATATAAAAGTAAATTGAGTTCAGTTTTTCAATTTCGCTCGAATTGCTACACCTTATTCGTAGTCAACGTAGAAAGAGAATAATAAAGAGCATCGGCTAACAGACTTGCAATATTTATTCTACCATTGTTTGTGTATACGTATATGCTTTGCACATTAATAATAAATAACGGGTAATGATTTTCAATTGTGAATTTGCGAAAACAATTGAATTTAAAAATTAATGATCAGTGGTATTTGCGAGATGCGCACTGCTTCGGCACACAAACGTCTTTATTAAGAGTACGCTGTGCGGGGGGACTTGTTGGCTTGGTAACGTTTCGTTGTTTTGTTGATGTTATGCCAGTTGTTGAATCTTCCTGTGGCTGAGTGTAAATAATGTATTTGTACATACATATGTATATTTGTATGAGTGGAGAAATTTAACGCGTTCCGTATTACTGTAATCAAGGAAATTTTTCTGCGAATAAAGGAAATTTTCACAATAGAAATTTCACATAAAAATTTCCAATTACGATCTTTAGATATAAACAGATTTACATATAAAATACATGCATACGAACATGAGTGTTTACAAATGAGTATAGCGGTTTTGCATGAGGCGTTTGGATGTGGGAACGGAAGAACTAATTAAACTGTATTGTACTTTCGACATAAAAATGTAAATACAGTACATGAATATGAATAGGTCTGTTTGACCTAAATTTGAGCGCTTAATAGTATGTCTATTTATTGTAAATAGTTGCAAGGGACAAAAAAGGGACAAAATATAAACCTAAATATTTCATTTTCTTTCTTATAGTCGAAAAAGAATAACTTACCACGTCCACGTCAAAAGTTAAAATTGTTCACGATCATATTGAATGAAAAGCAAGTAAATATAAGTACCCCACACACAATAATTAATGACAATATCTATCGATCTTTTTACGCCCAGCAAACAACAGTTAAGAAACCACAAAAAACCATCTATTTCAACCTCTTCTAAAAATTACTCAAATAGAAGGACTAAACTCAGTTATCTTTTAATATTCAAAAACTACACTGTATGAGATGACTACACCAGGTATGAGAGGACTCTAATTTTCAAAAAGGTACACATTTACAATAAACTGACCAATAATGATATTTCCTCCCCTGAAATATATTCCTCAAATTTTATATAACAAATTTTGTCACGAACATATTTACGTAACCAACTTCTCCTAAATTTAACCTAACCTAACTTTAAAAGAAAACGTCCAATGGTATTACGCAAGAACTACTTTCGTGCATTTCAATAGCTTTCCATATTCAAATTTTTCTCACGTTTAACGTTTCTATGGTAATAACAAGATCCTGTGATGTGACACCTAGTGGTATTCGACAAATATCGGTCATCCTAGAGGCTTGATTCACATGCTTTAATAATTTGTCTATGCATCGTATAATTCCCTGATCATAGGTTTTCAGAAAAATACAAGCATTCCGCTTCTGATTTCCTGACCGCTATGGTCTATACATAAATTGCATTAAAGCGATAGAAATATGCAGGGTTTTCCAACAGAAGGGTTATAATTTTATTTAACAATGGTTACTTTAGAAAATCGTAAATAACAGTGTTTTATCTGAAAACGTTATTGACTCATGATTCCTTAAAGGCTCCACAGAAGCGCTAACTGGAAAGCGTGAGTTGAACCAAACTTTTGGCTCGAACGTAAAAGTGATTGAATTCTGTGCTGTGCAGTCTATAATCTGCTGTTTTATAAGTAAAGTGACTTAAAATCTTTACCAAGAAGTCACCACATGATAACAACGACCGAAAATTGTAATTAACTGGCGTATAATAATAGCAGTATCCAGTGACAAGTGTAAACTTCATTCGAATGTCCGAAATACAAATTTGAAATCAGTACTTACTTAATGGAAGCCCCATTATGTATATGCATACATATTTCGCTAGTTCATTGTTGGTACAGTTGAATTGCAATTCGCCGACACAGTCAAATGGAATATTTAATTCATACTTTGCCAGCAACATTATCAGAAGAAAAAAATTTAAATCTAGAAGAGAAGATGCGGTTATGGCAAAATATATAAAGTCAAGTGAAAGTTTTTATAAAACGGAAGACAAATAGCCGTCATACATATACGTATGTAATGTATGTATGTAATATAACGTTATATGTTAGCCTCACGTTACGCATATTTCTTCGCATGTATGCATGCATGCGTTCATTGTTTGTGGCATAGGAAGCAGAAATAGAAGTAATTGTTAATGTATGTCATTAGTTGTGAGTCGGTATGTTCAATGGTAAACACTTTCAATTAATTGAAAGTTTTCAATAAAACCGGCGCGCGGGCAAATACTAATTATTATGATTATTACTACTATTTATGTACGTTACATGTGGCCGGCATTATTGAGGCTTGGTGTGTACGCGCATGCGCATGCCCATATACATACATTATTTGCTGAGGCATCTTGCCAGCAACGCCGCATCATCATCATTAACATTAGCATCTTTGAAGAAATTTATGAATATAATGTGTTAATGTGACCGATATTGGTGTGCTGGTGTTTAATGTGCAATTTTTCAAAAGCAAATAATGGATTTTTGCATAAAAGTAGCCGAACGGCCACACATTTTTGCCACCAGCTGAGCGTAGCATACACATACGCATGTACATATATATGTATATATAATTATGTATAGCGAGGTAGAGTGTACGTACAAAAATTAAATTAAAACGCTCGACTTCACCAGTTATGTGCTTAGGCTTTAGGCCATATCGATGAATTTGCTATACTTTCATCAAATAAATGTTTCTCAAATTTTAACTTCATGGACTTGTCGGCTTTAATCAAAGATTACATTAAACTGTGAAGTAGTAGATGTTGTGTAGAGTTAGTGTACATTCTGCCCTGTTAAGATATTGAAAATATGCTAAAATTAGTATTTATGAGACATATTATCCTGAAAAGTATCATTGGTATGAGCATTTCAATCAGTTTTAAAAGCGCTTTTCATTTCAAATTTGGTTGTCTACAGTAGATGAACTTTGTGAGAGATTGTGTTTGGGAGTCATTAATATTAGGTCTAATAAAAATAAATCCATTATTTATTACCAATAGATGGCGTGTATCACGCGTTGTATAAGTGCGAGCGGGTTACGCTTTATGGCGTTAGAAAGATAATATATCGTACTTGTAATTGCTTGACTCAGTATTGTTTGAGCATGCTTCAAAAATGGACACCAGCAATGTTTCAATTGGCCAGGAGCAAAGCATTGTATAAAAACTGTTTCGAACAATTTAAATAAAGCTGGATACAAAAAGGAGCTCTATGAATGGGTTAACGTAAAAAAACCAAGAACCGAATTTCCATCTATTCTGATCTATCTATTTTCCGATTCAGGATTGACGGTCAGCAAGATTTTGCTATGTGTTTGGTGGGATTGGCAGGCTCATCTACCATGAGCTGCTCCCTACAGCCAAACTCCGAATTCGGACCTGTACTGCCAACAGTTGGACCACCTGAAGGAAGCAATCGTCTAGAAGCGCGATAAAAGCGAGCTTTGGGAAATAGGAAAGGAATCATGCTCCATCAGAACAACTCTAGGCGACACATAAAGATAGTGACTCGCCAGAAGCTCCAAGCGCCAAGTGATTACTACCTATTCCTGTATATAGCGAATGATTTTGTTGGAAAGAAGTTCGCTTCAAAAGAAGCTTATGAAAATCGGCTGTGCCACTTTTTCAGTAGGGACTAAGATTTCTATAAGAATAACATTATGAAATAGTAATAAGTTATCGAACAAAACGGTACTTATTTGTCATAAATCGGATCATTCTAATTATGCTAATAAAACATTTAATTTAATGCAAAATGGGTTTCTTTTTACTAGACTTATTATAAATATGCTCAGGTGTTTGGTAATACCGTCCCAGTTTTTATCGCTATAAAATAAAACACTAATTTTATATTTTGCTCAGATGGTAATTTAAAACCAGACTCTCAGAACCAGACCAGAACAGACCAGAACTCTTACACTTGACAGAATCATTAAGAATTACTCATGTACAGCCGCACATACAACTACTAACATTATGCTATTAAATTTAATAATCTTCTAGTATACTCCCTCAATGATTAATCCCTTATTTTATCCTATTGTCACGCGGAAACCTTTGCCAGAATCCTTTGATATAATCATTTTTAAAATTATTTAAAACTTTTTTTAATTCTGAATGATATATTTTCCAGATTTTCACCAGGAAACTCTTTTTTACGTTGTTTTTCTCAAGTCTTTCTTGCGTACATTTGATGATTATGGGTATATTATTATTATTAGTTATTATTATTATCACTATTATTATTAATTATTATTAGTGTTAGCATTAACGCCAAATTGTTGTGTTTTGCTATCGACAGAACTTTAATAAATCCTTACTAAATCGTGTATTTACAAAATTGACCAATGAGAAATCAATTCGAAAATATTTTACTGGATCACAATAAATTTTTGGACATTTAGTGGAGAGACCTTTTCATCTGTAGACTAAGGTCGAATAATCTAAGGTTGTGTGCTAATGTCAAATTATTCTTCGCTTTCTTTTAACTTATGTATTTTATTTGCAGAAAACGTCAGTTAGTAACAAATTATTTCATGCTAAACCCGGAAAACATTTATCCGTAGTTATCAAGTGTAAAAGTAGGGAATTTAAATTAAATTGCATATCAAAACAGCAAGAAAGCGGGACGACTGATATTCGCATAAGCATATTCAAGGACTAACGGGAAATTAGATGACAGTTAGTTTTCGCGCTTGTCCCCATACAGGGTCTGGGTATTCGCTACAACAACAACAACTAACGGGAAATTATTCTTTTTTGTGCTGAGGACTCCACCTTATATTATTTAATCATCATATGGACTTTCTCGTTTAATCTTAATTTCTTCTATAGAGAATTCTTATTCTGAATTTACAGAGTACCAGAATTGCCAATAATTTTACCAGTAATATTGCCAATAAAAAAAACTTTACATCATTATGTATTGATGTAAAGTTGAATTGTTCCACCAAACTTTTTCTACAATATTTTACAGAATATAAGTGATATGAACGTATTTCTATCATACATTATTATTATAATCGGAATAATATTTTTATTAAATATTTCTTGTTGAAAAAAGTTGCAAAAATATCTGGTAAAAGTTGAGCTTGTTTTAATATCTTTGAAGCGTATCTGCCAAATTTTATTCAAATTGACCAAGTAATTGTGAAATATCAAATTCTGTTGAAATACGTGATATAACTAATTATGATTTTATATGTTTTTAATTAACACCGCTTGGTGGCATTGGCCGATTATGTCCACTTGCAACTTCAACGTACCTCGAGAGGAGCTTGTCTGAGAAGTCAAGATATCTCACTTTTTATCACATGATCGGATATATAATCACCATTAAATCACAGAAAATAAGTAAATATTGTTAAGTGGTAAAAACTTTATGAGAGCTTGAGAAATATAACAGACTACAAAGGTAGACTAAGTGAAATATTTACATTCTGTACAAATAATCACATTACTCTGCAGATTTTTAAATCTTTTTCGAGTAACCTTCATATTCTTTTCTGTCAAAGTTTTCAAATGTTAATAAATTAATAACTTTTGAAACAAAAATGGAAAAGTATTTCCAGTATATATCTATAGATCATAGTGAATATCGAAATAAAGTAAGCACACATATATCTACTATATCTACGAACAAGTTATAACATCGTCAACTTACGTCTGCAACGTGGATTTGTGTAAAGTTTGATTTGAAAAAAATTCGGTAGTATGGGTATGTTCTTGAATTTTGTAATATTACGGGATTAAGTCATAATTTCGGCAAAGTGTACGTTTCCACATAGCTTCCAAGTTAAAGATATTGTTTAGCAGCGTTACCGAAGTATACCTAAAATATATTTTTCCAAATTTTGAAGTGGAACTTTTTCA